>OZ018315.1:2088894-2800144 GCA_963969455.1 Arge pagana
TTTGAAGCCGTCACTTCGCTCTCTGCACGTACGTGAGATGCTTGAAAAATCGCAACGATTCTGCATCCCGTTCCTCGGCTCGTTGCAAACATCACCACCATCCAATTCAATTGTTCTCACTTCATCCTACAAATTTATTAGACTCTACAAATTTATTAGACTCTACCAATTTATTATCAATGTTACTACCGTTCTCCGAGCCTACTTCGATGACAAACATACTCGCCTATCTGTGAAAACAAATTACGTCCTCAATAAACACTTTTCGCAAAATTGCTCAATCCCATTTTATTTCCCCCAGAAACAAGAAATTTTCAGCACTGGTCGAAAAACTGTCGCTATCCAGCTTTCTGGAGATTTTGTTCCCCTTCGTAATCCGCGATAGAAACAATAGTTTCAGCGGCAAGAAAAGGCGTTTCTTGAAAAAGAGGGGAAAAATTGAAATGACCTTGAAGTTACCTAAACGAAATAAACGATTATATTGGTTTTCCTCCCCAAAATGATAGAAAATATTGGACGAGGCTTAAAACTCGTAGTTTTCGAGTTGTTCCAGCCATGGCAATGCTGTATAAATCATTAGCACCTCGAATCATTATACATGGGTATATCGTATGGGTTGGGATCGTTATAAAATTGACGAAATAATGACGGTCGTGGGTTTTCCTGTATGGTGTAACGTTGTTGGAAATCAGTTCGGAAATTTTCCTCCGCTCGGTATCACTGTCACCGGTGATAACTGGCGACTCCATTTCATTGAACGTTACTTCATTGGACAATTCTCCCCTCAGGCTCGACACTTCGTTCGTTCAATTGATTTCTATTTACCTCTCACACTCCTGTCGTCGCGTCAACATCCGACGATGCATCATGGGATATATCGTTTCTGACGCGCGGCGTGCGAGAAAACACGCGACAGCTCTGTGTTTCGTTCGTGTTTTCCTGATCTTTTCACTTTTTTCCCCCGCGAGTCCGCGACTTGACATATTTATGCTGGAATTACGTAACGACAAATTCATCTCGTAATCGAGCGATACAGAGCCTTACAGCTCGTACTGCTCGTCTTCTGCGTACAATTAATCTGTTCCAATCAGTCAGCTTCCGTATACAAACTGATTATGGCGTAAGAAAAAAAAAATCTCAATTTTTTAGCACCAGCTATTTGCAGAGCTATTTGTAAAGCACCTCGTGCTTTTTTTTTACGTGAAAATTAATTTTTCGGCAATCACTTTGGCCGGACCAAATTTGCTGACAAACAGTTTCGCGAAAACAAGAATTTTGCGAGAATCAATTTTTTATCGCAGTCGGCGAGCTTAAGATGCTGACCTAAATTAGCGAACGTTGATAATAATCAGCACTGTCGCGACGCCAGGACAAAAACGTGGACGTCTTGTCCGGGGAATACCCGAAGCTTGAGATATTCGCTTTCGAGAAATACGAATGCCAATGAACTTGCTTTCCAGACTGGGACGTCTGACCAACTCGACTCGTGCGGGAACCACCTATTTCGCACCAACTATTGCCACTACCATTGCACATGGCAACGTGCTTACATATGGTACACATTTTTCACGATAATCTGCACTTTTTTACATTTTTATTTTCTCCCCAAAAATTTCAGCCACTAGTCGATTGAAAAATCCACGCGGATCGCCGCTTACAGATGAAGGATGCAAAAGCTGACTACCTATTTTCGTACATCCGCAACAGCTTTTACTCCAGAGGTTTCCTGAGGTTTTTTTTGCGAAATTTGATTTTTTCCTCCGGATCGAAATCGCATGCGTTGGAATGATTCAGCCAGCGCGATTCGATCGGATGACGCTGCGCAGCGAAAGTTGAAACCGATGCTGAAGATCCCGCGGGGATTTTGCCTGCGTTAACAATAATAGGCGAGAAAAAAATATTATATATAATTATATTGAACAGATTTTTATGAATAATTTATTTATACATTTATAGAATTATACATAAAATTGTACCTATATAATTTTACTTAAATTATATATATTCGTACGAAGTCACAGTTATATTTGATCTTCATTTCTCTTTGAATATAGCCGAATCGATTTGTTTTCTCTCTGGTTTCCAGTGAGGATAGAAAAACGAAGCCTTGGTAATCGAATCAGTTTGGATCCAGCGTATTCTGCGAGGTGACGCATTCACTTCCGCTACCGCGTCCACACTCACGCAAATTTCTCACCTTGACCAAAGATACGCATCTGCGTCTCGAATACCTACATCAACGAATGTCCAGCTTCTCGACTACCTGACACGAAACATCACGTACCAGCGTCATCCCGAATACGGAAGCGATTTCGCATCCGAATTATTCCAAGAATAATCTCGCTGTTCCAAAAATGTTACGCTCAAGAAAACGCGACCCTCCCATCCGTCGTAGGATTCCAGCACGATGCACGCAGATCGCCAAATTATTGAAACCAGTACACACATTTTTTTTACATTTTGTGAATCGACTTTTTTTTTTGGGGGGAGCAAATGAAATACAAAAATCTGTGCACTGTTCCTAATAATTTGGCAACAATTTCAAATTTCATCGGGAAGCTTCGAGTTGAATAAAAATAACGATTATCAGAGGTAATTCCCAACGATTCACCTTTAATAACTTACCCTTCGTGATTTTTAATCGATTACATTTTTTTTAACTACCAAAATCAATTAATTTCTTTTCTACAATTTTGGACAATACCTCCAAAAGTCAATTCATTCAAGGAAAATTATTGAATAATATAAAATAGACAATTTGCAAAATGAAACGTTCTTCGATAACAAATTTGTGTCACGGTAAAAAATCTGTGTCACATAAAACATTTGTACAATTTATAATATCAACATTTCAATATTCCAAACTAGAGAAGTGTAATATATTATCATTGTTAGTATTGTTATTATATTGTGTTTTATTTGGTGTATTATATATATATGGTATGAATGTTAGTATGTTATACGTTATTGTGCAGTTTCGGCGGATATTATTATGCAGATCTGTCTGCCAGACGGATACTTTTTCCCGTACACTTTTTCTTTCGGTTTTCGGAATTCGTTGCATTTCTTCGAACACCTACTCCTCTCCGTCTGCGGGGAAGAATCGTGGGGGCATTGGATCACGGCGCATCGGAGAACGGGTATTATAAAAGCAATGGCAACGCAATCTGTTACTCATTCGATTCTTTCTTGCGGTTGTTGGAACCTCGCGGTGCGAACAGTGTATTGGTGAAAAAGTGAATAAGCTGGGATCAAATATCATTTCGAATCGTTGGGAAAATGGCGCGATTTTTTACTGCGGCTATTTTTCTGGGTAAGTGGAATTGGTAAAAAAACAGAAAAAAAGAAGGTGTATAATTACATATAATTTGCATATATATTGTATAGAATTCTGTATAAATTTATATTATTGTGTATAAATTATATGTAATTATATGAACATGTATAATTAAGAAAATTAATTCAAAGTAAAAAAAACAAAAACGGACCAGGCTGAAAATTGTTAAATGGATGGTTATAAAAAAATAAATAGCAGTATAAAAATAAATAGTAATAAAAAAAAGCTCCAGATGAAAAAAATCTTGTGTGTCTCAAGAACACAAGATGTACACACTTTACCAAAAAATCATTCAAATTTAAAACTTAAAAATCACGTATAAAAATATTTTGAACAAATTTTTCGTATCCATTTTTTTTTTCGTAAAAAGCAAGATCTGATTTGCTCCGTTATTCGAAAAGAGCGGAATTCAAGGTGGTCTAGGAATTTCCAAATTCAGCTTGATTATCTTTTCGAAGGGTACGGAAGAAATGTGAAATCAAAAATGAAAATCGGCGTGAAATTCCCCATATACTCTTCTGAGAACGGGATATTTGATCGTTTATCTATTTCACAGTTACAGTTTCATTGTTCCAAAATTGCCTTGGAGTCGCTCTTCCGGAGTTACGAGTTCACGGACCTCAGGTGAGATTCGACTACCTGTACAGGGTGGCTCGCCTCTGGTGTCGCGAATGGGAGGGACTCAGTCGACTTGGCGAGCACGTTAAATCGTGGTTGACATTGTTTCCTGGTTGTATCTCGTCTTCTCGCGAGAATTCCGGTCGACCAGATTCTTCCAGTTGGTGATTGGCCGAAGGGGCGGGGCCTCGGGGTGATTTGGTCCCTCCCATTCTCGACACTCGCGGCGACTCACCCTGTATATTATATATTTCCCGTCCGCTGACGTTTCATAGGAAACGTCTCGGCGCAGCGGATGTTTTTGGACATTTTGCAACATGGATTACCAAAAAATCTGTCAAATTAGGCCAACTTCCGGCAAAATATGGCCAGCGAGCCCATATTTTTCGATGGCGAAGTCGACACCGCTCGTTCTTCCTCTACATCCAGTGGCAGAAACTTGATAACGACGACCGAGCAGCAGCAGCCTGTAGCATCGTCGACGATGGACCCAAATTGCGAATCTAACTGTCCGGTAAGCAAGTCGAAGGATTACCAAGAAAAAATCGCGTGTATTACGTAAAACGACTCGGCATGTTTACCCCAAGCGAAGTGTCGATGCATAAATTTGAGCGATAGCTTTTTGGACCTCCTTTTTTTTTTTCTGGAAGTACAACTTTTTACAATCCAGTCGAGACTCGATAAATTTCGCATCGGTTTATCTTGAGTCTGCGGGATTAAAAAAGCGCGAATGCCAAGCCGCGATTACATACATTTATTTTTGGCAGCACGACGAGAAAAAATGTTCTACCTTCGACTCTCGTTCGACAGACGAGTTATTGAATTGTAAGCTGATTGTTAAAGCTGCATTTCGTTGTCACAATTTTTTACCTCGTTTTTATCATACATTTCGTGAATTTTTAAAAAATTTTGGAATTAGTACTTGTTATCTCGATTTTGGAACAAAGAGAAAAAGAAACAAATTCAAAAACACACTAAAAGCAGAAGTTTCACGGTTTATAACTTATACACTTTCTCATGATTTATTTTTCTTCCCTTTTTTCGTCATAAAAAATTCTTCTTCTGCGATAATATTTATTTTATTTAATGTAACAATAATAACAATTTTTTAAATATTCGATTAAAATTTACGAAAATTTCCATTTTAATGTGCATTATTTTATGAACGTGCGAGATATCGTAATCGCTGTTACGCGTGCCTCAGGTAACTCCGGAGTACAATCCGATTTGTGCAACTGACGGCAACAGCTACGACAATCCTGGAAAATTCAACTGCGCGAGGTTATGTGGCAAAGGTGAGATAAAGCTCGAAATACGCACGTCATTCCGTCGAAAAATTACATTCGAATGCGCGCGCGGTACACTGTTGGGTCGTGTAGCGCGGATTATTCGCCTGTGGCTCGCACTGCTGCAGGCGAATACTCCGTGCTACACGACCGAAGACTGTACAGTGCATGCATCGAAATACCGATTCGCCCTGAAAATTGACAATAATTGTATTTTGAATCTAAATTAAATTAAATTGATGATAAGAGTTTAAAAAAAAGTGGAGAGGCGAGATAAAATCGGGTTGCCCAATTATGGGTCCAAATCCAAAGATATTTGACACCCGTTCAATATCTTCTTTCAGTTATTGAGGTGAATTTCCATGGAAAGTGCGCACCGACGACGACTGCAGCACCGTAGGACCCGCTCGTGTCGTTCATTGGTCACGACGATACAGAACAATGCATCATAAAACAAAAGTACACTGTGATAATGATCTTCGATAACTTATTTTTCGCCTACGTCGCTCGTTTCTTCTTCACCACTGAATGTAACATAAGTGCACAACGTATTTAGCAACAATAATGTAAAACCAATTTTGGTTTCGCAAATTTCTTTTATCTTTAAAACTGCTAAAGTACATAAAAAAATATGTTGAACGAAATTTTCGTATTCCTTTTCGAAAAGCGCCTAAAAACGGAAATTTCGAAGGAAAAAAGACGGTATTCAAAAATCTACGGGGAAAACCGTTTTTTGAACGAGTGATGGAAATAAAACCCAAAATTTACCGGACGGTTTTCGAATGGTACAAGAAACTGTACGAAAACGGAGGAAATCGAAAATAAACATTTTTCAAAGTGGTCAATTCAGTATGGAATAGCCCGTATACGTTATCTACAGTCATATAGGGCCAATTTGAATGCATCGTATTTTTTAGTGGGCAGTCTGGTCCAAAAGTTTGTCGATACACGGTGCGTCATTCCTCTTGGATTGCGAATAAGCTGGTGGAGCGATATCGTCATATAACGGGTGATTTCATTTCACCCTCCATTTTGCTAGATCTGTTCTCGCTCACTGGTCCATCCTCTCTGGTCGAACACTCGTTCCCTAAATTAACGAGTGAGGAGTATAATTATCGAATGGATTCATTCATGTCTCGATGACATGTAACAGTGTTTCCGTAGTGATACGAGCTATCGGCAACCCGTGTATGTATACGAAGTATCCGGTAGCTAGCTTCCGGCTGGTTTCCTGGCGTTCTTCGACGTCTCTTTCTCCGTGAATCAGTGTTCCTGTATTCTTCAGCTCCCGTCGCTCGAGAAAATTCCGTCCCCGTGAAACAACAACGGAGATGCCGATAAGGTTGTCAGTTGGCTGCATTCTAGTTCTACTTGCGATCCTAGGTGAGTAAATCTTCCTACCGGTTACCATTTCTTACCTATCATCCGACTTATCTTGGGCGATGACACGCGGTTTTTCTCGTCCTACGCCCGTGCCGCGCGTGGTCCCGATAGGTCGAGCGCTGAGATCCAGTCCGCGCGGCCAATCGCGATGCACCGAAGCAGTGGCGTGGGGCGCGTAAATTCCAAATAATTTTTTTTTCCGGAGAACAAAGCTTCTTGATTCTGTAAATTTGGAAACGTGGGGTTCGGCTGCTTCGCTGTGCGCGGACCGATTCTGCTGGTTTTATACCGACGATCTACGAATTTTCGCGAAACTAGATCACTTGAAATTTGGATGCGAAAAAATGATCGAGGTGCAAAGTGTTGAGGATAAAATCAAGTACTCTGAGATAAGTTGGTCAATTGGAATGTAATTATTTTTCTTGTTCATCTATCCTTCTACGACGACAGTTATCGAATATTCGGATGCAGCACCGATGGAAAATCCAGCAGCTAGATTGAGAGTCTGCGCGGAGTTTATGAAAGATTGCGACTTGGAAGATGACGACTGGCCTGTCTGCGCCATAGCTTCTGACGGCAAATTCCGAACGTTCAAATCCAATTGCCACGCGGAGTCAGCTTATTGTATCGAGAGACGCTGTAAGTACAATTCAAAATCAGTACCCAGAGAAATTCGTGAAAATTTAACTGTTGTAAAAAATAACGAAAACAGATGAAATCTCCGCACAGTTTTTTTTTTGTTTATTCCACTTTCGACTTTGTTTTTTAATCTGTCGTCGAATATTTTCCAGATTACGTGGTCGTGAAGGACGGAGAATGTTGATAGACGAAGAATGCTGCGCTATAAATCGTCTCGTCGTAGCGACACCTGGTACTTAATTACAAATAAATAGGCATGAAAATTGTTCGAATAATATTAACGGCTAGATATTGCGAAATTCGACGATGATATGCCATAACTTCGAGAAGGAGAACGAGTCGTCTCTGCTGTTCTAAATAAACTTTTATATAAAAACACAAACGCTATTTTTATTTACAATTTATTCGTAGATTACATTAGTATTCTTTGGCTATCTTGATAAAGTCTGCGATGCGTGCGGATTTTCCGAAGATTTGTCGACCGTCAAGCTACCCGACGAGATAGGAAATCAAAAATAAACATTTTCCAAAGTGGTAAATTCAGCGTGGAATAGCCCGTATACGTTATCCATAGTCACATCGGGCCAATTTCAATGCATAATACTTTTTTAGTGGACAGTCCGGTCCAAAAGTTTCTCGATACACGGTGCGTCATTCCTCTCAGGAATATCAATTTACATTCACATCGAATCGACGCGGTTGTTCGGATCTCGGTTTGTCGAACAGCCCAAAAAAAAGATAATTCATAACTATATACAAAAAATTGGCCCGATATAATTGTATACGATACCTACACATCTTTATCAAAGTATTGTCTCGTGTCATTTCCGGGCAACTTTTTCTTACTCGCAAACTAATCGTATATTTTTATGGATAGTTGAAAAAAAAGTCTGTTAAATTTGAGCTCTTGATATTAATAGAAACTTCTTGTATCATGTTATTCAAATGACAAACATAAATTCGCAATGAGCTGAAAATTGAGCAGATTTTTTCAACCTTCCTGAAGGTATACAATTTTTTGTGAGTAAGAAAAAAGTTACCCTAATAATTATATACAATATATTAGCAATTTTATGTAGAATTCTGTATAATTATATGTAATTATGTGGGGCCAATTTTTTTGATATAATTAAATTTATCTTTTTTTTTAGAGAAAGTGTGGAAAATTCGAGTTAGCTGTGCGATTTTCGGAAAATTTTCACGAAAACTGCAATTGGCGGTAAAACAAGTGCTCGATTTTTTTGTCACTCAACGAAATGCTGTTCTCGAGTTCTTATTCGTTTTTTCAGATAGGACAAGTCTCGGCAATCAACTAACGGACGAAGTGTTGTGATCTGCCCAACGAACACGTCTGGCTACCTCAAAATTTCCTCCGTGAATTCCGTACAAATGCCTCGCCAGTATATCCGCCCGGTCTTCTTCGGCTCGTCTGGCCATTCGTCTGTAACGTTTGACAGCTACCAAACAGCCGGCCGTCAGGACTATCTGAACGATTAGCCAAAAGATGAGGAGTCCCAAGGCTAGACCCGCATCCACGCAAAGCAATCCGTCCAACGTTTCTGCAAAAACAGTATCGTTTGCCTGGAATTTCGATTTTGGTAGCCCCTGAGTACCTAGATATATGCCACGATAACCGAGGATCCTGATCCTCAAGGGTTTGATTATACATATTAACATAAGGCCGTGACAAAAACTGGTCCAGCTAGCACCGAACTACCCATCCGCTATTCGTAGGCAAGTCCCAAAAAATACCCGTGTTTTTTGCTTAGTCACTCGCAATTGTTTGTAAAAAATTGTTTAACAAAGTTACCATCTGAAAAAAGTGACGCGCAATTAAAACTGGGTGTTTTCTATTTTCGGATCCGATCGTATCGCGTTACGACTTCCGGAGAAGACGAGCATCTCAATAATTGTGATTATTAATCCACTTTCGTGGCGAAACTTACGGCCCCCGGCGATTAGAACTGTGTCTGGAAGAGCGTTTTCTCGGGAGAGAAGGGGATTCGGCGAGACGGGACTCTGAACTATAATTGATAATTGGAGAGGAAGCTCGTCCGGCGTCGATTCGCGGGTAACTTCGGTAACAGTGGCTTCCGTCGTCTCGGAAGACACTTCTCTGCGTTTCCTTCCATAAGAGACCACACCGCCGCTGCAGCGTGCCTGTGATACGGATAAATGAGCGATAAATGAACGAGACACGCGACACAGATAAGGTCTTGTAAGGCATTCTAACAAATTGCCACTTCCCCATAATACATAATTTTTATATAATTATTATATATATTTCTATATATATATTACAATTATATATATACAATTATAGACATTTTCTGCAATTTTACACAGAATTCTATGTGAAAAATATTGGTATATAAAAAATTGGGCTGATGTAATTAAATAGAATTCTATATAATTGTGTAAAAATTATAAATCAATTACGTATGATCGTGTAAAATATTTTCGTTCGATTGAAACTTACCGGTTGGCATCTTCCGGTGCAAAACTTTACCAAGACGTTGAACCTAACTAGCTGACTGTTCGGAAATTTGAATGCGGTGAATTTCGCAAACAGAGAACTGTTGTCCTTGGGATCTCGCTGCAGCGGAGGAAACGTCCCCGCATCTGTTGGGCATCCCATCTCGTCGATGAGGAGATACGAAGAGTCGCCTCCCGCGCTGCTTGCTACCAGATGTCCAGCAGATATGTCATAAGGACCTGAAAATCGTAGACGCGCGATAAACAAATGATGGAATAAATAGATAATTATTATTTATTACTTACAATTATTCTGTAAATAATATTGTTTGCAATTTTTGTAAAAGACGAGAAGAAGCTGGTGTCTCGAAAAAAAACAACCGGATGGAATGCAAGCTCGTGAATAATTATTTATGGCATTACCGTCAGGTGGGATTACTTCGATTTTGAGAACCAACTTCTGTCCCAGCTGAGTGACGGCGGCATCCCGTTGCATGTCGTCGTCCAATATCCTCATGCGAACTATCGGAGCTTCGGAAGAGCTGTTGATCACCGTGGACGATATCGGTGGAAGACCAGCGCTTGATTGCGATCAGAACGTACGAATAACAATTGGAATTATTCTTTATTGGCACTTTTATTAGCTTCAAATTTTCCTCCGCCAATTTTAAGAACCATAAGGCCAAAAACAGAAAAAATCATCTTCTGTACTCGAATTCCGTATTTTTTCTACGATTTTTGGTACGTTTATTAGTTGAAAAAAAATTGTATTTAATTTTGAAAATTACTTCATACAATACGGCTTCACTGGATATGATCTACACTGTCCAGCGTCACGACAGTTTGATCAGTTACACCAGAATGTAGACCGAAAATGAAAGTAAAAAATAGTTTCCAATATAAATTTTGCAAAGTCGGTATATTCAGTTATTTATTATTTCCGAGCTCCATGAATACAATCATATATTCGTATAGATAATATTGATAAATGTTTTAAGATATTTAAAAATCACGTAAAAATTATTAATATTTATTTGTACCATTTCGTGCTGTTAATTTAATTTTACTGAGAGTTTTGGATTTGTATAATGATATTATAAATAATCGTATTTCTTGCTTATGGATACATTTACGCGGTGAGGAAGTAACACCGACGATGACTGTTCTCGACGACAACAGACATCGCGTTTCTGGTAGCCTCGACTCGGTACTTACTTTGCGTCGATGAAGTGTATGTCGGAATGCACCGACAGGTTTCTCGGTAAGGGTGGACTGTCTCCACCGATCGAGCACCCTACTCTTACAGCCTGGTCGCCGAGTCGCTGAATGATAGGGTTGAATTGTACGACTACCGTAGCCCAAACTACCGTCCGAGTCCTAAAAACACGCCGATCATTAGAAATCAGTCCGATCGCTTCGCCAGTTAAACGCAGTTCGCCCTATTGCATCAACCCCTTCAGTCACGAATTTTTTCAGCCATCGTTTTTCTCAAATAAAATTCGCTGTGTAACGAGCTATGAAATTCCTGATTACGAATCCGCTCTCAAAATTGCGTAATCAGCGACTCAAAAACCCCTATAAAACCGAATTTTACAAAAAACGTATCACATTTTAACATTTTCGTCGGCCATATTGAATCCGCCATTTTGCATTTTAAAAATGTAACACCAGATTCGTAGTCAGCGACTTCAGAAACCCTTGCCTTCCAAATTTCCGACAAATTTACCAGGTTTCAACGTTTTTATCGGCCATACTGAATCCGTTATGCGATATTATTGTGTGTTGTCACGCTTATTGGATCCTTGGGATGGGAGTGACCGAAAAACAGCAACGAAATCCAAACAAACTGCCAATAAAGTTACCAAATCGATAGTCTATAGGTCGGATACTCGTGTCGCGCTGTGACTGAAGGGGTCAGGTAATACTCACTGGTTCTGGTTATCCACAGATACAGCCGGACTGAGTCCACATTGGGTCGACTTGCCAGCCTCCAAATCTTCGTGTCTTGGAAGCGTTAGCCAAAGTGTCGTGAAGTCCGATCCGTTTCCTTGTACTCCGCATTGTTCTCCCCATCCGCTCACGTAAATTCTACCCCAGAAAGAGTTTTCCGTCGTCAGGTCCACCCTCAGGGTGTCGTTGCTGCATCGCACTTTCACTACGATGTGACGAGATGAAAAACAAGTTATCAGCAATGCCAACGGAGTTGGTTGCAAACTCGAGAAAGAAATCCTGTACCCGATTATATAAAAACCGGACTCGATATAATTACGTACAATTAACACATCATTTATTTATACTTATACAGGGTGCGCGGAAATTCTGGAAACGGTCAAATATCTCGAAAACGAAACGTTTCTCAGAAAAATGTGTTAAGTCAAAGTTGTAGGGTTTTTAACGTTCTACTCAATGATCAGATTTGTTTGACGTTGAATAGAGGCGTCAACGCGACGTCGAAACCAACATGATTTTTTTGAACAGATCACCCAATTTTTATGATACGGTATTAAAGATGGCAGCAAGACGTTTCCAAAACACTACTTGACAACCTATTTTGGTTGAGAATTGCCCGAGTTATGAGCGTTAGATCTTACGGTGCCGCGGCATGCCGCCAGCTTTGGTGCCGCAGCATGCCGCCAGTTTTGGTGCCGCGGCATGCCCCCAGCTTTGGTGCCGACCATGTACCTCCGCGCGGTGGATCTTGGATAATGCTGATGCTGGCGGCACCGTAAGTTCTAAAGCTCATAACTCGGGCAATTCTCAACAAAAATAGCTTTTCCAGTAGTGTTTTGGAAACGTCTCGCTGCCATCTTTAATACTGTGCCATAAAAAATGGGGTATTCTATTTAAAAAAACTCATGTTGGTTTTGACCTCGGCGTGGCGCCTCTATTCAAGGTCAAACGAATATAATCATTGAATAGAACTGTTAAAACCCTACAACTTTGGTTGGAAACATTTTTCTCGGAAACGTTTCTTTTTCGAGATATTCGACCGTTTCTAGATTTTTCTCACGCCCTGTATAGAATTTTATATAAAATTTAAAAAAAAATGTATACAGTCGCATATAATTTTACACGAATTGTAGGTAAATTATATCCAGCCAGTTTTTTATGTATACGCATGTACAATCCTTTGTTCTCGAGAAGCATGTTCGTCCCAAACTCACAGTCCAGACAAGGTTCGCGTTCTCTGTAGACCACGCTCGGCAATGTTATCAGAGTACTGGGTCCAACGCTGATCGTATCCTCGGCGTGAAGCAGGCACAACGGTGGCGCAGTCATCGCATGATAAACCGTGTACCCTCTGCAATTGAATCCATCCACGCTGTCGTCGCATCTCTGCTCGCACTAAAAAAACACCAAGCATTGGAAAACATCCCTCCGAAATTTCGTCACTAGACGCGTCGAGATTTTTACCTCCCGCAGATCCAGTCCGGGTAGCTTCATGTCCGAATACAGCATCGTAGTGTTTCGAAATTCGGCGTAAGAACAATAGTCAGTTCTAGCTGAAACGAGATTTGCAACAAACAGATGTGCTGAGCTTAAAAATCCTCCTGAGGCTCAGAGATCCTCGTTAAATTCTCACTTCCAAAATACCATACAAATTTGCCGAGAAAAAAAAATTTTTTGTACCTGTGTTATATATAATTATATATAAAAAAAAATGTTTCATTTTTTTGAAAAGAAATACTAACACAGATTACGGCATTGATTCTGGAGATATTCGTCGCGATACATGGATGCCCTGTATGCCTGTGGTCTACTTCCCCTGTCCATGCTCGACAGAGCACAAAGTCCTCTTGTATCTCCGATCCGCATAATTTCATCGGTACGAAAATGTGCAGATTTGCAATTACGACCTGCGATTAAAACGACCGCGTCACATGTCATAATCCCGCGTCGCCGAGAAAAAAATACTACACGTAATTATACCCAAAAAAACTGGCCCAATATAATTACAAAAAACGTACAATTTTGTACCGAATTTCACATAATTATATACAATAATAAGCGAATCGCATAGAATTTGATGGGGCCAATTTTTAGGTATAATTTTATATAATCTTTTTTTCTCGCCCCGATTCGAGCAAAGGTATCGAAAAATCACCAGCAATTATGCATTGTTGATAACATTGGGTGCGAGTCAGTTTTTGAGGTAGCCATACGGCCGATGTGTCCACCAATACGGCGCCCAAAGTTCTCTCCACCTGCCAAAATCTGCGCTGCTGGCAATTTGTAGGCACTGCGAATCATGGAACAAAAGAGAAAAAATCGCGTGTTTTTTTTTACACCTCTCGCACAAAGATGCGCGTTGTTTGGGGAAGCATTGTTGCTGCTATTGATGACGGTAAAAGGCGAAGTCTTTTGGAAACTGGGAAGATAAAGAGTACGATGTCGGTATAAAGCCGACATAATTTCCGTCCGCAGCATAATAAACGACAAAAATAGAGGAACAAGCGGAAAAATGTTACTCGTTAATCGACTAATTAGCCTGGCAAACAATATGGCACGTTTTTGTCACGAACAATAAAAATAAAATGCCATCAGCGTGAAATTTAACGCCATTTTTAAGACCATTTTTAAAAATGTTCGAATTCTTTTTGAACATAAAATATGATTTTGGGAATATAATTTTTACAACAATTTTGATTGTATAAGCAGGTATTGTTTTTATTATGCAGTGTGGGAAATGGCATTGGGGCTCCGTTTCAGGAATGTTTCTTACCGTCGATGCAAATTTGGTGATAAAAAGTTGCGTTGGGTTCCGCGATAAAATTGTCCGTGTTGAGAACAACGCTGAAGCAGCCGCCTCTTTCTAAATCTACGACAAAAGCTGTGCAATTCGTTGCTTTGCATCTGAAATGGAATAACGTCATTTTGGAAGGTGTTATCACGTTAGTCACGGATTTAAGCGCAGCTGCGACGTTCGTGCCTCGGCATTTTTCACAGATCGTTGATACTTCAATTGTTTATAACATATTTCAGCAACGCAGGAGCGTGGAAGTAGTTTGCATGAGAATACGAGCTAGTCGCGCGATTATTACGATATATTTGCCGAACGAGGAGCGCAGATGAACGCGCGAGAGCCGAGACACAAAGATTATACATAAATACACCTAGAAAACAATTAAATCCTACGTACAAAATTTATACACAGTTCTCCAAGATGATACAGATTTTTTGCAATTTTCCATATAATTGTATATATATATTACGTAAAATAATTATAATTATATTTAAAACCAATTTTTTTTTTTTTTTTTTTTGAGCGAGCAAAACTCACCTTTGGAAGCAGGTCACGGTGATGCCTTGCGAATTTCTACCGTCGTGCAAGATTTTGCTAGATTTTACGGACTCTGGCCTCATGCCCGTGATTTTCTCCCAACCAGTATGTTCGCATTTTTGCGTTGAAACTGCAACAATTTTCATCAATTTCGAGCAAAATCATTTCCAAGCAGCTCCACTAGCCGAGAAAAAAGATTACGTATATTTATAGACAATTTATGCACGATTTGCACATGATTATCTACATTTCTTTTGCAATTTTACACAGAGTTCTATATATCTTCGTGTAACAATTTATAAATTATGTATATATATATGTGTACACATTTTTTTCTTTTATTTTATAAGTAGGGTAAAATTTGCTTGTTTATATCGGTCCAATTTTTGTAGTAAAATGGCGTGTAATTTTTTTTCTCGGGTAGTCAATATTCTACCCATTTCTCAAGGTGTTCCAGAGACACGCGAGACCCCATGGCGCGCGCGACGTCGAACGTGTGGCTCGCGCGTTGCTTTGGGTACACGTGTTCGCTTATGCTTATGCGGTAACTCGCACGAAAAATACGACGAAAATTTCGTCGGCGAGTAATTTTTGAGGAAACGCTCGGTCGAAACTAGGGAAACAGTCGCGCGGAATATATTACGCGAGGTTAAATTTAGGTCCGTAATAAGGAGATGATTCACCTGTTGTCATTGTAATCATAAGAATTCCGATACATTACGTACGGTCGAAGGCGCGTGGAACAATTAAACTACGAGTAGAAAAACAACTTGCCGCGATAATATCGCGTGTCGGGGACAGGAAAGGTATTCCTTCTATTATGCGCAATAGTTTCGAGTCATTGGGACAGAAAACGTGTTTTTTTTTCTTTTTTTTCTTCTTTTTTTTCTATACATAGGAAACACAAGAAAAAACGAGAAATATCCGAAGCAAAGGCGGTGGAAAGTAGTTTTTGTTGGAGACTAACCTACTTAAAAATTGCTGTCGAAATTGGAGTTATCGTTCGAAGTGTACTCACCTGCGCATATGGCACATACAAACAGTATAAGGTCAACTTTACGAGTCCAGGACATGTTGATTTGCCGAAGGTTTTCGAAACACTTTTTAATCACATTTGTCGATCAACGACAGTTTTACCACGAATACTCAATATTCGCGTCGACTAGTAACGAGAACATGTTTATGCCTCGGCATAGTCTCAGAAAACGTCTGCACGTCGATATTCGTTACATAACTAAAATATCGACACGTGTACACCGTTGATAATCACCACTGGCACGATATTTCCTGCGACTCCAAACCACTTTTTGCGGCAAGTTTCGTTTCCCCTGGACCAATGGATTCTGGATGGGCGGTAATTTGAAGAGAAAAAAAATTACCTATCAGAAAACACAGATCTGGATTTTGGAGATAATTCTTTTATTTATTTTTGTCCAAAATGCTGGGAGTTTTATTTAGCTGTAACGGAGCCATCGGCTCAATTTGCCGAAGTAGTGGAAAACTTTCACGGTGAAAAGCAAAAGTGGTTTCTCTCGTGGCAACGATCAGGTGAACACTGACTCTCTGCATCCGATGCGGGCCAACTTCTATATAACCATCTGCATTGTCGCTGGTTTTAAACGAGGGAAAACAGAGGCGTGCGAGATACTATTGCCACACACGTTCGTGTCAATTCGTATGTGACACAAATCCTGTATCTATTATATTCCGTTTGTCGAAGTTGCCATACACTCGAAATATGTGTCAATCAGCTAAAGACAATTATTATTGAAATGAAAATTCGAGACGTCGGAGGAGCATTGCGTCTCTGTTGGGTCGCCCCATCCGCACAGTCTTCGAGAAAGTGTGTCGAGAAAATGATCCGTGGATATACGTGGCTAAATTTGACAAACGATCAATGATTACTCCACGAGGAGTAACATCGTATTTTTTTACAAATATTTATGCATACATTTTTCTACATTCTATAATTCAACGCAATTTTTTAACAGTTGCATATATTTTTTATATATTTTATTTAACGCAATCTTTTCTGTTGGGTAGACGAATTTGGAACTAGCGCGATTTATACTCAAGTAACGTCGAAATTCGCATTGTTCACCCCAGCGCCCCGTTTACCGAACACTCTATTCGCGCTTGGCGAATGGTCCACCCAATGCGAGCAGAATAGCCCGAGATGCTGGAAAGTGGACCGAATTTTTCATCTAATTTTCTACATATTTTTACAACAATATGTCCGCAAATTATTTTTTTTTGGTAAGAATCACGACCGACGATTGTTTGCCTCGTAAAAATGTGTTTCGCGCTGATAATCGAATTTGTTATCGTATTAATAAATTGTTATAAACGAATTCAAAGCGCATCGTTTTGTGCGGTAGAAAAATTGCAAAGGGCTCAGGAAAAAATTTTCCTTTTTTTTTTAATGGAATTTTCGATTTTTAAGCGGTATCGCATTGTTCTACTTGGAGGGGGGCGTCATTTGCGATTGGTACGCTCCCATTCGACTCGGGGCAAAAAAGCGAATCGATGCATGCAAATCAGGTACGTTTCGAGTAGTAACCGTATGATTATTCGCTTGTCACTTATTACGACCCATTCACTACTTGTTACTCGTACGACTTTTGTTCGAAGAAAATTTTCGCCTTATTGTTATGATAATTTTAGTGAAATACGTGAGCATCGCCTCGTGATTATCAATGCATATTTCGCGAGGTGGTACCGAGGGGAGCCACGTATTGAACGAATCTCAGCTGGAATGTGGTACGAGGCTCGTTTAACAAAATTTCTCTTGAATATTCATCGTTCGAAAGTGAATTTGACGAAACATTCGTCACAATTGTTATCGAGAAAATAATCATCGGAGCCTCGACTCGCCGAAATATGTAATTATATTTCACCTCGAAAACTCTGTGCTCCCAAAAAAAAGCCCCATAATAAACGAAAAATTCCTACAATTTATGTAAAATTACGTACAATTTTTGGCAATTTTATACAAATTTCTACCCAAGTATAAAAAAATTATACGTCAATTAGATGTTATTTTAATGGGTCCATTTTTTTTTATTTATTTTTTTTAGCTTCGAAATTTCGTTGCTGAAATTTACTTCCATTGATCCATACTCCGTTGCAATTTGGCAATGCTTGAAGATACTCTTCCGGGCATAATATTAGCGATTTTCACAAGTGATACTTTTTTCATTTCGAAACCGCGATCTCCGATTGGCTGTAGCTACCGAGTTAATTCCTATACATTTCTGGCTAAAAACCACTCAACAATTATTTCTGTTAAGCCATATCCGCGAGTAATTACAAAGAGCCGAAGAGACGGAAGGTCGAAGAACCGCGGACGATAGAAGGAGAGAAAGGGAGACAATTACGGGTTACAAACTTTCCCTGAAAATTCCGCCAAAAAAACGGACTATATATAATTATATTTTTATAAAATCGGCTGGATATAAATTACACATAATTTATTTATATATATACGTAAAGATGCAAAAAATCTGTATAATTTTTTACATAAATTACATATAAATTTTACGTAGTTATTCGAGCCAATTTTTTGTGTATAATTACGTATGACCCTTTTTTCTCGGCCGCCTAAGGACGCGTAACGGATCGTAGTAATTGAAATCCGACCACGATAATTGTTTGGCAATCGTTTAATGATACGAGATGTAATAAAAAGCGTATTCGTACGATTGTTTCGCAGATGATGACACTTTCCTACCTTTCGCATAGCCAGCCGATCGTGAAACGATTCCCAGTTCGAGACAATCTACCATTTCGGTCGGAGATACCCGAGAAAAAGGGATTATATATGCTGGTATAAAAAACATGGCCCGACATAATCATACAGAATTCGTGTATTACTTGTACATTGTGACATACGGTGAGATAGAATTTCGCGAAAAATTGTGTACAATTATATAGAACTGTACAGGGTGTCTCGGCTCACGCGTCCGAAATGGGAGGGACGAAGCCACGCCCCTGCAGCCAATCAGCGAGACTGAGTCCCCCCGTTCTGGACACGCGAGGTGAAACACCCTGTACATGATTCTAGATAGTTATATTATACAGAATCTTGTATAAAATTGCGCAAAAATGCTCGTTAAGTCGGCTTCGCGTCGACCAAGTCCCTCCCATTCCGGACGGCTGCGGCGACACGCCCTGTACAATTCTATATAGCTGTATATAAATGCTACAAAAATTGTGTATATAATCTGTTTTTCTCGGGTTTAAGCTTCTTCTTATCGCTTCTCCGTATTTTCTTCCTACTCCGCTACGCGTGTTACTGCGACGCTACCGATTTTCAGCGTTTTTTTTCCCTCACGTAACTCGAAGATACGTGAGATAATAGGAATAATACGCTGTGTATTCGACGGTTCCCATTTGTGAGTCATCTTTTATTCGCCTTCAAAGCCAAGTTACTCGCGCATGAGATGACACGAGGCTAGCGTACGCGTTGCTGATGGTTCTGGAGAAGGTGATATGTAAATCCTTACGAAATTTCCCGGAAGTCGGATTCTAGGCTCGCATTATTCTCGTAATTTGTAGCCTGCGTCGATTTTAATTCTGAACACTGGCGGGTCAAATACTCGAGTAACCCTGTTCTACATCACAATTCTAATAACACTAATAACTATAATAACTGTCTCAACCTTCGACTCTTTTCGTTTTCTATAATTAAAAAAATATATATTTATATTTTCCAATTTTATTAAAACAACAACAAAAATAGATATTTTTTATTTTTTATTTTCTGCCTCGTTTTCAATTTCTTTGGGAATTCGGTCCTAATAGCGAACCGGGAGAAACGCGCGCAGCTCTCCTACGTTCGCGAATAATAATTGCGAAAGTCGCTTTGTAAAGGCTTGAGAAATTCATTTCAAGCACAACGAAGCATGGCAACGAACTTGCTTGCGCGCCTCACGGAATTTCCGCACGATTCGATACTCACGTTTTGTACAAGTAGGTAATTATCGCAGCGGGGTTAAAAAAGTCGCCGAATCTGCTAATCGCATCCCAATTTTGAGCAAAAATCCTCGAAGCGTATTTTTTCCGTTTTCGCGTGAACTCCGTATTTTCAAACGGATCTAAATTCACTTTCGTATTTTTCGTTAACCAACATCAATAATAATTGTATAACGCACCGAGTAGAATTGTTCGCGTTTTATTTTTGATAAAAAAACGTTGAAAATCCTCTCGGTGATATTCGTGGAACAATTTTGTCGGCATGTAATTAATAATTGCTACCTGATAACGAATATTCGATGGGGAATTAACCATTTATCAGCTGCAGTAATGCTCCATCAAAAATCGAGTCGGTGTCTGAAAAGGTCGAATCTGATTGGTTCGCGACGGCCAGACGAGGATTCGCGCTTTGTTCGCGATTACCCTGACATTCTGACGTTTCAGGGAAGCCGGCCGTTATCTCGAATGTAAATCGGCGCCGCGGAATAATGCCGAACGTACAGGAAATCATGACACGCTGCAATGCTCGAGCTCACGATCCTCGTGAATTCCGAAAAGACCTTGCCACGTTTATCGCGCAGCCCGTACGTTGCAATCGGTATCAGACACGGAATAATTTCTGATCCGCGCAAAAATTTCGACGCAAAAGTAAGAAGCTTGTAATCATCACAGACGACCTCAGGAAAAATTATTTTTATTGCTATGTAGCTAATCGTATAAAAAAAATTGGCGTAACATGATTTCTCCTTTATTATGTACACTTATGTGTAATTTCGTGCCCAAAATTGATATGTAACGATACAGAGCTAGTTTTATACAGGGTGTCTCTAGGATACGCGAGGGAAAGGATGAAACGAAAGGGGGCAAAACGAGATGAGAGAGTGCTGCAGAGAAAGGAAGTGGGCAGACGAGAAGGGAAAGAAGGAAAAATAGGTAGACGAGAGAAAAAGTTACTTGGCGAGGGTAAAAATATGCCAGGCGGGGCGCTACGATGGAAGAAGAGTGAATCGACTGGCGAACCAATTTCGTTGCACGTTTAATTTCCTGTTTGGATTTCGCTGGTGTTGGCGCGCGGTCATACCAAATTGCGGTGCTACGTACATACGTATTTCTACGGATCGTTGACTCAAGCGCGCTTCATTGATTGAATTCCATCCCATTCGATCGCTGGCATTGTTAGATTTTCGCGATTCAGGCGTGGGATAGTCCGACTATTCATCGTCCAAAAATCTTTGAATTTTTATTGTTTTTTTAAAATTTTCAATTTTTTTTAGCTTTATCAATCAGGTGTGAATTTGATGTGATGACAATTGAGAAAATAGTTAGCTGGCAGGCTGATCAGCTGTTATACAAACTTGTTATTATCATTATTCCGAATATCCAAAAACTTATTAATAATTATATTTATATTTTTATATTATTTATATTTTTATATTATTTGTATACACGGCGAAATATTATTTATATATATATATTCTAACGTTATCATTATCTGTACATATTTATCGTTGTTATTTAAATATTATAAGTATATAGATAATGCTATTATTGTCTGTATGTATTTATTATTTTTATTTTTATCTTATAAGTATATACTTTGCTCTTATTATTGTTATTATATTTATTTGTATGTAGTAGCTGTTTCCAGGAAAAATGACAATTTTGTGCCAATTGATGCGACAGTTTGCAGAATATTCGGAAAATTGACTGAGCGATTCAGAAATGCGTTGCGTAAGATGATCCAGTTTTCAGAGCGTGGCACGCAGCTTGCTCGAACGATAGGTTGACCACGGGTTACAAAAAATAAATATGTGGGAAAACGATCAGCAGCTCGCGTTGCAGCTTTATCAATATTATTCCCGAGTCGAGCGCGAATTTTTAATTTACAAAAAAAAAAAAAATGCTTGGTCAATATAAATGGCATGATAAAACTATAAACTGCCGGAAATTTTATTTGCGCACGATTTTTTATTATTTTGAATTTAGTTGTTTCGTAAGCAATTAATTCGAGCACTTTTCTTTGGCATCTCGAAAACCCGCGATCAGAGCCGCCATTTTGTTTGTTTGGAAAAAAAATCTGTTGGCAGGTACTAGATTAACTTTCGAGCTACTGATTTTTCTGTTTCGTTGATTCTGGATCGTCCGGTGGAATTTTTCGACGAGGAGCGAAAGTTGGATCAAAAATGATTCTATTTTTCTGAATTTTTTGGGAAATAAAGTTTAAACGATTATTTGTGATTTGAGAACTTTGAATAACGTTTCTCGTAACGTGACAAAAATAGCGGCGAAAAACAGACGATTTTTCGTAATAGCCATTTTTTTGAGCCGAACCCCGCAATTTCCAAATTTCCAAATCGCAGCGAAAATCGTGGTGCTACAATTTAATCCGCGTGCCCGAGTTTTTACGTTACGCAATACCTGCCGAGAAACTTCCTCCCCGTCCATTAGCAATATCCAAACAAAGGATTTCTTGCTTTCGCGGCGAAAAATACCACAATTAACGAATTCACTCGGCGCTGAAACGCGAATCGAGAGGTAACGTAAAAAAAGCCTCCGAAATTCGTCTGCATATGGAAAAAAAAATAAACAAAATAAAAAAATTCGCGGGGTCAAGAGATCAGTTAAGCTTAAATAATCGAGCGACGATTATTCACGTTCGTCCTGACGGGGCGTCGAAATTGTTGCTTGAAAAATGATCTGCGCGACGATAAATTTCGGCGAAACGTTAAATCACTTTCGGTTAAAACGCGAGTCGTCGAATGTAAAATGCGACAATACAAGAGCGCGACCGACATAGTACTGCCATGCATACGTCCAGATCGCCAAGTGAGGGAAAGTGTTCATCGCGGCTGCACATCGCGACTGTTCGCCACGTTCGCGAATACATTTTCGCGAACCGCATTTCTCGCCCATTTTCGCCTGCTTCATCCTCTCCAAAATTCTCTCTGTCCCCCACGTTTTTGAAACTCTCTCTCGCCCAGAAATCAGTGATAACAATGCGACCACTCGTCCTGCTGCCATTCCTCCCGTTTGTCCTCATTTTTATCAATAAAATTGTAGTATAATAATAATAATTTATTATATCCTATAGTTTATTTTATTTGTTCGTTTACTCAAACGTAATCGGCGAGTGCAAAACGTAGGATCACGCAATACACTCCCCCACACCGGTACCAGTACACTCCCACCGGTGGCTGCCTCGCATCTCTGCGCGGTGCGAAATCTGCATACATTTCGATCAACGATGGTTTATGCTTCTGCTGGCGATGATTTAATGCTTCCGCGATGATCATGACGATGATTGCAGCGCGTCAACCAGGTTTTCTGTTTACCGAGCTCGGAGGACGCATCGACGAGCAAATTTCTTGCTCGTCTGCTGTACACTAATGCTAGATGACCGGTACCGAGACATATATTTCCCAAGCATCGTTATTGAAATCCCACAAATACATGCAAATAGATAACGCAATTATAGATACAAATAATGCAATTAGATAAAATAGATACAAATAATGCAATTAGATAGCGAAGAATAAGGTGAAGAGAACTGGATCCTTCGAGTGTGCATAACGAATTTTGTTGTCTTTCACCTGACCGCTTATTGTTTACCGAGTTGCCAGTATCAACAAATATTCACAAGCCTCTAAAATATGTTTTTTTTATGAGAGAAGTAAAAAAATGTGGAAAAAAATAAAACTGCCTAATGAAAAAATGTTGGCGAGGTGGCGAAAAAAAGAAGAAAAAAAAATTGTTGTTGTTGTAACAACTCGAGGCTCTCTATTTGTGCAGAAGTTGACAAACGTCATTCATTCGACGCACTGACACACATCGTTATCAGTTCCTGCGTCTGACTTTGACAACGGTCGACTCGAGGGCACGCCAAGTGTGGAATTTTAACGCTCTGGTGAGGCTGTTGTTACGAAAGTTGTCCAAGTTACCAAGCATTTCGCGTACACTGGTTGAAATTCATTTTTGTAGTAAAAAAAAAAATTGCAAAAAAAAATTGTATTGTCATTTTTTTTTTAAGGTTTCCTATAGTTTCTCACTGCTCTGGCTGTGGATAGCAAATTGATTCAGCGAGTTGGCCTATCTTGAAATGGAGGTAGCTGGCAGATTGCGACGACAAAGCGCGAAGGTTAAATATTTTGCGAAGATGTTCGCAAATTGGGTGAATCGTTGTGGACTTGGCGGATATTTCGGAGTGTAGCGGGCAATAGCCGAGAGTACCCGTATTTTCATGATTTCTCGTCGCGACCATCGCAGCCCGTATTGCGGGATAAACGACATCGTAATTTGTACTTGTAATATTTTCTTAATTGCACAATACCATATAGTTTGCGTTTTATTCTCGAGGGCAAATGCCATCGGTATCGAACAGACTAGCTATCGGTAAACTACACCGTATTTCCAAATAATATGGAAAATGCCACGAATATTACGTGAGACTGGCAATAAATGGAGCGTGAAATCGAAATACGTGGAAACGTGTGTCTTGCTCTCGTTTTATTAGCGGAATTGATAGCCGAAGGGACCAAAAAATACTCCAATTCGCTGGACTCCGTCTCACATTTCTTATATTTTATTTCCATTTTCTTTTAATTAATTAACATCAAATGTTGATTATTTTTTTTTAATTATCCCCATAAATAATTGATATTAATTACGATTTTTAGAAATTATTATAAATATGTGCAATTTCATTTTTTTTTAATTGATTAATATTGATAATTAATGTGATTATTAATTACATTTTTTTGAATTATTTATGAATAACTTTCGCGATTTTTTACATGTATTTTTGTTCCGTAACGTCGGTAAGGTTGCAAGCCTTATTACCTACTGTTTTTCTGTAGAGGTATAGTGATAGCTGTCGCACGTGCCATCGCTACTGGCTGACACCCGAGTGTCGTCGTGGTCCCCGACGAACAGTTTTGGTACCAGTCGATAAAGACGAGATCTGCGTGTTATACGTAAGGTACCAGAATGTCAAAGTTCCTCGTGAGATCTTCCCCCTGCACGACGCTTTCCCCCAACAGAAATGATTTATACGTTTGAAAAAATGGGTTAGATCCAATTTTTCAGTATCATTATGTCTCACCGTCGGTAGAACGTACTACTCTGGTGATTCCGAGATAATCCACCAGTTGGCGATAGGGTTAGGTCAGATTTGGTTAGATAGCACGATAAGATCATGGCGCAGCGACGTCACCCTGTAGAACGCGAAACGATAACCTGGATTTCGTATTATAATCGGAATTATCGCAGGCAAGTTTATTAGCATTGTACAGGATGTCGTCATCAGCAATGATTGAGCTTTCGCTGAGTTGAATCGTTAGTTTTGAAAATTATAACGTTTTATTGCTAGCAGAACTTGTGAGAAATTCGAAGAATACTCTGCTCAAATATTTGGCAAATTAATTTCTCGACACCGTGTTCGGACTCCTCGAGGATAGTTACCAACACTCCTCAGTTTTTACATACATATTCTAGTCAGTTGCTATTCTGTAGCAAAACGACCAGGCAAGGATACAGCACTGACGGTGAGCGTGAGACGTATCGAGATGCTTCGCTCTTCGGCCGCCAGATGGCGGCGCAAAGTGGTCCTGCTCGCTAGCGAGTGTAGGCCGCAGGCAGAATATAACGGAGCCTTCTCCTGACCCTCTGGTGCACCCAAAACCTACATCCCATTGAGTATAACATGTTCCATTATACATTAAACCCTTAGACAATTACACTTGCACATATAAAGTTATTCAAACAATGTATACAAATAAATATATCTGTGCAAAATTGTATGCAATTCTATATACATCATTGAAAATTGTTGATACTTGTAAGGTTCTGATTCTTAGCAGTTAATAATGTAAGTAACAGTCTCTGCACAGGAAGTAAGCTGTAATCAGAATTGCGACTGATGTCTCTCTGACACGATGCCTGAAAAATCTCTTCACACTCAGTAATTCTTTCTAATTCCTATTAACAATTCTCCCTTAACTGGCATGTACAGGGTGAGGCATCCTGATGGAAACGTTACTCTGACAAACTCGAGAATAACGAGCGTCCTGAAAAAATGTCCCAAAATAAAAGTGAGCACTTCAAGAGAACAAACAGCGTCGTCTGATTTTCGATTCGCAAAGTTTGAAATAATTTCTATTTGTTTACCAGAAAATTAAATTTATCCTCGTGGTTTTTCCTTTCGCTATGAGGATCTAATGGCTCTTCTTCAACCTTTTTTCAAAGCCCTTGCTGCTTGAAAAAAATATTTCACACGACGTGGATGCTCCTTCCATTGGCGACGCCATGTGGTACGTAGAATTTTTTTTTAATCGGTTCTCCGCAAAACGGCGTTATTGAAAAAAATGTCGCAAAATCGGACGACAATTGTTAATAACAACTAAACTACGCGATATAAAAATTTTAAAAAAATTCTAAATTTCACAATCGCACGCAAGGTTACACGTGTACGAGTGTTGGAGAAGGACGTTTGCAATCGTAGTACAAGCAAGTTCACTCCGAACAAGGTTATTGTTAATAGGCTGGGGCGAAATTACAGAAATACCCAATACTCTGCCACCTTATTGATTAGGTATCCACTTCTCCCTTTTTCTTCAAATTCATCGTATCGGATCTATTGACGAAGGCAAAACTCAGATAAGGTGTTTGCAGTCACGTGTTACCACGACTGTTTATAAGCCAAAGCCATTGACACTTCACGTTCCATTGCATCGAGGCATTTCGAGCGAACACGAAGAACAACGAAGATGATCATCGTCGCTGTCGTAGCTGTGGCACTCCTGTCTCAAAATGTTCACGCCCGTGAGTAAAAATCATGGCAACGGGATAAATAAACATTGCTGTACACTGGCACGACAGTTATAATTATTTCAACTATAATATAATAATCTAATTAAAATATAATTATAATGCAGGGTAATGTAATTTTAATAGTATTATAACATTGCTTATCGACATCAAACAATTCGAATTTCAGTATCTTTGGCAAAAAGAGACACCGACAACGGAGTGGCCGAGATTTGTAGCAGCTCCGACGAGAACGTGATCGTGCAATTGAGCAACGTATTCGGCGCGCTATCCGGCAGTATTCCCATGATCGGTGGCTTCATCGAACCTTGGTTCATTTTGGTCGGCAATCTCACGATCGCCATGCAAGACGTGGCCAACGGAGCGATCGGAATGATATTCAGCGGAGCTGTCCCCTGCATCGTTTCCGAAGACAACGGCATCGTCTGCACAGGAGTCGCCGCTGAGGATGGATACGTAGCCGCGGTGACAAAGCTGATATTTCTGATTCCCGGATTCATGGTCCCGGGTATTTACAAAGACGTGACGGAATACCTGCTGAGACTGCTACTTCAGCCGATTCTCGTGTTCATATTTGGCGGAGCCTTCGTCATTCCGGAAATAAAATGAGAGGCGTTCGACGCCTGAACGGAGAATGCCATTTCATACGCGTCCACCGAAAGCTCGAATAAAGCTTTTCGTACTTGGAAAATATTTGTCGTTCGTATTCTCCCTCGAATTTCGGGCAAACGGTCCCGATTCCGAAATCCATCCCTTCTAATAGTGTTACAATAATTACTGCAATCTACCTTACAACGAATCTCCTTGAATTATTATAAACTACTTTGTAACCAATTTTTTTGAGCTGTTATAAATTTATTGGCCACAAAATCGTTGAATTATTTTACAAACAAATTTCTTTTCGCGCAACGTACTCTGGACGGGCAGGGGAATGCGTAAAGTCGCACAGCTGGTGATATAGGCGAGGTTGAACTGCACATTTGTTGGAAATAAGGTGAACGGGTATGAAAAAACACTGCAGTGGTCACAGATACATATTTTATTCGCATCCTGACAAAGTTATCTTGCCGGAGGAACGAAAGGCAATACTACTAGTCACCGTTGGTTGAAGAGAACCAACGGTTCTCGCGGAATAATTGTTAACGTTGATTACGCATCCAGCCACCGTCGGTGACAACAGCAACGCGACGTGTGTCGAGAAAACACAATTATAAATAATATAAAAATTATACATAAAAATAGCGTCTACGTTTATATATAATTTCTTATAAATTGCGTATAAAATATCATATCTCACGCGATTTTTTTACTCGATTATATTTTTTTTTTCGCGAAATGGTACACTCGTCGGGAGGAAATTGTGCGAGGAATAACGATTATTGACACGGGACAACGGCCGTTCAGGAACGTCGTCACGTAGGTTTCAGCATGCCCAACATGTTCATCATCTTGTAAACCGTGTGGCCCGTGTTCACTAGGTTCCGCGTGCTGTCCGACACGTTCGGATCCTTCACGTATTCCACTGCCCACTCATCGATCAGTGGCAGCAGCTGTTTCGCCTTGTTCAACCCCCATAGCGCCATTTTCGCAGAATATTTCATCGCCAGTTCCTTCGCTGTGTCCAAAACGTTGTTCGCCATCCGCTCGAACGGCGCGCCGAGCGTTCTGGCGACGAACAAAACGGGCCGAGTCAAAAAACTGACGAATCTCATGGCTATCGATTCGATTAGTTTCACCAGAGCGTTGGATCCGGGCAGAAAATATTGCGCGACACCCCCCAAAATTCCCATAGACGAGTCGAATATCCCACCGAGAATGGTCGCGGGCAGCGCCAAGACCGTTGTCTGACGTCGTGGTCTCTGGTGTGCCTCGAGCACAAGTATCTCTCCGTGACCTTGGACTGAACGAAAAATGACCATCGATAAATCACCAAGGATCGTGCAAATTGCAACGATTTATCCGCAACGCAACACCGATTCTCACTTACCCTCGTTGCTCGAGGGCTTCTCGACCGCATTTCCACCCCCAGATTCCGGATGCTCGGCGGTTAAGGGCGAACCGTGATCGACGAGCAGTAAAACCACGACGAAGAACAGCTTGGTGTCCATTTTTTTCAGCGTCGCGGCGCGTTGTACGAGTTGGGCTGCGAAACTAGGAAAATCGGCGGCCAAGTAAGTCTCCCCCCTGCTTTGATGCGCGTTATCACCAGTCGGAGTCAAGTCGTATCGCTATATGAAACAGTTTGGCTCGCTCGACATTACCATAGCAATGGGAATGATAAGAGTCGTACATTTTTGACGCCATCTTACAAATTCCGCAACTCTCTTGCACCCCCGTGTCTTCGGAGGAGGACTCGAAGTGCGTATACGAAACGCGTAAGGGTGGTAGCGGTAGATCTCTCGAGTACTCGGCTCCAACCGCGATGGTTTGATTAATTGTTTCGGAGAGCGGAATAATTCATGAATATCGCAATTCGAGCAGCGACGGAAGGTCGAGCACGTCACGTTTTGAATAAAATATCGATACCACGTCGTATCTGTCGCCTAATGAATACGTTGTTAAGTAGAGTGGCGCAATTTTCATTAATTTCGATATCGTAGTTTCCAACGTCGCGCGCGCGTTTCCTTGAAAGGTGAGCAATTTTTTTCCGCCAAATTACCGCGACGCTTTCCGCTATTTGAGTGCAATTTTTTTCGTGTAAACATGTTATCGCCGCTTGTTTTCCCGACGATAGACAAAATGGTGACGCAAACGTGGTGGCCGAAGCCGCTCGATTACGGAGTAAGCGATCATTTTTCTTTGTCAATGTCCATTCGATAAAAAGTGTCCTTGTTCTCCGACGCTGTTGCGTCAATTATAATAACAACAACAATTAATAATAACAATGGCGACGACGATGATATTACTAATAATAACGCGCGAGTTACGTTGCATGTATTTCGAACAACTGGAAATTTGAAATTATAGTACGAAATTGAAGTACGAAATTTGATAAAATAAGTAGAGTCATTTGCTGAGAGGAGCGTGGAGAGATCATTGACACTGTTAAGGCAGAGTAAATTCTCTGCTAAACCTTTGTCCGGCATACCTATGCGAGGTGCACAAGTATTTGGAGTTGCTGAATTTACCTTCGAGGTGCTGAGATTTCTAGGTGCGATGAATCGAGATTAGAGTAAGCAATTTAGCGGACGGACTTGAAAACCTGAGATTCAAATTCAGAACAGCCTGAAGAAAATGTGTGAATGATTAGTCAGCAGAGACTAGATTTGCGGAGAGAAGTGCTTCTGAAACGGGTATGTATATTCTTTGGAAACAGTCCTCTAAAGAAATACGAACAAAATATTAACAATATATATGTGTATATATATATATATATATATATACATAATAAAAATAAAAATAAATGTATGTATGTACGTATAATAAAAATAAATATAACAAGAAACGTTGGATCAAGTAGTCTAACAAGAATAGTGGGATTAAGCAGTTGAATGGCATTTGTCTGATAACGCGGATTATAGGATTTGGAATTGTATCTTTTGAAGTATCGCGTATAACACGAGCGCACATCCACGTAGCTAGGCACATTATCTGTTTGCAATTTTGAAATATTGCTATGTTTTTAATAGGTAGGATTTTTTTTCTTTTTTTTGCAAACGGTGAAGTTTTCATACTTGTGAGTAAGGTATCATGAATGTCACGATGCCAAAATGTCCATGAAATAGTGTACATTAGGTATTAAATATTTGTGCACTTGGTGTTGACAGAGTAAAAATAATGCAGGTAAAGATTTGGCGGAATCAAATCGTAGTATTCTATCGTTTTCTCGAGTATTTCCAGAACTAGTTCTGATACTGCTTCCACCTGTAAGAGTGTAAGCCGAATTTAAGTACGACCATCACTAAAATTCCTCAGACACCACGAAAAAGCAACTAAAACTGGACTCATGTAAATACTATTTGAAATAAATAACGCTCATCGCAAATTAGCATTTAAAAAGCAGAGATATTAAAAATGCAAAATGGCGGATCCAATATGGCGCGTGAATTGGAGAAATCTGTTCATTTTTCCGCAAATTTGGTACGTAGGGGTTCTCAAGGTCGTCGATTTCGCATTTTTATCAGCAGATTCGTGATCAGCAATCGCAAAAACCCTGAAACCCCAAATTTCGTTTAAAAAAAAATGGTAGGTAAAAAAATTCGGGACTGAGAGGGTAAATTGAGCAAATTGATGAATTAATCGTAGTGTTAAAGTAGACGTGCGGGGTAAACGAGTAACCAGTTCGTTTTATATAGTATATTTATTTAAAACGGATACAGCGATGATCGATTGCGATCCAATTCAAATCTCGAATAGAATTGCGAAACAGGACGATTTTCATTCGCTGAAAATATCTAGCCTTGGTATCATCACACCGTTGTTCGCAAACATCGTTTATATCGCAGAAACTGCTTGCGCCGAGGATAAATCCGCACAGTGGATATTTAGCGGTGCAAATGTGCACACGGTACAGGGAAACGTTTTCCCAAGGAAATTTCGCAACACGAAGTCGAATAGCTTGTACATTTGTTGAGTCACTGGCGAGAACATGGGAGTGATTACACCAACCAAACCGCCATAGACGAGTCTACCGTCCTTATCGGTCACTCCGTTCGAATCGGCAGATCCGTTTCCTGGTCCACTCGAGTCTTCTGCACGGAAAGAATAATCACGGATCAACAATCGTTAATTATAACTATCAAACGTAGATAAATTCTCGTCCCAAATGTGACTCGACCACGAGAATCGAAGTCCATTTTTTAATCGACCTATTTTTCAAAATAATTTATCGTTAAATCGATTTAATTTTTTTACCCAGCAAGGAGCTGCTTTGATACGAGAATTCGTAAGGATTAGGCAGGACTCACGCGCATAGTTGATGTCGACGAGAAGGACGGCGACGAAGAGCAAGACGACGGAGCATCGTACATGATTGGCCATGGTGACCTTGGGCGATAAAGTTCTTTGGACAACGTTACTCCGGGAACAACGCGGTCTTCGTAGTGGGTATTTTGCATCGTGTCACCAGCTTTTATACGATTCGCGTAAACTACCTCGTGATACCGCAGCACCTTGACGCTCTTATCGATAACTGTGCCTTTTGCTACACACTTTTCCAGTTGAGGCGTTAGAAAATTTATCAAAAATGGGCACACGCAGCCTTACATGCTCGTCGCATTCCTGCATTTTTAGTGGCGGACCAGGGATTCCCGGTGGACAACGTTGATACACGGTGCAGGGAAATCGGTGATGTTTTCTGTTCTTAGGACGGAATATGCGCAGCCCTCGACGTTCTGGATCCTGACGCCTCTTCTGAGCAAAAAAAAACGCATTTCTCCCTGAACCGTAGCCAACAAGCCACCAGGTATCGTTTCACCCTTCGAGTACACGCGTATTTTTCAACAGGGTTGACAGGGTCAAAATGACCCGCGCTGTTCTGGAAGCGTTAAGAAGCGACGAAAAAATCGCAATAATTGGATGATTAATCTCGAAAACAAAATACTAACGCACGTTCATTTATTTATAAATGAATTTATATATTACATATGTACACGTCAATTTTTATATTTATATATATTAATTTATAAATTAATGAACAGATACGAGTCTGAAGAATAGTTTTTCGGAAACAATACAGGTTCGAGCTTAGTGTAGATCGTATCAAACGTATATTGTTTCGAATTGCTTGATCAAAATTACTGATCATCCAGAGGAATCCCAACATCGATATCATTCGAGTGTTCCGCGATCCAGTCCCTGTACTCCCACACTCGCACGTAAACATCCGGGAATCCGTTGGCACATGGACTCACCCAGGATGAGATGCCCGCGTGTTCCCCGTTGCATACCAGCGGGCTTCCGGAATCACCCTACAAATCAAAAGTCCCACTTTCGAGCCAGTACCAAAAAAATCTAAATACTAAATTAAACGAACTTTTCCAAACCCCGTACTTTTCCCATAATTTTCTAATACGTTCCTCGCGCATAATAAATGTTATGCTAGCTAGCAATATCCCTGCTTTCTTCAAAATGCTAATTTGTCACTAGCAATAATTACTTTCCATACTTGTGCAATTTTATTATTAGGTACTCTTAATACTCGTTGGATTTTTGGCAAGACAGGTATCGAGAAATGGCAACGGACTCGTCAAAAAAATACTCGTGTCTCTTAACCCGCTGCGAGTGTGAGGGTTAATCGTGTACCATACAAGGCAGGTACTTACGCTACATATGCCTACACCTAAGGTAGCCAAACCGCATAGATGCACGGCAGCGATAGTATTTTCGCCCCATACAGCTCGACAGGCGTCATTTTCCAAGGCATTCAAATGAAGATATTGCTGGCGTGCTGGTAGGGCCAACGATGGATACTGCGTGAACATGAACGATACTCCTCGCATTGAACGGTGAACTTCGTCGCAAACGCAAATCAGCGCTGCCATATAATTCCTCGGATCGGTCAACTTACGTGAAGCCTGCCCCAACCACTCATGATACAATCTTCTCCGCCGACGATATCGCGCGTAGGCAACGGCAGAAGCATTCTCGTGGCAGTCAATTCCACGGGCTGAGTTAGCTTCAAGATTCCAATGTCGTCTTGCCAAGCATTCGGCCTGCCGATGTAATCTTCGTGGACCCTCACGTCCGCCACACTATGAACCTCGCCACCCTCGGCATTCGATATACTCCCGCTCACCACGTACATCGCTGTAGGGGCCGTATTAATGATGCAATGAGCAGCCGTCAGGATGTGTTGACGCGTCACGAAGTTTCCTCCACAAAAGTGACCGCTGGACACGGCGCCTCGCAACGACACCATATACGGGAATTGCCCGAGGGATGCCGGACCCCCACCGACGATTCTGGGTGCCACGCCAGCTGAAAATCACGACGACCTTTCGGATACTTCTCCAAACTTATGTTACGACTTTGCTATTTTTTTGTTCGCAAATATTTGTAAACGACAGAGATGCAGCAAACTGCACGAAGCATTATGCAAAGAAGTCCTTCGCGTTGTTCTGCGAAAGCTTCAAGTGGACATTCAATAGCTAAGTCAGATGTGACTAGCACTACTGAAGACGCTTATTTACGCTGCCAGTAATCCTTCCAGCAGCGAAGGATAAAGCTATTGAATTAATTAGAACTACTGCCAATCCATGTTCCCTCCATTTAGATCAGCTTAACCGCTTCGTCCACCTTTGGTATCAGTAGCAACGAGACACTCCGCTGAAATAACGAAAACTACGTTCTCGTCGCTCTTATCACGTTGATTTATGCATGCTCGCGGTTGTTTATTATCCGACTTATAATAAATACAGTCTGGCTAATCGCTGTCTCGTTTAGATGCATCCATCACGAGGTAATCCCGTGTAAATATTGACGCGATTAGATGACTCTGTATATCCACTGACGAGACTGATACACGTTTTCTCAAAGAACCGCGATTGATCATATTGGAATTATTTACAATACGTGTCAGATAAACTTTCTACGCCGATAATCATTGTTACAGGGGCGTTGTTCGCCCCCCCCCCCTGCACATTACAGGGTTTGATGTAAAAAATCGTGGGGGGTTGGAAATTCTCGCCGAGACGTCTATTCTACGACGCCGGGTGGTACTTTTGCAAAAACGAAGATGGCGACCGAAACTGGCCAATCATAGAGAACCATCAGTGAACAAATTTTCTGGGCACACGCGAACCGGTAACCCCCATTGAATAATTAATATAATTAGTACAATAATTACAATCATGATTATTGTAATAGCTGCGACAACTGCTCATCGTTTTGGGCTGAAAACTGGAGTGACTCGTCGAAGCTGGACTAATGTAGTTGTTATTACAGAATATGAATATTGTATGCATAAATTTGTCGAGTAGTCTATATACGTTTATCTTCTCGTAATTAAATTTACTGAGCCGATTTTGCTTCATTTATTTAAATAACGAGCACGCGAAAATAGAGCTTGGTACACGGGTAACAATAAGCGATTTTTACACCTGACGATGGAGCATTATTAACGATGATTTTTTGCTCGCGTTAAAAGTGCTGAACACACGTTTTTCAAGTACGATAAACAAAGCTGATACACTCCTGTGCACAGATTTGTTTTGTTGAACATTAATCAAGAAATAAGAGCCAACGAAGAAAAGACTACAGAGGCACACACAAAAAGTGGGCTGTTGCTCTGGGAAGTTGCTGGGTATTTTTGACCGCTGAGTAGGAATATGAAGACGGAATTGGTCCATCATCCCAAGATCTCTTGCACTTGATGTGGACACAGCGAATCGAAATTTTCTGCAACTTGGACCCATTTTTTGGGTTTTGTGCAAAATCCTAGGGTGATGGGGGAATTCTGACCTCAGATTCGTATTCAGCGGTCAACGATACCTAGGAGTACGTAGTGGCTACCACTTTTTTCGTGTGCCTGTGTTACTTGTAATTGTATATTATTATATTTTTGAAAAAATTGACCCATACAATTATAAGCAATTTACACATAATTCATTTACAGTTATCTGTAATTCTATATACATGTGTGACGAAGTTCCTGTTAGAGTGTAAATTGAAGGACGTTTTTTTTTGTTTACCATTTTTTTTAATTAGAATAATAACTCACCATCACTTACGCTAACGCAAATCACGAAGAACAATATACACCAAACACTATCCATGGCGACTGACGAATATCTGAGATGTTTCGAACGACCTTTCGATGTTATATACTCAATGATGAAATATCTTCCATAGGATTTACGACCCAATTCATTAAATGATTTAATTATCACTGAACCGCTCCATCTTCCATGCGTCGAGTCATAAATAAGTCTACCTGTCTTATCTATTCAGAAATTCCTGCTCGCAATTCACGATTGAGGTAGTAGTCCGGCAACTTGCGCGTTTTAAGGCCTTTTCCGGGATTTTTTCCAGTAAAAACAAGATTCAGTCGGTTTGATTCGTTTACATGTTATCATTAGTATCTAAAGATGGAGGTACACAATTTTTTTTAGTTTTTCAAAAAAATTTGTGATTGTTTTTGAACACTAGAAGTGAGCGTGACGATAGATTGTGAGTGATTGCGCCGTTTGAAGACGTCTGGACAGAAAAATCGGAAGGATTATTGTGCTGTAAGTTTGTGATTCTAGTTGGAACTAGGATCAAACGATTTCGTTGAGAAATAACAAAATGGCGGACTAAGAAGAAAAGTGACTTTTTTCTTTAGTGGAAATTGACCTGTAAAATGAAAAGTTGGGCACGCAAAATAAGATCCTGGTCCCGACGAGAGATGTTGAGCTGATGGTAATGAATAATGGTGAATTTCACTCAAGTTGCAAAATTATTTATATTTCCGGGAAGATTATATTTTTAGGTCTCGAAATGTTGACTGTGTAGAGTTATCGAGTTTATTATTGAGAACATATTGATGAACATCTCAGAATCAATCGCCGCTTCGTTTCTTGGCGTATTTTGAGGCGTAGAATCGATTCCCGTTGGATCCAGATCGATATCTCCACTAGGAAAGAAATTACGACAGAAAAACCGACTTTTAGAAATCGAAAGAATGAGAAGGCTATAAAATCATTCTACAGGCAAAACCTTCTAGTTTGAGGCACTTTTTTTATTGCTCATTTCAGACAGACAACTTTCGTTCTCCGGTTTCGGGAGAAAGCAATAATTGTACAGACAAAAATGATCGTTTATACATAATTTATACACAAAAATATCCTCGAAATTTCAAAACAATTCTTTCATTTTAATGAATCTCCGGATAATCACTTTTGTGGGGGGGCAAAAACAGTATGTAGTGTCCCTCGAGCTTGCTTTTCGGTTGTTTTCAGAAATGAGTTATTCCAAGCCTCGATTTTATGGAATCCACTCTTGCCATGTAGATTCGACCGAGTGGACTCAAATCAGCAGTATTCTCCTTCAACCAGTCCTCGTACATGGAGACTCGTGCGTAGCCATCCGGAAAGCCGTTCGCGCATGGCGCGCCCCACGACACAACTCCAGCCAGTTGCCCCTCGCAGACTAGCGGGCCACCAGAATCACCCTGTAGCGACAATTCGTAGTTACAGTTTCATGGAACAGTCAATGGCCGAGGGGCCACGTTGATGACGAAAATACAGAGCTACTTACGCTGCAGACCCCTCTGCCGACAGGCCCCAACGTGCATAGCGTCGTGTTGAAGATGCTTGTGATCCAAACTGCTCTGCACTCATCCTCGCTGATGGTATCCAAGGTCGTCCCTTGCAGCTGGCTCGGGAGTGCCATAGAAGGATGCTGAAAACCAAATTCACGCGTTTACATGCCTTGAGAGCAATGATTTGACTGATATAAGCCATCGTAGAGTCTCTGGATTGGACGAAACTCACGTAAATGCGACCCCATCCAGAAATGAGACACGTGACCCCTCCACCTATATGGGTGTTACCTATTGGTATTGGCAACTCCAAGGCATTGAATTCGATTGGTGCGGCTAGTTTGACAACGGCGATGTCGTTCCGAAGAGATTGTGCTGGGGAATATTCCGGGTACATTCGAATCTCACTGATCGCAGAGACTCGTCCTCCGTGAGCGTTGCTGACATGCCCGCTCACGATGAAAAAATCGCTTGGGTCGTTCGGTACCGCGTCTCCGCTACGGGCGTAATTCAAATGGCTCTGGATAAATTGGTACACGTTCGAGATAGCCTAATCTTGGTTGACGCGTCAATTCGACACAATCATACTAATCTATTCGTATCATTTGGGAAGATTTGCAACTCTAGCGCGGTAGCACCTCGAGGCGAAAAGTGCCCACGCTACTAGTCTAACTAACTCTTTGTACTTGTCTTTACTCTTTCGCTACAAATTTGGCGTTGATGTGCAAAATAAAAATCTTGAGTCGACTTCGCTCCTAGTTTTTATACGCGGGACGAAAAATCTCAAGGACACTCTCTTATAGCAAAACTGTGAGCGGGCCCAATTTGCCACTCTCTGGGCCATCATCGATGGTCCGACACTTACTCGGCAATGCAGTGCGCAGCGGTCACCACGTGCTCTGGAGTCACAATGGAACCGCCACAAGTATGGCCCGACATGCCCGTCCATCTCAGAGATACCTGTCACAACGAGCATTGCAAACACATTGGATAACACACGATGCAAAAATTTGTAAAAATGGGCAAAAACTCGTCAAAATCATTACCTGCCATGGGTATTGGCCGGGTGCGGCTACGTCGGCCCCGACGAGTCTCCCCAGAGGTGAGGCTGTAATCGCGGAAGAAAAACACGTTCATCTTGCATCGATCATCGGGCGAATCAGCACGTCAACTCGTGATTAACAGCAATTACGAAAACTGTCACGCGAGTATAATTGATGAATCAGACGATAAATTCAATCCTTATCATTCCCCGCACTATCTTTAAACAATATGACCGTAATTGTTGTTTATCGCGAATTAAAAATAACATAATCATGTAGCCCAAAAAAAAATGCCTATTTTCCTAAAAGCCTATCGCTTTTACAAATAAAACGACTTTTTACAGCTGTGGCGAATGTTTCCAATTTTTATTCCCACCAATCAGAAATCCCCACGCGTATTGGGGAAAACGAAGATCGCGAAGAAAATGCAAGAAAATGGCAGTAATTTTGTGCCTTCCTCGTTATCCAAAAATTTAAAAAATCATTACCGAAAAAATCCAGAATTGAAATAATAATATTCAGGTTGAAGATGATCAAAAAAAGACATTTTATTTGTTAACAACGATTCGAGCAGATTGGAAAAAAATACTGGCCAAAAAAAAATGCAAAAATTGGATGGGAAGAGGAGGAGTGTGAAAAATGTGAAAATTGAGTAAAAAACCTGAGGCAAACGTGGCGGCAAAGCCGATAAGAAGTCCAAATACGCCCACAATCATCCTCACGTAACTAAAATCACGAGTGGTTTCTCCATCTACTTATAAGATTTACGCGTCACTAATCTTTCCCATCCATCTTCGTGATAAATGTCGTTTCGTGACGATAATTCAAACCTGATCGCGCGAATCACGACGACGCGATCACGTCCACTTCTGAAACCTTCGTATAACGTGCCGTAGGAAATTCCCAAATCAGCACGCAAACTGCAACGGGAGAATTTAGGGCGTCCAATTGACCTTAAGGATTCCAGCAGGGTTCGCTGATTTTTTTCGATCGGAGATAGAATATCGGAAATGTCTTGGGCTTGTTAGTACTGCAAAGCCGCTGGTACCGTTCGTAATTTGCTAACCACTCGTAGAGGCAAATATGATTAACTTATTAGAGACAAATGTCGAGCACGATCGATAGCCACTCGCATTGACCTGACTACTTAAGGATAACGACGATGAGGAAATCCACCATAGCGTTGACCAGAGTGAATTGTGACGAGGAGGCGCGGGATTTGCTGAGAAATCGCGAGACTTTGCCTTGAATAATCACAAGATAGTTGCTCTACAATTCGACTTTGTGCGAAATCTCTGTCGGTCAGATGTTGAAGTTTGCTGTTGCATTTCTGATATTAGCCAGCGTCGGGGGTCAATTAATCAGGCCTCTCCTCGTCTATCAAAGTTTGATATCCGGTGTCCACGATTATTTCAACAACACCTGTATTCTACTCCTGCATGCAACTATAAATCCAATGTCCACGCAAGGTCTGTACAGCGCTAAGCGCCAATGTATCGTACATGGTCAACAAAAAATCGAGCCCATTCCATCTATGTATCAAATAATTGTCTTGTTTTCCCACCAACTCCGATGGATTTCCTAGACTACAGTTTTCTGCGTAGCTGAATCTGAACTTGGCTATAGAATCGAGCATACATTACGGCGGACCCAAAATGGCTGACCCAAATAGCTACGTATGTTCGTGCAGATTCTACGGTCTGACTCGTTTTTATTCGCCACCAGGTCTGAAAAATGCCATACTTTTGAGGAATCTGCAAATGTACTTTTCACGAGATCGACACATACGTACAGCCATCATGGACTTTGAAACTTTTACAAGCAAAGTACGCCACACTTTTCGGTACACGTGTAACGTTTAACGAACAGATTGTTGAATTGTATGAATAAAGGGAGCGTTTCGCGTGCTAGGTGGGTCAGGATTTCTTTCGGATCAAGAGACCTCTTTTCGTAATTCTGAACGACGCGGGCAGGATCCGGCAACTGCTTACAAACGTAAATATTACAGACTACCATTTATTACAGGTCGAATATCGACCTGGTCTTAAAATTCGTAGAGTAAACGAAAGATTGAAACGAAACAGTTTCAAAAACAAGGTTAAAAATTACGAGGCCACAGATCGCACGTGAAAATGCTTGGGATAATTTTCCCTCGGCTATCGCGAAGCTTTGGTGTAATTTGGTTAATGTATACAGCAGTTGTCAAGCTGGATCAAGATGTCGTATCCGAATTGGTTGATCTTCTTCGGCAACGGGACGAGGATGGCGGACTTCTTCGACGCAATGAACATTCCTTTCGATTGTAACTTCATGGTGTCCGAGAGCACCGGACCCATGGAGGAGCTCATCACCGAGTCGTACCGAGTCTCACCCAAAGAAAAGTTGAGAACACTACCGTTTGGAACCTGGGACCAATCCGCCGGCTTCAGACCCCCAAAGTTAACATTTTACCAACGACGAAACGATCTCTTCGGCCAGGTCCTGCGCGTCACGTCCATCGAGGTACGATTCTGCTCTCCTCGTTTGCACCCAGTTTCACCATCATTGGGGTGAGAATCGCTTTCAGAATCCGCCGATGTCGACCATCATACGCAACGACGTTGGGGAAATGAAGGGAATCGGCGGACTGTTCGGTGGCATAATAGAGATACTGGAGAACAAAATGAATTGCAAGTAAATTTCGCCTTCTTCGGAATACATCCAACTGTATCTGTGGATGTAGCCGTCAGTCGTGGGACTCCTCCTCGTCGGGCTTCTTCTTCTCCGCGCCTCGCTCCTTCGCTTTCCGCAGCTCCTCCAGTTGCCTGAGTGCCTCCCTTCTGAAATACTCCTCCTGACTCCCTCTTCCCTTCTCCTCGAAAATTTCAGTCTTCGTACCATCGCCTTTTCGCCTTCGCCGCTCCGAATATAACCTTTGCTTCGGACAGGCCTCGATCAACTTCCATATCTTGCATCGGAACATACTTTAAGGCTGGCACGTTCCGCGATTATTCCTCGCCCTCCTCGTCTCACTTCATCTCGTGCTTTAGCACCGAAACGAACACGCAAAATTTTGGATCTGCCATTTTTGTGTCGCCAAATAAAAGAAGAAGAAGGCAAACGCTCGCACTCGTCGCCAGTGAACTTCGCACCATTCCAAGACGCTGCACTTGGTCACGCTTCTTTGCACTACAAGAGCTAACAAAATAGTCGTACAATTTTTTTCTCCAATTTTTTGTTTTTTGGATTTTTGGGTTTTTTTCTTCCATAGATTCGAGTTCGTAGAGAGCAGAATTTGGGGCTCGATGATGCTGAACGGCAGCTGGAACGGGATGATGGGTTCGATAACCCAGAAAAAAGTGCACCTAGCAGCGAGCGAGATGGTCATCACGAAAACTCGCCTGGATGCCGTGGATTTCACGATTCCGATAATTTCTTCGAGGTAAAATCTCCGATGTATCGAGCGCACTGGAGAATCGATCGGACTTGCCGAAAATTTTGGCGAATGCACGAATAATTTTGACTACGAGTCGCTCGACAGATTTCACACCTACATTCAAAGGCCTTCGTCGCTATCCGTTAAGTGGCTAAGTTACACCGCTCCCTTCAACTCGAGTATCTGGATAGCTGTTGCCAGTTTGATCGTCGTCTCGAGTATCGCAATTGTTGCCGTTGAAAGTGTCAACTTTTTCCACGAACGACAAAAGCAGGGAAAACGAGATGGAAAAACCAACGGGGTGAAAAATTTGCAACTTGCCGAAACGATGTTCGCCATTTTCGGAGCTTTTTGTGGCCAAGGCAAGTATAATAATGCGTCGACAAAAAACACTACAGCTGATAATAATATTATCAATAATAATAAAATAGCAAAACAAAATAAATAAATTAAAAAAAAGTCGAGTTGGCTGAAAAAAAAAATGTTGTGCAATTTGTTTTTTTCATTATTGTTTTTTTCACAAAATTATGCGTAATCTTTGGGCAATTATAACTCGAGTGACAGGATAGTCAGATTTTTGTGGCATTTTTTAACGAGTTCGCATGTTCGTAAGCAGGAATGTCACACACGTCCTTCGAGCCCTCTCGAGCTATTCATCTGGCTGTTCATATGACATCTGTAATCCTGACAGCGGCGTACTCCGCGGCTTTGATCAGCTTCCTCACCATACAAGTCTTCACAATGCCTTTCACAACCATGGAAGGCTTCCTGGAGGATGGCACGTACAGATTCGGCGTCGTGCCTGATTCGGCGGATTATACGATGTTCACTGTGAGAAAACCGGAGAAAAACAGATTATACACAATTATAGAAAAAAATTGGCCCGATACTTTATTATATACAGGGTGGATCGCCTCGCGTGTCCGAAATGGGAGGGACCTAGTCGACGCGAAGCCGCGGGGCTATAGCCAATCAGCGAGCCTAAGATGCGACTAAGTCCCGCCCATTCTGGACACGTGAGGCGATACACCCTGTATAATCTCGGATTTTATTCCTAATTATACAATTGGTATCAAAACACAGGCAAAATTTGGAAATCGCATGAAAACCACGCCAATTTTTTTTTGCCTGTTTTTGGATTTGGGCTCCTGTGTCGTGTATGATTTATAGGTCGTAAAATATGTTATAAATAATTATGAATTATGTATAACGATTTTTTCTCGGAAAGTTTGAGTCTAGAAAATTTGTAGCATTGCTAGCAAAAGCATGCCTAGCTGATACCAGGCAAAAACTACCGTACACCAACGAAATTCGAAATTTTCGCCGACAGAACACCACAGACCATGTACTGCGAGCCTTGTACGAGGAGAGAATGGAATCTGAGCGCGAGCTTCCACGGAATTATCTCGATGGATTACGAAAAGTCTGCTCCGATTCGAAGTACGGTTTCATGATAACGGAAACAATGGTCGATGCCCTCGAGACTCGCGTCGATTGCATTTTAGAAGCTTTGGACTCGATGCTGCAAGCTTCTTTGGCTATGGTTGTTACAAAAGACAGCGCATATCGCGGGATAATAAACAACAAGTAAACAATTCAAGTATAAATTGTTACGTTGAAAAATGGAAGGAGTTTTTTTTTCGAGAGTTTTTAAAAACCTGGCGATTTTTTTTTAATGTCTACATCAACTGCAAATTTGTGTCCAGTATTCTGCTGATGAGAGATGGAGGTATTTTTCAACGCATCATGAAATCCGAATGGCCCGTCAAGTTTACTAAGGTGAGACAATCGGTAAACAAATTTGCCAGAGTAAGCGCAGAATTGCGAATAAATTGGGATTAAATTGCATCTTAGGCTGACAAATTCTGGACTTCGGTTGAAATTAGCGACATCGCTCCTCTCGCAGCTCTTCTCGCTTGTGGTGTAATCTTGGCCGGTCTGCTCCTCCTCGCCGAAAGATTTATATTTCAACATTTCGAACGAAAGCCAATAGCCGCACGAATGTTGCTTCCAGCAGTAATAAAAAAAACCTAATTTATTCCTCGTATATTACTATAATAATAAAACCACGATCCACAGATTTTTCCTCCTATAAATTGTTTGTTACACGTAATTAAATAATTCTCCTACGTATTGTCCAACTTGAAGCAAAGATATATTTAACAAAATCGAGATTAATTATATTTGATAATTTCCTAAAAATTATCAGTGCGAATTGTATTTTTAAAAAATAAACTAATGCGAGTAAAATTAATTTTCATAGTAAAAAAAATGTAATTAATTAGAAATCATAGAAGGAAAATCGTTCTTGAGCTCGGCTATAATTGTTATTTTTCAGTGAGCTAAAGCTGCTTGGTACAATTTTTCTTTTCACTTGTGACAACAAAAATCTGCCATGTTTTGTTGTAACAAACGGAGTAATAAAGGTAAAATAGTTCGGGTAAAAAACCATCGAATTGTAACGAACAAATCGGTTAGAGCTCGGCGATAAAATTATTCTCTGTTACATCGATACATATGAAGGTTACATTTTGTTATCGATTTAATATAATTTGCACGCTCTCTCCGTCATCGGCGACGATGAATTTCGCTTCCTTGTAATGCAGGAGATTGCGACTCCTTTGCAATCGCCACGCCGAATATCCAGCTCTGTAAACCGGTGGCAGAGGATCGAAACCTCCGGCTTTTGCCAATTCGTCGTTGTAATCCCATTGTTGCATCGCCAAACGATGCGCGTGTCTTTTCAGGGGTGTTTTACACCTCGCGTCCTCGAGCATCGCAGCTTTCGACGGTAATATCACGTTTCCCTTCAGAAACGACAAAAAGTAACGAACCTGGAAAAGTACAAACGATTTTTATACCTCCGCCTCCACGTCGAGTAAATGGTAAATGGCTAATGGTGTTTACTTGGACGTAGAACATTGGAAACGGAATTATAACACTGGGAATCCCGATCAGACACATGCTAGGATATTCCACGTTTATCAGGTGCTTGTAAAGGGGTCGTATATAATTTTCGTCTACGGTGATTCCACAAGATGAGTCCAAAAATGGAAAACTGTAGTTGTAACCGGTACAGTAAAGAAAAGTGTCCGCTCTCACAGCAGTTCCATCTTTGAAAAACACAGAGTTCCCCTCTATCCGGTCAACTCCCAACTTCTCGGTCATTTTCTGTGGTAGTTCCGATGTTATCCTGTAAAAATAAATAAGACTCGTGTTAAAAATCTGTAGAATTTCATTTTGCAAATGGAAAAACATCGTATTTAATTACAGCGAACAATTATAATTCTATGTAATTATATGTAATACTTTTCTCTCGAGTACCACGGGGCTACGAAAAATTGGAATTTTTTAGATACTTGAAAATTTGAAATACAGTTTTGTATATTTCTTCCAAGTCGTATAGAGTCTCTGAAACGAGGTATAATAATTGGAATGGTAAATAGAATAGTCAATGGGCGACCAACGAGTAAGACAGCATACATGAGAAAAAACAAGATAAAAAAATGGAGACTAGGAAAAAAACGATTATCTTTAATTATACATAAATAATTGTCTGGATATAATTATAAAAAATTCTGGATAATTATATACAGCTCTATATAATTATACAGATATTTTTTTGGCTACTTTATACATAATTCTATAAAGCGATGTGTAAACTATGTATAATTATATGTAATTGTACGTAATCTTTTTTTCTCGGGTTCACCTTACCTTGCATTGTTGTGGCTTAAGTACACGTGCTCGGCATACTCCGACAATTCGATACCGATATCAGCACCTGAAGAGGCTGCGCCCAGGACAACGATGGTTTGGCCTTGAAAACGTTGTGGTTTTCGATAATTGTGACTGTGAAGTACTTCTCCGGTAAAAGTTTTGATTCCAGTGATTTCCGGCATATTAGGCTCGAAGAAATGACTAGAAAATGGAACAACGTATGGTGAAAAAAAACGAGGTGATCGATTGTATTCAACGATCCGAGTTTTTTACCCGTTGCAACCGATCACCGCGTCGAATACTCGGGTTTCCTCTTCTTTTGTGACCAGGCATCTCGTTCTCACCGTCCAAGTCGTACGGCCATTGACAGTTTCAGGTCTCACGTTATCAACCATCGTATTGAACTGAAACGAATAGAAATCAGTGCATTAGGCAAATCGAACCCCAATTTTAAGTATTAAAAAAAAAAAAACCACGATACCGATTCACCTTAATATACTGACGAAGGTCGAAGACTCGTGCATACTCTTCCAAGTAAGACAATACTTCGCGATGCGTGATACAGCTTCTGGGACCACCACCCATCGTACGCCAATCAGGAAAGTTCATTATTTCGCTCGGCAAATTCGTTCTGAACGTGCAACACAAACACGCGAATTAGACGTGATACGTACAAATGCAAGGGTGCGTCATTTTTGGGCAGGTAAGAATATAAATCAGTTAAAAATTCAGCTCTTACTATTAGTGCTAAGAGGTGTCCCATTCCTCCTTTGAATAACGTGGTAAAACATTTTTTTACGTTTGGGATTTTTTACGGGCACCAAATAAGTTTTAGAGCGAAACAAGTGTGATTCGTCCAATCTAACCGCATCATTACCGAGGAAAATTTCGCTTGCTCAGATCTGGTTTTTCGATAGTAAATAATGTTCCATCAATGGAAGCTTCGTAACCGTACCTCAGATTCTCATACATACTGGAATGAATCGGCAAACCATTCTCGTCCAACCCAACGTTCGGATTGTAAGCCCAAGTTCCTCCGACGTGGTCGCTCTGTTCAAAAACCGCGGGCTCGAAGGTTCCAGAGTCGTTGGCTAGATGGCGCACCGCGCAGAGCCCAGCAGCGCCAGCGCCGATGACGCATACTCGCAACTTCTCACCGTTCGCGGACCGCATCTCGACGACCGTAGAAATTGCAATTTCGAAATCCTCGTTATGTTTAAGTAGGCAACGCCTGGGTGTGAACACTTGCCCTTGACTCACGCGGCAAACGACGACTCTGCTACTAATTATTGTTCAATACGCTCTTCGCTTATATATCGATGAAAATCCCAGCGGAACGTCCGCAAACCGCTAAATAACAATGAACCACGGAGATATTAAATCCATCGGCGTACATATATATATATCTCACCGATAGATAATAATATCGAGAGCCCGTATCATTTATCTAACAATTTGCCTGCCGACTAACTAATCGCGACGCCTATGATCGAATAAAACATATAGATATGTATATCGTTTGCAAATATCTTATCTCTGTGGTTACCTATTTACGTTATGCCCTAACATGCCAGGTTCGCAATGCTACGAGATCTATGAATAGAATAAAATTAGAAAATCAATAAAACTATCAAATTTATTCTCGCAACGCAAATTTTCATTGGTAATTTTTCAAAAATCTCGCGCAACCGGAGTACTTGGGTGTAGTCACGCCTGCGAATGAGTCATCATACTTGAATAATGACTCACTTGGCATAATCTGTCGTCGGTAGATCTAATAAATGTAGGAAACAATTCATGGCATTTAATTATTTATTAACAGGGTCTTACCAGTTACGTAACGTAACATTACACGAGTATAATTGTAAATTTATGACGATAATGAAATAATAAGATACAAGTAAGGATATGCAGTGTGAGCAAATGATAATAAAGACCGTATAAGTATATTACAATTCCGGATATTTTTTCTACCCCTTTTCACTAATCCTATCGTGTATGCGTGAGCTATGTAGGTACATATGATACGTAGCAGAACAATTGAAAGTCTATCCGTTCGATTTTTGAATCGAGCGAGTTCGAAAATCGAACCGTTATCAACGACCGAATTTTGTTATTCAAACGAACCGATTTCTAATCGACATGAAGATATTTTCATTCGTAAGATATGTTACGAAAGTCGTAAAATAATGATTATGCATCTGCAAATCATATCGTTGTTTATCAAATTTTGGGTCATTTGTTAGGATAAACAAATTATTGTTCTGTAACGGTAGTAATTGTTTTAGTGGGGGAAACTCATCGAGTTGTTACAGTTGGTCTCGATGTTAATGTTTATACATAGAAAAATATACAGGATGTCGGTTCAACTAGCCATATTTTGTATAAACATATAAACGTCGCCGGGACAGATTCAAAAAGTACGTTGAACGATGGCAGCGCATCATCCAGCGTATCGAACAGCAAATTGAATTTGTAGTTAAAGCTAGTTGGAAGTAATATGCTTTATTAAGAGTAAAAATCAGCATTTCAAGAAATACCAGTCCTCGATGGTTGGGTAGATTAATTGTAATTGTTAAATCTAGTATAAATAGTATAGAAAAACAATCGAAGTTTCTACATGAAGAGTCGATGAGTAATATACACAATAAGTTTGTATTAGTTTGTATGCAATTTCTTGTCACGTAACGTGCTTACATCTTTCACGAAATCTCCATTCTCGAATTGCATCGGTTGCATCGGTCACCGCGTCGTGTTACGCACGATGCTCCGATGCAATATGTTAGGAATCGAAGCGCGACCATCGACCATCTATTTTGTATTCAATTAATATAGTTAGACGATTATTTAGCAAGTAAAAAGCTCCACTTTCAATAGCACCAGACTTATAGGTATACTTTCTTTCGTTTTGTATATTTCTCAAAGAGTATAAACATTCGTCGGATTCGTCGGTGGAACGATGGGTAGGGTCGTGAAAAATAGAAGCACAGCGTATTAATTCTTACTCGAATATATAAAAAGAACTTGAGGCGATAAGTTACCGAGGAATACAAATGGAAAGTTAATAGACTTTATAATTTTTTCCTTGCAACGCAATCAGGAAGAAAGGTAACACGCGCGATGCAAATTATGAAGTCATCCATAGCGTAATCGTTTTTATCGGAAGAATATATATCGATACATTAGGAAACGTCTAGAAAATAAATAATTCGCTCACGTTCATAAATGAGCGTATAACAACGAGTCGATTAAGTTATAATAATTTTAAGTTCTTGTAAACCGTGAAAAATAAACATGTATATTTTCTATCGTGAGAAATAAACATTTATATGATCTATTGTGGAAGCTACTTGAATTATTATCCTGCGTACCTAATTACAATTTATGCCAAGTCTAGAATTTCACCGCGGTGAAAATCTCATTTCGAGACCAGATCCAGAGTCTTTCGAGTGACCGTCGAAGTTCTGTTATTTGAGTAATATTGTAACGCACAGAGTACTATTGACGACAGAAGGAGAGAAACATTTCCCTTTCGTATAAAAATTCGACTCGAAAGTCTAGTCAGTTGTGGCAATTTCCCCGACACAATTATTATCATCCGTACGGAGTAGGCGCGTCAAATGAATTGTTCTGCGAATAAACTTCCACGCTCGATCGAATATCAAATATTGACTATTGCTAACGATTGCCCCAAATTGTTATTGTTATCGTAGTCATTACTGTTTTGATTATTATTATTGTTATTGTTATTTTATAAGTAGTCGTATAATTATTCCTCGCTCCTCAAAATTCGTATTGATCTGAGTCGTATTCGACCGTTGCCTTTCCTGCGCATCGGACAGTTTTCTTTCTCTTTTCTCTACCTTTATTCGAGCGGTCGAATCGACGAACAGTAAGAAAATCCATACGAACAAGTTCATATTTATACGTTCCGTTTGTTTGACAAACGACAAGTTTATTTACATCGACATTGGAAATATTTTGCAATCGGTTGATCAAGGATTGATTTAATCCATAATCACACTCTTATACACAGGCAACCGATGTGAGTTTGGAGAAAATTTGTTACATATTCGCAGAATCACACATTCCAAATAATACCATTGTTCGAACAGTGGAACAATTTTGTGGGATGATATCGATGCGCGTGGGTTAATAATGCGATGGTACAGTAAAGCTATACCTGTGTGAAAAATAAGATGAAAATCTGGACAACGCACAACTTTTGCTCCGCTCGAGCTTCGATATTTACAAATTGTATATTATTCGCGTTCGATAGGCGAAATTATATATCAGGGTCGATAGCATTATATGTCTAGAAATTGATTATACGCTAAATATGTTATGTATAGGTGTTAGCTAGAATTTGCATTAGCCACGCAAGCTCATCTCGGACGCACGTTGAAGAGATTCGAAAGTCGTCCGATTCTGAGGAAAGCAAATATTTGGTGTCATCTTTTGATTCCTAGTAATTATCTCGTTAGCCCTATTGACAATTTTGGAAATCTATTGCAGTTTTATACAGTGTTTAATGCTTCACGTTGCTTGCTCGAGTTCGATAGAACGCACGGTGACTATTGGTGGGCAACGTGCTCTTGAGGATCGCTCGAGAATCGAGAAAACATCAGAACGAATATAATGTCCCTTTAGCATTATGATACATACCTTTCTCGAGTTCTCAATTCATATACAATCAACAATGTATTTTAGTCTTAATTTATTTATTTTCATACTTGTTAATTTAATAACTAATATAATTATTCATTATTTTACAGAATGCCTTAATGGCACAGCAACATAGACTAACCAATACTAAAAACAGTTCTCAAAAAATTCAAAATATAACATGTGCTTCGAATATTTTGTATAAAAAAAAATCACTACGTTTTTTATACTTCAAATGCTCGTTAAGTCCATCGCGTTCGACGAGGCTATCCAATTAATCGTATAGTTGAACAAGTTTTCATACATTTTTTTTCATTCTCCCGTTATACAATATACAAATCAGTTATAATCACAGCTGGATCAAACGAAATCAATGACCATGCAGCTTTACGTTAGAGGGCAGTAATCTCTTCGCTTTTCATATTTTCAATCCTCGATCTCTACAAATTTACTCCTTAAATTTGGAAATTCTAACTTGTGTTAAAGATTGCAAATATTACGTCAATTGTACAGTGGTCTGGTAGAATAATAGCGAGGTATTGAAATTCATTTATCCTCTCTCTACGATGGCCAAATGTAAATGGACGTTTGGTGAAATTTCTTTACGGGAACTGCGATGGTTCTTTGTGTTGCAAATATTTTTCATCAAACACATACATCCACAACAGCATGTCACGTGGGAACAATTATAATTGGAAATAATTGAACATAGAATGAAGAAATAAGACCTGTAGTTATTTTCTATTTTTCTGAGATTCTACCCGGTGTATATATTTTGCCTGGATAAGCAGGTTTTCCACTTTCGATGAGTATTCTCGTCTCAGTTCTGTCCCAGTGAAATGTGTGAATGTGAAATAACGCGCCAAATTTCATTATAAAGTCTTTCCAGCCAACGATTAATTGTAAATTATTATCAAATACTGGTGCAGCTTCAAGTATTTTTGTTTAATTTTTTTGTCTCCAACTTTTTGTCGTCTCTCTCATATTAATTTAATCATTCGTTTAGCGATATATCAATTATTACTTTTCCATCCGAACACTTTCTTCCCTCATCATCGCGATATAACTTATACTTGCAACGGTCGTTCGCCGTTGCTGTTTCGCTTGGAAGAATTTTGCTAAGTACACGTTATTTTTATAAGAGAAAAATTCATGTCAGTTTTGCATGTTCAAGGCACTCCATAATTTACACGTTTTTTCAAGATAAATCCACACGAGGATTCAAAATAATGGTACCTGACGAGAGTAGGATATATAAACAAGAACATTTTTGTTGTTTGTGAAATCTACCAGATTTCAATTAGGAAAGTCGTTGCTTTTCTATGAACTTCGTCCAGCAGTCTCATGTAAGAATACAATCTACGATGAAATTATAACAGCACCAGAATTTTCGTCTCGAAACTCAGATCTCGAGACGATATAAAAACAAGAAAAGAAAAAAGGTCCAAAGCAACGTAGGTTTTTCTTTCAGGATATTCAAAATCATTTCCACTGTGATGATATATCTCTTCGTGTTGTACGAGTCCCAAAGAAAAGGAAGATAGTTTCGAATTCTCAAAACCGAACAGCCACATCGGAATTGGATCGGAGAAAATTATTTGTCCCCATGATCTAAATCTAATGTCTGTTGTGTAAAACCAATTCGATGAACAATAAACACTTTTTGGTCGTTCTTTCAATTCGATCGATAATCAATCGTTGCATTAATTCTGTTTGCGAAGCGTATTACTGAAATACCTTGAAACAATTTAAAGTGAATATACGCTGTTGTAGCCATACTAAATGTTCAACTATCCGATGACGAAGCATGGCTAGCCTTCGCTGACAGACGATAGCGAACTACGCGTTGAACCAGCGGTATGATGAGTTAAGTCGGGCAGATCAATCGGTAGGCATAAAGGTATCCCTGATGGACCATATATAGCCTCCTGTTCTTCTAACTGTTGAGCGAATTGTTCTTCTAGTCTCTACAATGACAGAGAAAAGCACTTTAATACATTCAGAAAATATCGTTCTCGAGGTTTAAATAAACATTTGTGGATTCTTTTTTCTGAATTTCGACAATCTAGATAACGATGCCTAGAAAGTGATGCTTGCAAAGACTTTTCGATGAGCATCCATACGAACAATAATATCGAGTGTTGGACGATGGAGATACGACTCATCCAAACCAAGAATAAAAAAATCATGAGCGAAGAGCTTTCAGGTCTCAAATTGTTAAACCAAAATACTGATTCGCAGCTGTTGGATGGACACCAAAAATGAGCTTGAAATTACTTTGGAGCATCGATATGAACAAATACCAACGATGAAATCTATTTTCACAGAGAAAATATATATACCGAGCGAACTGAAATTTAGCTCTAACGATTTAGTGTCGATTCAGCCTCTGCGAAAAGGTATTTGGTCGTACGGCATTAGATTGGTACGGTGGTTGGAAATTTCTTATGGGGAATAAAATCAATGCAATTGACTAACCTTTGTTATATCAAGAGTTATTCGTAGAAAAACTGGTATCTCTATCCGTTTCCTCGCATAGGTATTCGAAAAGGAAATTAAAGGAAGAAGAAAAATTCACAAACAAATTGGACTCCGGAGCATATCCCCAACAATGAAGTTGAAACGAAAACGCTCACATGAACATTAACAAGTAAAAATACCGGAGTTACCACGGGTCAGTAGTTCATAAAAAAAGTAGACGAATTTACACCCTTCCGACATCAAGATATTTCCTCCTATCTCCGGTAATTTATTCATCCACGCAACGCCTGACAATGCTTCGTTCGATAGACAGACCCGGTTCAGCTATATTTCAATTGCGGCCACTTGACAAATGTGAAACCGCGATCAACATACAGACGTGTTACGGGTCGCTCTATAATTGGCAAGCCAGAAGACTGAACAACAGACAAACATAACTATAGCGTGTATATATATATATATAATTTGTAGCAGATTAAGTTTGTATGCATACGACTAGCGAATTGCTGTACACGAGGTACGCCATGAAATAAAATTTGGTATTTCAGCCGTTTGAGTCTGGGATCATTCGGTATTGATATTGTCAGTAATATAATAAAGTAATAATATATTTCATTTAAATGATATAAAATAAAAAACATTAACTATTGATTTTTTTGTTTTCTTCGATATTTCACACCGAACTGTGAAAATTGGAAAAGGAAAATAATTGATCGTACTGCCCAAACTTGTAACTCTACCAGCAAATTTCATAATAAACCAGACATCCGCATTGTTAACAATAAACAAAAAAATTTCAGCATTTATCGGCACGGCTGTATGGCTTCAACGACGAATACCATGGAAAAAAAGTTTTTAACCATATCGAGCACTCTCGTAAGCACCCAGCACGTAGAATAATAGATAACGATCAAATGTACCTCTGGTGATAGAAAGTTAACAATTATCACCGCTGACATTACATTTGATTGTTCACCTTTCATGATTGAAATTTTGTTGAAATGCAGTTCCACCTAATCAGAGAATGTGTTATCCTGCATAATCCACAGGATAAATTCTTTGGCGTAGAGCAAGTTATCGCTATCGTTAAATATGTATTTAGAGCTTAAACAGTAAAGTTTTTGATTAATATCATGGCCAGCCATGTAAATTAATCTGGAAACACAAAGATGAATTATGTAAGTTATTTGATAATCCAAGCTCGTCCCAAACGACCGATACGAATTCCAACGAATTAATCTTCTACGACTGCACGTTATTATGATCCGTAAAGATGTGACGACGTGATTCCTTAGAATTGTAACAGCTAAGACAGTTGCAATTACACGTGCAATTTTTTGATATGTTCCACGAATGCATGTTTTCTATGTACAAGTTATTTTGTATCGATCGATACGACACACCTCACATGTTCTACGAGAATACATAGCAGCACCGTCGTAGATCCAGGAATTCACCTCTCGCCTAATTGAAAGTCTCGTAAGTGATCTTCGATGTCGGAGCACATCAAAGTACTACGCTGCGATGATCGTGCACGGAGCAGTATTGTTCGAGCGGTGAATTCCTGAAACTACGACTCAAGCGAAACAATAAACTTTCACAGTAAGCCAAGTACGGGTAACAGACGTTCTACAGCACTATCTACGGGCAAAGGGTGGTAGGTCAGGTTTGGAAAAATTTCTGGGCAGAGTCCCACTCAACGATCCAGTCTCGGATCCACCGAGCTTCAACGCTACCCTCGGTAAGCTAAATGGTGACGGCGAGGATGGAGTGGATCGAGGTAGGATCGGTGACTTGTCCCAGGTACTCGAAGTAGGAGTATTAGGAATTTCCAAGGAGGCTAAGGATAATAGACTGAGACGTGTTGATAAGAAACCTCGATAGCGCAATTCCAGAGCTTCCAATTCTGTCGCCAGTTCTGCCTCTATTTTCTATAACAATTATGTTACGAGACTTTAAATTTAAGTGAATTTCACACTGATCGCTGGTTTCGTTACCTGTTTCGTGACACTGATAAAATCTTTACGCGTAAACATGGATTGAAATTAGAATCATACGATCATCGTTGAAGTTTGCGGTAGAAACCTGGTGATTTGCCCACTCAGTTTCTTCCCACCAACAATTTCGTATTTCCCAGTCTTGTGATGAAAAATATTCATAACGAGTGACAACCAGATAATGAAAATAATTTATCGCCACTTCGAATCATCTCTAACGTGGCAATACTTTGCGAGCCGGACAAAATGACGCGAAGTAAATTTCAACGAGAAACATTTCATCGCAGATGAACTAGCCGCTGAGACAATATTCATAGCTCGAAAACATTCGGATATGCTTAACTCTATATTATTATATACAGATGATTGCATTTGAATTAATTGACTTAGTCACTCTTGTAACAGATAGCATATTATACACAGCAATTTATCGAGTCGAGTGAAATAATTTTCAGCTAAGATAATCCTGATTTCTCACCTGTTTGCGAGGCTTCAGCTGTGCCTTCCATTCTCTCAGCTCTTTCGTGTAATCCTCTTCTTGCTCCTTCAACTTTATTGTTTCGTGCTCCATCAGCATTTTTCTCTTCTCATTCTGGAGTTGCTCCAATTCCTTGATGGTAGCGTCGCTTTGAGCTCTCAACTCCTCCAGTTGCCTGGCATGCTTCAGTTCGAAGCGTTGTTGCTCCGCTCTGTATCGCTTCTTTTCATTTTCTTGGAATTTCTTCAATTTCTCTCGCTCAGCATCCGGATCCGATGTCAACGCAGCGGTCATGGATATTCGCATCGATTCTCTGAACATCATCTCGCGTGCTTTCATTTCGTTTCGGATTCTCTTGGGCAAATTTCTACGCTCCACTGTTTGTCGCTTCACCAATTCTTCTTCCTTTCGCTGGTTCATACGTTTCATTTGCTCCAACTCTTTCTCGTGTCTAATCAGCATCTGGTGTCTTTGCAAAAAGAACGTATCCTTCAATTGTCGTTTCAACAACTGCTGACGTTCTTTTATTTGTCGCTCTTCCAACTCCCATATGGCTGCTTCGCGAGCTCTCATCAATTGCTGTTTTTGTTGCAAAAACTGTCTCTCCATTAAAGCGATGCGCTCTCGATGACTGTCCGAAAGTCTCCTCAGCGATGTCTCGTGACTTTCATTCAATTTTTCCAAGAACATTTTTTCTCGCTCTTCGTGCTCCGTTTCCAATTTCTCTTTCCTCGTTTTGAAAACGTTCTTCCGTTTCTCTTTTGGCATTAAGTCCACTTCTTGCTTAAGTAATCTCAGCTCCGTTTTCAAACCATCTCTAAATATCTTCAGCTCACGTTCTTGTTCGCTGCGAATCTTCTTCGACGCTAGTCTAAGGTCAGCCTCTTGTTGCGTTTCGGCGCGTTCAATTTGTTGCCTCTGTTGTCTGGCAAGGGTCTCGAGATCCCCTTCGGCACCACGTTCGAGGAACTGTCGTTCTTGCTCGAAACGTTTTTCTTGTTGGTCCTTCGTAAACTGAGCTTTCTGCGTAAGATCCTGAAACTGTTTTTGTTCCATTTTCTGTAGCATCTTTAGTTCTCGAAGTTCCTGCTTCCTGAAAATCTGGTCGTCGTAGAATTTACCATTTTCATCGTCGCCATATATGACCTTGGATGTCGTCGTAGTAACGACAACCCCGTCAATTTCGAACTTTCTAGTTCGTTTTCTGGTTTTCTTCTTCAGATTCATCATTTGGATGTCTTCTTTGGTCCTGGGTGTTCGTGGTATGTCTCTGCTGTACTCCGGTTTCCTACGGAGGACAACTTCATCGTCGATCTCCGAAGATTGCCTGGAATCTCGACCCAAGTGGTTCTCTTTGTTCGATCCGCGACTATCCTGGCTTATGGTAGTAGAGATCGACTCTGCGTCTGAACGATCTATGCTTTTGCTCGGAGTATGCGATCGAGTCGATCCAGAGTCGCTATGGGATCGAGAGCCTTCGAAGCTATCCGGCGATATGCGTTTATCCTTTTGTGATTTAGTATCGTTCTGCTTGGATATAGACTTCGCAGGTAGCTTGTCCTCGTCGCGACTCACCGATCTGTTAATTTGGCCATTCATTTTTTTTGGATTCCTCACTGTGAGATCATCGACGTCGGTCGATTCGACAGTCGTGCCAGCAACTATCAGCGACATTCGTGGAATTTCATCCCCGCTGTCGCTCTTCGAACTAGATCTCTCGATGGAACTCAAGTCGCTGTGCGATGATTCGGTTCTAACGACGTTTCGTTTTTTATTAACCGAAGAATCCTTAACCTGTTCTCTCTCATCTCCTACGGTAACGACAGAAACATGACTAGTATCCTGCAACTCGTCGACAATTGGGCTAACAATTACAACTTCCGATTCGTCAAGTTTCTTTCCAATTCTTTTCGGCGTATCGGTAATGACAATTGGCTGTTCGTGAGGTGTGTATTCCAAGCTATCCAAGCTTGGAAAACCATCGTCGTCCGTAGAACTTTCGTTCACCTGAGTTTTGTTAGTCTCGTTTGCGATAATGACTACTTCGGAAGTTGGCGACAAACGTCGCGGGGGAGGAGTCGATGTTCCATCGATCAACACCGGCGGATGAGTCGTGACCACTGTAACTTGGCTTATGTTGCTAGCCAAGCTATTCGACGGATCTGGTGTATCGGAAGTGATTCGAACGGTCGAGGTATTGAACCTTACATCTTGATCTTGAGTTTGTGTTGTTCCTTTGCAAAATATGGAATGTAAGTAAAGAAATTCAGAAACGAATCTACCATAGATACCTTCGACAAATAACTCACCTGTAACCACAACGATGTTATCGCCACTTCCACTTCGAGAGATGTCCTTGTTTTTCACAGGTGTCGAGGTAATCACAGATATATTTAATCCAGATCCTTTTCCATCTACGTAACTAGATTTATCAACCATATCTCCATGTTCTTTGCCAATTGGCTTCTTGCCCAAATTATTTCTACAAATTTCATCGGACTGCGATCTAGAAACGTTCTCGAACGAATCGTTTCTAGACGAAGCTTCGCTCTTACTCTTCGACGGTGGGTCAGGTATTCTGGGAGCAAAATCGGATTTCACATTTTCCGTGGAACTAGACTTAATTGTTCCTTTCTCCGACAATTGGGAAGCTGTACTGGCATTGGAAGATCGTTTCAGTGTTTCAATGGAAGCATCGCTGTAACGTTTCCCAGCCTCCATTGATATTCGTTTTTCGAGAACCGCGTTGAGTTTGTCTTCGACCGACCGACGCTTTTCCTCTAAACTTTTGCGGTTCTCTTCAAAACTGTGACGTTTCTCTGACCCAATCCTGTAAAGAATGACAATCAGTACTTTATAAGTCGAAAGAAAGAAAAACGGTTTACATCACCTTTTTTTCTCCTCCAATGAACTCTGTTTGATGTAAACCGGTTTCTTCTTCTCTGCCGATTCTGGCTTGGGTGGTGCCGACTTTCGCTTCTCATCGTTGCTCAACTGCTTCTCTGGCATAGATTTTCTCTTCTCTTCGATCGACTTTCTTCTGGTTTCTGCGTCTCTCGGTGCTTCCGGAGCAGGTTTTTTCTTTTCCTCCGGGGGCCTCTCGTTACTCGTCGGCTTCTGTGGTTCTGAATTCATTTCGACGCGTGGCTGTTCGGCAACGCGTTTAGTGTGCTCCTCGTCGGCGTTACGTTTGCTAATTTTATTATCCTCCTTTTGAAGTGTTATTTTTTTATCTATCTCTTTATTATTAATATTTCCCTTATCCAATGATTCTGTATGGCCTTTGTCGACAGCTAATGCCGCCTTCGGAATGTTCTCTTTTTCTTCAGTCTTACTATCCTGACGTGCAAGGGGAGGTGGTAAGGGTGCAGGGCCTTTGTCTCTGGACAATCTACGTTCATTCGTTTCCATTGGAACCGGTGGCTTAGGTGCCTGAAACGCGCAAAACCATACAATTCTTTGTTACGAAACGAATCGCAGTTGTTTTCTGCATTTTTAAGCAGCACGATGACAACAAAAATGGTTGGATATCGCATACCATTAATTTTATATCCTAAATCTCATTTTTCACAATAATCAATACAACCTACCAGCTTCTTTTCCGCAGATGCAGGAATGTTTTCTTTGGAATCAACTTTTCGAATTTTCTTGTTTCGTTCATCCTTCTCACCGTCGCGGTCGCCTTCTCTTTTGTGACTCTCTTCCCGTTCGGATGATATAGCAGCAACAACACTCTCCTTCTCGGCCACTATAACAACCGCGCACACATTTTCATTATCGACCATGCAAAACAGACATAAATTTTTTTACTGATAATTTCAAACTAAAGGAATTAGCAGAAAAATGTATGCATATTAGACCGAGACGTAGAAAAATCAATGTACTTTTAACGTCAGTGTGGTTGCGCAAAGAGGCAGAGTCATCTCCAAGTTGGTCCAGCTCCAGTGGAAGTTGTGACGTGCGCTGCTCCTGGAATATACCAGTCAGTATTAGAGTATGTTCATCCATTGGAATTGTTAATATTGGATCGAAGCATGTGCAAACGACGTTCAATACAACGAACAGTTTTTACAATTTACAAGTTACATTCGTTAAAGTCGACATAAGCTTCCATCGCAAATGGTAAATTGCAGTTGAATAACTATAAGTCAATGCAATAAACCAATGATGAAGATATATCCTACTGACCTGACAATCGCACGAAGAATGGGGCTGGCGAGGCCCGGGAGAGCCGCATGCACAGCCAAATTTTTAATTTATACTAGCACATTCATATATACATTACTATATACAAATTGTTCGTATACTCTGTTGCTTCGTTGCTCGTATTATAAGCAATTTTTCAAGATGCGATGGAATTCCATGAAAAACATAGTCGACAATTACAGTTTAAATTCACTTCCAAAGGTGAGGAATCCAATCTATATCTACTTTGTTGAAGCAGACGAACAACGGATAGCGAAGAAAGCTCAAACTTGCAATGAAAGCTGTATGTTTATAATGAATAATTTATAGGAGTTGAGATCAAACCAATATTTTATTCGTTACGTGATCTATGAAGAGAAAAGCAACGTCGAAGTCAAGTTATGATTCTGATTCAAATTCAGATCTGTATTCAAAGTTTATACTTGGGCGCTTTTTCGAAAAAAAAAAATAATATTGCGCGCTTAATGATGAAATCACAATGGAAATTATTCCATGTGTTTCACTCGTGAGCAGCTTACCGATCCGTTGATACAGTTCTCTGTGCTTTTTTGCCTTCCTAGCCTTCTATGATAATGCAAGCATGGAATCACATATTGTTCGCTTGATAATTTGTCAAAACAATAAATCCACATATATTCCCGAGGAGTTGGATGTATTTATGATTAACAAAAATACACAAATAAAAGCAAATGTATATATAATTGAAATCGGGTGGTAAGGTAATGCTACGCAAACACCACTCATTTACAGTATTTAAGACAGTAGCGACACGGCATAATCAGAGACACGACATAAGGGTAACTGATTCTTTTTATCAAAGAGTGTATTAGCATTTGGATGCCTATTGAAGCGTAGCCTTAAGTTTCAATCATCCAACTTTATATTATTTAGCTATGAATGTAATGGATTTCTCTTTACTTTAACTAAAACATGAATCGAAGTTCGTTGCACGTCATGAATGATAAGTACAATGAGCCTACACCCTTCACCATACACTAGTTTCCTATGTTAACAATGACCAATGACACGATTCATTCCAAAGGACAATGAAAAAAAAGTTATAAAATCAACGATATCATCGGACGTCAACGTGTCATAGACGTATCTCTTGCCAATCCAGCTATAGTTCGAAAATGGAACAATTCAATTTCTGAAGTTATTTTTACATTTAAAAAAACCAAACTTTGTCTCGCATCTATCATTATTCGGTAAAGTGAATAAAACCGTGTAGCGATCTCCAATATTGTCCGAGATACAGCGTAAAACGTGTGCAAAAGCGTAACAGGTGATTGTCGTAACAAAGCAGTAGTGATATTATGGACGTATTTAAAAAAAACAAGTATATCGCTCCCAGTTGTGGAGTTAAGATTTTTCAAATGGAAGATGGAATAGCAGATGATCGGTAAGTCGAAGAAATATAAAGTATGTATGTGATTTTTATAGCTTAAATTTCAGAAGGATTTTTCAAGAATCGAATTTTACATACATGGGCTTATGATTTCAAATTTGCCAAGACTATTCCGGGATGTTTCGTAAATGGTTGGCAAAGAAAACATTTCTGAATTACATAGACAAGAGACCCATGTTTCGAAATGGCAGACAAGTCGAAGCGCAAACAAATGCAAGAAAATCCTACCTCGGCATCTTCGTCGACGAGTTCCTCTTCGACGACATCAGCCTTATACTCAAGTAACAAATCTCTGACTGGTTTGGAGTCTAAAGACCGATGGATAAATGTATGTTTCAACAACTCATCGGCTGTTGGTCTCATCGTAGGATCTTTGATGAGTGCCTTGGCAATGAAATCATTGAAATCTTTGCTCCATTTACCAGGTTGATCTAGCTTTGGCGGATCACTTTTTTGGATCTTTAGAAGTACACGCATCGGTGACATCTCGTGATTAGGAGGTTCCATTTGAGCAAATTCTATTAACGTTATGCCTAGTGACCATATATCAACCTAATAAACACACGAAGAACAGGAAACCAATATATTGTCAATACGATATATACTCGATGAAGAATCCAGCCATCGCTAATGTGATCGTACCTTGAAGTCGTACGGATTGTCTCTAAACGTTTCGCAGAGCACAACTTCGGGAGCCATCCAATAAGGCGTCCCAATGAAAGTATCGTGCTTCTGAAGGGTATGTTTATTTTTAGCAGATACTCCGAAGTCCGCTGTAACGATAAGACGAAGTGTTGAGTACGCTACGCTTAAGGAGATTTGAAGAAGTTTGCTTTAAATCTATATCAACATTTACCTAGTTTAACACCACCTGCCATTGTGAGTAGAACGTTACCGGCTTTAAGATCTCTGTGAATAACTTTGGATTTGTGTAAAAAGGCCAACCCTTGCGTCATATGCTTGCAAATGTATGCTATTTGCGGTTCCGTCAAGGCCTTTTCTAATTCAACCATAATTGAATCTAAAGCACCTCCATCGCAGTACTCTATGAGCATCTATACAGAAAATTCAACGCATTGTCATTAGGCTTGTAAGTTGTACGCGACGATTCGACTGGATACGTACCCATAACTTTCCTTCCGTAAAGTAAGCCTCGTGCAATTCCACAACGTTCTCGTGTTTAAACTCCGATAATATATCAATTTCTATCATGAAGTCGGAAAGATCGTCTTCTCCTTCCAACGCACACATCTTTGCCGCGGCTAATTGTTGAGTCTGCTTATTTTGTGCCTATAAGGGATATAAAAATAATGAAAACACATTTTTTCCTGTCCTCAGATATACAAATAGACAGGTTTTCCCCGATGCAAAATTTCCAGACACGATGGAAACTATCGAACGGTGAATACAATAATACATTATTCGATCTACAATAGCAGTTTGACATTGCAATGACAGTAGAAGATTAATTACAGAAATCTGTTATCTATATTATTGTTATACAAGAATATCTGTATATAAACACATGATATAAGAAAATCCCCGTGACGTTACCTTGTAGACTTTGCCGAAAGCTCCGTCGCCAAGCTCGCCAATCATTTCCCAAAATTCTTCCGGATTGCAATCCATTTTAATATTATTGAATAATTTTTTCTTCTTGGCATCATTTCCACCGAAGTGGAACGCTTTCTTCAGGTTTGACAAGAAAGACATTTTGGAAATTTGTGCCTAAAGCTTGATTTTCATGAATATAGCTCACTTGAATTAGGATTCACATAATAGTGTTAGTTAAAGTATAAAAAATCTTTTATGGCATATCATATAACTTAAGTGTCAGGCGATTCGCGATACCGTTTGTTAGTAAATGGGAATTTCATTAAAGGTATTCGATGATTGTTTATTATTATAGCAGAAGTCTTTACTCAAAATGACACCGTTGCTTTGTTTCTTATCGAGTGATTATATTACGCGGCACGGGTCAAATAAAAATTGTCAATTATTCACTGAAACTTAATGCCCCGCTCGCGGTCGATTTAAGCAGAATTAATCGCTTGTTAACGGTGAACGTAATTTTCACAACGTTGTAGATCCAACTGGAGAACTGGAATCTTTAGATCAAACAAGTTAGCATATATCCGTGGACGATACTCAGATCCCCGCTGCAGGTTGGGGGATCGTTCCAAATCGCTCCCGCATTTTGCTGATCTTCAATCTTGATATCTCTTAGTTGAGTGAGACCAGCATTCGGCAGAGCTTTGTGTATACATGCACCGCATAAATGAAGCCCATTTCTTCAAATTTATCGAGAGACGGTCTTGGTATCTACCGAAATGCTCCTGAAATTAGAGAAATCAAATCTCTTAGATAACCAAACAATAAATTAACAATGTAACACATATATATGTTACGCTACGCTTGTAACAATCTAATTATACTCTGTTGTGTTACACCGATTAATTTATGAACGAAATTCAACTACTCTTTCCTAGTTCAACGTATGATAATAAGTAGAAAGATAAGTACGTATTACAATGATACGGAAGATAAACACTTCGTGAAGTGATATTCGTCTGATAATTATCAAACTCGGCTTGCACTCTAACTACTTCGCGCTTGCAGAATCCATTCAAATTCATTGTAACAAATTTGAAAGCACAGGGTAACTCGAATAATATTCTGAACAGCCCAGATATCATATCGAAATATAAACGATTTATAAATTCAAGAGAAGATAAAACAGTAATCGAATCAAGGATTTGAAAAGTCTCTCCAACGGTATTTCCACGATCCAAATGAATACAATTCAATATAAAATGATATATGATTCACGTTTCTTGAGAGAATAAACAGTGAAATGCTGAAAAAACAATAGCCAAGTACAGCTTTTGTGGTCAAAATTTGGAAAATATTTTAATACAAACGATATTGTGACGCCGTACAATAACATAGAACAAAGATGTCATCACCGTCGAATTTTCAATTCAGAGCTGACAAATCATGGCCTGCAGAAGAATACGTTAGCATGAATCAACTACCAGATACAGGAATTAGTCGACTTCTCAGAAATGAATACCTGACAGGTGTATAGAGATTCTTTTGTCGTAACACGTTGGGATCGTCTCGCTTGTTTATCGTTTGATTCTACGAGGCTAATCTACGTTAATAACATTCGTAGATAAGCAATTAGTTCGTTGATAATTTCCCATCGCGCACGCCCTCCAATAATTCGTTTGCCATCTCCGACAACTATTTACACAGCTTCGATATTTTTTTATTATCCAACCCCGACATTCCCTATAATCCAATATATCTGGCTCTATTTTAGTATCGTATTAATACAACTGAAAATGCAGTCGGTCGATTCGCGTTACCTTGATAACACGTAAGCAAAGATTACTTCCGTGCGTGAGAATTGAAAACACGCGACGGGCGAATATCATGAATATAAGTCGATCGAAAACTACGAAGATATCGCGGCGAAAGGTTCAGAATCGTAGCGATTGCTCTCGCATGTTCGAGCAATAACAAATCGACAGGTGCGAACTTACGACTATTAAAGGTTGACAACTGTGTGACAATGAATCATACGAAGGTTACGAATATTCAAGACTGGTCAGATATTCGTGCTAATATGATCTGGAGTGGAGATCTGTGGAAAGAGTGTTGTTGTCGTATCGACGTATCGACAACCGTACATGCATTTGCGATTCTGACCATCCCAAGAACCTGTTTTTCTGTCGTAGACGCGTCTCTACGTGAATGAATGGTGAACGAAATTTGACCGATTGCGTTGTTCAATTGTTTTTTTTCTCCTCTCTTCTCATAACCGTTCGGCTGTATGTATCTTCGGTCGTAAAAGTATCAAACGATGATAAACTCCATCGCTTTTATAGTCGGCGAATCGTTGGTTCAAGTTTTTTTTTTTACAGTTTTCTACGTATTTTTTGTATTATCAGTGAAAGGCTGCCAAAAGGAAAATATCTTCTCACCTCGTTTACGTATTTCTCTCACGTCCAGTTTTTCACGTTACAGGGGCATAGGACACTGCGTATGACACAATAATAATTACCACAGAGGTCACACTAGTTTCTAAACTGTATAATGATAGAGGATAAGACGAGGTGGTACGCGAAATTCGTGTGAAATCAGTAAGCTTGATAAATCTGGTTGAACACGGCCATTTTCAGCACATACACCACGCCTGGAAGTGACGTAAACCACTCTCATCCACCAGGTTCGGTAAGTAGTACTGCAGTTGATTCTACATCACGGAAAAGCCAGCGGAGTTCTTTCTATTTTTGCCTATGACGCGCGTGCATTCTTTTCGTAGGGAAGATCTTTTGACCTTGTCATTTTTCTTTACAACTTTATCGAAACATTCGAACAAACGTTTTCTGGGACACAGGTGAGCCGTGTTCACGCGAATATTATCGTATTTTTTAATTAACTTACGTAATTGACTGGCTTAGGTTGGCCCTGCGAAGCCGTAAAAAGACAATCTCATTACGATTTAATAATATGGAATGGAAACTACGTAGTTCTCCCGATTTCGAGATACACTACCATAGGGACAATTTAATCGACGCCTCGATTTTCATTTGTTTTTTCTCTCCCGATCTATCACACTTTTACATTTTTAGTTTTTCCACCCGTTTTCCTTTCTCTTTTCTGTACGATCGATCGTGGCGCCATCTAACGGCGGCGCGTGAAACCATCACGACATTCGCAGCTTTACTGGATCATCGCGGTTCTTTTTTTTTCTTCTTCGATATGGGTCTTTTTCAACAACGAATCACGGATTGGAACACTTACCGACTGTGCCAAACGTCGTATCACTTCCATTCTTTCCGATGTTTTGCACATTCAACTGAAAATTTAGCATGTTATTCGAAATATTTTTGTATTATTGTGCAATGACATATGAAATTTCTTGAAGTTCGGCACAATCGAATGTATGTATCGCACCCACAGGGTGCCATGTCGTGGACAGTGAGCAGCGGTAGCAGTTTGGAAACTTACTAGATATTATTAGTAAGTTACTAGATATATGTTACTAGATATTACTGATAATATCTAGTGAGTTCCCAAACTGCTAATGAATGTGCTGATAATAGTTTGTACTTGTGTCGACGATTGTCGCTTCGTGTTGTAAAAAAGCAAATTGTAAGAAAGCTCCTACTGACAGTATATGACACAGCAGTTATCTGTTATGGCTGGAAAACTTCCACTATTAGTACTTAAATATCACATCATTTTTATTACAGTTGGTTGGCACCGGATCTAACTGTTCCGCTTTCACCCCAGCTGGATTGAGGTGATCTCGAGTGATATCTAGTGGAAATAATTATTAGCCGTTGGCAACTCTGTTATCCCTTACTGTCGGTAAGTTAGTAACCCTTTATTAATAGTTAACCCCACAAAGAGTGAGAAGTGAGAGACGTTGTGATACGATATTTTTCAACTGTCAATCTAATAAGAAGTATGTGATCATTAGCAGCATATTATTTTCGTACTGGTCTGCTACTCACAATAAAAATGTGTATTTATCTATCTAGTTCTGGAATATGTCGGGGAAGACCCGAGGACTGTTTCAAATGATCGCCAAAAGCTTTGTAAATTCATTAAAACCAAAAAAAACTACAAGCGTACTGAAGGGCCAGGATTACCTTGGCAACAAGTACTACGAGGTCGAGGATAAGTCGACGAACGTAAGGAAAAGACCTTCTCGGTATTTCGAGCCTGCGGTCAAAGATGAATTCGAGCAAAACATGCCAGCGGAATGGGAATCTTGGCTACGATTTCGCAGAAAACAACCACCGACTGAGGAAGAGATAAGGAACACTCAGGCGATGATTCAGATGAAAAAGGAAAACGCAGCTAAATTAGAAGCAGAATTGATCATGTCGAGATCGGGCGAAGATAAGTCACCAAACACCGGACCCGCAGAGACTGGCGCCACAAGTTTCCCAACTTACGACGAATATGAATATATTCCTGGGCAACCGAAAAAACCTACAAATAGTTAACAAGTGAATTTAATTAGTCGAACGCTGTGCGCTATTTCAATGAACAATCTTATTTAAATTTACTGTAGATGATCGACGTGTCAGGTTTTACTGATATCTTGCAATAAAATGTATTATATTCGATGATATTTATCATAAGTTAGGCCATTAGATTGAAACATCAATACCATACTTAATATACTATCAATGATAGCTGGATATCGAGATGAGTTGCGTTCCGAGCAGACGGTCTCCAGACTACGTATAGTCGACTCAAAAATAAAAGTACTTTTTATAGCATTGCATATTGCTATGGAGAATTAACGATTAAACGACTCTTGCACCGGATGTGAGGGTTTCTGATAATTTTCTTGATTAGATATTCACATTGTCTTTTATGTAAAACAATTTATTAATGATCAATGTATCACCATACACTCGTACGTAGTCATATTATGTTACAATTATACCATCGTTCTATTGGAGAGTGATAATACAGGAGTCTATTGAGCAACGAAACATGGGATCGTTCAAAATGTAAATACATTTTTCTACGCTGCTCAGTTTTATCGTTGAGAATAGACTGTCTCCAACTGTTTCGTGTAAGAAATCTAATAGAGTCCACCTAACTGACAACAAATATTCAACGCTCACTCGCAGTAACCATGAACCTAGACAGCTGCATCTTACAATTGTTCGTTACGTGAAAAATGGTTCTGGCAGATCAACTGCTGTCTGCTTTAAACTTTGATTTTTCCAGCCTCTACATATCAGTAATTTATTTTCTCTTGAACTAAACCATTTCAGTTTTGTTCATTGGTATTCTCGATATCACGAGTTGCTGATGACGGAACTACCTGTGAATGGCTTATGAAGTTTTTCCATAGGAAAAACATACTCTGATTACAGATACTTAACTGAAGGGAGTAACGAATTCAACCAGAGAAATCATTGTTGTCAAACAAAGCTTGATCGTAAAGTTCTCCTTTCACCAAACGTCCCCCGAAGTAACGACCATTCAACGAATCTCGGGCTCTTTCAGCTTCTATACATCGAGTCAAGTATACGTTAAACTCAAACTGCTCTAATTCATTTACTTTACCAACAAAAAATAAATTTTCCACTTACCGCTCATTTGTGAAAATTCAACGAATATTTTTACAATTATTTCCGCATCTTCTTCATCTTCGGATTGCCTTTCGTTATAAATGATGACTCTTTCGACGACACCAAATTTGGAACATTCATCTTGGATTTCTTCCTGCAAAGTTTCATCGACGTCCTCAGGGGCAACCATGTTTCTTAGAATGACAACTTTCGATTCAACTTTGCGCATCAATTTTTGCATCACCAGATGTCTAGCGCTTTGTCCTTTGATAGACATATTTTCTTGCTGCTGAAGAGTTTGAGGCTCTGTTTCTTCTAACAATTTTTTCTGCAACTCTTCCTGTTGCTTTTGATGTGCTGCTTGTTCTTGGGCTCGTCTCAAAACGTCAGGATTTGCAGACGTGGGAACTGGCATCTGTACGAAACCAGAAAACGATTCCAAATAGAACGATGAACATTTACTGCCCCATACCTTCTTCAAACGTATCAATTTATTTTTCATCTGTATATTTAACAACTTACAATTGGGGCTCCTACAACAGTTGGAGCGACCACTGCCGGTGGTGGTATAACAACTGGCTGTCCGGGAATAGGCTGGATGATAGCTGCTGGACGAGTCAACGTTTGAGGAATGGCTATTCCGGGTGGTGGAATCACGGGACCTCCAGCTGTAACGATTGGTGGTGCCATAATGGTAGAAGTTGCAATGGCAGGTCGAATTATACTCGGTAAAGCTGGAACACATCGTGTATAACGTTATATACATGTCGATCCATCTCACGAGTAAAGTTGACAAAAATGATATACTACCTTGATTTAATATTGGTGGTGCGGTTGCATTGAGTTTTGTCAACCCCAGCGCTACGGCATTGCTCGCAACAGCATCCATAGCCTGTATTTTAGCGGTGGCTGCTGCGGCAGCAACAGCTGCAGCGGTCGGCATCATACTTGTACCGCTAGGTGGTCCCATTAAAGCATTGGGTGGTGTAATCGCTCTACCGACTCTCAAGTATTGACCTCCCAAGTCGAATAAGTTCATAGATGCTATTGCTTCAAGGGCTGATTGCATCGTATCATACTCTATGAAACCGTAGCCTTTGTGTCTATGAGGTGAACTGCCCTGAGCAAGTTTGCAATATGTGATCGGTCCGAAAGCTTCGAATACGGATTTTATATCATCCTCTGTCAAGTCCTGATGAATGGACGCGATGTAGATTCTGTTGTAATGTTTACTTTCCTCGGTTATTTCATCGATGACTGATTGTGCTTGAGGCATATTGGACGGACGACCCACAACCTGATGAAAAATATTGAATACTCAGATGTTTCATCGAGAAAAAGTAAATAATAGTTTGAAAAAACTAAATCTAAAATAATTGAGTGAATAAAAACAAAGATATTCATCTACCTTGATGTTTCGTCCTCCGATCATCACACCATTCATCTGTTCCAGTGCAAGTTGTGCGGCTTCGGGAATTTCATATTCCACAAACGCAAATCCTTTGTGTTTCTGCGTAACGGGGTCCCATGACATGTTTATCGATTTGATTGGACCGAATGGTAGGAATGCCTGGCGAATCGTATCTTCCTTCAATTCGAAGCTGATGCTCCCAACGTAAACCCTGCCACAGCAATAATCAGTTAGATCATAAAATATGGAGAACTTAGGTGAAAATATTGCTAATTTATTAGAACAATTGGAAATGTGTAATTGTTTCTCGAATAAACAAATCCAGTCCAGCGTAACATAGAATATGTTTTTCCAAGAAAATGAAGTTGATTCGAACAGCATTTCCAAATTTTTGAAATAACAAGTTGCAACAAATTCAATTGCAAAATTCAATGATAGCGACTCAAATAAGATTTTTAAAAAAGAATGCCAAACTATAGTGAACAATCAACTTAGTTCTATCCAATGGACATACAGAATATATCGTAGGGATAAAAACAAATGAAACTCGTAATGTTTGCCGGACAATGAAGCGTAGCCCGTCTCGAATGAGTAAATAAGAGTTTAGTATAGTTTGGAGAGATGGAGGGCCAACCTTTAAGTAACACCCGACAATTAAACATGTTGAAATTTGCACCAACACAATTTGGAATTTGTTATTGCAGTTCATTAAATTTTATTCATCTAAGTCAAATATGAAACATTCGATTAAAATAAATTTTCATACCAAATCGATATGCTTACGGTAAAACCCAATGGGCAGATAATTTATTAGTATGAATTGTAATCACATTGAATTTTTCACTTCGAGGATTAGATTTTAAGAAGGTAATTGTTTCCTTGTTAGTAAAATTCTTAATGTTCAAAAAGTCACACTCTAAAGATTTTTGAGTATAAAAACAGTACTAGTATCGTAACAACTGGCATAAAAAAGATATTATAAATGTTTGAAAATGAATAAATATGAATGTTATTTCAAGTTAAATTAGCATGAATAGAACAAATGCTATAATGTCGATTTGATCCACATACTTTTGAACTGAAGACTTTGGTTCAATGATCTTAAAATCTAAAACACATTGCTTAAGTAGAATTCGTGAGAAATATGCGTTCGATATAGACAAACTAATTCAGAAAAGGAGACAGGGTTTAGTGGAAATGAAAGGAGCTAAGACAAAGAACAAACAAACCTGCACATGAGGGCGAGAGCCTGCTGTCTTTGCACCTGATTCCGCTGACTAGCCATTTGCTGCAACACAAAGGACCAGAGGCCTTCTATTGGTATCCCTCCCCCTTACGTACTTCACTGCTTGTTTATATTAAAAAAAAGTGCCCAATTTTACTCCCATTCTCACATCTACCTTTGACAATGATTTATCATACGGTTTTTGACCTAACGCAATCATAAATCCCCAATTAGGGAACATCCGATGAACCGAGCACGTACTTAGCTCTCTTCGGTTGAAAGAAAAAATGTCCAAATGAAGAAAAATTTATAAATGTCTGGAACGTCTGATAAACATCGGTCAAGAATAGAGGTAAGTATAATTAAATTTGTTCAAATCGTTCGTCGATCATGCAATACTTGTCCGCCCCACGTTGATACAGCTCTGCTCCCGCCAACTGATATCAAAATTTCTAACGTTTTTATTTTACGGTTGCGACTCAGGGAAATGCATAGGAAAGATTGATTGTGAGGCAGTTTGATTTTTTTTGATTGAGATGACACTAACCTGCACATTAGCAATAATACTTGCTGCCGCAGGACCAACTTATTCTTCTGCGGGGGAGAAAAAAATCAACCGATCAGACTTACATTCTAGTCAATGGACCATGGAATTGGAAACGAATTTACATTTTATGATCTTGAAGTAGAATGCTGAATTTATCAATTCAGAGAAAAGATAGTTGTTATGCGCAGGGCGAGTCATTAATGCTGATATATGACGAGAGCTGTATATTGCAACGTTCCAGATCGCGATCGATGAACAGAGTTGTAAATTGTAAACAAAGGAATACCATCCACCATACATGTAACAGTTTGTGAAATCATGTCGTACGATGAAAATTTGTACGAACCGCAGAATATATGATATCTATCGGGATGATCGGTGTCTATAGAGAACTTAATAGCGTGGCAAATGGAAAAAAACCCTGTAATTGATAAATCAGTGTAAAATCAAAGAGAATGCAGAAGAATGATGTAGCGGTGGAGGTGTGAGAATATTTGATAGTGATTCTTAATTTCAATTGGAGAATTATTAAATATGCAGAAGAATTACGTGGCATTGTACAATCCTATCGCCTACACTTCGGTGCTGGTGATTTAGTCGCCCTGCGACGAAGCAATTGTTCAAAATGCATATAACTACTCGAATATTCTGACTTTCATTGTCTCGATTAAACATTAATCTGTCGAGGAATTTCATGGCATATCAAAAGGACGAGTAATTGCAACAAATTGGTGTTATGTATCGTATCTTCGTTACCATACATTCCTAAAACATACTTGCTTGGCAAATTAAATTTAGAGATAACACTTTTCCCCTCATTTTAGTTAGGTGTCGTTTAACGTGCAACATTGCATAATTAAACAAATAAATAAGCAATAACTAAATTCACTGTAACATCAGAGACAATAAATTCGCCGTAAGATAATTTAGGAATATATGGCCAGGATGAGTGGAAGAAATACCGTATATTGATGTTCGATAATATTTTAGAAGACATACTTGTTGTTGATGAGCCAAGGTTTGTTTCATTAGGACCATCTTGATACTTTGTTCCATTGCATATTTCTTAGCTCTATTTACCATATCTTGTTGTTCGGACGATAACTTCGGCAAAGCAGCTCCCAAAATGCCTGGTAAGCTCATGTATTTTGCCCCGGGACCTAACGAAACGATGAAAGGTATCGATTAATCACTGAAAATAATGGTTACGAGGAATTTTCTTGGAATTGAAGAAAAAAAATTGTCAGATCTTATCAGCTAAATGTCCATGGAATGGAATCAACCTCGAGCTCCAATTGAGCAAGGGACTCGACAAATATTGTCACATTTAGATATGTACATCATGGTAATTCCATAAATTTTGTACGACGCTATGAATATATAATATCTTTACGTACCAGCAACCACCTGGCCAGTCTGATTAAGATCGTATATAGGTCCTGGCAAGAACTCACATGGGTTGCCTACGAAAAAGAAACGTAAATTAACAAAGAAATATACCTCAATGTACGATCACCTTTACTACTTCTACCATCATGAAACACTGTATCGATCTCATGTGCATCTGGCTCAGCCGACGAATAACTATTTCCATGAAGGTAAAAGCACTGTTGACAGTCATGTTATATAATTCTGGGCATTCTACCAATAGCGATTTGAAATTATCATTTCAACCCCGTACAGCCAAATCTGAATGAAATGGTGAATGAATATGAAACAACAATTACAGCACGTATTGGCTAACTTTGTTTACTCGGTTTCGTTCCAAGTAGAATAGATGACGACGAACAACTGTTTTGGTCGTTAGGAATTTACAGGGATAATACATCGAACCGCGATGCACGGCGTGATTCTCATGTTTCGTTATCAATATTCAGTTATCCTGCCGTACGACTGAATTATGTAGAAAAAACCAAGCCGATACCCAAAGAACGATGAAGTAAATTTAACCAAGGTTAGCAATTCTTTTATATCACGTATCTCGCCGATGAAGTTTGAGAAATAAATTCAACATTATTAGAAAACCATCTCTTCCACCACAAGAATACGTTGCATGAAACTAATTCGTTATAATTTATGCCTGCGCAACAGAATTTTTTCACACTATAGGAGATGGAGTAAAAAAAGGAATGTTGTCGTGCAGCTGCTCCCCAACCCAGAGCTCGCATCAAACTGTAAATTCAAAGAAATTAAAACGATCAAGGCAATCGCGGTAATATATGCTCGATACATAGGGAAGTTTAATGCAAATCACATCAATGATTCAGGGAACAGAATCCCTTGAATCTTGACACGCACCATCTGAAACTAAATCCAAACTGATACAAAAGTGGGGATCAAAATGATATCGGACGGGCTAGATAGATTTTGTTCCTACGTTATACGTGTTATTCCACAAATGCTAATTCTTCGTATACCGATGTATCTTTTTTGACGCTAGGGCAACAGATATTCTCTGTGCTCGCTCGAATGATTCGAATGACACGCAAGCCCATACCGTGCGTTTTAGAGGAAACGCAACGAACCAGCTTAAGCATCGGAGTGTAAGCCTCCGATGGCGTAGCCTGGACTGTATAATCGACGCCGTGCTAGTTCTCTCATTGTCGCTATGCTACCAACCGGTTTCGTGAACCAGTTCAATAATAGGTTTTCCCAATATCGATGAAGCAAACTGATCGAACGTCGCTGCAGCGACACTAGTCCATGTTACATGCTATCAAAAGTTCCTCGTATTCGTTGCATTTCACCTAAAATGCTCAGCATATGCGCGATTATTTGAGCAGTGAGTCGAATTTTCCTAACTATCCTACGCAAATTCAATTTTAGATGGTACATGTGACGTGTGGTATTCGACTAAGTTCGACAATTTAATATAACCACCCTATCTCAACAAATAGAATTCGTGCGTTCGTTCGTGACCAATTTGGTAGGGCTAGTCTCTGAAACAGAAATCAGAACACGTGTAACGTATCGTAAGATTTCTTTGTTTACTTTCGAGGTGTCACGAATAGATCGTTTGTTTTCGTTTGTTCATTTGCTTAACAGCTAACAGTGTTCGAGGCTGAACAATTGAAGGTTGCGCGCGCAAAAAATCCGACTGACTGAGGCGAGGCAGAAATCTGTAAGCACAAAGCAAAAGGAGAACTCTCTAAGTGCGTTTCTGTGCCATTGCTTTATATTTTGCCTTCTCCAACCTAATCATCCAGCTAAATCCTAACATTTCTAGCAATGGCGATAGAAAAATCTTTTCCTTCAACGTCCTCCGATATTGTTGTTGCAATTCTCCAATTCAAACGGACTTACCTGCTTGACCTACCACGAAATATAAAATCATTTAAAACGTTCAGTGTTAAATAGATCGCCAATGCCTCTACTAAATACAAGTCTCATATGGAAAACTAATGATTTATCGTCAATCTTTAAAACAACTATTACCAATCTCCTTCGCAATGGTACGGCGTATCACGACGTAATATCGATTTGACATTGAGTTACATGATGAACAACGATCGAGTGAGACTTGTAATTAGGATTCTCGTATTACCTAGCCTAAAGTGCTGACCTATCTAAGATATGCATCGAGTACTGTGTACTCAGCACTAGACGACGTGTAGGTAGTCAGAGGGAGTTTGAAACTCAGATTCTGTTCAATGAATGAAGTGTTCTTTCTTTCGCTCAGTCTCAGCTCAGTCTCAGCCCACAGACTCTGTACTGTCTCTCCGCTGTAACATCTCAGAACAGAAGGACAACCATACATTAGTTTTATGTGAGCCCATAGCCCCCGTAATACATCCTAACATACCAAATGCATTGTAAGTAACAAGCATTTGAAACCATTTGATTGTCAACTTGATTCGGCCCTGATTGATTAACAATTTTGAGAAAGTTCTGCCGTAAGATAAATAGTATCTTATGTATGTTAACACATAAATCGGCTGCTTATTAAGTTTTGTTGTCGTAAAAACTTTCAAATAAGTAGGGCCATGGTACTGGGTCATATTAGCAATGTACCTTCTACCCGAGGTTTCTTGATCAGTGGTTCCGCACTGCTCGGTTGTGGCATGTTTGCTGATGGGACCTAAAATTATACAAAAAATTTATCATCGTCATACGCAAATTAAAACTGCAGTACAAGCGCGCTCATTCGAGCAACACTGGACCAAATCTGGTTCAAATAATTAAATATATATTTTACATTTCGGGGAAAATCTACCATGATTTGCATTATTAAATAACAGGCGACAACATACGAGAAATAAAGAAAATACAATAGAAATATAATGGGCTTATTATCAATGCTATATTCTCGCAAAGTTGAGTCGTTTTACGATAGCAGGTATAAAACCACTAAAGGCTTTGTCAAACAGCAAACGGGGTGGAACATCAACGCGACACTGACAAAAAGGTGACGCGGCGTGGATGTCACACTGCAGATGTGACAATCCCGTTAGGGTCGCGATCATCTCTTCTACCTTCTGCACGTTTATTGTCGAAGTGATCAAATACAAAACTAAGGTCACGTCGGGCACAACGTGCGACTGTCCCGCTGTCTGACCTCTAACACGAATACTCATAGAAAACAAAGGCTAGTGTCGCGCCCACACCTCGTCATGTTAATTTCGTGTTGTATTTTTGCTGGGCACCGCAACAAGGTGACATGACTACTTGTTGGACTCCAAGCACTCTGCGTGTCATTTTCTATATTAACAATAGCATTACGCTGCACTGGCGCGGCGTTGTTATCCCACCCTGTCCACTGTTTGACAAAGCTTTAAAAATCATTAAGAGTTGAATTTTCAATGAGAACAAGGAAACGTGGGAAGTATATAATCAGTTCGTTTGGTCACAGCCGTATTTCAATTGTCGCAATGCCGCAATAAGAATCTGGGCACGTGATATTTTGTGTACGATGACAAGTTCGATAAATTCTTAACGGATGACAAAATACATGGTAGATTTGCAACGAAGCTGAATGGGAAAAAATAAATAAACAATCGAATGAAGAGAAACAAATGAATCAAGACTTTAGGCAGCTTCAGAGGGCCGTAGTGGCAAAATGGGACGCTTTCTTTACATATTTTGGACCGAAAATCGATAACCTCTAATAAGGTCATGTTATTTTATCCATTCTGAAGTGTATGAAATAGAAATTTTGTCGTACTCTAAATACCGAGTATCATATTCATACGATTCATGATTTGGACTGAACTTAGAACTTGATAAGAAATCATAATTATTCGCTTCACAGCGTTATAACGCCATGATGCCGAAGCCCTCGTCTGTTTCATTTGCTCTGTTAGTATTTTTTTACGCTGAATTTTCGCATCATACGATAATATCTACTTACCATGGGCATTGTACCGTTCATTTTGATTGAGGACGCAACTGGATATGCACTATTAAAATTTCGCACGATAAACTACGCACAAATAACACAATGGCTTCCACAGTATTACGCAGGTTCGCACCGTTTCCACCAGTTTTCACTCTATGCTGCCGGAACGTGACCGACCGTGCGTCACACAATCGAACAATGACATGTCGGTGTGGCACAGAGCGTTCGGCTCGCATCGCACAGTTTCGGAATGAATCCATCCAATGAGGCTGTGCGATTGATAACGTTGAACGCTGCCGAACCACGCTTCGGGTTCGTTCGGTCTTCCGAAGCTAGTCGTACGCTCCGTGCCACACCGATATGCCGCTGTTCGATTGTAGAGGTGCACGGTCCGTCCACGTTTTGGCAGCACAGTTCACTGCAATACCCCCACTCTCGCTACCTCCGCCCTCTGCCGTCGTTCATTAGTAAGTGGCGCGAGGTTCGACAATCAATACCAACCTAAAACAGGGATGGTAACTTACTTCTTTTGTAGTATCATTGCTGTCACTATTAGAAAGAATTCACCCCGCGAATGTGCTTTGCCATGCCACCATGCGAACGGTTCGATTTGCAGTTTGTTGAAAAACGTGAAAAAATTTAGGCTAGAAAAACATGAAAATTGCCAATCACAGCTCTTCTTGCCAGATACAACGGAATGACTTGATATTACTAGCAAGATATTACTAGCAAGTTACTAGATGTTACCAGACACCACAGATCACGTTACTATTGTTTCTTTTTTAGGTTGGTACACATTCCATCGGCTTTCACCACGAACAAATAATAAGTAGTGGGGGTAACGATGTGACATACCCCTAATTCAAATGAAATACGTTTCGATGTAGTAACGGAATAGTGAGGAAGGCGAGGTACAGCATCAAGAAAAGGACGCCGATCTTAAACGAGCAATATTTTAATAATAAACAATAATTCTTATAATCAGACATAACTTTAAATAAGCGCTCGAATAAACGAAGAAAATGTCAAACGATGGAAAATGGTAAGTAATTTTACAACGATGAGATGAACGTGGCTCACATTTCTCGTACAAACAACTTGTTTTCGTTTTTTTCTTTTTAAAAGTCGTCGTTCTCGTTTGAGCAGATCACTTAGCTGATGGTTTGATTTTCACTTGTGATAACTTACTCGAACAAAATCTATCTGTATTACAAAGGCTGTACCTGGATAAAGAGTTTCTTCTTATTGATAAACCAGCCATTTCGTGCACCTTCCACTGCCAAAGTATTATCAGTGTACCTCTGTCGAGTTGTTCGATTCGCTATATTCTCACTGAATCCGATCATCTTCTGACACAATAATAAGAAGAATGCTGACAGATAATGGGCACCGAATTCGGGCAGCATTTCATTATCGATGGTTTTTCGTCTACTGGATGATATTCTCGTTCGAATTTACTTTACACAGATTGGGACAAGCGAAGGTCCAGTTGCATGTGTTCATTTGTCATGTAATACATCTAGGGTATATTTATATTATTCGATGTATTTTCAAAAATGAACCAGCAGCCGCGGTTTGTTGAAATGTACCAAAGTGTTTTCGATCGTGATGTACAGTGAAAAGCGAATCAATCGAACCAGATACCAGGTTTCACGAGTGCATGTTTCAACCAAGCTTCATCGATCGGTTCGTTTGAGAAAAATAATTATTTTCAAATAACGAGATCGAATCGGAGTAATATGAGAATTAATAGCGCAGAAGTTTGCTGGATATGTTTGAGTGGGACCAGCTGACCTTGCGCAAAATTAATAGGCTTAGTTTAGACTGCATAATCGCTTTGTTGTCATGTTCGAGATAGATTTGTTCTGTAAGTATTTCACCCATTTTTTTCATTGATGCTTTTAGGCGTCCAACCGCGGAGCGGATTAATGAAAAAGTCGTCGAGGGGATGAAGAAATTAAATAAAATATGGGTTGAAATTGGCTTATTAGACGACGTAATAATGCAACGTAACAATCAAGTGTATAGTCATTACGAGGTATACGAATATTCTGTACAATAGATTACATACTAGAATCCAGATGGTGATTATTAGTAATAATTTAATACCTTCATTCTTAATTTTTTAGGATTTAATGCGGGAAATGTTGAACGAAGCCGAACAGTCGAAACAAACTTTGTTGGAAGAACTACAAAAATTAATGACCGAAGCCCACACACTTTCGATGGTTTGTACTTATAACGGGTTACCTTCATAATTCGTGGAATAATTTTGTGCCCTTTGCAGGAACTGAAAACGAGACATGATATGACGGATTACGAAGATCTACCGCTGTTGGAAATTCGTACAGCAATCATGAACCATCTGCAGGAGTTGCGCTCTGCTAAGCAGCAACGACTGAACGCTGTAAAAGAATTTTTAGACAAGGTAGGTTCTCGGATAACGTCGCGTGCTAAAAACCATTCCTATTAATGATAAGATTATTTCTACTACCGGTTTCGTTACTTGCAGGAGTACGAAATCTGCAAATCACTCGGCATTAAACCTTTGGGTATCGACGTAGAACTACCAACGGAAAATGAAATGAAACGTTTTCATACCTACTTAGAAAAAATTTCAGCAGAAAAGGTAAGAGCATCGCGAGCTGAAATTTTTGTCCAATAAATTTTAACGAAAGATGGGATTTATCTTTGTAGGCACGTGCGGATATCGTATTCCAGGAATCACGAAATTCCGTTATAGCATATATGAACGAGCTCGGAATCTCACCGTCCACAGAATTTGAGCAAGTCGTTTGCAATGACACCGATAATTTTATTCTCAATAAAGCTAATATCAATAGTGTGAAAGAATTGGTACGTAACTTGGAAATGCAGATCGACGAAGCGAAACAACAAATAGAAGGGAAGAAGAAAGAATTGGAGACCTTATGGAAATATTTAGACGAGCCGCTGTCTAAATTCCAAGAATTTATAACGACGCATATGAAATATGATGTTCATACCATAAGAGCCGTAAGTATTTAAACCCATCCTTAACGTATCTATTTTTCATATTTTTCAATTAATTTTATTTATCTTTCTACAAATAAGTCTCATCGATCGCATCGACGAGAGTCCAATTTTTTTAAGTACAATAAATATTTGTCCCATTTCAGTATAACGAAGAGATAAAGCGGTGTAAAGATAAACGAAACGAGAACATTTCAAAGTACGTGAATAACATTCGAGGCCAAATCAAAATGTTGTGGGACCAATGTCAGATCAGCGAAAAAGAGCGCCGCGAGTTCCATTTCATGCAAAGTCAAACGTTTACGGAGGACTTGTTGGTACTTCACGAAATGGAAATGGAAAGACTGCAGAAATATTACAGCGATAATCGGTACGTATCAGTTATGTTTCGGTGCTCGTCACTTCGCGATGTTCTTAAATGAAATCGACTGATTTATTCAATTATGTAGGCAACTATTCGAGTTACTCAAACAGCGCGATGATCTTTGGCAAAAATGGGCAGATTTGGAAGAAGGAGCGACCGATCCGAATCGATTTAGAAATCGTGGTGGGCAATTGCTGATAGAAGAGAAAGAGCGTAAAATCTTGCAAAAGGTACGAACGATTAGTAATACTGCGAAGAAATGTCGACGGTAATACTAAACGAATGTTATATATGTTTTCTCAGAAATTCCCAATAATCACAGAAGAGATAGAAAAGTTACTTTGCGAATACGAATTGAAGAATGGAAAACCATTTACGATCAATGGTGTAGCTGTCGCTGACGAACTGAAACGAACCTGCACCGAATACAATGCGGCGAAACAGTCCGCAATGCTGGCACGGGTAAGTCGGACACTCGTGGAAGTCACACTCGAGCGATGAAAATTCGAGTACGATAGACCACGTTTTTATCCTCTATATTTTGAAAAAATATGACATTCTCTATTTCATACATTATAGTATAATAACTTTACATATGTATGTGAATCGTCGTGATTTCCTAGAAACAAGCGAGAAATCAGTTGGATAAATCGAAGCAAAATACACCATTGAGCGTCTCGAAGCGTACGCCGATGACGTTGAGTATGAGATGCGGCACTAGCATAGCGAAAAGAAAAGAACGCGACGGTACGCCGCATGGTCCACCATCGAAGAAACGCAATGTGAGCAGTGACTCGAACCGTCCGAAGTATACCGCTTCAAAATTAAAACGTCGCAGCAGAAAGGTGTGGAATCAGCCTAATAACAAGATCAAATTGGCTTGTGAAAATTTTGCTAATAATAGATTTGCCTCGACAGGTATCGAGAAGAATATTTCAAACGTCGCGCGGTGATCAAAATGTTGCGACAGATGCGAAACAGAAGGAACAGGCACCGAGTACCAGCGATACAATTTCATCGTACGGTGAATTTCAACAGCATTTGGAACAGCGAGACGAGCTTCGCAGTTCTGTCCTCCCACAAACCATTTTGTCATCTATCGACAATAAATCTCATACCCCTTCGCGTGTAAAAACACCGATAAAGCCAGCGAGAAGAAACCTCAGTACCATCGTGCCTCGTAAAGCAACACCTAATAAGTTAACGTTAACTCCACGTGGTACGCCGCGCAGTCCACGAGTCAAAGCGACATCCCGTCTCGTCCCAGCCCCAGCTGGTCAGTTTCCCTTTATTATTTAAATATATTTATTAACTAAAAATTATTAATTACACGCGTTTAATAAATTAACAATTCATCGGCACGGTTCATTATTTTATTTTATCTACGTGTCTATCAGCTGTACAAACGTCTGATATTATATTTTTGATATACCAATGTTACAACTATTCTGAATATATATTCTAAAATCCAAAATTTAATACTTTGTCATTTTTTGATGATATGTTTACTATAACCGTTTTCTAAAGGGACGAAAATTCTCGGTAACGCGTCGAATGGTGCTGGAAAGACATAATTATTTTCATGAAATTCTATCCGCTTTATAGTGCAAATGAAAAGATAATTTATTTTTCGTAATACTCGAGTAAGTTGTACATAAAATTTAATTTTGTAATCCAATCTTTGCATCAATAAATACTTCAAAAAGTTACTACTATTTTTTTTTAAATAAAGTTTATTCACGTCGCTACTTCTTTCTACAGCCGACTTACGATGGCTCCAGAAATCTCCAATCTGTTATAAATAGAACTAATGCTAAACTGAAACCAGATCAAGTAGAATTCTCTTGATAACATAACGGTTGATCTGAATTGCAACGTTTATTCGAATGTCGCGTAGCGTCCGATTCTCGCGCTTCAATTTTCGGCCGCATGGCGCGCATCGATAAAGGGATGTCGAGTGCGAAAGAGACAGCCATATGACTCTGTCTTGCTCACAGCCACGGATATAAGACCGTGCTCGCAGCGTAGGCGTTCTTGATTGTAAATGTTGTTATCTTTCGTGAGAAATATTTTGTTACACGAACGAAACGAGAATCAGAACTGTACGGCTAGGTTAGCCTCGCGCTATCCTTCCATCATAGCGCCACTAGGTGGCAGCGGTCAGAAACAAAACTTCGGACACTAAGCGAGCCATTTGCGCCTGTAAAATGTGACCGTCGTTTCCAGACCTGTATGTGAGACCGGGATTAAAATAAAATTGGGATTAGATATAAAATGATATTCGTGTTATAAAAGAAAACTGTTTTGGAAAAAAAGAATCGTTTACTAAAATTGTAAAATAATATATTCCAAATATATGCACATAGTCCTATTGTCAGTCCACGACTGGATGTAAGGAGCAATAGCAGATCTGCTGACTAGTATAATAAAATTTTCGAATAAAATTACGGTTGCTTTTCAGTAAAAGCACGATACCAACAGCGTTCGATATAAGTGCTTTCTTATACGATAAAACATGTAATGAGTCGACGTAACATCAGAATATCGTCGAACCTGTATCATGCTTATAGTCTTAAACTGCCAAGCAAATGGGAAATGTTAGTTTGTCGATGTGAATAATTTTATGTTGGTTTTCAAAAAATCTTTACTCACGTCATGATAGCGAACATAGTCGTTTGAATTCAGAATTATATTGAACAATTTTCTTTCACTGTTATGATGAATTAGGAGTGATTGGATGAGTTTTCAGAGCAGTCACGTCTGTTTTGTTTGCGCTGGTGGTACCGTTAGGTGCTGGATCATGGTTTTCCGTCTTCTTACAATTGTCTTCCTTCGAGTTGACTTCTTTTCTACTTGGAGAACGTATTTTTTTCGATGAGTCGGCATCTTTCGACCAAGAACAACTTCGTCGAGATGGTGATTCCGGCAGCGACCATGAGCTACTGCGAGATTTCCTCTTCGATGACTTGTCTCGAGACCTTGCCCGTGTAATGATAACTCGCGAAGTAGATCTTCGCTTGCCTTTCCGCTTTGCATTTCTCTTTCTGCTGGGACTTATCGATCCGGACACCTTACGCGAACGTGAATTTGACCGAGATCTTAATTTCGATCGTTGCGAACCTGATATCGAGTGAGACCTGGTCCTGCCTCGTCTCTTCAATCGTGATTTGCTCCTACTTGTTCGGTTCCTACTTCTTGTTCGGCTCCTACTCCTTGTTCGGCTCCTACTTCTTGTTCGGCTTCTACTTCTTGTTCGACTCCTACCTCGCCTTCTGTTGGGAGAGCGAGATCTGGATTTGGATCGTGAGTGTGATTTGCTTCTGGTTTTGGATCTCACTCGACTTCTAGATCTCAATCTGGATCGTTGACGGTTCGGTGACCGTGATCTAGAACGACTATCTCGATCGCTGTCAAAATCTGGATCATGATATTCGTGGCCGGTGAGCTTTGCAAAATATTTATAGTACTGGTCGTTGTATATGTGGGTTTTGAACGGACGTGGATTTCGGAAATGACCACGCCACGGTGTAAAACCTCGACCTCGCCCATGCATACAGCGACCTCTCGGTGGTCCTCTAGTGATTCCTCTTACTGTTGGTGGGAAGAATAACGAGGATGTCGCATTATAATACCAAGCCGGATCGAATCCAGGGTAAATTATTGGGTATTGTACAGCAACGTCAGCTGGGATGCCTGCGAAACAGTATCGGAGATGTTGAACGTGACGTCTTTGAACAAACATGATTAACATCGAATCGTCGTATTGGCATGCAGTAACAACTAAATTTTTTGCTCGGCATACCTGACGATGAGGATGGAAGTGTATTGCTGTACGGCGCAATGCTGTTTGTCTTGTTGACTTCGGTATCGGAATTGCCGTGTCCTCCGTCATCGGAGGATTTTTTCTCCTTCTTTTTTTTCTTCTACATCGAAATGGAAAATTGCATTAGGAAAACAGTTTCTTGATCTAACAGACAATTATTGCGATGGTAACTCAAATACAAATGACCCGACGCATTCACCTTCTTGTTTTTTTGTTTCTTGTTCTTAGTCTTCTTGGACTTTTTCACTTTCTTATCTTTTTTCTTATCATGTTCGGACTCGGAGACTTCCAATGCATTTCCATGATCTGATTTTTCAAATTTTTTGTCATCTTTCTTCTTATCCAGGTCTGGTTTTTTCACTTCGATTTCCTTCTGTTCCACTTTTACCTGAAGCCCCAATAGGTCGAATAAATGAACTTCTAAGAAACAGCGAGCTCGAGAAGAGAATGACGATACTTGGTTTGCAAATCATAAGATTCATTCATACATTACCTTTAGTCTGTCGAATAACTCGTCAAGTAATCGTATGCTTTCCAGCTGTCTCTGTGCTTTGATTAATTTGCGCTCTTCTCTTGCAATCTTCATAGAGACTTTATCTTCTTCCTTTTTTCGAATTATAGTCAAAGCTTTGTGTTTACGTTTTTCCTCTCTCTTTCTGCGCCGAGTCAATTTGAATAGTTGTTCTGTTTCATCAACTTTCCTAATTGAATAAGGGTAACAAATAAAATAAAAGTTAATATCACTCTTCAATACGGTTCACTCTTCATATACTTCGCTAGTAATATTTCGACAACCTTTGCGCTTCTTTACGGACGTCCAGGGCTTCTTGTTTTTTCCTCAATTTCTCAGCGGCAATACTATCCTGTGCAATTAGACGTTTCCGTTCGAATTCTCGATGTGCAACACTGCTGTCGTTCATGTGTTTTGTTTTATCAAAGTCGACCTACAATGGAATGCAAGTTATTTAAGGGCATTGCGGATCGACGTTAAAAACAATATCTGCGCTGTACTGAACATTCGCGTACTTTCAATGAAACAGTCAGATATTTGTTTGGTTCCTTCTTTAAAAGTTTCATCCCTCGTAAGTTGTCCATCGCATTGACAAAGTCCATGTACTCTATATACTGAATATATGCATCACAAAAAAGGCTTTCGTTGAAAGTAAACTTCTGTATATTTGTACCCAATCTCATTCTGGATCGATACGGATCAGCTGCTGGTACATCTATACGTCGGAGCGTTCCCCACTTTTTGAATATTTTTGATATCAGCGAGTCGCTGGGTGCTGTACTTCCATTTTCGCTGAACCATTCGACCGGTAGACCGCTGATATGTATAGTATCAGGTCTTTCGCCAGGTTTCAACTCGTTCATATGTTTCGCATCTCGAAAATAAGAATCCCAAGAATGTCTCGTCGGAAAATCATCTTTGGCTTCCGCGGCTCTGACTTTTAATAAATTTGAAAATCCAGCAAGGTGCAATCGCTGAGAATCCAACCTTGCTAATACTTGTTGCAATCTGCATTTGTCTTCCAAATCGCCCTCCAGTCTTATGAATTCCAAAGTACTTTTGGTAACCTTCAGGGATGAAAATTCGTCTGGGCGAACTAACACACGTATCTTCTCCATGACCTCCCATGTTGATATTGTTTTTCCTGTTCATATTGTAGTAATGTGCTGTAAGACCTGCTAATGCTTCGGAAAGTATTGGTTAACGCTTCCAAACTTTAGTGATTAAAGACTCGATTATCGCTGCGCCGTTAACAGAGCAACTCGATTAGAAATTGAACAAATAATTATAACTTATCGACGAGACGCCGTGGAGAGAAAATTTTGCTAACGCTACAGATATTAGCGAACGTACAGAAATGTTCTTGTGCAATGGAATAATTGTTAACGTAGGTATATTGAAACCAAAAAATGATACAATTTCCAAGTATCAATTTTTGGTTTCATTGTAAAATCTCACATATTTTACCTGGAATCTTCAGTTGAGGTAGGTTAACGGATACATTAATTTTTGCAATCGGTTTCAAATAAAGGCCACGCGGTGCGTACAATGGGATAGCGTCACTTAAATCCCTACAACTCTGAAATCCATTCACAGCCTCTCCACTGCAAGCATCACCTACCTTTTTAATAGAATTCATCTCTAACCTACAATTTTACGATCGATCGACCACAATGAATAGAACGAGTTGATAAGAAGAAAACACGGTGCCGAAAATTATACCAATTCAGGCGAAAATAGTATCCGCACAGCGGAAACGGAATAAATAAATGTGAAACTCCGAGTGGAGAGGTTGTATCAGTTGCCGGAGTTAGGTGACATGTTAATCATATATGCAGTGTATCTGGTTTCGGTCGCGGCTGTGCTGCGGCTTTTATGGATGATGCATCGCACTTTTCTGCCAATATTTTAGAGTTTCAAAAAATTTATCGTTGCGGATCATCCTACCGTTAGTCACTCAATAAAGTACAATAACAATTCTGTTTAAAAATACAAAACAAACGGACATATATCCGAAACTGTGATTACAGCACGGATCGAAGCGGTCCACACCGTAAAGATTCGTTACCCCCACCAGTTATAACTTGTCAGTCGGCAAGAACCACAACGTCAATACCAACTTGAAATAATAATGGTCCCACATTTGTTTCGTTTCTAACATGTGGTATGGTTGCAGCGTGAATGCAGCCATAGATACGCAGCGAACAGCAGTATAGCCAACTTAAAGTGGGTCGAGGGAGAGTATGACCAATGCATCCGCCATATTGTCACAACATGGGGTCGGTCATCCGAGTTAAACTTCCCCAGATTTTTTTCTTGTCGAGTGGTTTATTTGAATTTTTTTATCTCGTAGACTTTGTTTCTGGGAAGCCTTTTTAAATAATTCATTGGTGACAAGGTTAGTCTTTAGAATCTGACAAGATCATGAAATAGTCATACCGAGATAATGCATGCCAACCTTTCGTCATCTTTTTTTCACTTTTAAAAAATAAGGAGGCAATTTTCTGTTGAAAGATACATTCTCTGTGTTTGAAAATAATTTATGGTACGGAATACGTCACGAAAGCCGGTTGTACTCTTCATATTATAAGTATCACTCGACAACATACATGGAGAATCGTATTACTTCGGTTGTGGAATAAAGAAACAAAATAGACTTCAAATAAAAATAATTTATTAAGAAATCCATTCGTAATGATCAATATATTGTACACTAAGGTAAGTCTCTGAATAAATTAAAAAACTGATTGGTGTTCCGCCCGATGATTATTTATAGTACAATGTAGCGGGTACTAAGATGCAACGTCGATCGCATACACTTTATGCGGTCAAGATCACAAATCACTCGGTCTCTTGTACTCGCTCTCTCGTTGTTAATTCATTGCTCTTTCTCACATTCTTAACCCAATATCACACACGTGGAAATGCATTAGGCAGTATGCAAGGGAAATTGCGACCGTACAATCCACGACGTATCACTCATGCATCGGACAAAGATACGTCAACATATCTCCATAAGGAGCAAACGAGAACATCTCGAAAATATACAATCTAGCTCAACTTTTGATTATTTCGAGTCGTTTCAATCTCGGATATTTTATAACTGCTTGCGAGCCAATGGGAGTACTCCTTTTCGTGGTAATCCTGCCGAACACCTATAACTTCGAAGTTGATCGTAGATACCTTCATTCGCGAACGACTCGATCATGGGTGAAAAAAAGTTCGAGATACGTTGAGTCGATCGGAGGAAATCAAATCACTCGTCGGCTTATATCATCGATATTAGTTTCGTGTATCTTCGGTACGGAGATTGTAGAGAGCCCTAATGGAATCCTCGTTGATTTTTCCTCTTGAACCATCTGAATCGTAGCGATTAATTGAACGATGAAATCGAGTGTAGATGACACGTGGAACGATTTGCGTGACGTTCAACTTGAATTTGGCTGTCCGAGAAAGTATTTATGAGAACGATTATCCAAACGGATTTCGTTAGTCAAAAATCAAATAATGTGGAACCCATTATGTTCGATCATATCTGGCTTCATGCCATTCGATCTGACGAACCAACGATTCTGAGATACGATATGCCACTTCGAATATGCGTTGTTTCGAACAGTTCGTTGTATGCTTTAGTACAAACGATGTACGAACAATGATTCTTGTGGAGGGCATACGTACAATATAGTGACTGAGCGAACCAGGGATCAGATGAAGCTCGATAAAAACAAGCGGGGAAGCGTACAGGGAACTATCAACGAATCGTGTGATGTAAAATGATCAATATATACATTGTATATATTGAAACGGATTCGTGTAACTTTCCGAAGAAGATAATTTTTGACGACAGCTACCAGCTACCTAGAGAACCACTGCTCGTCTTGCAGTCGACTTGAGTCCGTTCTGAATCAGCGTAAACCAATCCAAACTCTGATACAAATTCATAGAACTTGTCCGAAGAATTAAAGGCCAATTCCGCAACGATGAAATCAACCGCCAAATTTTGCCGGTAGCTGAAGATCAGAAGAAACAAGTTCATTAATAACCACCACCTATAATTGGACGACGAAGAGATATGGAAGTGTAATGATTTTTTTTTTGTCTTAGCAACATTTTTTCAAACGTTGCTCAGTCTCCTGAAACAGAAATCTTCGATACGTTATAACATGGGTCCACGCACGCACACACCTACAAACAAATAATCAAACAAACACCTCGAAATCACCACTACGCATGTATACTTTTAACCAGTTAACTAGCAAAATTATGGGACTTTGTCGTATCAAAACTGCACGACTGTAAAAGTATAATAAAACAATCGATGAAAATATGTGTAATCTTTTCGGTATCGGTGCTGCGAGCTCGGCAGCGAATTTGTACAGAGCTCAGGTCAACTAGACCAGGAAGAAAGTCAACGAAATTAATATGAAGCTCATCGATTAAATTTTGCCAATAGGTAGATCCTAACAAGGAGAGATACTTTTCTCAGCGTGGTCTCCATTTTTAGGAGTCGAAGTCCAGGCAGCTCGATCGACATACTTAAGCGTCTTAACAAGAATGATAAATAGTACAAAACTTCGGCCATTATAGTTCTGGGATAAAAATGTACTGTTGAATGAATATCCATAGGCCATCAAAAGTGCAAAAGATCAACTTAGATAAATAAGTCGATTCCAATTTAGATCTTGCTATCACGCATTTGCGATAGTTGCTGTACAAAGTAAATCGCGTACCCTCTTAGCCACTCGTCGAGCACGTGGTCGCGGAACTTTGCAATCTATTGGCTAAGGAATTCACCCGAGAATCAAATACAGGCTATCCCAATACGAAAAGCTTTTTCAGAGAACGCGGGCGAAAATGTTAATAGTGCTATTTTTTTTCTTCAATTAATCCATTTACAATTAATCGATCGTAAGTATCGGATGAATGAAATTCTAAAAATCGAATTGGGTGGGTCTTCTGTTGTTTTGCTTCGTTGGGGAATTTCAAGTGGCGTAGCCAAATATTTTAAATGGGTTGAAATGCTCTTGAAAAACGATAGCATTCTCGACATTGTTTCATTAGCATTTTCTATTCGCATCGACCCAGTGATCGTGGGTCTTCGAGAAAGGTTTTAGTAATGGGAGACCTGGCATGCATCATTACTAATTACAAGTTAACTGGTTAATCCGAATCTCTCTCGAATTACATTTATCAGGGTACAAATGATAATGATACTTGAAATGCATACGTACGACTTTATCATGTGTTTGAGAGCATTCTTACGCTCTCGGCCAATGAACCAATCCATAAGGAAGGCTGCCATTCGCGGCGTCTTACGATACAGCTTGAAAAAGACATGGAAGTTTCCCAACCACCATGCAGAACGAACTTTCAATGCGTGTTTCACACACTCATCCTCTTTTTCTTTAGATGATAAAGATGCTAAAATTGTTGTTAAATCTGTAATAAAAAATTATTTTATTATCCTATATAATAAAAAGAAGTTTCGAAATTGTAAGATCGATAGATAAAATGTTGCATTACCTTGCGTATTTTTAGTGAAGATATAATATAAAATCCTGTATGCGATAAATTCGCTGCGATTTTCAGTATCCAAATCCTGATATAACATCCTCAACTGCGTTTGACACTGATTGAACTCTTCGTGGTCACCTTTTTCCAACGCGACGCGAGCATGCGTCTCGTATACATGTACCGTGAACGAGTCTCTGATTCCTTGCACCGTTAGATCTTGACGAATTGACTTCAATTGATCGCACGCGTATCGGTAATCTTGTTCCGCTATCCATCGTTTCTTCACATGAGATAAGGAAGATTGAAGTACAGCCACTGGTCGTACCGCCGATGGAGCCGGTGCCTGCGAATAAATCGATTTTTGAGTGATTTCTGAAATACAGCGCGCGCATTCGAGTCTGAGTTGTCGTAAATGTTACCGAAGTAAGCCGCAGGTAAGGCTTCTCAAGATCCTTGCATGTTCCAACGATGTGAAGCCCTGTAAAATCAAATTCAGTAGCAACATCATCCTTCATGCTGTTATTGCTGTTCCTGGAAATAGAGTCGCTAAATCTGGCAGCTCGTTGTTGTAGTTTTTCTTTTGATCCTAGTTCATCGTCGTCGCCTGCAGCTAAACCAAACTCAGAATAGAAATGTGATTTAATTTGCTTAGCCTTCTTGATTTTTTTGTGGTTGTTATTGTGACTTGGTTTGAGTCGGCTTGATTTTTTCGACTTTGATGACTTGTGATCGTAATCACGATCACTGGCGGTGGATGAAGAGGAGGTACTACGCCTGTACTTTCGAGTAGGAGGGCTACGAGAGCGAGACCTTGATTTTGACCTACGATGACCAGCAGAGAGACGCGCGCCTAAACGGGCACCAAGAGAGGTAGAAAGACCCGACTTGCGCAGACCTCCCTGTACTTGCGCCAATGGGTTAGCTAATTTCAAAGTTGAATTTTGAGCCTTGATTGTCATAGTCATTCGCTCGCTGTGAATGCTGGGAAGAGGCTCTTTGTCCCAATCTTTCACCCAAAGAGACCCGTCGTTAGCTGACCGTGTTATTTTACCCTTCAATATAATCTCCACTTGGTCTTTATCCACACCAGTCTTGCATTTTTCATAGCAACGATTTACGTAATTTTTAAGGCTGTCTGGCCAATCACCGACCGGGCTTGCGTGACTCGGGGTACTTGGGGTACCTACAGTTGGCTTATTGGGAATATTTTTTATAGTTACAGCCGGAGTGGTTGGAGGTTTTGGTTCGGGAGATTCGTCGGCAGGCGGGGGAGGAGCGAGTGGTGGGCGCTGCGCCGGAGGTAAAGGTGGAAGATCCGGTGTCAGATTAGCACTCGTGTTATTAAAAGGTGTCATATTGTTGGTGCCAAAGTTGTTGTTGAATTGTGCTGCCAAGTTCTTGTTTCTCTTACGCTTTTTTTTCGCCGCCCCACTATTACCTGACGGTGTAAATCCTAGGCCAGGTTTTTTATTTTGAAAATGAAATCGAATTGGTCCGTTGAATTCTAAAGAGATACAAAAATACACGACGTTATTATCGACTGAATTAGGCTGCGTCGTCGACGAGCAAGCCTGAAAAAAACTCACGGGACTGATCGTTCTGCATTCCATTCCAACCATTATAAGGAAAGGAATTGTAAACGAACGGTGGAGGTTGCTGCAGCTGCTGCGGAATTTGGTTATTTTGTACTTGAATAGATTGCGTGGATGGTGGAGGTCCTGGAGGGAGAGGGGGAAGGTCACAGTCATCGTCGAGCGTAGTAGCCGGTGTTCCAGGTACGGGTGGCTGCTGTGACTGCTGTTTCGCCTGATTATTCTGCGCCGCCTGCTGTTGTTGGTCTTGTTGAGTATTGAAAGCCTGCTCGTAGCCAGGCATCATTCCCGGATTGTAGTAAAACATCTGATTTTGGGCCCCATATTCCTGGTTGTACATATGCCTGTAAAAAGTAACCGAGGTTTCTCGTGAAATTCGTGAACTCGATGTAGCATCGAAAGATATACAGTTTTTTTATCGAGATTGATACTTTTGATTAATCCCATTCATGAAGTTGAACAAACATTTGACAATGAAACGATCTCATTTTTATATTTAACTTGTTGGTAGAAAAGTTGGGACCTGGCACCAATGGAATAATCGAAATTCCGGATAACCGAACAATGTGAAAAAAGTAGATTTGTACGGTGTAGTAGAATATATGCATTCAAAATTGCATTTTGCATTTTGCATTTTGTTAACATTACGATGAGTGAAATTGTTATCGCATCAATATAACATAATAGAGCAGTAAACTTTACTGCAGCTGATTTTGTGCACCGATGTATGTACAAAGCGACCAATTGAAATTTTGCCCTAATCGAATCATTGTTCGGACGATTGACGTTTGGGATGAACCAAATCACTGTTGGGATAATTGACGTTTCTGATATTCGACTCTTTGCTGTATATCTGCTTGATCGGTATGGAATTTTCTTCCACAATTCCGTTTATTTCTCTCCGATAACTTACTCGATTGAGAAATATAGCGCGGAAAGATTGAAATATTTCATAGATAATGATCGTTCGATCAACATTTACATAATACGTATGTCATAATCCGAAGTGAAAGAAATTTCAGCTGTGGCACAAAAACGCGCGGAACATCGATAGTGTCATATTGATAGAATAGATCAATGTACATAGTTCAATTGCATGACGTCACATCCCAATCGAGTTAACGAAACGTTTTCTCTTTGGAGCAACAAAGAAATAAGCACTGAAATGCGAAGCGAAACTTGTAATCGGATGTGCGAGATTGCACGAAACTTACCCTGGATATGCGGAATATAGGTTCGGATGAGCAGCGGGCGGGTATTGCCATGTCATACCAGCCATAGCTTCGGTGGAGAGCTGTTGCTGCTGATACTGATGTTGCTGTTTCTGTTGAGACGCTACAACCTCACCTTCAGACATACCTCGATGAAAGCGAAGTGACGCCCACAGCGAAGAACACTCGATTACTTGACCAGAAATCAAATCGGTAATGCTAATAAAGAATATGGAATTGTTCACTTTCCTGGAACATTAGCGCGAAATCGTTCGATATTTGCACAGCCGCGTTACATGAATGATTGATACAATTACGTGACACGACGAATCGCAAACTAACAGCAAATAGCGACGGCCATTTTACTCTGTCTTACTGCTTGCAAGTCGCAGCCGTCGACGTGTATTGCCAACTGGTTACAAGCAGTGCTGGCAACCTGAAGATGGCGCTGATCGTCGTTATCAGGGGGCTAACATTATCGTACATTTCCGAAGATTGGCGTTATTATTTTCCAAATAGTACTACGTAATATGATAATTAATCGAATAGAACATGGCAAGCTCTTTGAAAAAATGTTTTTTGTTGTATTCGGAGAATAATCAAATCCAGGGGTTCTCCTTGCCGCCATATGTTGCATCCCGTGTAGAGGTCAGTAGCGGTGCCAGTCCGCCATCTTATAATCACAGTGCACACTTCGCGCGGTAAATTTAAATCGTGCATCACGAGTAATGTTTCCTATTCAGGTATTCATGTTTGTATTTATCGAACAGTGAATAAATAATTTTCACACGTTTCACCTGGATAACTCAGCCGACATTTCCTCAAGATTTCCTCGAAATTATTACATACTTCAACGAAATCGTGGGAGGTTCTTTGTTCTGATGTGGAAATGGACGATATAACAGTAGTTCAATCATGAATAGTTATGATGGTATCTATACAGTGTACCTCGCCACACTTTGTATGCATTTCAAATACGCAAATTTTTCCCCTCGCACTGTCAATTGTACGGACCTTATGGGAAAGGTCGAACGTAACAGTAAAATTAGTGACGGTCGACCTTTAAGCTATTTTACAACCTTCGCACCCCGTCACTCGAGTGTTGGTGTTAGTCTCATTTCGATTACGATCTCGCCCCCGAAGACCCAAGGTTCGTAATTGAACGACGCTATTTTCGGACAATAAAACAGCGTGGAGTCGTTTCATCAGTCTCATTATTCTCAACGAGTACTATACGTACTTCATCATTTTTGACAATCAGTACTTAGCGCCGAAGTCCACTCTTTTGGGTGCCATTTCTCCAATTGGCCGAAGATGGGTATGTATCGTAAACGCTTTGTTTACACGTGATCCTAAAATTTCATTTTCATCACATTCATCAGAATAAATAGAAACAAATTTCATCGCGTCATCCTGCTACATCTGAATATTATAGCCCTCTTCCTTAAAACACCTACCAAATGGAATACCGAAATAAAAAACACATTTATAGATGTGAATAGATGTTTTCTCGAATTTGCAGCATGACTGACTCACGGGAGTGTCGTCAAATTTTCAACGATTCACGAACCCATGTGCAAAAGGTGCGCCCCTTGATGGAGTTCATTAATATCGGGGAGCCCATCTGTGGCTCCGATTTTTAACAACGAGAAGCTCAGCGTGACTTCTATATTAGCCATCTCAGTTACTACCCGCCAGGCTCCATTGTATTGGTTTTATTCGTTACCCCGTCCCCATGTACATATCGACTAAAGCGATAGCCGTGTTGTGTCCCATATTCGGTACTTCAGATCCGTCGGATTTTTTCATATTCGTAGAATCCAAGACTGTCGAACGAACAAACCAGAGCCCTACCCAACATTGTCTAAATTCTCCACAATATCAGTAGTTTTACCGATTTAAATTGGGGTATTCTTAGAAAATTTTCGGATTCCATTCTACGCGGTCCATTTTTTTTTTCTTCAAATTCTGGAAATCCTCAAAATTTTGCGAACATTTGACGCGAAACTTATTATTATTAATAATGGCAGTCGAGCTCGTTATTTGCTACGACATACCTCACAAATATACCGCACACACACGCGCGCACGCACACACAGTCGCGGGTACCTAGATGTCGCGTGCGGTATTGGGGGAGACAAGTTTTTGACGACGAATATTGCTGGCGGTGTAGGGGTAATTATCGGCAACGTTTCGAGAGCGAACCCATCCAAGCACCGTATTTAGGGAGGAACCGAAGCGATCTCTCGAGGGAAATTAAGTGTGCGGAAATATCTTTCACCGCGATTTGTTCCAGCTATTTGAAATACTAGGTTTTGTTGATGATTTATGTAGGCGTAGGCGTACGCATACAGACGGTTAACAGAGCGCAGTGATAGCTCTCATTTCGTGAGTGGATACACGTTAAAAAAAAAAAAGTCCGTCAAATTTAACACAAGAATTTGTGCAAACGCCTTTTCTTGCACAACATTAGTGTTACTTCCACCTACTCAGTGTGTAGTGATTAAAGTAACGCGACTCCATGTCGCTAGGAACACACGCAGCACACTAAAATTGTTCAACTTCGTAACGCAGCCCTCATCCATTGCACATTATCCGTGTAATTTGCAACGGAGCACTTATCCATTCTGCATTATGCACTGTAATCTGCAATGCATTACCAAAGTAACGCATTATTCACGGCTGTGCTAATGTAATGTAACGTCTACACGCTGTGATATGAGAAATACTTGAGATGATGTTCTAAGGATTTGGTGACATCTAGTTGAAGGACTATACCATCATGTTGTGATTTAAAAAAATCGTTTTTTTTTAAACACCCAACAGGTATTTACCCCCTAAAGAGGGGAAGGGGGGGGGTACACCAATTGACAGATTCTTGCATAACGGTCAAGCTCTCCTGTTGATTATTGAAATGTACAGGCAAGTCGTTCGTGGATCGGGGTCCCACATTAGTGGGTATAGATGGGATGGAAGCGTAGTACGTAGCACGTAGCAGGTACCACGGGGTACTATCAGGGAAGAGATCGTTTTCGACATACGTTCGAATTCAACCGAGCATCACGATATCGCGTTGCAGAGGGGGCACAGGGAACCGGCCGAGTGTCCGATTACCTTACCTTTCAGAGCCGGAGGACTGTGAATCGGCTGTTGGATACCCCAGAGATGACATCGTGGATAGAGCCTTTGGGAAAAAGTTTATCAGTTCGTTTACCACGCCGCGGCTTTGAGACGGCCTGTAGTATCCGAGTCACAGGATCGCGGCGACTTCGGTAACTAGGGGCTGTGGAGGACGGGGTTGGGCTCTCGGTGTATGAATATCGGTCGTTGACAATGCCCGACTGCTCTTCGCAGTCGAGTGGAGTGGTTGCTCCGCAAAGTGAGACTCGATGAGTTCGGAGAAGTGGCCGACGATGAGGCAGGAACTAATGTGCACCCATCGAACAAAACCGCGCTCTTATACCTATACGGACCACTAATGCCTGATGGGATCCCTGTTTCTGAGCATGACATCGCGACGCAGTTGCTCTGGACGCGCTCCGGGCAGCATTCGGACGAATCTTCAATTTTCACTATTCTCACAAACTCCGTCACTTCGCTGCTCCGGCATCGAATGGCTCCAAGTGCGATACAGTTACCAATTGTCGAATGCTTCTGTAAAAAGAGAGCTAACGTGCTAAGAGACTTAGGCGTGCTGTTAGATCAAAAACGAGAATTCTACAGTCCCTTCATGAATATTATTGCCGAGTCCTGGGCATTCGTGGGGGGGATTCCCCAAATTTTGCAATTACATCGTCTATCAGAGTCCTCCACCTTAGTTTGGTCACATCTGTGTCGATACATGCCCCTGTAGCGTGGAGGCCTCAGCCTCAAGGTCAATTCTCGTTCTTGTAAAAAATTCAACAAAGAGTAGATTTAGACATTCAAGGAGCATCCACACAAACGAGTGGATAATCTTGGAGGTCTTTAATCTGATAGATAGCATTGCCTCGTTTTATTATGCTCTGATTAAACAGAGACTTGGAATTTTTTTTTTACAGAAAGTGGACTGTATTCGGGGATTTATCCTACATAGGTCCTCGTTGTGATTTCAGTTTTGCGTGTACGTACGAACGGTTGTCAAAACGCAGTGTACCGTTGAGGAGAAACGGACAGCGATACGTAAACATCAGCGCGTTTACAGCATCGGACTCGCCTGCTCGGTGAAATTTCCTTCATTTCCACGAGCTATCTCGTTTCCCGTGCACTTGCCCTAGGGAAATGCGCGGATTGTATTTGCACAAAGAACAAAAGTTTCGTGGCAAACGTGACTGTTTACCCCGTAACTTTAATTAATTGGCTAACTTCGGCGAGTCCAACCCAACATTCCTGATCCACGACGCTCTGCTTATTATTATGGAACGAGTTATCCGAGATTGCACGTTTTATTTTCTACTCCTATTTTACAAATGATCCTGCCGCGGTGGTAGCGCGAGCATTTCGAAAAGGGGAGGATACGACTGTTCGTGATTCTATAACTTCCAACGAAGTTGTTGCGGATGTGAAGTCTTCCCGGTTATGCTTAACTTGCGGCTTGCGGTTGCAGGTGGCACGAAATTGGGTAAGTATCCTCGGCGAAGCCGTTGAATTCACCGGAGCACACGCCGAGCGGGTGACATCGAGCGCGTCTCCGAGGGTGGTCAAAATGTGAAATTTACGCGAACCACTTCCTACGATTACAATATTTTTTTTCCCCATGAATATTCCTATCGACAATCAGCATTTTGTTATCCGACGAGTGTTAAAAAAATATTGCATTATTATAACTATTAAAAACAATAATTGATATTAAAAAACAAGTACCAAAGAAATTAAAAATTTTAGTACAAACTTGTGCCAACTGTGAAATAACAGCTGCTATCGTCTGAAAAATGTGTACCCGACGGTTTTAGCGCTCTTTGATTCTGAATTAGTTGGCAATTTTCAGAAATTCGAAATGGCGGATCCAATATGGCCGGTCAAAACGTTGAAACATGGCAATTTGTTTGTTCCTACAAAAAAGGGTTTTGGTCACTAGTGACTTGTCGGAGGTTGAAAAACTCCAAAGTTGAAAAAAAATTGCAGGGTATTTAAATGGAAAATGGAAATTTGCACTACTCTATGATTTTTTTGAAACACTCTAATACGTATACAGGATCAGGCAGTTGCAGTGCTGTGCGTCAGCTAGATGTGGGAAAATATGGAGTTGGACGCACGAAACAGAGCGGATAAGTCGGATGAATTATTATCATCCCATCTGATGTGGAGCATAGCGATGATAAAGAATTCGGTGGGCCGGAGAAGTGAATAGGACATCTGCGAACACTATCAGGCACAACGGTCCGCGATTTTCCTTATCGGAAGCTATAAAAATATCAGCGCTCGCGTAGAAAAAGTTTTCGCAATAGGAAAAAACGAGCGAGGCATAGGAAAAAAACGGCGTATATGGAGGCAAGGAGATACAGATCTCGCTGCTCTACGAATGATCCGTACGTCGAATGGAGCAGGATAAATTATCCTGTCGCGTTTTAGGTCTATTCGTATAATAGAAAGAGCGGAAGATTGTTCGTATCTCAACGCCCAAATGAGATGCGTTTTTCTTATCAATTCCGCGAAGCAGCTGCGGATAGGTACATATATTACGAGAAGATATCGAGTTTTCGCGTGACACTCGCCAGTCACTAACGAATCTACGACCATCGTTCGAACACCCGAATGCCGACAGCTATACTGCTGGGAAATCATTTTTTGAGAAGGCTGATCCAAGCTGTTTTTTTTCCTTCGCCCAGGATGACCTTGCTCGTGAGATTGTGGCCGGATTTGACCTTGGAATTCGGGATCAAGGTCAACCGCGAGGGCACGATTATTTGGGCCCCAGAAAACCTGCCAAATTGTATCTGAAACATGTACACTTCCCAAGGTGCAAAACTCACCCCGTGTGCGCACCCTCAGCATCATTAGAAAATCAGCAACGCCCTGCTCTGCCGTGAACGCGATTCGTCTAACTTTTCTGGAATGATGCCTACAGCTGTGGGAGGTAGAAAATAGATAGCAATATGGATCAATGTACGTGATCTGTACGATACAGGGAATTCCAGTTCTGGCAAAAGTATTAGGTACACTTTTTTTATACCCACACCCGAATGCAAGAGACAGATGCGCGGCATCGCGACACCTGTACGCTGACTTCCTTTTTCGCCTTAAGGAAGGTATGCGACTTGTTTGCGAGTCGGTGAGAAAGTTTCTTAAAAATGACACACCCTGGTGTACCTACACCCGCCAGGTGAGCGCAGGCCCCGATGAGACGAAGCGATTCCCCGTGTTTGCAACCTAGGGCTTATCTCGAAGGGTGGTCGGGTGGTTGGCGGTATTCCTCATCGGAGTGGAGTATCATTCCCGAGGTCAACCCTCGTGTTTCTTATTGGCAGACGAGTTGGCACATCAGGTTCGTGATTGGTGCGGGTCGAGGGTCGCCTCATCTACCCTAACCCCTCGCGACCTCGCGAGGTGCCTCCTACGCGACCTCTGCCACTCACAATCAGACGTGGCGCGTTATAGACTCTTCGCAGGTATATACACACGTATGCTACCGCCACGGTCCGTATACACGTACGTCGAAATACAGGGTGGTCCATTCGGCTCTGCCACCCCGAAAGCTCGGTTATTATTGATTGCAGCGCGGAGTGTTACACCGAAAAGTTTGTGCATCTGAAGAGGAAAAACGCGTTTTGGAAGCGATCTTCATCTGAAGGTCGCATCTTACGAGATTTCGGTCCTCGCCATGTACTTCTCAATTCGCGGATGGCCACAGCCATCGCGGATTATTACCCAAATTCCCACTGCCACGCCTCGCGTTGCGCATTACGTCGAAAATGAATAATTTACCAAATTAGTGCAACAAATGAATATCGAAAAAAATCGCGAAATTTGTAATACGCGCGCTCGAAATCGATACATTTCGAATATGCAACCAATCGGATCACGAAGCGCGAAGCTCGCCTGTTCTGTTTTACCGACGTTTGCCGTGTCAGTACTTCGCGGCGCTAACAGATGGCGCTAGCGTCGCGTTCATGACTACAGCTACTCTCGTTATAACCAGCAAAATGAGTATCTACTAGGGAAATAAATACATATAAATAATATTTACTGGTCTCTAACTTTCGTGAGTGATCTCTACGTGTAGTTTCTGCCTCCAGCTGTGTTTTGTGAATATTTCGGACCGCAAATCCATGAAATAAGGAGCTCGAGCTTGAATTTGGCGCCAACATCTAGCGCGCGAAATTCAAAAAAAAAAAAGGCAGGTGAAGGAGAAAATCGTATTCCCCGGTTATAAAAAATGTTTTTTCGTCGGCTGAAGCTTGATTGCCGAATGAATAATGCTATATCGTACAATGTACTGTAAAAATTCCGGTGTTTGCGACTACAATGATTTGAGAAAAAATCATCGTAATTTCTTGAAGACTATATTATTGGAGTGCCGGATCATTTATTGATAAATAAGTAATATTACTGAATAATATTTATTAACAAATAGGTACGTAAATAATGTTGTTGATAAATTAATGAAAAAGTGAACTCGTTTTTGGAAAAAATAGGTTTTTTTGGCATCCCATTGTACGTTCCCTTTCGAAGTTGTTCAACGTAAGTGGTATCACCATCGAGTGATTACTCGGGGTGTGTGATCCGTTCGGCGAAATTCGTAGGGAGGAGAAAAACGAAAAAATCCGACTAAGATTTCCGAAGGAGTAAAATCGCATTAAGGATAACAGAGGCACCCTCGTCTTTCGCCTCCGAGGCAAGATATTATCTATTCGAAGACGGGGTGCCGAATCTCATGTAAATCTTCCCAGACAAATTCTAAATCCTCTCCGCGATTTCTTAACGCACGCTCTCTCGCCCTTCTGCTTTCTGCGCGTACATCTTTGCAAAGCTTTGAATTCCGCCGGCATACCTCTTACACGTGTCACCGCTGCACACGACTCGCGAAGATATTTGTACGTATATGCCACGCAGATATGCGTAAAAAAAAATGATAAACAACTTTTGCGTTGTATATACTTTGAGTATACGATAAAAAAAATTATAGTGCTGAATTCTAATTAATTTATTACTGTATGCAATTTATGTTACGTGTAGAAGAAAATGTGATTGAATGTTACTGCTGCAAGGTGATTTCCAGAGAAATTTATTTGCTGCTGAAATAATAGAAAATAATACTCCATTTGTGAAACTTCGTATTCGGAATTATTTATAGTACTAAAAAATCTGCAATAAAGAGATTTTCCACGTTTTCAAAAATAATTTCATTGTTTTCCTTCAGGATATTTTTGCAACGGTGTGAAAAATTGATTGGTGGAAAAAAAACTTTTGCCCAATTTGCCTCGACTTAGAGACTGGAGTTAGGGGTTGACTCACCCCTGAGAAATGCTTGTTCCGATAAAACTCCGAATCTATCGATCCGATTTCACTGGAACGAATCGCATTTGATTCTTCCCCAAAAACTCACGACTGCTTTTCCCAGTCTTTTTGATTGTTCACGAATATAAGCAACGAAACATTTTTCTCCCCGATTAACAGCACCAAACTCAATTCTACCACGAATTCTAAATCCAAAAATTGTGTACTTGCATTTTATCTAATAAATATTCGAGGATTCGAAGACAATTTTCCATCGAAGTACAGCTCAGAAACTACACGCGTCTACGCATTTTTAGATTAAAATATATCTACACCAATCTGTTTATTACACGAAGAGAAAGAGTCCTAATATGTTCACGAAAATCCAAAAAACTACCCAGACAGTCGCAACCAACTCTTGACACGATTCTCCCCATCACCGCGAAGCTATATTTTACTTAGCAAACAGTAAACTCTATAAAAAAACAAACAACGTCAAAAGGACTCGATGCGTAGTATGTCTCCTCTCCGCTAGGTGGCTATCGCCTTCTCGCGCTTTCTCGCAACCGCAGTGTCAACTTCGCGAATACTTATACGCCAAGCGTGTGCCCCAGCTGCTGCGCACTCAATATTACTTCGCTGTATCTATCTCATTGCGCAATATTAATAGTTAAACAATCTCGTATTGTTCTTGTGTAAATAATAATCACATTAAATATTCATTTTCTGTTCATGTACTTCGATGATCCCTACAGATTTACCCTTAAAGTTAGAGAGCCCAGATTTTCCTTACCAACTTTCTGTAGCCATAGTCAAATAACATCCGACAATATCATCCGAGAATGAATATACAGAGACTTGAGAGCTCGCTGGTTATAAATCTGCTGTCGAGTTCTTGAAATTCAAAATGGCGGATCCAATATGGCTGGCGAAAGTGTAGAAAAATGGTGAGTTTTTCGGAAAATTGGACACAGGGGTTTTCGAGTTCACTGATTACGAATCCGCGGTGAGATTTGACAATTTCAAAATGGCGGATTTGGCAATTACAAAAAAAGGTCGCTGGAAAAATTCGTGACTGACAGGGTTAAAATATAGACCTAAAAGTTGTTTCCCACTAAACAAGCTGTGCATGGTAGTTTTACTCGTGCTGTTTCCGTTTATTGTGCCATGGTTCGTGGCGAAATCGTGATTCGGTGCTTTTGTTCGCGTATAGTCGAAAATCGGTGCTTTTCGGTGGAATAAGGAGATTCGGATCTCCTTATTCCGGAAGCTGATCCTATCATCGCGAGGTCCATCATACGAGTCGCGTAAACCATCACGAACCACTTGCGAATGGCAAATTTCCGCGTAACGCACTACTCTCGTGTATATTCGTAATAATAGTTCTCCAGTAATACGTATTCGCTCGCACCCCCGCGCCCCCCGGTTCAAAGTGCGTCTCACGATGGTCGGGTGAGGTTAGGGGTTGCTAGCGGCTGAGACAGGAAGTGGCTTGCACGTTGATTGGCTACTCCAGGTCGCCCGTGTGGCCTCGGGGGTGTTCGGGGGTGACCTCTGATCCCACCCCCGGGGGCGCGCGCATGCCTCGTGCCTCAAATAAGTAATTACCAAGCCACCCCCGCTCGATAACAGTAGACGTTGCTCCCCTCTTACATCCTATTCCAACTATGTACTATCCTGCGCCTAGCTACACATATGTTAGGCCGTATATCTGCTGTACAGCCATGCTCCAAAAATGGTTCCACGAATCACGAGGAAAATCACGACTATCCAACCTTTCGAGGCCGTATTTCGGACGCCACTCGTAGAAAGGCCACAAACGTTTGGGTACCAAATTTCGCAGCACTCCATCCTCATTTATTTAAGGACCTTGAATCACCGTCAAACGTAGAGTTCTACTTTTCCAACGCCGGACCACACCTTGCGAGGAGAACCTGAACAAGCTGGTAGAAAACTACCCCAAAAACCACCCCATCTTTCTTCCTCGCGTAGAATCTTGCCTGCCACTCAGATTTCTGAAAACGCCATTCCCTTTGCTCATACAGATACAACAATCTTGGCTAGAGGAATTTTTCAACCCGATGATACTTGCTCGACTTGTATTGACACATTATGCAGGTAGTATATTTCAGCAAGACTCGTATTTTTGGTTGACGATGGAATTCGGAAAGTTCCGGAAATATGGCCACATGGACGCGGACTAGATAGGCACATCTTCCACTTGTCAGCGGATTATTTTGTAATTTGTTTGCGGACACCAACAGATTTCCGCCACTGGTATCTCACATCGGAAACGGATGAGCCTTGCCATTTTGAAAACTATTTTTCCACACCGTGTAACTTGCGCTTACTGGACATGTGCTAACAATACGGAGTAACTATATGTAAACCGCACTATTTACTGCCATGAAAGTGATACTAGAATTGAGAGGGAAAATGAAAGTGAAAAATGGCTTCTGATGTAAATGTTCTAACGTGAGTATATTAACTTCCAGAGGGCGGGGGTGGTCGATGTATCGACCGTTCTGGAACACAAGTTCACGGGTGAAACTTGTTGTGTTATATGAGGGAAAAATAGTGCAAAAGTTCCTGGAGACTGTGTGACCTTGAAAATTCATATTCTGTAGATTTGAACGAGGAGGATGGAACGACATTTTTGTGAGGTGAAAAACGGACTGTGAGGACAACACTAGTAATACGGTAAAACGTTGAGTAGTCTGCACACGAAGATTAACACTTCGAGCAAAGGCAAGGAGAACGTGTGTCACTGAGAAGATGTCTTGGGGAAAGTCGAATGGGAGGTTCGAAGGATTTTTAATAATCGTTGTCATTCCGTGCCACGATAATCGAAGAACGGGCTAGGTGGTTGAAAAATAGGATACTTTGTCTACGCGCGATCACGTTCGTGGTATACCTGGGTCACGCTTCTAGATAGGTCGCGCATCTTTTGACGGACGTTGGTCGAAGGAGAGCTTAAAGAGCGAGGCTCATCACCGGAGGTGATAGATGGCCGAAGCAGCTATCTAATTAAAAATCTCGCTGGCAAAGGCAACCTTGAGAAGATAACATATAAGGCGAGTTAATCGGAGTTGAGATTTTTTGCCCCGGCCAGACTTCATTAGACCCTTAATGTGGCTCGCGCCCCTCGCAAACGTGTCCAACGAACGGTCAAGTCTCGCTAGCTCTATCGCGCGATGGACCAGTTCTGCTGGGTGGGAGGGTATCTTCTGCCGACTCTACCGCGGAATGACTGATGAACGAACCACTAATTATCCCTTTTGTGCCTCGTAATACAGCTATATTAATAACTCGCGTTTATACGCTTTTGAAAAATGGGCATGCATCTGCTCGTCCCTTTACGCCGACACCGTAAGATGAGTAGAAGATGGTTGCGCGCAAACACCTCCGTCGTTGTACCAATCGCGGTGCTCGGAGACATTCCACCGGTCTCTCCCATACCTACCTACAAACGCAACTTCCACCCTGCGAAACCTAAACTTTGGTGCGATTTTGTCGAATATCTTATATATTTCGTCGATTTCCGAGTGTCCAGGCATTTTTTTCTCACGCGTCATCTTCGTCCTTTCACTCTTCTTCCCCAACATCCATGCCTAATGGCTCACCTCAATTATTACAATCGTCGTTTCGCGATGTGGCTGAGTCGTCTCGAGGGAGCTACGCACGATGTGCTGGACGGTTTAGACCTCTATGGAGAACGGAAATGGAAACGTTGAGGCGAATTCAACGGCGTGACGGAAAGGTCTCGACATTTCAAAACGCCCTTCAGACCGGTGGCTGTCCGAGCTCGCATTTTCTCGTGACAATTTAAGATTACCCGTATTTCTCGTGGTGTACCTACCGATCGGTGTTCTGGATCACGACTCGAACGATGATCCATTAATAAGATTATTAATTAGGTACTGGCTGACCCGACAGACGTTGTCCTGTCTTCGCTATGAATATTCAACTCGAGTTGGTATGATTAATAAAAAAAATAATTACTCAAAAAACATATTGCTTATTATTTTAATGCTGTATGAACCAACTTTCCCTCCATCTATCGATCCCTCTATCTATCTATTAATCAAGCTATCTACCTATCTATCTATATATACATCTATCTTTCTATCCAAGAAACTGTGGATGCAATGGTAAAATTGAAAAACAGGGCATTAGAGAATAATTTATTGCTATAATTTTCGTACGCACACCGTAAAAAATTTCCGTTATTGTGTAGAGTGTAGACAATTGTCTGGGCAGAGTGTACAAATTTTTGTGCAGAGTGTACAAATTTTTGTGTAGAGTGTTGAAATTTTTGTGCAGAGTGTAGAAATTTTTGTGCAGAATGTTGAAATTTTTGTGCAGAGTGTACAAATTTTTGTGTAGAGTGTAGAAATTTTTGTGTAGAGTGTAGAAGCTTTTGTGTAGAGTGTAGAAATGTTTGTGCGAGTGTAGACATTTTTGTGCAGAGTGTAGACATTTTTGTGCAGAGTATTTAATATTGTAGTGTGTTAATTCAATACCATCGTTGGTGTTGTTCTCACAGTCCATTTTCCAACGCACACAAAATTTATTTGAATGCGAAGTAACAGTTTTCGAATGTGACTCTAGCATTGGTTCGTGTTGCTGTCGCACTGCGCACAACGTGTGTCGAAGTAGTACAAATTGTGTGCAAAAACAAGTGGTCGACACAAATTGTTGTGTCGAATTTGTTGGAAAATTGTGCACCGTGTATATTCGATGGTCAATGTACTAACAATAAGTACGGTATTCTCCCACGAATAAATTTGTTATCAGGAAGAAATTGAAAAATCAAAAAATATAAATAAATAAAAGACCGAAACGTCGGAAGTCCAAAAAAATGTAAAAAGGGTTGTTCGAAAAGCCAACATTTCGTCTAATTATTCCGCTCATTACGAGTGTAAAGGGATTAAAAATAGAACGAATATGAAAAATAATAGGAAATATTTATTGTCCCGCGACGATTCGTCGACGCTTAAGCAAATGCTCGCCGGAGATGCGAGATCGTCGATCGTGAATTAACTCGGCACGCGTACCTAGACCGAAATCCATTTAGCAAATGAATGAACGGATGCGAGATGAATTCTACCTCGTGTCTGGCCGAACGGCAAAAGACAACATATCCTCGCTCGAGCAGAGACATTTCGAGATCAAAGGAAACACTGTGTTGATTCTCGCCGGAGCGCCAGCGCTTTACAGCATCTCATTCCGCAAAAGGTAAATAATCACTTGCTCGCTTGTTTGCGAGAAAATTTCTCGGGATCGATAGATTTAATCGTTGAAAAAGGTGCTCGAGCATCTTCCCAACTGCAGCGTAGAGTCGCTGCGTTCCTTCCGCTCGAGTACCCCACCAAAAAATATCATTGCGCGAGTCCTTATTTTTGTTCAACAATTTTTCTGCTCAAAACGATCATCGCTCCTATTAGCTCCCGCTTTTCGCAGCTTTCCCATTATTATCCGCGATTTTCCGCGAGGACTTCGAAAACCTCGTTTTACATTTTCACTCGTCTCGCGCTGTGCCCCCCTCTTACTTATCTCCTCTCCCCGTCTTTCTCCGGCGCTTTAGCTCCTCTTACTCTTTGTCCTCCTCATTTTTCATCCCCCCCCCCCCCCCCCCGCCGCCTACTTCGTCCACCGCCTCGAGTTTTTGCCGTCTCTTCTAAGAGTTGATAGCACTCTCCTCTCACCTCGCTATCGATACCACCACGGCCACCACCACCGCCGCCGCGACTCCTACCCCTAACTTCGTCCCCAACTTCCAACCTTCTACGCCACCTTCTCCGCCGCCTCCTTTCACTCGGGGACGCTCCACCTGAGTTAGTAAGGTCTAGCGACTCGACCTCTAGCCGAGCTGAACCCCCTTAGCCCACGCAAACTCCGGGCCATGGCTGCTGGCCTCCACCACCTCCATGGTCGGAGGTTGAAATCAATACTCGACTCGTCCACACTCGCCGCTACTGCATTTCGCTTGTCCTTTCGTTCGGACGTCCTGAAGTCTACCCCCATTTCACCACTCTATTTCCAACCTCGATGGCTACGCTCGTTCGCATACTCCTGCCTCCGTGACACAGCATCCCTGCGCAGCAGATACCAACGACAAAGACAACGTCAACGTCAACCTGTTGACGTATCTTCTGACATGTCAGCATTACAGAAACGACCTCGTCTTACTGATTTTACCATATCTTGTACTTCAGTTTGCTCCTCTGACGTTGCCTCCGAAAACTACGTTGCGTGGTGCTTTGCGCCCTGTACTATCATTCGCAGGGGTGGACTATTTTCTCCCCCAATATGCTGTACCTGCACTCCTCAACTGCCAGTCGTTGCCGAGCTCCTTCTGGAAGAGTGACGACAAAACAGTTTGTTTCCCAGCCTACAAGCGAAATATTATAGAAACGAGAACTGAAGTGGGCGTGGCTTAACTTACCCCCAAAAATCGCTAATCATAAAATTATTTTTCGTTGTAACTACGATTTTTGTCGAGAATGCCGAAAAATATGTCCATATTTCTTAATGTTTGATAGAGAAGTTCGAGGACCACGAGTTTTTGGTAAAAAAAATATTAAAGCGAGGTTTTTTTGTTACTTCCAAGAATTTTCACCATTTATTTCCTACTAGGGGTGATTTTGTGGTTCCAGTATATTTCTCACGATTCCAAGCATTTGAATATATTGTTTTAGGGAATTTGACAAAAATATTCTCATTTTCCTGAATGTTTTGAGGGTGATCAGTTTTTCCAGACTCTTGTCAGGTTCACTTCATAGAAAATATGCATTGCAAACTAGTAATATTTTTTAACTAGTAATATTTTCGTTTTTTTTTCTTCATTTTTCGAGTACTTTTGAAAAAATGTTTAAAAAACAAACTGCGATGCTGAATTTCGTTTTCCATGGCAATGTTTTCTCCTCGAGCTGCTAGCTTTTTTCAGCCACTCGTTTCTGGGCAGAAATGGATGGGAGGTAAGTTGAAAAATTGGAATTGATTCGAGTAAGTAGAAATGAAACGCGGTTTGCGGGGAGAGTTTCGAGGAGTTGCGGCTGATCGATGCGATTGAAACGAGACTACGTGGATAGTTAGCGAACGGGGAAGACTTTTTCCATCCACTACTATTAATGGATAATAAGTATCTAATAGGCCGACGTCCGGCCGTGGTGAATGGTAGCGCCAGATATTACGTGGTTCATTAATCAGGTGCAGGAAAATTGACAGGCCTCGAAACGAGGGAGAACTTCAAAGGCAACAGCGAGCTACAGGATCGTCCTGTGGGCCGATTAATCTCAGCGCCTCCCATACTTGAAAGATTGCCTCGGATGCTGCGCGAAGTAACGATACCGTTGGTAAATTACTCGCTCGACACTGTACCACCCGTACGCTCGAGCTTTTTCAAGCTCGCCCGTCAGATTTCCAAAACAATTTCCGCCTCCACTCAAAAAAATTCATTCAAACGTACGTTTTTTACTTCCTGACATTTTTTTCTCAGCTTGAAAATTATTTTCAGTATACAGTTGATCCTTGTATCCAGAATATGCAGGAGTTGAAACTCTCTTCGAATTATTTAACCCTTAATGGTCACACCTCCGGATTCTGACGTGATGGTCACATGGGGTGTCATAAACCCCACTCACTTTGGAAAGTGATAAATAACTAAAAAATTGAAAAAAAAATTATAGCAAAATACTACAACGTAATGTCAACCTTTACGCGTAAGGCCATGTCAGTTATTTTCAAGTCGTGTAATTTTTAATACCAAAAAAGAATAGTCGAAAAAAAATCGTAAAATATGACTTTTTTCATGAAAAGCCATGCAGAGACTTCAATTTTCAACGAAAAAAAATAAAAAAAATCGTTTCATAAATCTGAAATAGCATACTTTCAGGTGGGTGAGAATAAATTAGTGGCCGTTCCAAAAACTATATTTATTTGAACATCCGAAGTGCGGAAAAATGATACGCCAGATTTGTTATAACGAACGATATTTTATGATGAAAAATGTTTCAAACTACCCACAGATGACGACACGTGTCCCATTTTTCACAAATAGTCTAGGAGGTAGCGCGGTTCGAAAAACCGCTGGGGTTGAATCAACCCCGAGTGATCAGTAAGGGTTAAGGAGCAATTTTGTAACGAATATGTAACAAATGTTTTTCAATTGATCCGATGGCCGTCGAGCTGTTGGTCGTCGGTTTGATTACGGAGCTAGAGTTGCACTTGAAAATGCAAGGTGCACGGCGGGGAGAGGGGGCAGATGGTGGGAATTCGATGACGGTAGATCGGCGAAACACAATGAAATGACAACGATAGGGCTTCGTGCCGGCGGAATTTATCAATATGAAATCGGAGCGTTCATTTATCGAACGGAGTAGCGTGGCGTTTTACCAGCGTCAGATTCACCTGCCCATGAGAAGTCGAACAATGCGGAAAATCCGGAGCTCGACAACAATACAGGGAACGTATGGAGAGCACACCAGAGACCGCGCGTCCGCCACCTGGAAGACCGCGCCGCATTCGGGGTTTGCTAGTGAACTGAACATTCCGGATATTAAACTTCAATAGCCGCGTTCCGGAAGTAATTAGATCACGGGCTTTAAACAGTTCCGGAAGCGCTGCGCGGATCTAACGCGAGGGAACCACCCTTTCCCTCGTCGTCCTCGTCACGCGTGGTCAAGGAAGCTATCTCTTACGTTGAATTGTTCTGATTTCGCCCCGATCGCCGCTCATCGGCCGCGCGAAGCCGAACGTGGGAATCAGCCGTGCGGGGCTGGGAGCGAGCTTTGCGGTTCCGGAGAAGGCTTATCGTCGAGTCAATTACGAAATGGCGTTGTGCGCCCGGTGGTACCAGCAACAACTACCCGGGACAGACACCTGGCCAGGGAAGATCCTCGCGCGACTCGAACAGAACCATCGAGCTTTCGCATCCGGAGCGCAGTATAGCTAGCTGGCGAACGCTAGGTCGGCTGGACACACTTATTCGGTAATTTACGTTCCGCGGAATCTTTCTTCCGCACAAAATATTTTCAGAACACGCACTTTTTCGTCAAAGCTATCTTTGTACAATTTCTAACGGAGCTACCGAGTTTTTGAGGATTTTTAACACGTTTCAAGGGCAATGTTAACAGGAATTTCAGTATCCAATGAATATCGATAATAATCTATTCGAATATTAATATTACAAAGACAGAAGTGTTGTGCCCAATTTGGACACTCTATTCGGTAATTTACGCGTAACGGTTCTTTTTCCCCGTTTTTTTACAGCTAGGGGACGACGATCGGCGACTGTAACCTGCGTTTGCCCGCGCGGATAGTTCGTTTTCGAATCGAGTCGCGAGCTTTCCGCGGACACCCCACCCCACTGGATCTCGTCTCATCGAGCCGGCAAGCTTCTCGCTCGCTCGTCGCGAGTGGAACTTCTGTATCTCCAGACCCGCGAGTTTGTAATTCGCAAAACCTGCATCCGTTACGTTTCCCGTGCCCGTTTCATTTTTGGGCCGAGTAGTTTGCTCGAGATCGATTTTCTCGGGCGTTGATCTTCGTGGAAAATAATTACTCGCCGATGGTCGGATTTTTTTCCGAAACGTGGCGCGACGCGACGTTTCGTGGATTCCTCGTTCTCCTTCGCGGCGTCGGAACTGCCGCGTATTTCGGCTACGCGTGGCCGCGAAGACGGCGCTTCCTCGACCGGGTATTCGCGGCCGTTTCGACGAGGTATTCCCAAGAACGCACTCGCGCGAGTCGTTACTCGTTACTCGAGGCAGTGGTTCGAAATGTTACCTTTTACCTGACGCCGACGACGCTCGAAGATTGATTACAATGTTAATACCGTTGACACCTCTTGCATATTCGAGGTTGAGATAGCGGTTAATTATTTAATGGGCAGCTGAGTTCGTTCGGGAAGGCGGTTCCGGCCGAGCTCTCCTCGCGCTGACTCTTGAGTGAAGCGAGGGCGTAACTCACGGAAGCTCGCGCCGTAGGAATTAAATTATAAATGTTAATAGAGCCGACATCGAGTGAAAACGCCAAAGGGGTGAATCGGGACTTTGCTACGCGTCGTCGAACCAAACATGCCATCCCAATTTCCATCGAGCTCCGATCCGCGATCTCCCGCGATACCTACCAATAAAATTCCAGAATTTCCCAAAAATTCCGTCTAGTTGTTCCCGACATCAAAACGAACAACTCTTCCACGAGCCAAAACATTTTCTGACGCCCAGAATTTCAGATATTTAATTTCCAATTTCTTATTTTCTGCATCCAAACCCCTGTAAATCGAAGCTGCCTCTCAAATTATCATAAATTACAAGAAAACTGGATTCGCGATTTTTTTCCAAAAAATTGGACTCGTAGTCGGGAATGTTTCGCATTTTTTCACCCCAGAATAAAATATTTCCGACTTCCAGTTTTTGAGAAAACAAATAAATTACGTTGCCACGTCTCTGCCAGACATTCGTATACGAGCACGCCTATCGAAACTTATGCTGCCCGATTTTTTAAAAAATCTTCCACCAATTTGTGACCATTGCGGTGCTCGTTTTGCTATAAACTATTACGTCTTCGTTCCAGAGTCAGAACTATTAAGGTTGCATAGCATCGTAGTTAAAACAATTTCCACCCCTTTTGGGGTGGTCGGGATAATTTTTTTCCCACCCCTCTTAGCCCACTCTCCGTGACGTCACGAGCACTAGTGATACCTCAAGACAGGCGAAATCGAATTTTTATAGTCTCACTCCGTCAAATATTTAATTTTTTTAACACTGCCAACATTGTTTTACCACTCAGCAGAGGGTTTTCGTTTTTTTTACCAGACAAAAAACATTATATATATTATATAATATTATATATTAATAATTATATATATTATTATATATATTATTATATATTAATAGTATTATATACACTATATATATAAAACATTATATATTATTGTATATATACAATAATATTAAATGTAGTTATAATTTATAAATAATATATAGAACTATATACAGTTCTACACAATTTTATAGTTTTTCTGCGTGCAATTTTATACACATTTTCACACCAGAATCAGCAATAGTAGCTCAGCTACCTACAGAATATCTTTGCTTTGTAATAACAACTCAAACTGGCTAGACTTGTACACAGTAACGAACTATAGAGTTTGAAATAAGTAGATGCGTATATTATGCTACGATTAGATAATCATTATCATTACATAATTACTAAGCATACCTTTTTTTGTATCAATTTATTTTTTTTATTCACTGCAATTTGGCAAACTTTTGTACCCAATTTTTTTATAAAAGGGCATTGCCCGTCCAAGTGAATAAAATAAAATAAATTATCATTCTATTTAATTGTATACGAATTTTGTACAAATATATCGTGCGAATTTTGTTCAATATAATTATATGTAATTTTATACAGCTGTTTTTTTTTTAAGTTTCATCTTCAGGTGTTCGTTGTGCAAATCTGCTTCTAACTTCCGTCGCATAATTATCGCGTCCATTTTTTGTCGTTGCTCCGGTCGATTTTCCCTCATTCCAATTTCGCACTACGCGAAGGAAAAAAAATATACGGTCGGTTAATATAAAGTAAAAGCAATTTGATGTACTCATTATAAGGGCATCACGATGTAGACTCGACCGTGGTGGTACAGAAAAGTCGAGGAAAATTCCTTATCCCACTTTCTCTTTCGGCGTCGAATATGTAAATCCAGCCACCCCGCATACATTAGTTTTTATCTGCTTTACTTTTCCACGCGATGATAATTTCCATCAAATCTTTTCACTCTCTCCTCGCTCATTTCTTCGTACTTTTCTCACCCCCGCGTTTTGTTTGCTCCTCTCTCGCTTCTTTTCTCATCCTCGGCAATCTCGTGCAAGTATCACCGCGTGTCACGGAAATATGCTATGTAAATATCGCGCTAAATCGCCATTTACAATTTTCATTCGTTACTTTAAAATACCTACCTGCAAAACTTTTCGCACCACCTCAAAATCAGACGCGAAACTCGCTTACGTCCTCTTCCTACCTCACTCCCGATTTTTCTCCACTCTACTCGATTCCTCCAGTTACAAGCATTTTTTTTCTCAGAAACATTCGTCTATTTTTCTCTCCACGGAATTTTTCTTCCGCACAAAATATTTTCAGAACACGCACTTTTTCGTCAAAGCTATCTTTGTACAGTTTCTAACGGAGCTACCGAGTTTTTGAGGATTTTTAACACGTTTCAAGGTCAATGTTAACAGGAATTTCGGTATCAAATGAATATCGATAATAATTTATTCGAATATTAATATTACAAAGACAGAAGTGTTGTGCCCAATTTGGACACTCTATTCGGTAATTTACGCGTAACGGTTCTTTTTCCTCGTTTTTTTACAGCTAGGGGACGATGATCGGCGACTGTACCCTGCGTTTGCCCGCGCGAATAGTTCGGTTTCGAATCGAGTCGCGAGCTTTCCGCGGACACCCACCCCACTGGATCTCGTCTCATCGAGCCGGCAAGCTTCTCGCTCGCTCGTCGCGAGTGGAACTTCCGTATCTCCAGACCCGCGAGTTTGTAATTCGCAAAACCTGCATCCGTTACGTTTCCCGTGCCCGTTGCATTTTTGGGCCGAGTAGTTTGCTCGGATCGATTTTCTCGGGCGTTGATCTCCGTGGAAAATAATTACTCGCCGATGGTCGGATTTTTTTCCGAAACGTGGCGCGACGCGACGTTTCGTGGATTCCTCGTTCTCCTTCGCGGCGTCGGAACTGCCGCGTATTTCGGCTACGCGTAGCCGCGAAGACGGCGCTTCCTCGACCGGGTATTCGCGGCCGTTTCGACGAGGTATTCCCAAGAACGCACTCGCGCTAGTCGTCGCGCACCTTCTACCTATTTTTTTCTCCTCCTTTTTACAAACATTTTTTCTACTCCTCTCCGCGGTGTGGAAAAAATAGTAAGCAAAAAAGTTGGACGACGAGAGGTGAACGCAGCGTATAGATAGGTTGGCGGTACACGCGGAGCGTAGCCGCACCGAAACCAATGAAAAATTTAATAGAAGCGCTTCGGATGATCGATGTAACATACTTCGCGGAGAGACCAATGAAGATCCGTTGGGGCGAGAACGCCCCGGAGTTCCTCCGAGATCGGAAGATGAGTGATCGACCCCCTGAGAGTCGCATCGGCTGTCCGTACCTTCTCCGACCCACGCCACCGCACCATTCCTCTTTATCATTTCCAAGTCTATTGTTTAGTCGGGTATCCCGATTATATACGATGCGATGACGTATTTAATTTCATTTTATAGTAACCATAGGCCTAGTTACGCTGCGATTCGCAGTCACCCCATGCCACCTGCCGCGACCCAGCTCTATCGCTCTACCGCCTCTGGCCTGGCGATTCCCATCGCTAGAAATATCGCGAAGATCTGAGCATACAAAAAGTTGCTATTACTTTACATCACGTATTAAAAAAAAAACAATTCAAAAAAATCGTTTTATTCGTGCAGACAGACAGATATATATATAGATACCAATTCGAGTCCAATATTCGTAGTTAAGACTGAACAAAGTCTGTGGGGTCAGCTGTTATTAATATAAAAGTGTTTGGGTTTAATAAATAGACTTATATAAATAGATTGTAGTTGTACGTACTTCGTAATGCCTGGGAAAAAGCTTCGCTTTTATTTACCATGCATCAAAGACATGTAGATACCAGGAAAGATGGCCAAAAAGTGAGAAAGTGAAAATACAAATTGGTTTGCTCCAGGTGTATAATTTTGTTGAAATTATAAATTTGTTACGTGGAATGAGTAGAAACGTGCGTTTGGTCGTGTATATTGCTGAGAATCAATTCCGCGGAATAAATAAGTACAAACGTTGATAAAATTAAGAAAAAAAATGTTGATAAAAATTAAAAAAAAAAATGTTAGCAAATGTGAAAACTACTTTGCAATGCGAACAAAACCGACGGGTATTGCGCAATTATCATTCGATGGATAATTCGAGCACGATGTTGCGTGCTATTGCGACTGGAAAATCCGGAGGGGTGATCAAATGGCAGGTAAAGGTATAAACACAGGAAAGGGTATCATCGTTCGCGTGTATCGCGGTAGCGACGTGATTTCGATCAGTGAATCCGTGACCAGTCGGACAGGTGTGAAATCACGTCGGTTTAAACAACAGATGGCCAAATCACTGCCCGTTCACGAGGTGATTATATGCGGAGTGGTCATGGGATCGCGTTATTTCACGAGGCGGGTTCGATGCACAAAGAGCTTCGTACCACGCTGCGGAGTCCCCCCACCTGTGTGTTTTTCTTATTGTCGCGTGTAACGAACACGACTGGAATTCAACGGTGCACCTTCGAATTGAAAATCCGGTGCTCGCGCCGTACTCGATTTTTCGTTGAAAATTACATCTGTAAACGAGCACATTTTCGACGAGTAACTCGGAAATGAAAAAAGTAAACTTGCAAATCGTTTTTGCAGCTGCTTGAATTTTTTTTTCTCAATCTTCAGTCCACAGATTTTTGTATCTTCGAGTTGAGCTAGCGTTTTTTTTCTTTTTTCCCCCAATAATTGGCAGCACGTTTCGTGGGTATTTTTCAACAGGAAAACAATAATTTACAGTTTATTTCTTCTTGGGAAACAAAAAAAAAACTGTAACCAATTTCTGTAATGAGAAAGGAAACGAATAAAATAATTTATTAGAAACCGAGATTTAATTGCTGATTATTGCGAACCGAATGAGTTCCAAAAAACGATTTTGTAATATTCATTCAACGTTTGTATGGTTTCGTTGTCGAAACGTATAAAGGGGGTTGATAGTTTGGCTTCGAGACCTCGAAGACTTTAGATCGTTCGCGTCTGTTGCGACGAAGCGTAGCTTTTTTACTGTCTTCGCTGATTACTAACGGGGGAGTTGCGGGGCTGAGCCCCCTCAGCGAGCGAAGCAGACCGACTTCCCGGCTCGTTTTGTCATCTGTCCACGATTGTACGTCGTAAAATGGTCGGACGTGCAGGCAAAATTTCATATCATAAAAGTCTTATCCGAAATTAATGATGATCAGTGGGCAAAAACACGACAAAGCTCGTCGTATTCCTGTTAAAATGTGTATACGGAGGTTATCGATGTCGTTGATTATGAATCTGCTGTAGAATTGTCGAAATTCAAAATGGCGGACTCAAGATGGCTGCTCAAAATGTTGAAAAATGGTCTTTTTTCTCGAAATTTGGTGTACAGGGGGATCCGAGGTCGCTGATTACGAATTTAGCGTCAAATTTGGGAAATTCAAAATGGCGGATTCAATATGGCGGCCGAAATTTGTAAAATGTGGTACATTCGTCTGAAATTTGGTATGTAGGGGTTTTCGAGCTCGCTGATTACGAATCCGGCGTCAAATTTGGGGAATTCAAAATGGCGGGTGCAAGATGGCCGACAAAAATTGTGAAATGTGGTACATTTGTCTGAAATTTGGTGCACAGGGGTTTTCGAGCTCGCTGATTACGAATCCGGCGTCAAAAATTGAGAATACAAAATGGCGGATCAAAGATGGCCGACAAAAATTTTGAAATAAGGTCTTTTCTTCGAAGTATAAAGGTTTTCGAGGTCACCGACCTTGTTTCAAGTACAAAATGGCGGATCAACGTTTTGAAATATTGGGAGTTTTTGTGGGATTTGGTATATAGGTGTTTTTTTTAGCAATCTCAAAAATTCTTCTACGTAAAATTTGGTCGAAAAAAAGTGGGTGAAAAAATTCGCGACGAAGGCATCGCGCTATCTCGAATGGAATGTCAATTTTTTCTAATGCTGCGTGGATTTCGCAATAGTGAAACGTAAGCATCGATGGAATGCTATTATCGCTGGAGTCGCCGCAACGATTTCCGAATGGCAATGCGCGTAGGACCCGAATAATTCGTATAAAACAGCCCACGCACGAGGAGAGTCGAATAAATCACGCGGTGTTTCTCGAGCGTCGAATACGTCTCGTCGAATGAACGCCACAAATTCAGAGGATCGAATAGTAGCATCGATGACGGAGGGGTACGCGTACAAATGCGTCGAATCGACCGGGTGTTTTAAAACGAGTGCTATCGGTAATCGAAATCGCTTGGGTGCCAACCGTCGAGGGTAGTCACCCCAGAGAGGGTGGTTCGAGAGGGTGGCCAACCGCGAACATCCCGATAGCCTCGGTGATCTTTGTCTACCCTCTCGACTCTCGTCGACTTCTGCTTTTCGCGTTCATACGCACACGCGAGAGCTACGCTATTATCCGCGAGTAGATAGATACGCGTGGAACATTCTCTACCTACCAGCTCGACCACCGTCCAATTTCCACTCTCGTCCTTCGTTTCGTATTTCGAATCGGAAAAAACAGCCAAATTTTTTCTTCCCCCAATTAAAATCCACGTATTTTCGGCCAACTTTTTCATCTCCTACTCGCAATCAGGTTGTTCGCTTTCGCAAAGCTGAAATTCGACTTCTCCACGTTATTCCGAATTTCTATTCCCGTTTTTTAAAACTCGATGAAATGGCTTTCTTACGTTTGGAATTTTATATCTCGACCGCAATGCATCATACGAATTTACCCAAGGCATATTTTTGTACAGAATTAAACGCTCTACAAAAAAGGTCTCTTACAATTTTTTGATGCGCACACTCCTTCGAAAGATATTCCAGCTCAACGTTCTGAAATTCCCAATATTCAATCATTTATCACAGCTTGAATTTCAAACTCGAATATCATCTGAACGGCTACGCTTACGCGAAAATTGCTAGAGACCTTTTTTGCAAATCGTTCAATTCCCTACAAAACCACGCCTGGAACTTCTCTGTACAATATGCCATTGTCGAGTTAAAAAAATTCCAAACAAAAAAAACATGCTTCTACTTTTCCTTACTTCACACTTCATTCTCACCTGCCTAAAAAAAAGCTCGGAAACTGTTCGTGAGTCAAAAAACAAGAGAAAGTGTACCCACAAATGACGCTAATGTCCGAAACAATCGGTTCGTTTCCAGCAGGTTTCTACGACTCGACGAGCGGTTCGGGTTGGTTTGACAATCGTTGCGAATAAATGTATAAAATCTCTCATGCGTTAGCTTCCGTTTCCTACAGCCGTCTCCACATCGTCGCGTTCTGTAGTGAAAATAAGGAATCGGAAGGTCTGAACATAAATAACACCGAATCCCTTTCGTAATTATCGCTTCCAGCTCGGCAACTGTCTCCGCGTGTCTCTATCACATCGAGCGTGTATACCGTGTGCGGGAGAGAGTACCGTGTACACGCGAGAGAGAGAGAGAGAGAGAGAGAGAGAGAGAGAGAGAGAGAGAGAGAGAGAGAGAGAGGCGAAAGGGAAAAAGGGTGGTTATTTAATAATTCCCGGTTGTTGTGTGGCTGCGCGTTTAATAAAGTTAAGTTCGGATCACACATGACTGATTCTTTGGGGGATGTAACGTGCTGTTGCGTGAAGTTTCGCCACAGACAATAATTGTCTTCCCCGTGGCGCGGAACGTTTCAACGATCAGCGACCAAATTCGACCGAAATTTAATTGAAAATATCTACTTCGTCCATATTATACAACGGACCTGGCAACGGCCGAGTGATCATTGAAAATATCCATCAACGCCTCGCGCGTACGTACAAGTCTCGTTATCCCGTAAGCTCAACCCTCGGCTATCGATCTGCTGCTAATTCGCAATAATGCGAGTGATTCGAGCGAATTGTGCACTCGCATCTTGCTATTTATTTTTCATTTTTTAGTATTCATTTTTTGAAACGTATTTACCGTCCTCGCGTCTTTCCCCGGGTCCGGTGGTCAGCTTTAATCGGAAGAGGGCTTCGTCGCTTTGTGTGCAAGAGAGGGAACTGACAAAAAATCTCGATAAACGGAGAAAACGAAATTTTTGAAAATCGATCTACACTTGTAATTATCAAGGTCACGCGATGGGACCGAGATAGCAGAGATAGCAGTTTGGGGTGAAAAAATATTCACAAATGTGCGCTCACTCTCAAAGCCTCGAGAACCAGAGCAGACGCGAGTTCGCGGCGACGAAAAGTTTTCGACGGGCAGGAAATTCCACAGATAAGATACATTTCGTTCGAGAAGTTCATATGAGAAAGGAAATGACGCGGGTTTAATGTACCGCGGCGTAGATAATAAACAACAATAATACACATCTGAAATAAATAACGTTTCGCGAGACGCGAGTGCGAAGAATGAAACTTTTTGTCCCCCTGACTCTTCTGGGACATTCGTCTTGGTGGACTCGATTACATCCTCGTCGCCCCCAAGAGTGGGCAATGCCAATCCGGAAAAAGCCAATTCCGCGAGGCACGTTTTTTTTTTTTTTACATTTTTTTCTATTTAATAATGCGATCCAGTTTTGGTAAAGTTAGTTAGTCCGGTAGAGACTGTACTTGGCGTTCGATTTTTGAAAAAGTGTAGATCAGCGTTCGTCTCAAAATTGCATCTCGTATCGATCGTCACCTACGTAGCGCGTCGAAATTCTACGCACGGAGAGTGTGGTGGGTATCTTTCGTTCGGAGGTACCTCTACGTACACGATGATGAGACGACGAACGGTTCAATTTGTCAGGATGTAAGCAAATATAGTCGTTCACCCGGAGTTTGTTTGCGAGATACGGCGACGCAGCGTCGCTTAATTTGGAGCCCTTCCCCGATATCTCTCCTACTTTCCTATCACACCCTCGTCCATACGGCATACGCTTACGCGTTACAGAGGTACATGCAATTGTGAACGGATCTCGATGTCTCGAGTCGTTCGAGTATGGAAGAGGTGCCTCCGTTCTGCTTGCGCAAACAGAATGGGGTGGTATTGAGAAAATAATTGTTGTTTGACACTCCGTCACTACGAATACATCAATTCCCAAAGTCCTAGAGGTTTGAATCGACGTTAAAACGTAGTTGTCGCGGAGAGTAGTGCATGCTCGAGGCTCGGTGTTATCGAAAATCTGTGGTCTCATAATCGAGAAGCTAGTCGTTGACATTTTCCAAAACTGAAGCTCGAGTGATCGTATCTGTGGCACAATAAAAACCGCAGCTGTACTTTCTATGCGACAACCACATTCCGTTCGTATCGTGTAGATCGACTCGGTTAACAAAGAAATGACGACGAATCGGGCAAAATTTTGTATCCATTCCATGTAAAATGATATTTGATAATTATTTCTTTTAAGAGCTGTCACAATGGAACAAAAATAGGTACACGTGTGCAATCGTGTGCGAGTACTAATATGTGCATGTGCTAATGTGTACCTACGTGTGCTAATATGTGGATGTGCTAATGTGTGCGTCTGCTATCCTGTGCGAGCTTCATTGTGTACGTGGGTCAGTGCAAATATGTGCGTATGCTAACGTGTGCGTGTGCTACCGTGTGCTACCGTGTGCGTGCGCTAATGTGTGCGTGTGCTATCCTGTTCGTGTGCTATCGTGTGCGAGCTCTAATGTGTGCGTGGGTGAGTGCTAATATGTGCGTATGCCAACGTGTGCGTGTGCTACCGTGTGCTACCGTGTGCGTGTGCTAATGTGTGCGTGTGCTATCCTGTTCGTGTGCTATCCTGTTCGTGTGTTATCGTGTGCGAGCTCTAATGTGTGCGTGGGTGAGTGCTAATATGTGCGTATGCCAACGTGTGCGTGTGCTACCGTGTGCTACCGTGTGCGTGTGCTAATGTGTGCGTGTGCTATCCTGTTCGTGTGCTATCGTGTGCGAGCTCTAATGTGTGCGTGGGCGAGTGCTAATATGTGCGTATGCCAACGTGTGCGTGTGCTACCGTGTGCGTGTGCTAATGTGTGCGTGTACTATCCTGTGCGTGTGCTAATGTGTGCGTGTACTATCCTGTGCGTGTGCTATCGTGTGCGACCTCTAATGTGTGTGTGGGCGAGTGCTAATATGTGCGTATGCCAACGTGTGCGTGTGCTACCGTGTGCGTGTGCTAATGTGTGCATGTGCTATCCTGTGCATGTGCTATCCTGTGCGACCTCTAATGTGTGCGTGGGCGAGTGCTAATATGTGCGTATGCTATCGTGTGCGTGTGCTAACGTGTGCGTGTGCTAATGTGTGCGTGTGCTATCCTGTGCATGTGCTATCCTGTGCGTGTGCTATCCTCTGCGACCTCTAATGTGTGCGTGGGTGAGTGCTAATATGTGCGTATGCTATCGTGTGCGTGTGCTAATGTGTGCGTGTCCTAATGTGTGCGTGTGCTAACGTGTGCGTGTGCTATCCTGTGCGTGTGCTATCCTCTGCGACCTCTAATGTGTGCGTGGGCGAGTGCTAATAAGTGCGTATGCTATCGTGTGCGTGTGCTAACGTGTGCGTGTGCTAATGTGTGCGTGTGCTAACGTGTGCATGTGCTAATGTGGTAATGCGTTGAAAATAATTATTTAAAAATATTCGATGAACGATATTGCAGCGTGGAAGTTGTTGGGTTCAATAGATACAGTGTAAAAAATATATATTTTTCAAATTGTTTTAAACATTTTATCCAATAATTATCGAAGTTATTGATATTTTCCTATTACAGTCGTCGCGCCTCAACTCGATTGGGCTAACTTCTGGCCATTTTTTGGAGTAAGGTGGATAAGCTAGGGAATTTCCGAGGTGCGATGTCATACGCGAATGCCGTAGGCCAAAGATAGCTCGGAGGTCGTTTTGCGGAGCGTAAATTGAAATATAAATGGAAATTTATTCTCTCGGATATTTTGCGCAGTCTTGGGATATTTTTTTTGTAGACGGGGGTCTATGTGCTACGTATGTTGATACGCGGGCACGCGCGTAGCACACTGGCGCGAGATTATTATAAGGATCGTTTTTTCCCCGAATGCAAAACGCGTGGAGAAAATGTGACTTTTTTGTCTAGAAAATCCCACCTATAAACAAGAAGGCTTAAACGTCGAATCCCCTGAATGACCGAAGGGTGCAGTCGGAGAATCTTACATTCAAAATGCCGGGGATAAGGTTGAGCCTTGACGGTGGGATGAGTCGGACCACCGCATCCGCGTCGGCTGGTCAGGGTGGAGGAAGCCGTAACATGGAAATTTAAACCTTAAGGGTTTTATGTCGGGTGATATCTTCGAATCGCTCCGCCGCAAAGGTGGTCCTCGCGGATTACGGATCATCTTATCTGGATCAAGCTTTTGCGTATGGAAAAGTAACGTTTCAGAGGAGGGCATCGATCCTTCGCGAGAATGCCAACGGAGTTGTACAAATGTTCATTTGAATAGCAGATAGAAAACGCAGTGGCAGCCGATGCGGGGCTGACCTTGAAACGTAGAAACACGCAAGCTGGAATGCAACGCGATTTTTTGCAGTGAAATCGGACTAAATATTTCTTCAGCAGCGCTTCTTTAGGAACATACAGTGTTCACCGAAATGATCCTCGAGTACCAAAAAAAAAATAAAAAAATCTAGCCAAGATATTCGGTACTTTTAACAACGTTCAAAAGCTGGGGTCACATTGACCCCGTGCGGTAGTCGCGTTATACCAGACAGGCGTTGCAGCTGAGGCTTAATCGAGAATGTCTGCGTGTTCTCAAATGTGTGTTGGGCAAGAAAAAAGAGTACAACATTTTTTGGTGACAGTATTTCGTCTGATAGAATCGCCATGTTTCGGACTCTATCTGCTGATTAGGCGGTGCAGAGATCGATCACGCTGTTTTTAATAACTAAATTATGAACGGGTAGTTGGTAGTCTAGATGCACTTGAACCATTCGTCACGGGGAGAACGACCACAAGGGCGAAGCGTGTGATTTGAATCAGTTACCCTTTACTTGCGCGTGGTTGTGTCGTTAGTTCGTGTCCTCGTGTCCTGCGCTGTCCCGGGGCTCCAGTCCCTATTCCTGCCCTCGAACGTAGCCCTTGATATCTCGAGCTACACCGCGGTTCTCCCTCGGGTACCATCTGCCAAAGGATTCGCTACCTTCGGCTCGTATCTCGCTGGTCTCAAAGTACGCCGCTCGATACGATTTCGTGCCACCTCAAATCGGCGATATAGTGGATGACGGTAAAAACGAATGATCTGAGAAAAATTGATAAATTACTAGATAAATAAATAAATAAGCAAATAAATGAACGAATGAATAAATAAATAAATGACACTCGTTCTAGTAAATAAAATTTACTAGCCAACGCGAGTGAAGTGTTTACAATTATTAGCCCCTCTCCCCCATGTTAGCAAAAGTGAGCAAATGTCTCCCCTCCCCCCTCTGTGGGTACATAGGTACATTTTTTAATCTGTTCTGGTTTCTTTATTGATTCATGTGCAGCAGTTATCGAGTCCAGAAATATGATTAGGTTAGAGGAATTTCACACGCATAATATTTATTCAAGCAAATTATTGGCGGTAATTCCCCTACTCGGTTCTTTCCCTTGTTCCTAAGAGAGTGAGCATTATCCACATTATTCGGGGAATCCCTGAAGATGCGTTTCGTTCGCTATCCAGCACAGCTAATCAGGGTTGTCGTATACGTTCTAATCAAGTTTGACTAAATATCCATAGATAGATAGATCGACAGACAGATAGATAGACAGACAAATAGGTAGACAAACAGATAGATAGACAAACAGATAGATAGACAAACAGATAAATAGACAGAACGATAGATAGACGGATAGATAGATAGATAGATAGATAGATAGACAGACAGACAGATAGATAGGTAGACAGATAGACAGATAGATAGGTAGATAGATAGATAGATAGATAGATAGACAGACAGATAGATAGACGGACAGATAGATAGACTGATAGATAGATAGACAGACAGATAGATAGATAGATAGAAAGATAGACAGACAGATAGATAGACAGACTGATAGATAGACAAACAGATAGACAAACAGATAGATAGACAGACAGATAGACAGACAGATAGATAGATAGATAGATAGATAGATAGATAGATAGATAGATAGACAGACAGATAGATAGATGATAGGGGAACAGCAATGGTTCACGAGGTTGAGCGACCCTCTCGAGAATTTATATTTTATAACAATTTCGCGAGTTCTCTTGCGCGGCCACTTTGGCCAGCCTCGTAAAATCTATTATTCGAGCGCACGGGAAAGAGGATAACAGAATATTGCGTCTACCTTTGTCCACCGGAGACATCGCGATGCTGAACATTCTCATTCGCCATGCATCTCCGTTTTTAGTTTTTGGATTTAGTTTTTGGATTATCCAGAGCTCGACGAATGTAGCGGACACTTGGCATTCGTAGTACGGTACATATAAAGGAAATATTGCACGTATTTAATAACAATGTGGAGATGAAATTAGATTACTCAAGGTCATTGCTATCCTTATGATTATTGTACGTAATTAAAAAAAATTGCGGAATAATAATCGATACGTTTTTTCGGGAGGGTTCGAGATCTTCCAGAGTATCTGTACGTACCGATGAACGTAGACGAAGGGGCACAGGATGCGAATTGTGGAACTAGCGAGATCATCTCTTTCCATTCGGCACTTTAAAGAGGCCGTCGGTCTTATTTATTGCAACATGAATAAAACACTGGGCAACGAATGCGTATTAAATGCGGTATAATTTTCAAATTTCAGGGAAATAAATAACGGGTAAACGATACGTAGACACGTGTGGGGGTTCCCCGGGCGAACATAAATCGTTGGTCGCGAGGGTTTCGACTTGAGGTCGCTGCTTGGTCGGGGGTGCCTCCGCGTTTAAACGCGAAGTCTGGCCTCGTGTAAATCAACTACAAAAAACATCTCTCAAAAGTGTCCTCACCGGCAAATTCTTTTCGACTTTGATTTGTCGTTTCCGCGGAACTATCGAGAATTGTGCGACCGCATGCCGCCAGCTGCTGTGCGCAAATCCGGCCTGAAAATTGTGGGCAATTTTTTGTTGACTTCCTCGGATTGTTTAGTTGTTAGCTAAGCGATTTCTGGAGCTTAAAAGCTCTCTGAATTTGGTTGCCAGAGGTTTTCGTAACTATTCTCAAAAATTAGGCTAAAAAAAACGAGAACACGGTTTAAAAATGTCAGTTTCGCGATGTTCTCCGTCGTTTCGTCGGAATTGGATTTTTTGGGAAAAACTTGAGGAAATTTCCGATGGGAGAATTTATTTTTTAATTGGGTGGAAAATACTGATGCCGATGAAGAATTCCTCGGGAGGGAAATCGCGGACGAATACATCGCGTGTTTTAGGTGTTTGTATTCTCTTGGAAATTCGCCATGTTCCGTTAATTGCTCGCATTAATCTCGTGTAATTGCAGAGCGTCTTGCGAGGGAGATAATGTTCGTCCACCGCACATTACGGTGGGGGATCAAAGGCAACCCTTCGACGTCAATGGCGTAGCGAATTACCACCGCAGCGATTCTGGTTAACTTGTCACGAATCTCGTAGCAAGTTGGACGCCAATGGGAATCAACCCTGAGAAACAGTAACCACCATCCGCCGCGCAATTAGTACGCTGCTACATGGAGTGTCTGTCCGGGACTCGGGTTCCAGGACCGGGGTCGTCTTCCCATTCCTGTTCGCCGCTACCCTGCCGGAACCGATGCGGGATACGCGTACTCCAACGAACCACTAAACGCCTCCGCGATCATTCGAGACCAACCGATGCATCTCCTAAATTTTCTCGCAAAGTCGTTCGGTCATCGTGCAAAATATTCTCAAAATACAAAATATCCCAAAGAGCTTTCCTGGAAAAGGGTTCTGGCACTCGTTCGCCAGTTCCATTTTCTCCAAGCATGTTGGGAAAAAACCATTTTTTTCCAATGATTCTTCTCCCATGAAAATAGGAATTTTTACTTGAAAAATAAAAGTTGACCTTGAAACCTCGGCTCAAGGTGCTCCACAAATGTGGGAGCCGAGAAAAATGAGTTGAAAGTTTAAAAAATCGCAGCCTTTTCATTTATTTTAGTAAATCCTCGTTAAGTTAGTCCAAATATCGTCTAGAATTTTGGCATGGGCAAAATTTTGTTTACGTTGAAATATATACTCCTAATTTTTTTAATAACCCTTATTTCTAGGAGTCAGTTGAATGTTGCGCTGAACTTTTTGGACATTTTGGACTTGCAACAATCTCCTTATTCCATGAGAGTAGCAGCTGAGGTGAAGTTATTTTGTCAAACAGGTAGTTTACTAAATAAAACGCGATCTTTTGAACTCGGGATACAAAATATTGTTTTACTATACGTAGAAGCGTAGAAAAATGCTGGGTAGTTGTAACGTTGGAAGCTGGGTAAAAAGGGTCGAAAGTAAAAATTGTTATCGTTGTTTTCATCAAAACACTGTTTTTTGTGGATTCCTGCAACAACCTCTCTAGGGGTAGATTTTTGGGGAAATGGTAGGTGGTGGTTTCACTATAAAGTGTGAAGCTTTCGATGCTTATGGTTACTAGGATATTGAAGCACCTTTGTTTGAACATGCCCGACATACGTTTCCCCCGCCACGCACACGCGCAAATTGAATATTACGTGAGGACAGAATTGAGAAGAGATTTGCTGAATCCGTTAATGGTTTTCGCGTCCGTGTAGCAGAAGCTCGTGGCAGTAACGTAGAATTGATTGTGAAACGTGTCTCCTGTCATAATTCGTGAGAGGGAACGAACAAGCCGAAGGGTTGAAAGGTGGGTATTTAATATTTATACACTTTCCATTAGCACGGTGGATCGTACTTATCGGGAACGAAATCAAAGGCGTGCTGGTCTCGAGAAGTTGGACAGTACAGCTCGGAGTTGGAAACACCGCGGGTGCGTATATATTTTCACGCGTCGTTTAACGTTCTTTCTATTATTCATCCCTGCAAAAACGTGACTTTCCACTGATAGTAGTGCCGAGACGCTTACGAGGTATTTTTTGGGTGCAAGAAAACTTTGTCCAAAACTCCAACTACGCGTAGCACCCTGAGCGAGCGCGAAGCACTCAGCGGGGTAACCATCAGCGACGAGTAGTACAACTAATTGCGGCTGTTGTTAAATGAAAATTTGGCCTGCTCCTAAAAAATTAAAATACATAGTTGCTGGGGGATGCTCGGGCAAAGTGAATAGCTTAGTCGCAATACTGATGTAAGCCAAGTTGGCCATTCGTCATGCTCCTACCCCGCTCGCTAGTCCGTCTCTCTCTCTCTCCCCTTCTCTCCCTCGCTAGTTCCTTGGCCCTACTCCTGCTAATCTGTCCTATTCCCAGTTCCCAGTCCTCCACATTGCTGGGCCAAGTGTGGCCTAATTTACAGATCTAAACACTCAGTCTGATTCTCCGCTCAGCTATCACATCGTTTCTCGGTAGGGCTGGACTGATGAGAAAATCATATCGATAAGGATATAGCAAAAAGTACTGATGCTTGGATATATCGACAATTTTTTACTCGTCCCTAGGGTACTTTTTCGCGAGGAGTGAGCAGCAGCAGCGATTTGGTAACTTACTGGATATTTCTAGTAACACTAGATATCACAGCAGCAATTTGGTAACTTACTAGATATTTCTAGTAACGTTACTAATATCTAGTTACTACATACTACTAACAATATCTAGTTATTCACTGAAAATATCTATCAAGTTCCTAAAGTTGAAGAATACCGCTGCAGCGCTCTTCATAAAATATCGAATCTAACTACCAATTTGGTACAAACGATGACATTTTTTGTCTCCATAAAATCGTACCATAGCTAGCATGAAACTTTAGACAAAAAATGTCACTAAGATAAATTTTTATCATCAAAATTGCGCATTCTATAAAGAGGTAAAATTTTGATTTTTGAGTTTCTGGTATTTTTTGACTAAATTGTTGGAGATAGAATAAAACGGTGAATGACAATTTTGTAGCTCAGCAGAGGCTCTACAAAAAATTCCCATGCAAATTTTTCATATTTTCAATATTTACAGAGTTACAGTTGATAACACGAAACGTTCGTTACAAATTTTTTGGTGAATTAAAGTTACTGGAAATATGTTTACGCAGGATGATTCGAATCAGTAATAATCGAGAGTAACGTGCTGATAAACTCCCGTTTGTGTGGTTTTTCCAGGCTTGTTCGAGATTTTGCAAGCAATTTTCGTCATTCAATTACGAAGAAACGAATTTTACAATTTTTTTTATCAACTCTTAGTGAAAAAACCAACAAAGATGAGCGATCTCTGGACCGTGGCAACCAGCCTGCACGCGTAATTGTTTAATTCATATGTAAATCGGAGGGTGGAGTAGACGATGTCGGTACACGGCGAGGAGTTTGGAGAGAACGTGTCGTGAGAGGGTCTCGAAACATATCGCAGCATCGACCTCGTAAATCTGCAATCGGATACTTTATATAATTAGAATTACACTCGTCGGACCAAGCAAGCATAAATCAAACGCGGCAAATATTCAGCATCATTTTACACATTTTATTTCACGCCAGTCGAGCCGACAAATTAGCTGGCAACATTTCGGCGAGTATTTTTTTTTTCTCCACAGCGAATTCCTCGTAATCGAGACCAAACGACTTTCAGCTCCGTGTCTGCGAAAACTACAAATTTCCTTCCGATTTGCATCAGTTTTTCGTGTCTCGACGATTTCGCTGCGCTTTTCCAAACCCGATAAGTGTTTAAAAAAATGAATTTCGAAATTCAAAATGGCGGACGCAAATGTGGAGATATGGTAAGTTTTTTCCTGAAGTTTCGCAAGTTGGATGGCGGATTCGTTGTTGGCAATTTGAAAAAAGTTTCAGGAAAAAGAGATGGCTGGCAGAGGTCGCGAGGGAAAGGGGTGCTGGCGACTTGGTTTCTATGTGGCAGGCGGAAAAAGGAGTTCCTAATAATAATCCGGGCAGCGCGGCAGTCATAGACGATAACTAATTCAAGGATCCCACATCGCGTGCCGCGACGCACCGTGCCGTCAGGTCCGATATTCTCGGCGGTGTTTAATTGAAACAAATAGAGTGATCGTGGCTGGCTCGCGGAGGGCGGGTGTGGTCGACAACGTTCGCCCTCGAGGGTGAATTGTGGGTAGATCAAGGGTGGTGGACGAGGAGGGAGGGAGTGAACTCTTCCAAAGGATTATGCGCTCGAGTAATATACGGCGATCATACATCATGCCGACTACGACTGTCGCCCGAACGTACGCGAAACTCGAGGCACGGGACTCGGAGATGATCTGTGCCGAACGGTGGCGGCTGGGTTTAGCCAGACTAATTGGTGGGTTACCATCGTCGGGGGTCGTGACGTGCGGGAACGTTTCCATTCCTACCTTGCGAAGTTCTTACCGAGACGCGTTAAGCATTTCGTGGCGTTGGTACCTACCAGAGTCCGTGGCCTTGAAATTAAACATTTTCAATAAACAACGCATTTCCTTTAATTTCACCACAAAAATTGTCTACAAACTTCTTTCCGATTGTTTCCCCTTATTTTGCCATTTCTGAGCCTATGTACCAGCTTTTTCGGATTTACCCGACCTTGTCGTTATTTTTTGAGCCAGATTTTCAGTTTTTTCACTACCGTTGAGTTTTAGTAGTTTTGGGTGTACCGTCTTCAACATTATTGGCAAACCATTAATTGTGACAAACCTCATCGGTGATCTTATATCTCTTATTTTATTTCTGCGGTAATTATATGTATACCGTTTTTCCATAGATCGTCCCAATTTAAGGGCTGCAATATAGATCCCGTTATACCGTCCACATTTGTCATATATGGACAAATAAAAAAAATGAATAGACAGCTAGCTAGCTAGATATATAGATACACATATAGATAGACAAATAGATAGATAGATTAGGGAAGCTATCACGACCAAGAAAGAAAACGAACAAGAAAAAAGACTGATAGACTAAGTAATACAGCACTCGAAGAGGAGTCCTCTGGGAGCAGAACATGCCCCCCATCGAAGTAATGCTGAATAGTAGTTCCGGTGGGCGCTAGAAGCTGAGAGGGTTTTCCTTTACGTGAATCCGACACTACCCACTGAGACTCTAAACAGTGGGTGCCTTTAGAACATTTTCCCCCCTCACAAAAAATAAATAGCTAGATAGATAGATAGATAGACCGATCGATAGATGAATAGGTAGATAAATAGATAGATAGTTAGATCAATAGATAGACAGATAGATAGGAAGATAGATGCATAGATAGACAGAAGAATAGGTAGATGGACAAAAAGGTAGATAGATAGATAGATAGATAGACAGATGAATAGGTAGATAGATAGATAGGTAGATTGATAGGTAGATAGATAGATAGATAGAAAGATCGATAGATGAATAGGTAGATAAATAGATAGATATATGGATAGTTAGATCAATAAATAGGTAGATAGATAGGAAGATAGAAGCATAGATAGACAGAAGAATAGGTAGATGGACAAATAGGTAGATAGATAGATAGACAGATGAATTGGTAGATGGACAGATAGGTAGATAGATAGATGGACAAATAGATAGACAAGTAAATGAATGAAATAAAAAAAAACAAGAAATGTTGTTCGGCTAGTAAAATTTGGGAGGAATGATCGGTCGGATCGGCCACAGTGGCGTATTTTTGGTTCATTAATCACGCGGCGGTATCTCGAAGATGTAACGAGGTTTGAAAGCCCGACTCGTTGCGTAGGAAACCGGCAGTTTTCTTTTCTCCCGCGGAAACAGTCATTTGCGATAAGGTCACGCGTCTCCTCGGCGAAACTGAGCGCCGCGATATGACGTTGAATAGCGACATTACGATCAGAGTAACGCGTTTTAAAGTGATCCAGATGTTCGGAGGACGTTCGGTTCGAAGACGTCGCGTAAGAAACGAGGAAGACGAGGGAGAAAGCTTCGTTGCTCGTGGAAGCACGAATCTCGGGGCGTGCAGTTAAAGCCCGAAATGTGAGTGTATCTCCTCGGTTCCTTTTCTCCGCCATAACTCGGCGGTAAACGATGCGTGTCGCCTTTATGCGTTATCAAGTTGAAATAAATAAATAAAATCGCTGTTATTCCCCCTCGTCCCTCGTTTCGAACGAAATTCTTAGGTACCCACCACACACGCGCGCAAAGACCACGCCGACATCGCTACACCGACGCAACGACGCCGGAGTGTTTCGAGAAATGGACGAAAAAATGGGGAGAATATACCAAACGTCGCGTTGGGTCGCTACGTTTACGCAACCATTTTAAAATATCGTTCCACGATCATAAAACGAGGGGTGTCGGACTAAGTGGAGGAAGTTATAGCCTCATAACAGTTGCGCGAAGGCCGAATGGATTTTCCGCTTCCAATTCGTGAACTGTTTCGCTTATTTTCGACTTTTTCTCACTAGCCAACGCCGTTACGAATTCACCTCGAAATTCGTTGCATCATTCTGGTTACGTTCCCTCCTCATTTTCCTACAACCCAAAATGGCCGAATTCCCTAGATCCGCGAAAAACCGTGTTCCGATCTTTGCCTTACGCGAATAAAGCCCCTTTCCATGGTAACTTGCCGCGCAGACTCCGAATCCGAGCTCAGAATTATCCCATCACGTCTGGATTTTGAGATATTTGAGGTTAGGTCCCTTTCGGCTACTTTTGAGGTTAGGTACAGGCTGCCAAAAAAATGTCTAACTATTTCTACGCATAGCATCAGGTAGTGTCGCTCTTTCCCTTCAAAATGAGACCTCGAACGCCCCTTTGCGACGTTTCATTCGAAAGTTATGGCGATTTTAGAACGAAGAGACGAAATGCAAAAGCATCCCCCAGACTAAGCAAACCCTTTTTCGTCGTGCAATTTTTAATCCGCGTGAAACGTATAACTAGGGGGTTTTCGAGGCTGCTAGTTAGGAATCTGAAGTCAGATTTTGAAAATGTAAGATGGCGGACGAGATTTTCGAGGACTGCCCGATTTCTAGGGAAAATTCTGAAAAAAATTGGGCATGTTTAAAAAATGGTTTTGGGGGGTAAGACCACTAAAATTCGGTTTCTCCCTTCTCGTGGACACCTCCAATATTTATATCGTTCATACGGGCGTACAATGGCGACAGGTTGATGGATGTCGCGCGTAACGCGGAAGGAAAATCGACGGAAATGAGAATTATTGTTCGCGGCGTGATTTGTACGCAATAATGATCGAGGAACGATCTTATCCTTGTCACCCCCAACGTCGTGGGAAGCGACTCTCGCGCCGCGCGACTTCGTCAGCACCACATAAATAAGTCGCGGAGGGAGCGTGCGAGAGAAATGCCGGACGTGGATACCATCGAGTTATGCTTCAGCTTTCCAAATCTGTTTTCCCCAAAGTCGAATAACTTTACACCATTTCCGGGATTAGTCGCGGCGTAGACCTGGAGAACGTTTTCCGAGCTTATTCAAGCTATACTTAAACCGAGAGAAAACAATGTAAATCCGATAATGCCATAACCGACCAAACGGGATTTTCTCAAATGACGTGTGATATTTTTGAAAAACAATGAAACGCCGTTTTCCCAGACTGCACCGCGCCTTAAAAAACTGTCGCAAAAACAGGGACGAATACACCTATCGCGACGTACAATCGTTGCATCGACTTTCATGGGAATTACCATAGTTTTTGGTAGCAAAAAGCATATTTCTATGGAAAATATCTCTATACTGCCGAGAAAAAAGGCTATACGTTATTTATATCTAATTTTGAGGTACGCGAATCGTGTATCAATTACTTACGTAGTTATACGCCGCCACAAGCAGGCAAACACCCTACAACTTGTCTTCCAAGATCGATGTTGCGCCAACGGCGAAGAGAAAGAGAACCGTCCAAATGCGCTAACATGAAATTCGGATTATTTTTGTCGCAAAAATATCGATCTTAGAAGAAAAGTTGTGGAGAACAAAGTTGTAGACAATTAAATTTTCTACAAATTTGGTCTCTACAACTTTTCTCTAAGATTCGAAATGGCCGCGGTATTCGAGGGAGACCATTTTTTTTGCGTAAAATTCAAAATGGTGAATTTTATCGGTCGCCTTTCATTTTTAGTAACAAAGAAGAGACTAGATCGAGGAACTCGTTCGAGATAGCCGGTTGCTGAAAAATATCGCGAGAGAAAGACTTACGCACGCGCGTACATATGCATACGCGTCGACGTATGTTCGTGACACGACGCGTAACATTTAGCTTACAGATGGAGTTGGAAATTAGAAACACGATTCATTTCCTGCCGCGACTGCGATTTCCGGTGCATTTTCAAATATTGGAAATATCATACCCTTCGTTCAATTTACCCCAATCTGATCGCGGTTTTTTCACTCGCCACGTAACGCGAGTCACTCTCGATCCGTCTCCCTCGCCCCCGGATTCGCACATTCGGATCCGCGTTCGTACGTAGATCGTATCTGCACGCGAATACAGTCCCACTTTTTTCCGAATCTTTCCTCGATTCCATTGTTGTCGCGAATAAAATCCACGAAACATTTTTCCCTCCCCCCAAAAAATGTTGCATAAGCTAGTAAACATTCGCGTCTACAGAATCCTGCAACACAGCTGCGAATTTCCAAAAAATATGGTACAATTATTTCAACAGCAAATTTTACGGACAAATAAATTATCGTGACCTTGAACTTCGTTTCTCTTGTTAGCGAGCAGATAAAACGTAATTTAGCCTTTTGCAAAGGCAACGCCAATTGCGCGGGCCTTCGACTCAGCAAGGTAACCATCGATGATCGAAAATTAAAAATGGCGGACACTTTTTGGTGTTGAAGTGCGACGACTATTCGTCAAATCTACGAGCAAATGTATTTTCTCGTTTCGCGGTGAATACGAGAGGCAGCGGGGTGTCGCAGAGATCCGTAACACACCCCGGTGGCACATCGACGTTCCGTGGTCTGGGGCGTTGCTCGGGCAATTCCCTTAAATGCCCTGTCGCCCACAAAAAGCACTCCGTCTAAAAAACTCGCTCCAAGTGGAGAGTCTACGCCACTCAAGCCTATTGCCTCGCTGCTTCGACTCCCAAGATTATATTAGTCTTTATGGTTCCCATGAAATGCACCATCAATTTATACAATCTGTCAATAAATCCGACCTATTCCCGCGAAGAATACATTTTCTCCTCCCGCGAAAAATCTCGCCTATTACTTCCTACTTAATCTCACCCACGTTTCCATTACTCGATCGTCATTTGCGATTTTCCCACCTTAGACGAATATTCCGGACGCGTCATCAAATTATACTCGAGTCTCTGACCGTAATCATTGGAAGTGCGTCCATCGAATCGCAAGCTCCTCGGATACGAATGTCAGATGAGGTAGAAAGATCTTGACTTTCACAGTCGACTGACGCTTCTTCTACCGACTTTCTCTACCATTTTTTCTACCGACCAGCTGCCATTTTCCCAACTCAGCTGACAATAACAAACACAAAGAAAAACAATCAGCGAAATAGGGATTCATTTTTATATATATACATGCATAGATTTATCTGTCGCTCAAAGGATGACCTTGAAACGCTGAAGGCTCCTACTGTCTACCTGCCACTGTTCGTCTGCAAATTCTGTACACCTTGCGATTCTTGTCTTCGAGTGAATCCTTTTTTTGGGTCGACAACGATGCGTCGAAGATTACTTTGTTTGCCACAGCTCTGAATGTGCGCGTGCACAACGCTGTAGGTATATTTAAGAGGGTTAGACTCTTGCGCGGGGAAGTTGAAAGGGTAGTGGATAGAGCACGCGAATTATCTAGCTAACATGACAGCGGTCCTGTGACGAGTTTTTCTTCGATAGAGTCCTTAGCGAAAGAACGTTGTGAGGCGTGGAGTAGGCAGATGGTACCGTGGCCTGTGGGACTACGTGCGCGATGCCAACGGGTGAAGGCAAACTGTAAGCCCTGTTGAGGCAACAGGACAAGAAGGACGTCGCGGACTTAGGTGTGTCCATAGATCTGTCGGAATTAACAAGACAAATTCGCGGATGCCGTGAAGATAGGCTTCGCAAGGTCCAGCGAGAATGGACCCCTCAATTCCAATTTTCAAGCTGCTCAGGAAATCCATCCAAAGTTTCACGAACCTCCTGAAAAGTCTAGATCGGTGGGGAACATTTGTTACTTGGCGTCATGGCCACGAAGTTCATTGAAGTTATTCGCTCCTGAAGTGAGAAGTGCGCCCAGGGATGTTTTGGCCGTTTTTGGACTTGGACAACTTGGCATTTCGAGGGGTCCAATTGATGATAAGAAAAGTGGTTAGGGGAAGGTGGCTACTTGTTATTTGAGTTGGACACAGACGGGCCTCCGCTCCTGAAGTGAGAAGTGCGCCCAGGAATGTTTTGGCAGTTTTTGGACTTGAACAACTTGGCATCTGAGGGGTCCAATTGATGATAAGAAAAGTGGTTAGGAGAAGGTGGCCACTTGTTATTTGAGTTGCACACGGATGGGGCCTTCACTCCTGAAGTGAGAAGTGCGCCCAGGAATGTTTTGGCAGTTTTTGGACTTGGACAACTCGGCATTTTGAGGGGTCCAATTGATGATACGAGAACTGGTTAGGGGAAGTTGGCGACTTTTCCAGTTGTACCAAAAAACTCGCGCACAAACTTTCTGGGAGGAAACAGAAGAGTCCGCCGGACGTATTTTAATGCTAATATGACCGATATCTTGCAGGACCAAGGATCGAGCGGAGGTCGACAGTTCCGCGCACCCTCAACGGAACGGCGTAGAAGAAGGAACAAACCGAATGCTATTGGTTATGGCAACGTGTCTCACGACTCAGCTCGGATTGAGTGCATCCTTTTCGTCGGAGGTAGCAGCAATGGATTGCCACACCAGGAACCGACGTCCCACCGCGCCAGTAGTTGAAGGGACGAAAACGATTGCTACAGACTTTCTTCAGAAGTTGCTGACGCCTGTGGCCTAATATTTTGCAGAGTCGCCTACTCGCCCACCAATTATATACACGTATTGATTCTACAGCTACTGTATCCCAAATTATCTCGGAATTCCTTTAAATTGTCTTCAGTAATTTTGTTGGAAATTATTTATCCCGTACCTCTCAAGATCGTGTAGCACATTGATTCGTGTCCGCACAGTTTCTTAGCTGTCTTCCTACCCCCAGACTAATTTCCAGATCCCATTTTTTTTTGAACTAACGATGCAGAAGTGTTCGAGTGATGTAGGACAATTTTATGGTAAATTGTCACAGACTTAATTCGCAGCTTAAGAGTTACATATCGTTGGCATAACTTATTTCCTAAATAAAGGTCGTCCTTCCCTCAGCAGACGATGGGTGCCTGGGACACTCGTATCCCAAAAATGTATCTTTTCCCACATCGAAATGATATACTTGCACGTTATTTAATATTTTGTGACTACAAATTTTTAGAAAGCACTTTATAAAGCTGTGGATTAAGAGTAGTGGATTCTACGTAGAGCTTTCTAAATTACGAGGTAATTAGAGTTGTACGGCAGACGAACAATCGGATTCGAAAATCCATCTCGTAGATGGCATACGACATGATTTCGGTCCGCCATTACTCCTCGGATTTGTCGAAATCCAAAAAAAAAACTTTTCTCGAAAAATGTTACCGACATGCCTAGTTGCGCGAGGTGCCGCCAGATGGCGACGTTCCGCCACGGACTGTCTATGCCCACCGCACGCGCGAGTGGCGCGCGACGCGCACGTGGTTACGCAGGACTTCAGTAACGAAAGTCCCCGTCCGACCGCGTAGAATAGTAGTTCAACGAGTTGCCAGAGTGGCGCTGGCAAGCAATCGGCACACATCTGAAATTGGCAATTTTGAACAAAATAAATCACGCAGCCGCTGATTAAATCAGCATATAATGTTAATGAGCGCGAAAAGTAAGAGTATAACCTAAAAACTCGAAATGATTACTTTGCAACGCTCGTTAAAACAATTTTACTGGCTTATTAGTTTCGTTGCACGGTGTTTTTTTGTTTTTGGTAACACTTTTGCTGAATCGAGGAGTAGAACACTTTGTTCTTACCCACATTAAAATTGATTTCTCACTCTTTAGTCGAATCTACCCCAAAAGCGTTGTTTTTAGTTCTTAAAATTTTTATTTACTCAAATTCGAGACCTGAATTTAACAAATTTCAACAGTAATAAAATCGAAGCCTCGGTGGATGGAAATTTCGGAGTGGGAGCGAGAAGCAGAGAGGGAGTCTTGGTACGCGTTTACCCACCTTCCGAGTAGATGCGATCTCTCGACTTAGCAATTCAGCGCGAGCAATCTCGCACGTTTCAGCGCGGCAAATCCAAGGGTCTTTCCATAGTGTCCGGCGCAGAGGTCAATCTACCCTCAGATATATCAACCCCACCTCCTCCCCGACTCTCCTGACGTCACCCGCAACTCCCTTGATGGATCGAGCCTCTCCTGCCCGATCGAAATAGTCGATATTCAATCCTGATTTTCCATCCTATAGATGCGGGCCAAAAACCAATTCATCATATCACAACTGCTCGTAGAAATATTCTTAACGGCGATTATTATTTTTCTCTCCAAAACCGATACTCCTCGCTGCGAGCGGATAAACGTTCCACTGTGCCAGAACAGAGATCTCTGAGCTGGAGTCATCCTGAGTCGCCCTGCTTCTCTCAATATTTAGCAGCTAGTCGCAGTACAATGATCATAGTAGCACCTGCAAAAATGGATAAAACGACTGAATTTTATCAGAATAACCTTAATTTTGCTGTAAGAGTACAACGATTTAAGAATATCTCCACAAGTCAAGTGCAACTTTGAATAGCTTGCGAAGGAATAAATTTATGGAAAAACCTGAAGAGACCTTTTTTGTAGAGCGTTCAATTCTCTACAAGAATGCATATTTTTCGTTACTGTCAGATAATACGTTGAAGAAAAATAATCAATTTTGTAAGTAACGGACACCCTGTGGCACACCTAACATCCTCTGCTCTCATAAACCCTTTGTTTTTTTCTCCATCTCACGCGCAATCACTGCAGCAGTGGGGGGACTCTTTTGGAGTCTTGGGAACTTCAGCTTTTTTCACCATAATGGACCCAGTGGAAATGGCTAGTTCTTCCTACAGTTCTCGTTGCTCCGCTGTCTCCTGGGAGAATTCTAAAATCCTCGTAACCCTACGGATCAGAGGACAAATCGTTTGTTGCAATTGGGTGGTTCGTTGAAGAGTGTCCGATCAGCACTGGACTCCAGTTGTCACGCCTCGCGGCAATCAGTCCTCGAGGGGGGCTACGGCGTTCCAGCGAAAGCCACGGTTCTCCAGCCTAGTCGCCGGTACCCAAGGCAACGCAACCGACGTACTAAAAAGCCAATTCCGTACAATACGACACGCACGCGGATACATCTCCCCGATCAAGCTCGTAGTAAATTTGGTCGAGGCGACAGAAGCTTGCGCGGAGGTAGCAGTCGCAAGAAATACGTCTGGACCTTTCCTTCCTGGATTCCGAGCGGAGCCCCGGCACACAACAGCACCGTGTCGCTAACATCTGCATTCAGTCGATACATCACGCCTCACGCCTCTGGTAGTCTGGACTCCGCCTTTATCGCCCTCTTCGTCCTCTTCACCTTCTGCGCCACTGTCACTTTCCGTACGCTCCGCCCAGAGTCGATAAGATAAGCACGAGATTCACTCGTCTCTTGAATAGTAGTCCGCATCCGCTATCAACCCGACTGATCCACGCTCTCCCATTTCGTAGAATCAATAGTCAGTCGACACGTCTGGTACTCCGCCTCGATTCATCCAACCTTCTCGCTTCCTCCAAAAAATTCGACTACCTTCCTCCGTTTCGATTAATCCAGACCAAATTCCAGACCAAACCTTTGGGGTCGCATCTCCAAAAAGTCCGCCGACAATTTCACTCCGAACGTATGCCACGATAAAACTACATTCTTCAAGGTCACTGCTGCTTCGGAGAGGCTAATAAAAAATTCGCCATCTCGAATCAAATTCAATTTCTTGTGCAGAACATTGTTGAGCACCTCGGAGGAATGATTCTTCGCGTCGAATTCCCCACTCTGTATATACTCCTATTTTTACTTCGCGAGACCCGTAGCTGTTACGTACTAGATAACGGAGTGAGCCTCGATATGGCACAAAGTAAACATAATATGGGAATAACGTTCAATCCCAGCGACTTTATTACATACATCTTGCATGAGATTACATTCGGTCTCATCAATTATATAACGTATAAACCGCGTTAACAACATTTTTACCAAATACTTCTGTGAGCCTACTCTCATCGCTGTCACATGCTTTAATGTACGATCTGGTACCGATCAGAATGGTGTCACAGAATTAATTACTAGAAAAAAAAAATTATGGATATTACGAGTTTTAACGAGGACTGTATAAAATGGTAATGCTTGTTACGTCAACTGAGGCATTCACGTGACTCGGGCTCCGAGGACCAGACAGCACCATGCCAATTTCGTACCAATTCCATAAAAGAGCTGGGAAAAATGAGCTCAAAGTTTGAAGCTCATCAATTTTTGGATTTATTGCGGTAAGTTCTCGTTCAACAATTCTTCTAGTGCCTTCTGCACAGTCTCAAGTTTGGTATGGGCAGAGTTTCGCTGGCATGAGGTTCCATATTTTAATCGTTTGTGCCAAACTTTATTTTTTGGAGTTGGTTGCACTGAATTTTTTGGGATCTATCTGATGACTGGATTGTGGTAATAATAGTGACTCGAAAATGGACAGATATTTGCGGGAAGTGGGCGGAATTCGGATGTTTTTCCCCCAACGATCGAGGAGGCGAGTACACAGAGGGTATTTGCTGTGGCTTCGGATTCGTAATCGTGTTCTCGCTGCTTTCGCAGACCGACCACTTCGGGCATTCATCGGAAGCCGAAGTTTAAAGTCAGTCGAGATTGCATTGAAGAGAAGAGTCAGACAATCCTATCTGGACAACACGTATCTTTTGAGATGCGCGAGACTTTCAGAGTTGTTGGGCATCCCGCGCTACTTTGACAAGAGCGGAAAGTTTTCTAATTAAAGTTGCCCGTAGATGAGGCCAACTTGGACGGAGTTATATTCACGTGCTTCAACAGTCGCTTTTCCACTTCACCAAACAAGGGCATGCTTCGTAGCACTGCGCCGGCTTTTATCCAAAGAGAATCCTCGCGATGCTGCGCGCATTGTTTACTCGTCTTCTTTCCTTTCCATTCGATTCGTATGGTGACTCGTCAATTTTCGCTAATAACGTTAGATACGTAGACAACTACCTCCGAGGACAGCCTATTCTTTCCTCCAATTGCCATCGGAATACTGTTAAAAATAACGAAAAAAAATTTTGCTGGTTATTATTTTTTTTTAACGAATTTTTTTTCGCCTAGACAAATTTTGAAATCACAATTTTGAAAAATGTCGGTGTGCATGGTCGACATTTTCTTTATGAAATATAGGAATTTTTTCATTTTCAACCTATTTCTTCGTAGTGGAAATGCAAAAATTGTGAAATTGTACGTAAATCCATTTTTGACTTTAAATTACTTGTCAACGAGTAGATTGGGGAAAAAATGACAAGAGATCTTATTTGTAGATCGTTCAATTTCCTACAAGAATATCTATTGTTCTTGCCCATACGATGATTCGTTGTCGAGTAATAACGTTTTGGATATAAAAAGATCATTCTTCCTGGGTTATTCAAATGGGAAATGGAAAATAGCGGATAGGCACCTGTTGATATTGATGTTAAGAGCCCAGACTCTGACAGACATTTCTTTTCCTCGTGTCTGTATGGTAATTGGAGGAAAAAAAGTAGGCCCATTTTTTTGGCACACGCTAATGTGCATAGTAGCGAACAAGTGATCACCGGAGAATTGGAGACGAGAATGGAGTTTCGATCCGATTGGCTCAAAAATTTGGGAGAATATTCTAGACATATTGGACTATTGGATTGGAGAAAAAAATATTTAAAATTGATGTTTCGACATTTTTGAACGATGATCCAGCGATGTCGTTCGTCCCACGGTACGATAAAGTGGATATCGTAAGTGAGAAAAGCTACTTCTTGCTATAGGAGTCGCGTACACCAGTACGCGACCGGCAAATAACGAGCAGTCAAGTCGACCGTAGACTTTCTTCGTCGGCTTAATTATCTCGTTAGTGACTCCGCGTTGTACCGCGACGGCCACCGTGGGTCCCTGGGATCTTGACGTATAACGAGAGGCGCAATATCAACACTCTTCATAGGGCAACTTTTTGCAGTCCCCTCGAAGACAACGAGATATTTGGTATCACCGTGCACCCAATTGTCCATCTGCTCTCGAAATAATTATTATTAATTCGTTGAACAAATTCATTCAATACAATTTCATAACGAATCTTCGATTCATGTGATCAACTCGTTCAAATCTCAGTATTTTGAACACGTAACGAGTGAAAGAAAATTAATAATACATCATAAATATTCAACATTTTTCTTTCTCTTTCATTACTCGCATTCTGGTTAAAAACGTTCGAATGTCATTTTATTACTTCTGGTTCGGTTGTTCATTCGTTAAATGAAAAATGCGTGAAAAAAAAATTGTTCCCTGGGAGGATTTGAACCCAGGTTTTTCGAGATCCGTAGTAGAGGATCAACATCCCCGATGTATATGATAGATATCCACCTAAGGATTTTTTAATACTTAAGCTATGAATAATTGTTACGATAAATTGTTATTTTAAAAATCGGGGACGAAGGGGGGGGGGGGTACTTTCTTAAAAATGTATCTTTCAAGTCAATATGGTCGATCCAAATTTCGGAATATGGTAAATTTTCCCTGAAGTTTGCTATACAGAGGTCTATGAGGGCGCTGATTTTTCGATTTTGATCCTAAATTCGTAATCAGCAAACTCAAAAATCTCTACACACCAAATTTCACCGAAAAAGGATGGCTGAAAAAATTCGAGACCGAAAGGGTTAATTTTATAGATTTATAGACACGTTCAGCGCACAGATGTGTGTACATACGTAACGTTTTGTACGTTTGTAAAAATCCAAGATTTCAAGGAATCTTAATCCCGCATGGGTGGCAATCAACTCGCGAGTTGAACTCGAGCAAATGGGTCGACGAACCCGTGAGAGAAACTTGTCTCGTTTAATGATCAAGCGTCACCACCCGTATGATTTTAGCATCACGTTCGATCAAAAATACCGACAGTGCATCACAGAAAGCAGCGAGTAGTCGTCGCGAGCTGCTACCAGCATATTATCGGTGGCAGCAATTTCGACTCGAAATTAAAAAAAAAAAAAACTGTCACAGATTTGAAAAATGAATCACGAATGTCGTTGAAAAATGAATCACGAATATAAACAAATTACGGGGAAGGTGAGGGCCAGGCAATTGTTGGAGGAGCTAGGCAAATGCGAGTGAGAGATAAAGAAATACGAGCGAGATATCGATTATCCGTCACCTCATTTTGTACGTTGAAAGAAAAGCGGACTCCTGGGAATAGGGGTAGAATCAGGGATGAAACGATACACGAGAACACTTCTAGCATTCGCCAAACCGTTGTTCCTCCGGCGGGAAGACCCAACTTTTTTATCCTCTGGCAAAAAAAAAGTTGGGATTTGTTCGCAACGATTTGTTCGATACGTTGAGAATAATGCGATGGACTCCCGACTTCACGTCCTTCACAATTTAAATGCTTTCAGCTCGTCATTCCGCCCGTGAATTCGTTACTCCATCTCTTCTCTTTCACCTCGCGGACGCCGCGACATTTTTTCCCTCCTTCCAAACACCATATTTTTGCGCTCACTATTTCACGAATAGTCAGCTAGCAAAAAAGCTCCAAACGGCTTCAGCGAAGCTCAATTCAGAGATCAGCTACTTGGCCAGCGGATAAATAACGCGAGGAAGTTATAAACAAGTTGGCAACAATTTCCAGGTCGGATTTGGTGGGACGACTCATATCTGTACCGCTGGCATGTTACAGCCAACAATTTGATGCTAGACGCCTGACAAAAAATCGAGGCGTTTGAAAAGCGTGGTGAATAGAGGCGGAGCGAGGTAAGAAGAGTAGATTCAAAAATAAACACTCCGTTTTCGTGTGGCAAGCGTTAGACGGGTAGACTCAGCGAAACGTGACAAGGGCCGAAGCTGTTTTCTTAGTTCGACGAACGAAAATAAACTAACGTCAGAAGAAAAGTTGGTAAAAAAATGTGGAATGGCACGGAAATAAGTGGCCTATTGACCCGTAGGGGTGTCTCGCGCCTTATAACAATGACATGTTCAATTTAGGGTGTGGAATCAGAAATAGAAGCGCGAGCTTTTCATTGGATGGTAGAGAAAGTTGGAGAGTAGCAGATAAAGTGACAATTTTTTATTTCACAGCTTCAGAAAATTACGTAAGAAGGGGGGGGGGGGGCTTTGTCGGGACTCTAAAGGGTTTGCCCCCCTTGAAACGAGCTTAGGCTATCAGCTCCGTAGCTTGGTCGAGATCGAAGATCACGAAATCGCTGGAGCCAGTTTTCTTGTGGGAAGACGGAACCGAGCCGATGGGAAAAATGGGGAGAGGAAAAAAGGCGGATGGGAAGGAGACGAGATACCGATTTCGCAAGGTGGAAGTAGAGACGAGAAACTAGTGTCACGCCTCGGTGCACATGTCGCTAAGACGCTGGTGGACAGATGCGATATTGCCGTCTAGACTTAGGCCGATGGTCTGACACTTCCTGCCGCGTACCTAACAAACACTTCGTATACGGAACCCTAGTCCAATTCCCACAGGATTCAGGAAATTCCTCGTTCCTCATCCTCGTCCTCTCATCCTCGCCCCGCAGCTCGCAGCCCTGCGACCCTCCCGATTCCTCATCCCAGAAACATTATCATATACTCCCACGACGATGCGCCTCAGGTTTTTCTCGCGGTACTTCCCCCCGCTATTTGGGGGAGAAATGATCCCACGGCGACCCGAGTGTCGCGCCTTCCCGGAAACACCCAAGTCATTTCTAGATCTCTCGCATATTTCGCTCGTTAGGGAACCATCCACGGACTTTCACGTACCATCGGCATGCTTCGTCTCCATAAAATGCCGCGCGATCAAAAACCGAAACGAGTCGCGAATACGAGTATAACGCTTCCGTTCCGCTGGCCACGTGCAGCCTTACACACTTCCGCACCTCCGGCAAATTTGTGCCTCGTTTTGGAAATTGCGTAACGACGGGTCTGATGGCTCGTAGATTTGTCTTCGTTTCTAGCCCAAACGTGGAATGCTCGTTCCAGATCATCACCCCCCACCGCCGGTATACCTATGGGGAACGAGGAGCAACTTCGAAATAGTCAGGAATAGCGCCAAAGGCCGCCAGGTCACGCCTTCCGCGAGTTTACAAACCGAGGAGGGATGTTTCTCATTACACACTCCATATGTCGATTACTCACAGTCGTCCCATGCGTACGTGACGTGCCAACGTACTTGACGTACGATCTCGTATACCTGTCCGAAGATGCTTCATCCCCTCGCCACAGCGGGTGGGATTTCGAAAAACGCAGATCCAACGAAAAATAAATTAACAACTGTTAAAAAAAGCTTAAATAGAAAATAGCGAAGAGAGCTTGCGAGTATTTCCACCTATTACAATTTGTTACTCATCTGTTCCCCCTTTATATGATATTTTCAACTTGGTTAACCCTTAATGGTCACACCTCCCGATTCCGACGTGATGGTCACATGGGGTGTCATCAACCCCACTCACTTTGGAAAGTGATCAATAACTAAAAAATTGAAAAAAAAATTATATCAAAATACTACAACGTAATGTCAACCTTTACGCGTAAGGCCATGTCAGTTATTTTCAAGTCGTGTAATTTTTAATACCAAAAAGGAAAAGTCGAAAAAAAATCGTAAAATATGACTTGTTTCATGAAAAGCCATGCAGAGACTTCAATTTTCAACGAAAAAAAATAAAAAAAATCGTTTCATAAATCTGAAATAGCATACTTTCAGGTGGGTGAGAATAAATTAGTGGCCGTTCCAAAAACTATATTTATTTGAACATCCGAAGTGCGGAAAAATGATACGCCAGATTTGTTATAACGAACGATATTTTATGATGGAAAATGGTTCAAACTACCCACAAATGACGACACGTGTCCCATTTTCACAAATACTCTAGGAGGCCCCATAGCCATTTTTGCTGCCCCATTTTTGAGGCACGAGTCTTATTCGAATGGGCCAAAAAAGGGCATTTCTACGAATCCTCACGACGCTGAGTGTGAGAAGAGGTATGCGAGGAACAACATGTATTTATTATTATACAACGAAAAACGTTAGATGCCTCCTGCTAGACGCAGACTTAAGACTGTAAAGTCGCACGTTTTTGGACCCAACTCGGTGCCAAAAAGAGGACGGTGTTCGAGGAGGTGAGAAAGCTCCGAGGGGTGATGCGAAGATGATGCTTTATTGAGAATTCTCAAGAAAATTCCCATGAAATCTGAGGTCGATCGAAGTCGATACTTCTCGGATATCTCTCTATCGACATTCTTTCCGAAAAGGATGTATCCGTGGAAAAAAATGTAGCCGTCGCCATCCGTTGGCCAGAGCGAAGTCGAGTCAATGCCTCGTCGTTTTTGAATAGAGAAGAGAACTATTCAGGTTGATCGGGCGCGCAAAGGATAAAAACCGCCGACTCGAATCGCTTCACACGCCGCAGAGACCTACTCGACTTCTTATCTGCATAGCTGCCCGAGCATTCGTCAGAACGACTTTTGATCAGCGTGCGATCCCTTGCTCGATCAATCCGTAACGGACGCGACGATAGTTTAGCCACGCCTGATGATGCTCGCCGCTCGTGTTTCTTCTGCCACGCTGCAGTACGATTTACTTGCGCGTTCACGATAAATCTCTCACAATTTTCGGTCGACTATCTATATAACTCGCCTCTGCTGCCACTCGTCAACCCTTTCGCCCCCCAATTTTCCACCCTCCGCTTTTTTACCAGGGTTTTGAGTTTGCTGAATCCGAATCTGCAGAATCAGCGACCCCAAAAACCAATTTTCAAAATAAATAATCAAATTTCAAAATTTCTCTGAAATTTAAAAAGTCGAAGTCGTGAAGAGAATTTTTTTCCAATCTCCTCAATCATTTCTTTCGGGGGGAAAAAAGCTTGTCGGAATATATGCGATAGCTTGCACACAAAAATTGTTGGAAATGTGCTTTTTTGGGGTGTTCACCTTGGAAAATCTCCTCGAGAGTCACAGAATTTAACAATATCAATTTTGAAATTTTTGACAAAAAAAAAAAAACGAAGCTCGTGCAACGAAAGCTCGATTAGAGTTGTTATTATAGCAAGATTTGACGAAATAGACGCGATCGGTTCGAAGATTCTGTCGTATCTATCGCACGAAACGACTCGACACCACTATTTGTCTGTGTCACTACACTCTTTCGCGACACAAGTCGTCAGCCCTTCAAGGTGCTTTTTGCAGCAGCGCCAAATCGGATTTTTATCGAGTAGCAATTGAAATTGCGAAATTGAATACCACGCAAATAAATCGAGGTAAAAAAATGTCGAGAAGAAGAGCTTGAAAAGAGGCTGAAATTGTTTCAAGACAAAAAGAGTGCCAAAAAATCCGAAAAAATTCAGGCAAGTTGATGCAACGCGTAGAAAAGTGTAGAATTTTTTTAGCGAGGTAGGAAAAAATGGGGAAGCTGGAAAAACTGGTTGGGGGAAGAATGGCTCATGGTGAAAATTCGTTTGCGGAAAAATTGGAGGAGGGAAACGAGACGCGCAACTTGGTTTCGATGCATCTTAATAAAAAGCTAACTCGGCGTGTACCAGCGACGTTTACTATGATAATCGTCGTATCAGCCTCGGTTGTCATTTCGTTCTTCGTCCCGAGCCGAATGAATTGAAAGCGGTCGTTCGGGAATTTTTATTACCGGTCGTGGAAAAAATTCGGTGCGTTGGTCATTCTCCGTTCGCCAGGCTGGAGAATCGGTCACGCCTAAAAATTCTCCAGAGAATATATTTGAGCCGGCAGTAGTAGTTTTTCACCGCCCCGATCTCGGTCGCCGGGAGGTGGGATTGATCTGTTAACTAGTAAGATATTTGTGAGCCCGGTGGTCAAGCTGAAAGCTCGTATAGAAAATTGGCAAGGAAGGTTACGCCTACCGAGCGCTAAATACGCGTGCAATATTGTTAGTCGACGCGTACCGATTGTCCCGCGAAATAACGGCTCGTTTTTGGAAGCTTGCGCGCGGGCCTCCGTCCTTTGTCGGTTTGCCGGATACTGGACCGAGAAACTTCTGCTCCGGTCATCCATTGTCGCGGAGTTTGTATTTAAGAAGTTATTCGACGATTGTTAAGGACGCGTGGTCCGCGTCACGCCTACAAAAATATTAGAAATTTCGCGCTGCTTTTTCACCGCTGGCCAGCTGGATCATTATACCTCCTCGAGGAAGCGTACTTATTCTACGCAACTTTTCCTTGCACTACGAGTCGTCGTTGCGACATTTTTACCCAGCCTCCGCGCGCGATTTGTGCCGGTAGCTGGAAAATTGACGTTTCAATTTTTACGGAACAGGCGAGTAATATCCATTGCGACGAATCTTTACAGATAGAGACGTGAGGAGTCCGACAGCTGTTTCGTTCTGGAAACGAAGGTGACAAGTTCGTAGATTGACGAAAAACGCTCGTCTCGATTTTCAAGGTCATCCTTGTTTTTTTGCTCAGAGTCCTATTTTCGTCCCGTTTCTCGCAGGATTCAGTATTCCAGCGGAGATAGAATCAAAGTAGCTAGAAATAATTAGAGGCCGCGATTTTTTTCTAACTTCAAGGGCGAAGGGGTGGTCGAGGGTGAAGATGTCGATTTTCTCTTTTCGGATATAACTCGCTAATTTACAACTTTAGAGCAAAAATGATAGAGTCTAAAGTTGTTTAAAATCAAATTTCCCACAAGTTTGGTAATCACAGTTTTTACCCTAGGATCGATATTTGCAGAGTTATACCATCGAGTTTACGGAACCAATGGTAACGAGTATTCAGATCTTACACTTTCAACCCTCCGAGGAAGTTAAAAAAAAAAAAACGCTGCCCCTAATTTTTTTCAGGTAAGAAGTGTGGGTCTCGACCGGGTTGCGCAATTTCAAGTTCGCACGTGGATCGAGGAGACAGTAGGGGGCTAGTTACATCAGACTTCAAATTGCCTCGAGGTATATGTAGCTGTATTGTATTGCATTTCTACAACGTGCGCCAATCATAAATTCGTATTGGGCCCCATCGAACGGGGAAACGTTCGAATGGGCGGACTCGAATTGGTAGGAAGACCAGAACAGACGATTATTCGTGATCACTGTTGTATTGTTCAGAGTCAAGTGGTTCATTAACCCGGAGGGACTCGAAAAAGCAGACTATCATTCCTCGCTGTATCATCGGTGTGGTCACGTTTCGGGTGCATTTTCGGCATCGAGCCACAAAGTTCAAATTTCTAGAAGTCCAGAGGAAGCTCGACGAACGAGATTTTCAGCGCAGCTACAAGGGCAGCGCTTTAAAAAGTTTTCAAGGTCGTTCGAAAAATTCTCCTGGTATAAACGATATTTGTTTCTGTTTTCGCTGTTACTCGTTGTGCTTTTGACAATAAAGTACAGTGACAAAAACACGTATCGCGCCGCATCAATCGGATGTGAGAAAATAGCAGCATAGTCGTTGCATAGCGATCATTCGTGTGATAAATTTTATCTCGTACCTCCAGCCGCGAGTCGATTCGGTATTCTCAATGAAATTTATAGCCTTTGCTCTCGCAGCCACGAAACGATTGAGATCTCTAATATATTATCGATTTATTCAAGAATTTCGAATAGATTTTCTTTCCATCTCCATCGGCTCCGACAAATACCGGTATCCCCGTGAAAAGATCGGTATCGACGCGCCAACACGTCGTCGTGCGAGTTGTCAAATTCCAAATATTACTACAAAGCGATAGAATTTCCGTCGCTTCATTTCTCCTTCCTCGCACCGCGTCTCGCCATATTTAATAATTTCCTCGCCTTATTTTCTATCCGCAGTCGCAGTCCCAAGGAATTCTTGGTCCACGATTTCCAATACTTTACTGTTTAATTTCCCAAACCACGCAAATGTCTCAAGCCCTCGATTTTGAAAACTGTTCACCACGATCTGCTCGAGAGCATCATTCACTTGTGACAATTCGGTAAAACTAGTTGCCAATGTACAAAACAAATTGCCAGCTCGCTGCTCCTTCAAATGTAAAAGATGCCTGCATTTTTAATGCCTTAATATATTATTACAGCGCAATATCCTGAAAGAAAACTTAAAAACTCGCACTATAGCTTTGCCCAAAGTCAACGAGACTATCAGCTCTACAAATGTCCACTTACTTCGCAAAAAAAAAAAACTACCACCTATTGCCTAACTGCCCAAAAACTCGAACTTGCTCCAAGAGGTTACTGAGGAAAAAACTAAAGCTGTGCATAAGTTCTAAGACTGATTAGTTTACTAAGACTTTGATCTATTTTCGTATGAAACTACCGTGAGCTAACAACTATAGGCTGCACAGTATTATGCCTAATGCAGCAATCCTCCTGTATTTTGTATTTGTATTTATCGAACCATGGACCAATGTACAATGACAATAGTGCATCCTACCACAAATCTCCCACAGACACAATCTAGTTGCCTGTGTGCCTGGGTAGCGTAGATGAGGAAGCATGAGCTAGCTGAAAAAAGGGAGCATCCAATCATTACATCAGTATTACAGGGAGTCGTTTTCAGGTTGTTCTTGTCAACTCGTGAGGTTATTATTTCTAGGGTGGGCTTAAGCATTTGGCACGTCGTATATAAGTTGGACCGCTCAAAAACCACCCTATTCGCCAACGGGACCAGCAAGTCGTCCTTGGTTCAATACTAATAATTTTGTCTTTCGGTGTGTCATAGAGACGAGACAGAGACTTTTCCTGATATCTAGAGGGTTGAAGCCATGAGCGGGCAATTTTTTGTGGACAGAGCAGACTGAATTGATAAGTGCAGATATAGTATCCTGGTAGGCTGCACCTCAGGCAAGTGTGCCATAGTGGGCAATACTGTCAACGAATGCATAAAATATGCAGCAGAGGGTGTCTAAGCGCAGGTGTCGTAGTTTATAGGGTATATAGGGCCCTGCTTAGATCAGAACTACAGCTAACTCCCAAGTATACATATTTGTCTACTCTTTTAATAGGTACCTCATTGGTACGTGTATTCATGTTTCTGGGGAAGCTATCAGAATAGCAGCACGGACAGTTTTGTCGACACTTACAGTTAATTTGTTACAGGCAAACCATGTACGTTCATACATGCCTCGCGATGTACTGCAGGTAAGAAGGAATTGTTGCGTCTTGAAAAACGGACGGATCGAATCACACTAATCGAAGTAGTAGGTACATCAGAGTGGACTATTCTACGCCAAACTGTGCACATTCCACGGAGTGTATTTCCACTGGAACTGGTTTTCCGCGTACGGTGGATCGATGGATGGGGGAAAAAATGGATCATCCGGTGTCGCGAAGGCTGGAAGGACCCACCGCTTTTGAATATCACGGCACAGTAGCTCGCATATTGAGAATAGGTGTAATACTTCGCGAAGGTTTCCGAAACTCGCTTTCGTAGGTTCGTCACGTAGAACGCGAACCACGACGGCGACCACGCCACCATGGTGCACCATCCCGTCGTCCCCGTTTTCCCTTATCGGTCTCTCTCTCTATCTTGCTCGAAGATTCGATTTCGACGGAGGTAGGACTAGAAGGATGGCGGGACGGTCGCGAAAATAACAACTTGATTTCATATTCTTGGGGTGGTTGTCAGCCGCGTGAAGAATTGAATGAAATAAAATAAAGCCGACGGATTCCTCAGACCCTACCGGATACTTTACGGCTGGGTCTGTCGCCGTTCCACTCGCCCGCCACATCCCGAGCCTACTCGCGGATCCGCCTAAAAATTCAGTAAACCCATACCTCCATCGCTGTCTCCAATTGCCGATCTACGGATCCCAGATCTGGGATCCTGTGACTCGAGCAGATTCCCATAAAATCGACGTAGTTCAGCACCGCTTTCCGCGCTACCTTCACCTTGAAAGTGAACTCTGCCATGGGCAAACTGGATCACGACTACTGTCCTGCAGCCACGGGACCGAACACCGTTCTCCTGTGGGCCCCAGCGAGATGTACTCTTCTTGTACGAAATCTTGCACTCTAGGATAGACTCTCCTGCTCTGCTCCAGCTGACACGTCTTAACGCCCCTACCCATCCCTGCAAAAAAAACTCAGTGCTCTATGGAGCCTGCAAAATGGGCAACGATTCCCCTACTCCGCAGGACATCCTTGATACTTCATCCATTGCGCTCTTCGCGAAGTTAGTCGGGAACAGAATTTTCTCTGCTGAAGCACTGCTAATCACCCTTTACTGTAGGTAGCCATACGCACGTACGTAGTTACATATAGATGTTCCATTTGAGTTTGATGTGCACCCCTGCGCAGCTCTGGCCTGTGAGTCCCAATCGCCAGGCAATTCAGCAATAAACTGGAAATGGGTAATTGACAGAAATACTTTAGTTCCTTGGGAAGTTAGAGAATGTCTGACCAAGATTTGAGAACACGTTTGTAGAATCGTTGTATCAATTAATGTACCGGTAGTTCATGGCTCACGACCAGGGAAGGGGGAGATGAAACGAGAAGTGAAATATGCTGGAAGGTAAGCATTCTTTAGAACCGAATTTACACGAGAATAGGTAAAAGCTCTCTACGGTAAATAGGTAGGCAGTGGAGCAACGAGCACGTTTGATTTGCCTGCTGGAAACGTGTCTTGTCCCGAGTTACAATTCACTTCAAAGCGAAGCCGTAATCTTTGATCCGCATCAATGCTGGAACCACTTTAATCCGAGATAGCCCCGGTCTTCGGGGTGTGAATTACGACTGTGCGATTCCAGAGGTCGGAAAAGGAGCTGGCGCAATAAAAACGTCGCGAACGAGCAGCAGGGAGTTGTCAAGTGGAAGGTACGACGTCATACGGGGTGCGAGAGAGCGAGACGAGAAGAATATGGTCGAGAGAGATGCTGCGATGTCGCGAGGGTGAGAAGGACGAAACGGTACCGTCAACCACTCAGCGAGAAGCGTGATCGGCTTACCAACGTTAACACGCCGGTACGTACGTTGCGCAGGGATAGGAATAGGAAACAGGGTCCGTCGTGTGCCTTCTACGCGATGTGTGCCGCGCTCTCCGGCACTCTCTCACATTTATCTCGCGGCGAAATTGAACCGTTTCGTCAGACACCACGGCGACGCTGATGCCGAACAAAGCTTGCCGCTAGATCCTCGACTATACGCATCGACTTATCGCCTCGAATGGCTCCTTACTCCCGACGATCATTTTTACCCAACTGGGCAAAAAAAAAAAAAAACGGTGTTTTCCTGTCAAGGACATTCGTCCCTGCAGCGGAAAGAAAATCCCTTTGTTTTTTTTTTTTTGGCAACTGCGGAAATTGCAGTCCGATGCGTTTCGTCAAGAGGTACTTGCGTTGGGTAAAACCGAAGACGGGGCGCACCCCGCGGGTCAGATTGAAGGCGAGCTCGTTGATTGGTACGACCTAGAAGGCTAATTGACCGCGTGGTTAACGTAATACTTTTCTCAGCTTTATATAACTGTGACATACGCGCGCGGTGAAGTAGTCCTAAAATAAACCATCGTGCCTCCGAGAAATATTATTTGTTCTTAAGTTGGAATTGGAGAGGCGGCGTAGATGGACCTGGATTTCTTTATTAACTTGACCATCGGGACGCCAAGCCTCTCGGCTACTGCCGCAAATGTAAGCTCATCTTTCATTAAGACTCGGCAGCTGCGTCGTCACTTAACTTATTAAACAACATGGCTGCCCCAACCGTAACAGAAAACATTTACTTCTATTACGAGGAACGCTCCCTCTACGTATAATTGTTTAATTGTTTCATTGTGCCACTAGAGATATCGTCGCCTCGGACGTGGTGACTCAACTTCTGTCATCGTATTCACCCTTCATTTTGCAACACCTATCCGTGGCGACCATTTTGCAGTCTCAGCAGAAACGTTCGAGACATGGGATTCCCAAATTTGAGAATTACCAAACAGCCTCCTACGTCATGGGAACACTTGGTTGAAAAATGTCCAAAATTCTACTCGTACCCCTGGCTTCTGGGGTCCTCACGTGTGTGGTAGTTCCCAGCAATGAAGAGACCCTTCTCTGGAGGGGATGAAATTTGTACACTAACGCGTATCGTTCTCGACTTCGTACAAAATCAATTTCGCCTCGGGTCCAGATGGAAGAAGACTGTTCGCGGGCATTCTCCGTTTCACGAATTTGACTCGTCCTCTGTTGTCGTTATACCTACGTCCCTCGAATCTCCTCGGCTGACGGGTGCCGAATAAATATAAGGCGTACATAAATATACATCTATGTATGTAAAGTGCGAGGAGATATCAGCATATGCATGACAGAAGGGTGAAGAAGGTGGTGTCCCCGCTATTATCGATTGCACGGATTCTCTTGCACGCCCGTCGATTGCGACTCGAGGGTCCTCTTCTTGTAATTCGGCGGGGCGTAGCTCGCTGTAATGCGAGTAGCACTCGTCGACTTCGAACTACAACGAAAACGCCGATTCGCGACACATACAGATCCACTAATTAAACTCGTCTTCCACGATCAAGTTTTCCAAATAGTCTCAGCAATCACTGGCCTTCCATCCTGACAGATTGGCCTGGACCTGCATCTACTCCGCCACTTCCTCGTACACTTTCAGATCACGTCTACCACCACTATTACAAAGATCCATACTGCAGTGGAACATCTTGATAAAGATCTCTAGCTAATTGTCTAGCAACAAATTTGAAGACGTTGAACACTGAAAAAGAGAGAAGCAATAGAATGGAGCTGATCTGGTGAGAATAAGAAAATGAACTGCAGGAGTTCCACTTGTTGTAGAGTATAACGTACAGTTAATAAACTCATTGCAATACAAAGTAGCCTTCTACTCTACTTTTCTATTCTGGACTTCAGGGTTCTTGGCCTTGAGTTAGTTGTACTTGGGGATTTGTGCCTTGAGCAAGCACTGTTATCTTTATTGTTTATTGTCAGCTATTTTGCTTTTATCTTATATTGTATATGTCATCGTGAACAGAAGCATTGGTACCTCTTTAAGAATGCAAACGCGTTTGTACAATTTTCTGGCAATAAACGTACAAGTTGCCTGTTTTGTGACGGTCCTTGAGGAGAAGACATCAGGTTATTCGTCTACTGCACGAATATTTTTTGCGTAGAACCAGGGGTGAAAATTGGTGTATGCAATGATAGACTGTAAAATAGTAGTCCTGCGCTGTGGCGAACTGGCTGAAAAAATCTTCTCAGCACTTTTCACTTGAGTTCTCAGTTGTCGAGAGGTTATTTTGGTCCGGTACGTTTTCCAATTTGTGCGGCAATATGATTCTGTAATTTTTCTTCCACGACCAGGAATTCATTATAAATCACAATTAAATTACGCGAGTAATTACAAAAAGACAATTTATATTTATGAGGCGACCCAATATCCTGGAAGGGGAAAATGGCAAAAAATTGGAGAAACAAAATCGAACCCGACTGATTTTCCTCGTTGAAAAACTCGCGCGGAATAGGAGAAGGTAAGAACGAAGTGGGGACGCCGTAGACGCGGGACGGCGGAGCTTGATCGGCAATAATTGTGAAACTAAGTAAAAACTTGCAATTTTCCGGTCGACATTTTTTTTGCATAATTAACCGGCATATAGAATCGCGATGGCGAATGTTTATCATTCCAGTTTGGTGGGGAACGTCGTAGGTTATTAGCATATTAATTTCGCGGAGACTGCGGAGCGCAGATAAAGCATCTTACGTAGCGAACTTCAGTGATGAATCAAGCTCACGGCGTAATTATTCAGAAAGTTGCGGGACGACCAAATCGCTCGTCGTGGCTCGGAGAAAAATATTTTCATTTCAGGCCTCGTGGCTGATGTACCGCTCGCCTCCACTTGCTCGCTGCGTCTTGATACGCGAGATACTTTTCCGTTGCGGAATCTCCGTACCGCGGAGAGATTTGTACGCGAGGTGCAGTTGGAGGCAGGAAGTGCTAGCTGCAGTGACGCTGATTAGAACTCATAAAATCATAACGTTGTCGACGCTTCGGTATCTCCGGGATCGCCACTTCCACTCGGTGGGTCATTTTGACCCCGTCCTCGACTTCGTCCGAAAGCGTCCAGGCTTCTCAAAAGAAGACGGTGCTTGAAATCCAAAAAGCTGCGATCGTTTTTCTGAAACTTCATTCCTAGTTCGAAAAAAAAATGTTCGCGAATTTTTTAAGCGTTTTGAAGACTTCCGGGATACTTGTAATACTTGAAAAGTACTTCAGCACTATCCGAATAACGCGTGTGAATTTTTTCGAGTGAAAAGATTCAGCAGTTCCGGAGTTATGGACGGTCACGAAGTGGATAGGGTCAAATTGACCCGAGATGTTCGAGAAAATAGGCGTGTACTGGAAGAGTTGACGAATTTATGACAAAGACAAGTTTACTCCTGCCTTAGTAAATGCTCTGGCACTCGAATAGTACAGTATTCAAGAATTCGCGAGGATTTGATCGTGTCATTAGAGTCACAAGAAACGAAGCTATAGTCCATCTTCGAGAGGTCCAAAAAAATGATCGCGGGGTGGGTAAAAAACCTCAAAAACTGCTCCACCAAATGCTTAGAAATTGTCTCGCCCTCGAAAAAAGCTTTTTCAAAATTTGGATTGCGTCCAAAATGGCGGACCTTTCGAGCAAAATTCTGGATAATTGAAGATGTGCTGGTATAATCGTAACTACGACTCAAATGATGACTCACGAACGAAAAAAATGACTGAACAGTATGAAAAACCCCTTATCGCGAGAAAGTTGAGAACAAAGGTGAGGATGAAAATAGGGTCTGCAAACAGAGTCATCAGGCTGAAACAATGTTAATTTATTTACTCTTGACGGACCCGTTCGCTGAAAAACTCCGCTTTTCTCCAGTTCCCCCTTTATCAGACTCATATTTCATCAGCAACGTCGTTTATAAGCGAGCAAGAAATTAGCTTTCTCGCTAATTAACTCCCCAGAGCCACCAAAGAACTGAAGCCAACACGTTACTATTTTTCCTCTCCTCTCTTATCTGGAAGGAGATACTCGGAGGAAGAGGAATGGGGTGACAGTCTTTTCCAGAAACACTCCACAACGCTCCAACAAACATCTCGAACAACATCTCGAATCGTTACGGTTTTCCCAACATTCGCTTTTCATTTGCCCAACTTTTGGGAAGCAGCAAATATCGTAGTCATTTTTACCTCAAAGCATAGTCCTCAATAGTATAACCCAAAATCTTATTTTCTGGAGAAAATACTTATTTTCTGGAGGTACCCGTTCAGAAATGCGAGCATCATCCAGAACTGCTCCACGTTTCGTTGACATGCGACCCAATCGGTCATAGAACAAGTTGGATCTCATCGCAAACGAGTATTATTTTTCGCAACCCCCAAGACGAGTACTACGAGTCTACGCTACTCTCGCTCGCTCTTCGTCTTCCTCGCCGTTTCCTTTTTTCTCTCTCGCCCTCCTTTCTCCCTTCTCCGCTCACCCTCGCGCCACCCCGAGCTTTCGCCGCTCGCCACTCCTGATTTTCCACCCTCCACTCTCCTCTCTTATCAACTCCTAAGTCACTTCGGACTGTTTGGCTCGAACCCTGCTTCTGGTATTGTTTGTAGTATTGGAATAAGGCACGGTACTGCATTTTATATTCACTAGCTATAACCATAACTCTTGTTGCACCCGCATCGTGGTTGGTTTGTTCCCTCTACAAATCTTCCTTCGCGATTGTTTCAATCCGAGTCTTTTTATTGCGGTCCATGTCGCATTGCAGTGTCTTTTTTCCTGCCCCCTGAGCCCGTTACATTGCGCTGCGATCGGACGAGTTCGCCGAACACCTACACGCAGCGTGGCTTACCTCCAGGCACACGTAGCATCCGTTATCCGGCGCTGTGTTATACCTACCTGCGTCTTGCTCCTTTGAATAACACCCTTGCCCCTTTTTTTATCTCCGCCGTTCGCGCGTTCCTCTCTTCCCTCGCGCTTGGAATCCAACCGATGAAATTGATGATTACGACATCTATCTCCTACATCTTCCTTCAAAAGCTCCCCCCCTATTGCGGCATTCCAGAAAGCTCTGTCGCGCACAAAACTCCTCGATACTGTTCGTCTACAATTCGCCAGCATCGAATCCATTTGACATAATCATTCGGCGAAATGAGGACCCCAAAACAAAGATCAGTTTTGGAGACTCGTGTCATCACCGAGATACGCCTAACTAACGCCCAATGGATCGCAAACCCACATAGCTGGCCACCCCCTCGTTCCGAGGTAAAGTTTTGTATTCTTCAGCTTGCACCGCTCAAGGGTTTGTTATCTGTCGCCTGGCCTCCCGATGACCTTGGACCTCCGCGTCTGTCAATCCCTCGCTCCCGTAAAGCACAAGCTACCGGTGTCTCATGGTCCTCGTGCGACTGTCCTGCCTGAGGCGAATAACACGACTAAAAGTGATCGTCTAATTTTTTTCCAGCACTCACGTGTAGTTGGCACTGTCATTCCTCGTTACTCCTCGTTTCCTGGCGTATTTCGAGGCGTAGAATCCGTTCCCCTTGGATTCACCTCGATACCTGGCCGAGAAATGGAGTTACGAGGAAAAAAGATGGCTGACAAAAGGTTGGGACTAGACGGGTAGGTTGCGATTGCCGGTCAATGTCGATTACAGATTCCTATCTTATCGATCCGATATTAGGAGATCGGAGATCGATTGCGATCTCCGCGCACGTTGGGTCGGGAGCGTTAATAGAAACGTGAGGAACAAAACGTTGACGGTGGAAGACGTACGTTTGCTTTGGTATCGTTGATAAAGCTTATCTCGATCGTTATGCCACGTAGTAAAGGAAAAGCGTCGGACATATCAATGGGATCCATAGCCAAGTTGTACACCCGATCCGATTGGACGTAGGACGACGTATCTTCGAGGTATAATCTCCGTGCGTATATCTCTTTGCGCACCGATCTATCTATCTTATTACGCTCGAAGATATCACGTATGAGAGGCACGAGAGGGATGAGACCTCGTAGGTGAAACAAGATTCACAATCAGGACCGGCAAGTTTATTCGAAAGCCCGAATCTCATCCAGATGTTGCGAAGATACGTGGAGATATCCAAGAAGAATACAACGCGCGTATCGACGCGAAGCCTTATTGGATCAGGAAGGCCGCGAAACGAAGTGGAAACAACGCAGCGGAGCTGCCCCCAGAATATGTGGATTCTACCTCCTTTGAACTTTCTCAAAACCTGCCCGCGAATCCTCTACTCGCCACGTGACACTTGCTAAAACGATTACTATTAAAAAACAAAAAATAAAACAGCTTGGAAATTGTGAAAAAAAAATCCAGTAGATTGGCAAGTCATAGCAAACTTTTGTATTCTCTAGTCCAACTAGTTTGATCTAGAAAATCAGGTATAAATAAATTTTATGCCAATTACAAGGACGCATCTGAGAGTGACTTTTGCAAAATCGTTTTTGGAACCTGAACGGGATCGTTGGTTTGGAAGTCGAGGTGAATTTCGAGAGGCATCAGTCAACGTGTCGCTCAAGGTACGTGGACGAGTTGTTTAGAGCAGTTGAGTAAAAATACTCGTGGAACGTGACACCAAAGGCGCTAGTCTTAATATCAGCTCATTAGGGTCAATTGAACTCGTATGCCCGTTGCACATTCCAAACATAGCGGCCGTACGGAATGTTGAACGTGTCGCCTAGGAAAGTAGCGTGACTGTGATGTCATCTCCCAGGACTCAGGATTCTGACTACTGCAGGAAACTAGCGACTTCTCGTTTTCTTATCACTCGTCGATCGTGACAGATCCTGCATATTCGCGCATCCTCAATTCGGTGGCTGCGCATATATGCGCCACGAGCATCCGTTGAGGTTACATTGTATACATCGAGACCCCCAAAAGCGTCTGGTTCCAAAAAGGTTCCAAAATCCAAAATCCAAATGGATCCAAAATTGGTCGACCATATTCACATCGTACCTAGGGAAAAAACAGTTTCAAGCACTTGACTTTTTCAGATTCTACCCTAATTTCCAAATTGCCTCAGGAGGCTGAAATCATCCCTTTCAGGCACAGCAACACACCAGTGGCCCACCCAGACCAGTTCGCAGAAATCTCCCAAGAAGCAATAAACGTGAAAAAAAATAACTATGTAATAGGAACAATAATGATGCCGATAGTAATATTAATAATGAAGATAATAGTGACGACGATGACGATGATGGTGATAAAACCCTGTTCTCACGCATCGGCCAGCATCTGCTTACTTGCTCGTGGAACTGTCGTCGATCAACGCGAGCATGAATGACATCTCACTTATTTTGTCATTAAGCATCTCGCAGCGATGTTCTGATGCTGATAAATGATAAATGGTAAATAATTGTAGGCGAGGAGGACATCGGTTGGGAGAAGAAGCATCGAATGCTCGGGATTGCAGGCAGATAAGAATGCGGATACGGTGAGGCGAAACTGGAAAGCGCTCGTGTTATTTTCAAAATCTCGCTGCCAAAACTCGACGGATTCATCAGATTCATGCGAATGGCTGTGTCTTCGCGAAGACAAGTGTTCTCTTCAAAGTTTGTCTAATAACATGTGTAGTGTTATAATACAGTGCAGAGAATTAGTATAAAAAAATGTTGTAAGGATTCGTTCAGCGATTCGTTTTACTGTGGGACATTCTAATTTTTGTGACATGCTATAGCCAACTTCATTTGCAACTGAAATGACTATGGGCCGTTGCAGAAGTTAGTGGTACGACAACGAAGTCTGCCTACCTCTGTGACAGCTGATCTGGGAGACGAATAAAAATCGGTAGAATATTCTTGGGTCGCAGCTTTTTCGAAGAGCGGGGTGTTTCACCACGTTGGAAAGCGAACAGGGCGCGCAAATTGACCAGCGAGACTCCTAAATCCGAGGCAAGCTGTGTAATCGCGGTTTTTTTCGTTCTTTGGATTGTCGGTGGATTTCTTGTTTTGAGAAAACATGCGAGACAACGCTTCCACCCGAGAGCAATTTACGATGCCGCGGCGTGTCACGCGCGCCAGATACGCGGCAATTGCGAGCGTTAAGGCTTTTTGTGTGAATTCTCTCACGATCCGAGCGGTCAGTGTGGTCGTACCGCGTTGTTAAAACGCTGAGCCCTGTATCTCAGCTACCTTATCGCGAGTGTGTCTTTGTCCGGTCGTGTAACGTCGACGTAAATCATACGTGTCATGTAAATCGTACGTACAGGACCGGCTTACCGTCTAGAGCTAGGCAGCCCAGAGCTTAGAAATCCACGAAAGCGGAGAGAAAAAAAGACCATTTTCATCGGTTTCCTTGTACGTACAACCGCCGAAACGTGCCACGACGCCGATGCTCGAATTCCCCAATCGCAGTCGTCGCGCTGATTCCGCTCTTTTCGCGAAAGCTCGACCAACGTTTCCTGCAAGCTTCATCCAAATCGGTTCAGCGGTTTGGCTGAACAAGAAATGCAAGCGCGTCCCTCTTCAACATGCTAGAAAAGGAGCACCCAGCTGCCAAAACGTGCCCCCCACATGATTTCCACATCGCGTGAAAATTAACGAAGAACTCTTACAACTTCCGTACAAAGAGCTTTTGCAAAAAAGCACAACTGGCTTCAGTGCTCCGTTAGAACACCAGGACTTCAATCGAATCTCGTGGCAGGACCCCAAAAGACTTGACCTTGGCTCGTCCAAGCTTCACCGCGAGCACCCTGAAAAAGGTGTCGAAACTCTGCACTGGAAAGTCCAGTGACGTCACAGTAGCCAGGATCCGTGTGCTTATTTGTGCACACAAAAAGCACGGCTCCATCGCAGTCTCGTGAGCTTCACGAGAGTGTTCATGAGGGGCCATCGATGGGCAAGTCGCTCGCATCAGTGACTCCACGTGCTAGCTCGCTCCAAGAAACGCTGTTACATCCCCGTTTTACACTTTTTTCAACCGGAACTTGGCTTTTCTACGGCGGAATCACGTTCCTCTGAAGCGAACGGAGGAAGGAAAATTAACGCGGCGGATTCACGAGCTCGAAGCATCGATGTGTCGCGCGTGATTGGGACGTAAGCCTCGTTTTCCCGGAGCATTCGCTTCCTTCCACGCTTTTCAATCAGCTACGCATCTCACGTTTGGTAAATGGACCGTTTAGCCGCAGGAATCACGGACAGTTTTCGAATAGCTCACGACATGCACGCTATGATTACCTCGTTTCTATCTGACTCCTATTAGCCATTTATCCATTAGCCCATCAAGCCGCGTATAACCGCTCGTGGCGCACCTAGTCGGTGTTTAACGTAGCATCATTGGCATTATGGGACATAAAGGACCATTAAGCCTCTCGTGCCGGTCTATTCTCCCAGATCTGCTCCTTTTCTTACAAAACCTGAAAAAACCGACGCCAAAAATTCTCGCAATTTATCGGCACTCGTCCGGAAAAAAACTTCCGCGGTGCACAAATAGTGCGCCCTACACGGGGCATTCCACGCCGACTCGACCATCTCAAAATCGTTTCGCGTTTTTTTCTGCTGGCTAAAAAACGTGACCTGAATTTTGTTCAAACTTTTTCATTTGACCATTCTGTTTTGTAGATACTTTTCCGAAGAGCTGAAAAAATTCTCAAAAATCCGGCTCCCCGGAAACGTGCCACGATTTTTTTTTTTTGTGGAGTAGATGAGCTTTCGCACGGAACGTATGACGCGTCACATGCTACATACCGGTGCGTATCCCAAGACTCGTTAGGTATGCGCCCAACGTGCTGGTCGCTCGTAAAAATGCACTGTGATATAATTTTCCAGTTTCCTGGATCAGATTCTGTTCTCCGTTCCCCTCTGTCGTCGTCGTCGTCGTGTCGCGGGCACTCGGTATATGCACCGGTCCAATTATCATTTCTCCGTCGCTTTCTTGCCCTTGTTTTTTTTAACTGATCGCGCGTAAAGAACAAGGAGAACGTTGCCCTGCGGTTAGCGCGAGATAAATGCGTGAGAAAAACGGACTTAATTATTCAGCAGTGAAACCCACAATTTAGAAGCTGCTGAGAGCAAAAGACGTATCGATAATCGCATCGTTACCATTTTATTTACTGTTTCAAAAATTCTACCAGTACTCAGCGATCCCACGTTGGTGTTATAATTTACACCAAGTGAACGTTGTCACAGCTTGCTTGAAACGAATTTTAAAATAAATTTTCAGTCGAGGAAAAAAATTATTTTCCATCACGTTCTATACACTGAAAATAAGTCGAATAAAACATTTCTATCGCGTCACAATTTCAGGATACAACCATACTTATTGTTTACCCTTTTTCACAATTTATATACACACTCAAATTCATTTAGGTATCTCGGACTTTCTTTTTTTACACCTTCAATTTAAAATCCACGTCATCCTTCGAAATGAGTTCGAAAATGTGCTGTCCTCCGAATTCAAATATCCTGCAAGTTTTGGGCGAGATGAGGAAAGGAAATTACGATTTTTTTAATAGCAGGAGTCAGTGTGCCACAAAATGCACAACAATTTTTTATTTTTTTTTAATTTACACCAATGTTCTCAACATACATAGGCTTTTCCAGTGCACGAACACCAACCTAGCAGTTTCTCTCACTAGTGTCCGACGAGAAATTAGAGTAGACATTTTTTTACATGGTAGAGAACAGTGCAGCATCGTATCGATTTTTTTTATCGAAAAAAATGGTTATTTCAAAGAAATTTTTTTGGAAGTAGTTCAATTCATTTCATAGAACCAATGAAACAACTTTATTGCATTGTTTTATTTTTTATTCCCAAAATTTTCAAGGAACAGTTCGTAAGGCATACGAATTGTAATAAATAAGTAAATAAATCAAGCTACTGATTTTTTTCTCGTTTCAAAGATTTTAGATGAACCAGTAAATTGTTGTGATAAAGTTCTGGAATAAATGAATATATATATATATATATATATGTATATATGTATATATTTTGGATTTTGGTGAAATAAAGTGAGAAGTAGTGTAATAAATTCGTATGGTTTGTTTTATAAAGCGAGTTGAACTGCTTTAACGAACACGTTATTTAAAATGTTCATTTTTTCAACCCTCTGACTAGTAAATCTTAAATTGTTGGGGAAGATATCGATTCGTCAGGTTGCTGCGAGCACATCCATCCGACAGCTTCTTATATCACGTTGCCAAATTGACGAGCACTCAACAAATGCAGTTTGCGGTTATCCAACGACCGCAGGTTATACGGTAGCCTTTTTCCGGGACGACGTCGTAGCTCGTTCGTGAGTCATATATGCACGCGTACCGGAAGGAACACGCGGCGAAACCGCGACTCCTCTCAGACGTACGATCGCGGCGAATGATATACGGCGCGGCGTCCAGGCGGGCTAGAGTGATTTTGCTTCGGACTTTTCGAAAGGACGAAGACCGAGGGAAAGAAGTACCGCTTACGCGAGGTGCGGAACACGGTCTTTCGCGATGTTTCGCCGAAGAGTATTGAACTGCGTCTTCGACCGAGCGGTACTCTCGCGACACACCGATAATTTATTACGACGATCGAGACATCGATATAATTTCCCCTTGTTTTATGGTACCTAACGAATCGGCGATAAATTTCCCTGGTTTCGCGACGTCGATTTTTTTATTTCACCCCGCTCGGTAAATTAATAACAATTTTCCCTTGTTTCATGGCGCCTAGTAATGAACAAATGCTAAACTCCGCTCGCTTTACGGTGATTGATAAATTAGCGGAAATTTTTCTTTGCCTGCCTGAGAACGAATATGATAGGTAAAATACCCGCGAGTTTCATTTTCAAGGTCAAATCTACCAGGAAAAATGAATTTTGAAAAAAGATTTTACGTTTATTGTGATAAATATCGATTTTAGCGAAAAATAGTTCCAACAAAAGTTGTAGGCCATGAAAATATGAACATTTTTTGTTAAATACAATTTTCCTTTAGAGCCAGTCGTTTGTGAGAAAAAAGCGATAATGCTTCGAAACAGGTATATTCTGCTAAACTCCATTAGTTTCGATATCAAACACATCTTGGAGCATTATCGCATTTTTCTCACAAACGACTGGCTCTACATAAAAATTGTACTGAACAAAAAACGTTAATATTTGTATGGCCTACAAGTTTTGTTGCAACAATTTTCCTCTACAATCAATATTTATCGCAATAAACGTGAAAAACCGTTTAAAAAATCATTTTTTCCAGATTTGACCTTGAAAATGCGATTTGCGGGTATTTTGCCTATGGTGTTCGTTCTCAGCGCGTTGAATAATTCACGTGTATACGAAAGTTTCGATTATTCGGAGGTAAGGGCTATTCGGAAGTACACCCAAATCCGGCATGCCTTATTGACATCGTACCCAAATTTCACAGGTTTCCGTCGCTCGTTCCCGAAGTGACGGAGCCACCTCAACCGCAGCTTGTTGACGCCTGGTGAAGACGACAAATGGACGATGTTTGACTTTAGCATCGGCTCAAATATTTGAGAACGGAGTCGATGTGTGGTCCGTGCCAACGCGATTCAAATTCGAAAGGACGGTGAATTTGGAAACAGATATATTCGGAGTAGTGCTCGCAAGGATTATGCAATGCGAGTTGGTCAATATGCATTGGACCACGCAGGCGTCTGCTGACAGAGCAATCTTACGTGAAATTCCAGGAAAGCAGGTCTCTTTTAATGCGCCGTATACGGGCCATTCCACACCAAATCGGACACTTTGACCATTTTATTCTCCATTTTTAAGTTTTTTTTCCCTACCTTTCGTAGAAAATACGATTTTTTTCTCAAAATACTGTTACAAATGCTTCTCAACTTTGAAACATGAATTTTTGAGTTTTTTCTTTAAACCGAGCGCATGTGATATTTTGTTTTCGAATTTTCTTATCGCAAACAACTTTTTAGTCCAGCTTGAACCTGGGATCTTTATGGTTACTATTTTTTATCTGATCCTTGAACCTTTGAAAAATGCTGTTTTCTCCAATTTCCGTCACGGTGTAGTTTTTTTTTCTCTATTCCCAATTATTCTCACATTGAGAAAAAATTGAAATTGAAAAGAAAATTCCTCAAATTTTCAATAATCCAGGAACAGAAATATATTCAAAGGCATTCAAAACGAGCACAATGTCTCCAAATTTAGATAAAACGTTTTTTCGACGGGTAGAAGAAGGTATCGAAAAATTGAGGGGACCAAACATGAAATTTTGTTATTTGGCGTGGAATGACCCGTACAAAATTCTGGAAGATGTGAAGTTTCGTTGGCGATAAAAGACTCGTCGCGGTATCCTGCGCACGTGCTCTTCACAGATTACGAGATCGAGACACGTTTGTAGGTACGTACGTCCAAAGTTTAAAAATCATTCTTCATCCAGATAATCTTTCCACCGAGTAAATAAATAAGCAAATAAACGAATAGCTGACTGAGTAACTAGGCAGGTAATCGAATAAATACGTAGATAAATACGTAGATAAATAAGAAACAGAGTTTGATGTTTGGTTTTCGGAAAAAACGCCGAAGGACAACGAAGGTCCACTTCGTCGCGGATTTCCGGCCACGCAGACGCGTTTCGGGGTTCCACGTGAAATTAGAGTCTGGGAGGCTCGCTCGTTCGTTTCTATAGAAGGCGGATATCGTGGTGGATAACGGTTTCCCGAAATCTCCAGCTGCGCGGTAGGGAAAAAGAGGACGCGTGATAAAATGAGCCGATTTCTCCGGTGTCCGGGGTCGATCAAAAAGAAACGGCGTGGCAGATCGAAGGAGGGATGGCGTGGCTGTAGCTGGACTGTAGAAGGGACGGGGCCCGTGAAAGATTCGATGACCGCACAATAGAATTATGTCTCGCGCATCGGAATGGTTCCGTGGGCCCGTAGACGCGAGCGCGCGCGAGCATACGAGTATGCGAGGATACCTGGCCCCTCGGCCGTCTCCGCGCGCGGGGCCCGTCGCGCGCGTACCCTGCACGCGCCGCGGACTCGCGTGTATGGTACGTTGAATATGTACGCTATGCTGGGTCCATGTTCTCGTTTTGATCCGTGCGCCTGATAAGATCGTTCCGTGTAACAAAGGCTCGTGCCTTCGGGACCGTACGGGACGGGACTCTCTGCGGGACTCGGGGAATGTCCGCGAGGTATGGACGCTCGCGCAAGGAGCGTTTGTCAACGAAAGCGACACGGAAAAGAAACAGAGCAAGCATCCTCCGGACCTAGAAGGTTGGAAAAAAAAACGAAACCAAAAAAAGACCAAAAAAAAAAAAAAACGCGTTTCTTTGTTATTTCGTTATTCTCGACGACTCGTTCGATTCTTGCGCCTCTCTTCCTCGTCTCAATTCGCGTGCGTCTTGGGACGCGTAGAGTGGTCCCTCCGCTTGTCTACGAATAACCGATCACCGTGCCCATTTTTCGAAAAAGTCAGCACGAACATCCAAACGTCGCGATCCGATGCAGATTTTCCGCCAAAAATCGCGGGCATTGGTCCAGTTTCTAAATAGTCTACGTCACCTTCGCCCAATTTGTCATGACCCAAAAAACTGTTTAGCTATTGCGCATATTAATTTTCAAAAAAATGTTCTTTTGTCATACGACATCTCATTGTCAGCTATACATATACACGATGTACGTTCGCATCGTTTCTATCTAAAAAATTACCACGAATTTAAATCTCGATGCAGTCGACTTCACTCCAGCTTAAAAAAAATGTCGCTCCATTTTGAAACTGGCGGTTCTGTGATGCAGTTTCTGTCGGCAATTGAGTTTTGAAAATTGCAAAAATCGTACAAGGTTGGAAAAAAGGAAGAACCGTGGAGACTTTTGGTAGAATGTTAAGACCCACGATTTTTGGGCCACCAAATCAGCGTGCTTGCACTTTTGTTAACGAAAAAATTGTTGTTTTTTTTTTGGTTTTACGTTTATTTTTGTTTTAGCTTCGGCATAGCGAATTTATCGCGGCTGTCAAGTCCGAGCGACGCGGTGATCCACGCGCGTAACTCTTTGCCCGGATTGCTTCTACCTTCCCGGACGATTCTGAACGCATTGCACGACACAATACATCGTGAACGCGGGCAAAGCCGTTCTAAATCAACGCATTGACGGAACCTCGGCCGAGACTCGGAGCAAAGAAGTTGGTAGCTCACCGCTCCAGTGCTTTTTACTGTCCCTAATTGATTTGTATACGAGCGCTCGCTCTTCTGCCACGAACAAGGCGAACGCGAAGCTCCGGGAATTCTCACCGATTAGTATTTACGGAGATCACCTTTCGTACGTAAGTGATCGCGTTCGCACGTTCGGAAATTCAGAACAGCACCTTCGGGTTTATTCTCGGAGATCAGACATTCCACAGGACTTTTTCCCATTTGGGGCGATTGGCTGCTCCAACAAATCACCAGCCTCGCTGACCAATTAAAGAAAACTGAATAAAAATGTAGAAATCAATTTATTTCTCATTCCTATCAATTTTATAAACCGATGTAAATTTTGTTGAGCCTGGTAAACCGAATAAAACGAATGCAAATGCATAAACAAATTTATTTCAAACTCGTATCAATTTTATAAACCGATGTAAATTTTGTTGAGCCTGGTAAACCGAATAAAACGAATGTAAATGCATAAACAAATTTATTTCAAACTCGTATCAATTTTATAAACCGATGTAAATTTTGTTGAGTCTGGTAAACCGAATAAAACGAATGCAAATGCATAAACAAATTTATTTCAAACTCGTATCAATTTTATAAACCGATGTAAATTTTGTTGAGCCTGGTAAACCGAATAAAACGAATGCAAATGCATAAACAAATTTATTTCAAACTCGTATCAATTTTATAAACCGATGTAAATTTTGTTGAGCCTGGTAAACCGAATAAAACGAATGTAAATGCATAAACAAATTTATTTCAAACTCGTATCAATTTTATAAACCGATGTAAATTTTGTTGAGTCTGGTAAACCGAATAAAACGAATGCAAATGCATAAACAAATTTATTTCAAACTCGTATCAATTTTATAAACCGATGTAAATTTTGTTGAGCCTGGTAAACCGAATAAAACGAATGCAAATGCATAAACAAATTTATTTCAAACTCGTATCAATTTTATAAACCGATGTAAATTTTGTTGAGCCTGGTAAACCGAATAAAACGAATGTAAATGCATAAACAAATTTATTTCAAACTCGTATCAATTTTATAAACCGATGTAAATTTTGTTGAGCCTGGTAAACCGAATAAAACGAATGCAAATGCATAAACAAATTTATTTCAAACTCGTATCAATTTTATAAACCGATGTAAATTTTGTTGAGCCTGGTAAACCGAATAAAACGAATGTAAATGCATAAACAAATTTATTTCAAACTCGTATCAATTTTATAAACCGATGTAAATTTTGTTGAGTCTGGTAAACCGAATAAAACGAATGCAAATGCATAAACAAATTTATTTCAAACTCGTATCAATTTTATAAACCGATGTAAATTTTGTTGAGCCTGGTAAACCGAATAAAACGAATGTAAATGCATAAACAAATTTATTTCAAACTCGTATCAATTTTATAAACCGATGTAAATTTTGTTGAGCCTGGTAAACCGAATAAAACGAATGCAAATGCATAAACAAATTTATTTCAAACTCGTATCAATTTTATAAACCGATGTAAATTTTTTTGAGCCTGGTAAACCGAATAAAACGAATGTAAATGCATAAACAAATTTATTTCAAACTCGTATCAATTTTATAAACCGATGTAAATTTTGTTGAGTCTGGTAAACCGAATAAAACGAATGCAAATGCATAAACAAATTTATTTCAAACTCGTATCAATTTTATAAACCGATGTAAATTTTGTTGAGCCTGGTAAACCGAATAAAACGAATGCAAATGCATAAACAAATTTATTTCAAACTCGTATCAATTTTATAAACCGATGTAAATTTTGTTGAGCCTGGTAAACCGAATAAAACGAATGTAAATGCATAAACAAATTTATTTCACACTCGTATCAATTTTATAAACCGATGTAAATTTTGTTGAGCCTGGTAAACCGAATAAAACGAATGCAAATGCATAAACAAATTTATTTCAAACTCGTATCAATTTTATAAACCGATGTAAATTTTGTTGAGCCTGGTAAACTGAATAAAACGAATGCAAATGCATAAACAAATTTATTTCAAACTCGTATCAATTTTATAAACCGATGTAAATTTTGTTGAGCCTGGTAAACTGAATAAAACGAACGCAAACGCATAAAACAATTTATTTCAAACTCGTATCAATTTTTGTTGAGCCTAGTAAATCGAATAAAACGAATAAGAATGATTTTTTTATTTGCGAAGATTTAGCAAACGCGACAAACGTGGGGGCCACTCTGGTCGCAGGTATCGACAAGAAACGAGGGTCGACTTATCTAGGCGCTATTTGTAATCGCTCCGCGAAGGATAATTGTTGCTCGCGAGTCGCCACTTTCCCATCGTGCGAGAATATTGTTGTTGCGGTACGTAGCGTCACGATTACGCATCGGCGCAGAGTGGAGGAAGAGGCACAGAGTCAGAGTACCGATCGGCAATGGAAGCCGAAGAAAGTGATCGAGTGCCCGGCGGGGTTCCGATCGTTTCCAGAACTTTAGACACCGAGCTCGGAGCGTCGGATGTCCGCTCGCAGGTCCGAGAGTCGAGCCTGTTCCGTCCCAGGCCATACGGTGCTTCGGTGCTTGTGCGATGCCGCGGACCAGACAAAGGTCAGCTGGGTCGTTGCACCCGCGGATATCGGATGGGCTCCCTCCAGTTCTCTTCGGTTAACCTTCAGCCTTCAGCCCTGGGTCATAGCTGCACTATGACTATAGGCCTCGACTCGAGAGTGAGCCTTTCCTTGGCCCGGCGATACTTCGAGTTATTACGCGAGTTGTTATATTCGAGGCACGTATCGGCCTCGAAGTATCGCGAGGATGCTGCGTTTTTCGTTTGTTTTTTTTTCCTTCGTTTTTTTATAGTTGTTTCGATTCATCTTCGCTTCGTAACGGAAAACAATTCGCGTCTCTTCGTCCTTTGCTATTTCCAGGTCTCGGCCGTGCCGCGTCGGAGAAACGAATGCGAGGGCAAAGAAGGAAGAAAAAAATCACGCGTGTGCCCGTTTGAAATACGACCGTGACCAGCGTTGTAAATAATGCATAACATTTTTAGTGCACCGGATTTTCCATTAACCGTTAAATGGATTTCTTTCAATGAGAGAAAATTTCATTCACCATTGAATTTATTTCTTCAACGGAAAAAATTCCCATTCACCGTTGAATTTAGTTTTTTCGCGGAAAAACTTGCCAGTCACCATTGAATTTATTTCTTCAACGGAAAAAATCCCCATTCACCATTGAATTCATTTTTTCCACGGAAAAACTTGCCATTCGTTGTTAAGTTAGTTTTCTCAATGGGAAAAATGTTCACTACCGTTGAATTAATTTTGTTCATGGAACGAATATTCATCCACCATTGAGACAGTTTCCTCAACGGGATATATTTCCTTTGACCATTAAAGTTTCTTTTTTAATAGGAAAAATGTTGAAATTCATTTTCTCGATGGTCAAAATGTTCATTACCATTGAATTAATTTTTGCAATGCAATGAATTTTCAGTCACCATCGATACAGTTCTTTCAATGGGAGACATTTTCATTGACCATTCAATTAACTTTTTCAGCGTGAGAAATGTACATCGACCAATCAATTTATTTTCTCAATGGGAAAAATGTTTGTCTACGAATAATTTTAATTTCTCAATGGGAAAAATGTTCATTCACCATTTAATTAATTTTCTCAACGGGAAAAACGTTTCTCTGCGAATAATTTGAGTTTCTCAATGGAGAAAATGTTCATTCACCAATTAATTAATTTTCTCAACGGGAAATAATGTTTATCTACGAATAATTTGAGTTTTTCAATGGGAAAAATGTTTGTCTATGAATAATTTGAGTTTCTCAATGGGAAAAATGTTCATTCACCATTTAATTAATTTTCTTAACGGGAAAAATGTTTATCTACGAATAATTTGAGTTTCTCAATGGGAAAAATGTACGTTAACAATTAAATTTACTTTTCCAATAAAATAAAACATGTCAATTATAAAATTCGATTTGTCGAATGAATGTATATTATTTTTTTCATTGAAAATTCGAGTAGCTGTAACCATTTTTTGTGCATGTAGCTCAAATCACGACGACCACCTCGTAGCTGTACAAATTGCTTTTCGATTGCGATTCCGTTGCGAGTCGGTCGCTTCTCGTCCCCCGAGGAGAGAGATGAAATCGCGCGGGTCGCCGGGCGTTGACCATTTAAAAATACCCGACGAGATTGTTGTTACACTAATTAACAAGTCTCGAGTTAACGGAAAATTAAGGGGTATCGCACTCGAAATGGTTTCACGCGTAATCGTAATAGGCGTATACCGCGGTCACTGTACCGAATAAAATGTGAAGTCCGACTCTGGCGGCACGTTACGGCGGAGAGATCTCTCAGAGGGTCGAGCCTTATCTTATACGACCTCCAGATTTTTATAACCCCATTAAACCTTGCCCGAAGAGGTGGCCGTCGGCTCACCTCTTCTTCGCTACCACGCTCCTGCCCCCCCGCCCTCTCGCTACACTTTCCTTCGCCGTTTATTCCTTATTTATTTCACAGCCACGTGAGAAACGGAGCTGCAATTGAAACCACCTCGCTCGAGCCCCTTCGCCGCGACATTTTATCGTCAGACCCTCGATTCCCCCCCCATAGACCGTTCGTCAAGATTGCATGATACTTGATTGGATCGCGCCTCGTCAAAAACAAAGAGCCACGACGCGCATTGCTGCGAGATAATCCGACCCCCCTAGACAAAAATATTCTATATACATAAAATCCTCTGGACAATTTTTTTTTCCACTTTGTTTTTCAGTCCCCACCTGAAATTTCCAAAAAATTATTATACTTCAATTTTAAGTACTTCCTCTGAGCGCGAGAAGATTTCCCATTTAAAATACACGTGAATCAACATTGTTTTTTTTATTTAAATATTCTATAACTCGGCCGCATTTTGTGCTATCACGTCGTTCTTGGTCGCGATTTACTCGAACTTAAACGATCTACAAAAGTGCTCCATGCGGCGAAGGTGTAACTTCTACTGGTGAGAGGGTACGGGTCACTGAAGTTGATTTTCACCCGGAATCACCATTTTTGTGCTGTTATCTGCGAGGCATCGAACTGTACGAAAAAAATATAGAAAGCAATTTTGTTGGAAATTGAATTTCCTACAAAAAAGATCCTATAAACTTAATTGATTAGACCCATATTTCCTGAGATATCCAACGAACTTTCAAGTCGGGATCCATGAAAAATCGTCCTAATAATTAGTTACGATTTATCAATAATTTATTTACAATTATTTATATTTCTATATAAAATGGCAAACAATTGTGTTTTGAACCGAATGTTTTAGCTCGGAAATGTGGCTTTTTGTTTATCTAGTAGTTACTGCATGCTGCACCCGCAACACAATTTTATTTCGGAGCCAGATTTCGAAACTACATTGTTCTCCGTGTTCAGTGTCGCGGAAAAAACCAGAACGCGTATGAAATCACTTCCGGGTCTAAATCGGCCCGTCGGTCATCGGAGTTTTCCTCGGAAGATGATCCAGCTGTGGTAGTATCTTCGTAGTCGATATAACGAGCGGCTGTTTCCACAGAGACCCCAAAACTGACCTTGAGACTCCAGTCTTCGAGAACATTTTTTTTCTCAGCCCATTTAATTTTCTAATGTACTACGATCACAGCAAATTTAATGCCCTCGGCGTAAACAACGATTTCGGAAGGGGGGGTATGCAACGCGGCGCGAGATGACTCTGAATTTGTGATCCTGCGCGCGATCGTGCATTCCCAACAGCTGCTGCATGCTACTCGCTCGTTGCTATACCGTTGATGATTTTTTCCCCCGCAACTCGGGCCAAAAACATGGCTACGCGTTACCTACCTGTATTATATGGTACAGGACGAGAAAATAGCATCCGTAGGTAGTAGAAAGGCGAGGTATAATAGGTGAGATGAAGAGACCAATATACAACTAGTAAGAGCCGGTACGTACCTCAAGTGTAAAGTCTAACGGTGATAAGCCATTAGCAAGTTACGACCCATAGAATCACTGGCATACCCAAGACCCTTAGAGATCCTGCTCGAATGGTGGGATGCACGAGCGCGCGAAACGGTGATGCGAATCACAAGAGGCAATCACCTCTGTCATTCTCGACAACCAGTCAACCCGCGCAGAGACGCCGCCGATTCCGACTCTGAAACATGACACGTACTCGAAATCATTTTTTTCCTGGAATTCGCGTTGCGACGAATCTCCTCAGAAAATGGGAGGGAAAAAATGCAAAGCCCTTTTTTGAAATGACCTTCAGCTTCGGCTGGTCGATTTGACTCTGGGCGCGCAGCACGTGCTGGATGGTAGCAGCAATTAGCGCGAAGTTTTGATGGAGATATCGAAAAGGAAGGAAGAGAATGGCCGAACGAAGCAAGTGGGTGTAACAAATTAGCAGAAAGCGTTGGGTCGGCCACATCTGGACGCGACGAACCCCAATCCATGTCACATGATTTACAGCGTTGTATCCGAGTGATGCATCGCTGGCTTACGACAGAATTACTCAGACGTAGCGGGGCATATTTCCCTCGCAATGAAATTAATTTCCATCGCTTACGGACGAATCGTGGAATCTCGCATCCTACTTAATCTCGACGTCGAATTCCATTGTCATCGAAGCGATGAGAGCTCACTTTTACCTTCCGCGTCGAGATCGCTCTTCAGTCAGCCCCATCGCGCGGTCAAACCATCCCATGAATGTGGATAAATTTGAAGCCCACAATTTTCGAATTCCAATTTCAGCACGTTGAATGATTCTAGTTGGTGTCATTTTTCATTTTTTTCTCTTCCCAGCCACGAGCCAACCGATTTGCAAACCGATTGCAAGTCGCGAGGTGTCCTGCCGTTCAGGAAATAGACCAAAAATGGAGACAAAACACGAGTTACATTGAGAAATCGCGATGACAAGTCCAAGGTCACCGTCTAGTTTACTCTGTCTTACTCCGTATCTTTGTGGGCTGTCTTCTTTCTCCCCAAAGTTCGCTGCTCCCAATGGGGTCCCCTACCCTCTGTCCGGGGATACCTCCGCGTTTATCGCAATGCCAATGTTATTCACACGGTTGTAGGGTGATAATAAGCTATCTTGGCATTAGCACTACGCATCATCTACGGTCGGTGGGTAATGGCGATGGTTACAACGTCTCTGTCGTAATATCAGCCGTCGTAATTGCGACGAGATGTCAATGGGTCGGATCCTACGTCCCTCTCTCTTCCTCTCTCTGTGTCGCTCTCTCGCCTCGAACACGTAACTATGCGTTTTCTCTCGCGGATGATGAATGATCTCAGGCGTGTTTCGGACTAATATAGGGATGAAGTTGGGGTTTTGGTGGAAACGTACATAGCTTGTCGACAGAATGCCACCCCGTGTTCTGTGTATTAGAGAACCAGAGACTTGTCGAATTCAACGGTATCATTAGCGACATCGGGGACCTCGGAGTCTTCTGTTTGCGAACAGAGAAAGAGAGATGTAGATTGAGATGGATACGTATCAGCGGAAGGAGAGAAATGTCGAGGGAAATTGAGGAGGGTTGCAGGGGAGACCGCGGGACGGCGGCAGCCAACAGAGTTCCGCAAAGTTCGGTAATTAGCCCACGTTAAATAGGCCTGAATATATTCGACGCCGCGTTTCTTCCACTGGTAGCGTGCAGGGGTGCAAAAATGTGTTTTTCCCCGGAGTATCAACCGCTTTGAGAACTTTCTAAGATCATACGTACATATATCTAACGAGTGCCTAAACATCGATTCCGATTTAAGTAGTTTCACCTTCCCAACTCAGCCGACTCCGAGCTTTTTTCTCATTTCCTTTCTCATTTTTTCTCATGTCAACGTGACCTTGAGGAAAAACGTGCAAGCAGGAGTTTTATTTATCTACGCAGCGATTCCGATCTTCGATTCGATAACACGTGCGAGCGACGAATAAATTTGTCCCACCGTAGTATTTCATACGACCCATTCGTATTCCATTCACGGGGAGCATGGTAACGCGTACGAATATGCTAACGGCAACATTCATAAGTGAAACGAGGACGCTCGATCGCTTTGTATTCCCCCCAAATCCACTGATGCCATAGTAATTAGTGGGGAGAGACCTCGTGCGCCGACGTCGTCTGATAAGCGTCGCAGCCCCGAGCTTGGGTCCACGATGGTACCGCTCGACATCGCACGTAGGCTGTATACCTACTCGCTCTACGGAGCTGAAGAAGAAGCTCGGAAATCCGCTCCCACTCACCTTCTTACCGTCCAGCGAAAAAACGGACCTGTCTTTCGACGAGGCAACTTCAGAGGGAACCCAGAGCCCAAACGAATTCAGGGCCCAAACAATTTTTCTGACCACAATATCGCTATCTCTCATTGACCATTCAAGAATGACTTATTTGGCTTCCCACTTTCCAGTTTTTCCTAGCCAATCGCTGTTCTACAATTGGTAATCATTATTTTTATATTTGTAGCAAACACACCTGTGAGGCTTTGAGATTCGGTGTTTAGCAGAAAAAACAGCAGCCAGGGTCCATATCTCTCGGGGTGGGGGCCAGACTCGTGTACCTATATGTATACTACTTCAACATTATCCTATTGAAACCAAGCCTGTTCCAAAAACGTCTCTGCATATAATCGATGCTTCTCAGAGGAATAGATCCAATTTCCAAAGTCCAATTTTTTGTGCACTCTACACTTTTTTCCTATTGATAAACACCATTTGTGTTCATAGTTTGAGTTTGTGAGGAGAAAAATCTTCTTGATGCCTGAAAAGTTGTGCAGGTTCCATATTCTTGTAGAGAAGACTAATTCTTGAGGTAAAAAAACTGGTGAGGTAAAAAAAAAACTGGTGAGGTAAAAATGGAATAGAAGTGCGATCAACATATCGATGAATATAACACGTTATAATTGTCGACTCCCAAATCTTGCGGATTCGCAGCGCTGTATTTTCGTAGCTGGTGGCGAATTCCTATCTTATCTTCGAGCGTTTGACGTTGGATGGATAAAAAATGTGTGCGTGATAAGAAATTAATGGTCATGTGTGTCGTGAACTGGCGAGTTTGACCTTGAACGGCTGATCTGTGCTGCTCCAACGAAATAATTCCGCGAGCTTTCGACAGAAATTGTAGAATTAACAACGATTACGAAATGTCACGACTCGGAGTATCTGAAATTTGCTACCAGTCTAAAACTCGTTTCCTCGTCTCGAATATCTTCTGGTAAAAAAATGGAAAAACAATTTTGAAAATAGGAAAATAAATGAAAGTGGCAGAAAAAAATGGTTTTCTATTTTTTTTACCGGAAGTTCAGTCGCTAAGTTGGAGCTTTAGGGGAAAAAGCTTGGATCTAGGAGGAGACTTCGGGTCGGGGGACGTTTGCAAAGGGAACGCCGAATGATTTGGTCTTTGGTCGTTCGAATTTTCGTGGTACGTTGCTCTTGGCGGTGGAATTTTTGATTTGTCGGTGGAAATTCGAATTTGGTGATTCGAAGTAGCGTAAAGTTGCGCTGTTTACGGACGCAGACACCACCTGCTCTGAAATTCCCTCGCGTCAGGGATGCCACTGAATTTCCGAACGGACACCGGAGCCCCGTCCCCCTGCTCGCGCGGACCGAGACCCGGGCCGGTCCATTCCCCTCGGGGACAAAATTCCACGTCATGGGAAACGGTAGCTGACCGCTAAGTGGTCAAGATAGATCTTTCGCGTATCCCACCGATCCCTTATTTTCCGCAGCCAACGATGATTTGTCACGTCTCGGGCGATTCTGTAAAATGCCTCTCGCTAATCGTCCTTGGCTAATCGTCGTGCGAATAAAAATCCTGCTCCTGCTGCGATTTCTCCAACACCTGGGGGAATTTCGTCGAAATTGGATTTTTTCCCGTGTGGACCACGCGAGGAGTCCAGAGGATCGCATCTGCCCGTGTTACGAGATCAGTCTTAGGTGGTTTATAGCAAAATACCACAATTTTTTTTATAACGATTGTTTAAACAAATTAAGTTGAGAGTCGTTGCCTCGAAGGACTGATTTTTTTCCCTCAGTTCGATGCTATCTGGTAGTATCGCGGTCCTCCTCCGGGCCGCAACGGGTTGACGATGACGCCGTTGTCTGCGGGGTAGTAAAAGCAAAGGGAGAAGAAAAAGGGGCGAAGAAGGAAAATCGAAAACCGGACGGAACAGATGTCTCGAGATTTGCATAAGCGAGGCTTAGTTAAAAGTTAATGTCGCAGGGAAATAAGGTACGGCGAGGTTTCATATGCCCGCGCGCTAGAATTTATTATCATACATTATTATTCATTAGAGTCTTGACCTGTGAAACCTGATAATCAATTCTCGTCCTGCAGCAGGTCGAGATCGACTCGCGAGGCGGGAACGAATAATAAGGAGGGCATTCTCGACAAGTGAATTTCGCTCTTGCATCTGATCACGCCGGAAATCGCGGCTCTCCCACCGTGAAATTGTGGAAGAATAATTCTTCCAATTATTATGATTATTTTTTATAAGACATCCATGAATGAAAATGAAAATTTTTAAGTTCTGAATTTATTACCACGTCGGGGTAGACCTAAAAGGTTCGAAAATATTGCATTGGCACCATTGTATAAAAATATTAGGCAAGTTACAACAGCAAAATTTAAGGACATGATTGACCTATTACGATACATACCACCAGAACATCATGATTTTTTCAAATCCCTTTCACACGCACAAATTGTAGATGAATAGTAAATTGTTTTGTAATAAATTTATATTTGTAATTTTCTATGTTCTGTAATTAAAAAATGTTTTGAATCGCATAAATTATGTTTCCGAAGTGTTTTCAACATATGCAAAACAAATTCCGTATTCTTTTTTTTCAATTTGAAACATCTTAAATTATGTTGAATGGACTTGGGCACCTTCAAATTTTATAATGAATCTGGCTGTTAATTTCGAAAGTGGCCCAACTCCATTCTTGATACGAAAACGCACGTTATTTACTTAATAATTGCCACTATTTTAACAGGAACTTTAAATTTAACATCCTTAGATACGCTTAAGCAGTATGACTCCTTAGTATCTTATACGTATATTTTTAAATTCATTGAAACGCAAACTTTCAATATCTCGATTTGAAGATAAATGGAGTTAGGCCACTTTCAAAATAAGCGGCTCAATTACAAAGCAGGCCCTTGCCGCAATTTCCCAGCCCTTCCAAAAAATCACCAAGATAAAAAGCACCAAGATCTTTACGGGGACAACAGTTTTTTTTTTTTCTTTTTTTTAAACAGCAAATAATAATAATAACAGTATCAACGAAGTGCTAGGGTGACAGCGGGTCTGAAGCAGGAGTCTGTGGTTACTCTGAAAGTCTTTAACTATTCTAGTGCGATAAAAATAAAATAAGTGTGAAATAAATTACAAATTTGTCTGGGACTTTGAAAATGAGGTGGAAAATGAAGAGGGAAGGGAAACAAAAGGCAGCGATTGGTGCGGACAAAAGCGTATCGTGGAAGGAGGATAAATATCTTATCGTAAACCTTACGTTTTTATTAGTATCTCAGGGCTGTGAAATTTCTTTCGGATGGAAATTTTAGCCTACACACTTTAGTCCACGCAATGGGATTGAACACTGTCACACGGGAGTGTTCAGCTACCAGGCGAGGTAACCTGACCGCTGCTTAGCATTCTGATCACGTCTCGGGATCATTTTGGATAATTTTCGTATTTGAATGTCTCCGAGGACATTTGGGTGCAATTGGACCTTTCGCGTCTACAGGCACGAGATTCTCAATGTACACGAGATTAATCGTTACTTTCCAAGGAGCAGGTCTTCGTTTTGGGCGAAAAAAAATTGGACCAAAAACGAGACACTGAAAATTGTTTGTTAAATCGCGAGTTGATGAAAAAAAAAAAAAAAATGGTGGCGAGTCGAAAAGAAAAAGTGCGTGGAACAAGGTAGGTAGTACGCGTGGACCAAGTTTGGGACCGGTAGATCAGGTATCGGCCGTGGGACGCTCGCGTCGTCGAAAATCAATCGGATAGCGAAATACATCGACATGGGAGAGTCGGACTTGCATACGAACCTAATAATAATGCGAGGCGAGGGTTCGTTTTTGTACGAGAAGATTCGCTGCAAAGCAGTGGGAAGCCGGCGAAATGGTTGATGGTCTCCATTCTTCTCCCTCGTCGCCGCAGCCGCGCGGAGAAGAATCCAAATGGTCATCGGTTTGCGTTGATAGAAAATCGCGGCTTTTTCCTTTTTTCTCCCTTTTTTCCTCATTCACGTCTCCCTCGGCCCTCGATCCCTCCTACTTTCTCGACACGCGCGTGCGGAAAATATTCAGCCGTTTGCATAAATATACGCGGGTAAATATGGGTATGCCGTGTTGGGTAATCCGAGGGGTATTTCACCGCGCATGTATCGGGTGTCAAGTCGAGTTTTTCCACCCGGGATTTCGCCCAACGTTCGAGCTCTCATCGGCGCGTCGTAAAATCCGCAAACCTTCGCGTAGCAGAACGTTGGCGAACGTCGCGAAATGTAAGAACTGCGGGTCTAACGAGTGTCGAGAAGGTTCTCTCGTGGTTCTTGACCAGTAAAGAGACATACGATTCTGCGGAGAAAACCACGATGAATAAATAGCAGTCCAATTCGCCAGGCGTAGCCGTAGAGAGATTTTACAAAGTTCAAGGTCAATATATTGATAAAAAACGGTCACTAGGAGCCAATAAATTTTATTCTTTGAGTTTCACTTTCGTAGGAGATTTGAAGTTATAATGTTACTAGTTAGAGTCCTTCTCCTCTTACTGGCTTATATTTATATTTACGGAAAGGGGGAAGTCAACCAAAACCTCCTCGCACTTCTCCCTTTCGCAATTTTGACAATTAATTTAAGGCCTAAAGTGGTTTCAACATTTTTTAAAAAAAGATTCTAATCGAACGAAAGACTACGCTACGTTAAGTGAAACTAAAAGATTCTCTAGCTTTCGACCCGAATTTGGGTCCTCTTCAGGAGAAAGGAAATTTTGAGTTTAAATGAAAAGGTGGTACTTTCTTTGGTGACCGCCGCGTACGGAGGCCAAAGACCGGTCGGTCTTCCCCCTTTCCGTAAATATAAATATAAGCTAGTAAGAGGAGAAGGACTCTAACTAGTAACATTATAACTACAAATCTACTACGAAAGTAAAACTCAAAGAATAAAATTTATTGGCTCCTAGTGACCGTTTTTTATCAATATATTACATTCAGAGGAGCGGTTTATATATTGAAATTCAAGGTCAAAGTTCTCAAAATTCCTGCAAGAAACAGCACGATGTGTTTTCCATCTTGAATCGCGATTTTGGCACAAGATAACCATCAGAAGGGCAAGATCGAACCTTCACGGTCTTTCCCCCAAATTTGTTCGAAATAATTTTAAAAAAAAATGTCTCTCCATGTTTAGCCACCGCTAGGAAGCGTTACTCTTCTCCGTAAGCGACGCATCTATTCTCCACGTTTTTTAATCTTAGCTTTACCGTTGCCCTAATGGTCAGCAAAAAATCGTAGATACATTCTCAGCCACCCTTGACATCGCTGTCACTTTTTGGCGGATTTTTTGGAACCCGATAGATTTTTATCGGGCGATGGGAAGATCGTTTGGCTAGAGGCATCGTTCGATTGTTTGTAAAGACTCTATATAGTACGCATAAAAATGTTGAGCTGAAAATATTAACTGATGCTGTTTTTCCAGCAGTCTGAAAACGCTGGTGTTCAAAATACCCAATGTGACGTTTAGGTTACCATTTTGAAGGGTGAGATTATTTGGGGCGTGCTTGTCTGCTTGTATACAGGGTCTACGATGCTCGTACGCAATTTGGGGCAAAACGTTTCGGTCAGAAGTGTAAGGATTTTCCCTGGCTATATATATACACCATATAATGGTGACCTTGAACTTCCTTTAGGTCAAAAACCATTCTTCGAAATTTTTTTTGCCCGACCGTGACTTTGAATTTGACATTGAAATTTGGGCTCAAGGTCAACGGCAAGGTCGTCGTTATTCGACGCACTCAGAGTCACGAATTTTTGATGCTTTTGGATAGCTTGGAGGGAAAGTTGACGTTCAGCACCCTCTGGCGAGCGACCGAAGGGTTATAAAAAAAAACGTTTTGGACAAAACGTACGTGATTTTGTCTGGAGAACAGGAATATGCGATAAAAAAATAAATTTCTTTGGAAAAAATCAAAGTTGACCTTGATTTGACCTTGAAAGGGGTGGTCAAGGTCAAATCTGATGTGACCATTGGAAAGCTGGGGCAAAATCATAGTAGTTTGTTGCTAAACATTTATTGTTCCAATAAAAACGAAGGTACGAATGAATAATTTGAGCTTCGTTCCTCGATCACTTTTTTCAAGAATGGACGTCGAAACATCGAATGTGGAAATAAATCCAAGAGTTTTAATAGTTTCGCGCTCGTCTATTTATTCACGATCACTTTTCAGAATTCATATTCCCAGGCTGCGCGGTAGAGATAACCGTAAATATATTTTATACATGGTCAGTCGATACAATGTCCCTCCTTCTGCTAATAATGCATACCATGCATACAAAGTGATAAATGAAGAATGGTCGTAGATGTATACTGCGTAGCGGTATACCTACACCAATTTTATACAATGCCCAAGAAAATTCCATGCGATATCGACGCGATGTACGGAATCTCGATAAAATATGTCCTCCAATTTTCATTCTTCAGCTCCAGCCTCGCCTCGACTGCTCCGCAACTGAGTATTTTCGAATTTGAAACGGGATTTGTACGAGTAGATTTCCAAAATCACTTCACAATATTCAACTGGTTTTGAAACCCTTACCTTTTTTTTTGGAACTCTCTTTTTTTACTTCATATTCATTCTTATCACATCGTATCAGGATTTTCGAGTTTTTCACCCGGATTAAATAATTCAATAGATTATCCATTGAAGAAATGTTTTTTTTCTGTTTTCAGTAGACTTTTGGCACGGGGTCCAACGAAAATGGTAGAACTCGATCGACAACGAATTTGTTTCCCTTAATTTTGGTGAAATCAAGGTAAAACGTGCTATAACACTTCTATATCATTTGTTTCACGTACGACAGGTCAAACAACTGCAAGCAAAAATTGTTTACAATAGTCATTTGCTGCTGGCTGATTATAAATAAAAATAAAACGCTGGTAAAAGAATAGTGCAGTTATCCGTGTATCAGGAAATTGATAAATTTCGTATAAATGGAATATAACAAATATTGAGTATCTTTTCACACATCACGTTTCTATTACTAACTATCACTTGATTCGTAATTAAAAAAAACGAAGAATACAGAATACTTTTCGAGTGCTCTTAATTTTTTCATTTTGCTGCGAATAAACGTTAATTATAAAATACAATGAAATTGTAATTTCAACATTCTTCGTTAACAAAATCGTTGAATATATAAAAAGTAGTTTTTTTCTCGAATAACTTTTTTTTTAGCTACATCGCCGACGTACCATTTCTCTCAGTGTAATTGCAAATCTTGCAAGTCTGTCTATTTCTCTGGCTCTCTGGCTTTGGCTCTCTCTCTGGCTCCGGCTTCGTCTCTCCTTCTCGGTACGAACGGAGCGGAGAGAAAGGTTTGAAAATAACTTTGAAACGAAGTTGCGACGAGATGCAACGAAGGGTAGCCAAAATGGGGATAATCACAGCCGCGCGCTGACACAATATCACATACGTGGTTAAAGCATCGTCGAGACACGGGTAAGTATAGCCAATATGCAATAAACTCAGCCTCCTTGACATATTTAATAGTAACCTGGTCATATAATCTTTTGACATGCATTGAGTTTTTTACGACAGGATGAGGACGTCGCGACTACAAGAGAAGTTCGAGGCACACAAAGATCCTCGAACGAGCCAACCACCAAATCGATTTCCAGGATTTTCGCGAGACATTGAGATCCGCTGGGTATATCCCCGTACCTTTGATGTTCGTCGAGCAACACGTGTTCCCCGTGTATCGTACACCTACCAACCTCCCTACCTACCCACCTACCCACCTACCCACCTTCCCACCTTCCTACCTATAGGCTAAACAGATAATTGCGCCTCTTCGCTCCGAGAAGCGTGCGCCATCCTTTTGTATTTTTTCACCGATGCCATTCGCGCAGGCGTGAGATACAGGCGATTTCCAAGTTATACGACGAGAGGCCCGACGAAAATATATATCTTCGAGGAATTTTCGGAAAGGCGGACAAAAAACCGCGACAACGGATATTTATCCTCCAACAGTTTGGCTCGCCGGATTTTTTAACTACGACCGAAAGCTCGAAAGCTCCGGGGGAATAATTTCGATTTTTACCTTACCATGCCTACCCATCTCACCCAGGTCTGTTGATTGGATATGCTAGCGAGTGATAGTTCCGCAGAAAAATGCGTTTTCGTAGCGCGAGACAATTTTCCCCGGAGCTTTCATTTCTCGTTCCCTTTTCATCGTTATTGCCGCTTCTTCGGCTATATAACTCTTCGGCTATTTCGCGTACCCGACTTCCGCGTCTGCGGCGTCACGTCAGCTTGCACAAATAATAAAATTACAATAATTGCCAGGCGCCTGAGCATCGCGCCGCGACGTTGTACGCCGCCTCGTCGGTGTACGGGGATGATACTACGCTTCGCTAACTGCCAGGCTTATTGTTAGTTAGTATCTGCTGCCCCTTCCCTTCGGCGCCTCGACACCGACATTCTATCCTTCGCTCTCGTAATCCCGTCTTTATTAACGGTACTTAATTATAGTTTCGGAAGAAATGCCGAGCTTTAAAATTACTCTCGTCAATCAATTGCCCATCTCCTCGCGTCCCATCGCGTTGTTCGATAACGGCGAAAGTTGAACATTTCACGAGATGAACAATAGTACGAAACGAAACATGGCAGAATAACGAACCAGAAACAAAAAAAACTAACCAACTTATCGCTACCTTAAAAGATAATAGAATTGCAGAGATTATTGTTTCGTCGCGAAATCCAAAATTTATCGCTCGATTTATTTCAATCACGGGAGAGAAAATGGTGTAAGTGAACGTCGAGACTGCTGCGAGCGTTGTTATCCACGGCTCGTTTTTGAACAACAAGAAAATCAGTAGAAACTTCTTATCATGGCAGCCTCTCATTTTCTTATTCTGTGGACTCCGACTGGGAATTTACGCTTATCAGTCGCGTTGCCACAACAAGCGGACAAGATTTTTTACCCCGTACAATCCAGATTTTTAAAATTGCAGGAACATTTTTTCGACTCGAAATAAATGGGAGTCCAGTTAATCCGCGAATTTTTGAGTCTCACTTTAAAGCAATTCGATGTTCCTCGTTTCTAGAAAATACTGGCAGCGTTCAGTGTTTTGTGTTTCTTGTCAGCTTTTTGAATCTTCGAGCAACCGCCCAATTCTGTTAGAAACTGACTTTCGTAATACCAACTTTTGGCATCATAATTTGTTTAAATAATTTTTCATAAACAATTACGGATTACCGAAGAAAATAGACAGCTGAGCTGTGTGGCAACGTTCAGTGTTTTGTGTTGCTTGTCAGCTTTTTGAATCTTCGAGTAACCGCCCAATTCTGTTAGAAACTGACTTTCGAAATACCAACTTTTGGTATCATAATTTGTTTAAATAATTTCTTATAAACAACTGCAGATTAGCGAAGAAAATAAACAGCTGAGCTGTCTGGCCCAGTTTTTGCGCGGTCTTTATGGGCTGACTTTTATCTTAAGGGGGACACCTCTGACTCACGAGTAGACGCCTCTCGAGGTGGGACCAGGTCCGAAATGCTGCCCCGTTCACTGCGGCTTATCCCTCGTCGTCGATCAGTTTTTATTGAGAAAAAAAATCCTAAAAATGATGAAAAACGTAGTTTCTCGTCAGAATCCGGCTCTCCGTTCACTGTAATCCTCTTAGAAGACTTCAACGTGCTTGGAAGCACTGCAGCTCGTGTATCGCGACTCCTATGAAAACGTAAAAAAATCTCTGCTACGCAAAATATGGTTTTGAAAATGCTAAGAAAATGGGGGGAGGGCAAAAAATTGTAAGTGACCGTTTCAATCGACGTTTCAAGCCCACTCGTTTTTGGGGGGCATAAGGTTTTATTTTTTTCAGAAGTTATGCGAACAGTGATACCGAATTACAGAAAATTGCACTTAAGTATCTTCGGGTACGCGATGGGTCACTTTGACCCGTTCATGGATCATGACGGAGAATGGTGTACAGGCGTTCTAACGATACGCGGTACTGAAAACTAGCGAGAGCCACCAATTTTTGTCCAAGACTTCACTGCTTCTTGAAAAAAAAAATATTCGCGAATTTTTTAAGGGTATTCAAGACTTCCGAGACAGTTCTAATAGCCAGGAAGTACTTTGAGATTACGCAAACTATAGCTGTGAATTTTGTCGAGTGAAAAGATTCGGTAGATCGGGAGTTATAGTCGGTCAAAAAGTGGCTAGGGTCAAATTGACCCCGAGATGTGCGAAAAATAGGTGTATTAAAAGTGCTGGAAGGGTTAAAATTGTGACAGGTTCTTTGTTGTGCTCGTTTGGCATGTTATTGTCGAGGAGGAGTGTGGTGGAGATCGTAGGAGAATTCGGAGATCGATGCTCGAGGCTTCGCGAAATGATTAGCAGTGGTCTGCGAAATCGTGTTGAGTGCAATGCGCGAGCGCGAAGAGGCGACGGCCTGTTATGAAAACAGAGCAACGAAGAGTCGTTAATAGCCGTTACATGGGAGAAAGTATGAAGTCAGCCGAAGAGATAGACGGACCCCGGTGCCCTGCAGAGGTCCCACGTGCCGCTTAAGAGGTTCTTCGTTCTTCGAACCGGAAAGTCAACGCGGCGAAGCAGACAGCTTGGCTACGTTACGCGAGATACGCGTACACGCGGATGCCATAGGGCTATCAACGCTGACTACGGGTTGGGACCTTTATGCTCCGTTGGGACCTCTGAGCTCCACAAGATCCATGCTCTCCATCGCGACCTTCCTCAACCAACCCGATCCTAACATCGAGCAGCGCGCGAAAGAAACGCGAATGGGAGGAAAGACCGAGGACTGGTGGAACGGGGGAAAAAGAGATACGACAAATGATATTTACACTCCGAACGCACTCCTCGTTCGGTATCATCCGCCGCGCGTCGACTTTTTTCTCTCGAATACTGTTCGATATTCGGATAGATCTCGCTCACGTGTCGATTTATTCGAGTTCTACTACGATACCGGCCTCTTCGAGTAGCTTGTTCGAGTTACCTACTTTTTTTAAATAATTTTTTTGGGAACAACAATAGCACGCCTGCTAAACTTGCACAGTGATATTCTACTTGCACAGTCAACATTCCATCCAAATTGATGTATTGCGATACTCGACTTCGAATCTGAAGTTGAAAGGCAAAAGTGCATGGAGGTTTGAGGAGCTATGTGCACTGGAAAGCCACTAAAAAACGCTTTCTACGAATTTATACGAAAACAGGCTTATTTATTTATCGACAAGTGTTTTGGCACTAGAATAATATCGCTTTGAAATAGTTATGATGATCTTTATACTTCACTATAGCCACGAATAACGGAGTTACAGTCGATCCCCGTATGGAAAAAAAAACTATCGAGGCTCTCAGTAGTAGCTGACAAAACTGTTGAGGCACTCGGTAGTACTTCGAGAATTTCAATAGTTCGAGAGGATTTTCAATAGTTTGGTCAGTAGTGACTATGGAGTAACTGTGGGACCTGTGTAGTCACTAGGAACTACCGAAGACGTTTATTAGTAGTCTCAGTGATCTTTCCAGTAGTCCAGGATAACACTATCGAGTTGGTTTGAACTACCGAAGATGTTCCAGTGATCCTTTCAGTAGTGAACAGGTATCATTAAATCACTATCGTCGAAACTATTGATTATTGTCTTTAACTATTGAAGATATTCACTACATCGGGTAGTAAACTGGTGGAAACTATTGATAGTACTACTGGTGGAGACTATTGAGCAGCACTACTCGAGGAACCTACTGAGCAGCACTACTGGTGAAAACTATTGAATAACACTACTCGTGGAAATTACTGAGCAGCACTACTCAAGGAACCTTCTGAGCAGCACTACTAGTGGAAACTACCGAGCAGCACCGCTCGTGCAGTCTATTAGCAATGCTACTGGTGGAGCCTATTGCAGCACTACTGTTGAAACTATTGAGCAAGTCACGGTTTAACCCAGTAGTCTCAGCAGTAGTGAGGTCCAATTTACTACTGAGAAAGTGCTGTGCCGATGATCAATAGTTCTTTCAATAGTTCTGCAATATTTTCTCAGTAGTTTTGAGAGTAGTTTTCAATAGTTTTTTTCCACACCGGTCTTCGAGAAGTGCAGAACAAGTGAGGAATTTGAAAAACGGCTCCACTGAATGCTTTGAAATTAGTGATACGATTGTCTCTAGCTTGAACGAGAGTTCTTTTTCAAAATTTCGCTTTTGTCCAAAATGGCGGACCTTTAGAGAAAAAATCACTCTCTCGTTGGAAAGACGAAGCACAGAATCAGTACCCTTCAGGATGATCCTATCACGGCCAGTAATTTTCTTGCCGTAACGGATTTTATAAAAACTACTCAACTAAACCTGCTCTGTTCCAAAGCCCATCTGAAAGTCTGGTGAACGTAAATAATCGTAAAAATCGTGAACGTAAAAATCGTATCCGATGGGTTGAAATTGAGAGGAAGAAAAAACCACCTCCTCGCGTTACAATTCGTCGCTGGCAAGGAGTTTTTGAAGTACTCTGCCTCCTCCGGTTATTAATTGTGGTCCGGTGTACCTGAGCGAAGAACAAACGTCACTTGAACGCATTTTCACGAGACGTTTAGAGCTGCTGTAGGTCGTGATTTTATGGTAGTAGGAATGAGATAGTAGCCCGTGGTGCACCGAGAGGGTCAAACCGGCTTTTTAGTTGGTCTCACAATCAGCTTGCCTAAAGATGGGAGATGAAGGAAAGAGGTCGAAGCTTGTAAAGGGAATAAAAGGATCGATGGTGAAGGTTCTTGGTGCCCCTTCCTCCCCCCCCCCCCCCCCCCCCCGCTAGTCCGAAGATCGCAACAATGTAAGTCAAGCTACTTTATGGCATGCCCTTGGACCTGGCTACTTGTAAACCGACTAGGGATTCAGAAATTACCAACCAGCAACATCGAGCGCCGCGGGCGTCTCTCAAGTATCATGATTTTTTCGAATCAGCAGCGCAGAAATAAAAATACCAACGCGAACGGATCCGATTTATCTCGATGGATTCTTCGCTTCTCCGAATTCTCTTTGTCCCCTCGTCTTTGCTCGCTGCACATCCCGGACAACAAACTCCGCGAGTCTGCTGCGTCGACGGTCCGGCGAGGCACAGACTATTCGGAGCAATCTGTCAATGCTTGTCGAGATTCCGTGATGCCGTGAAATACTGGATGATTGTTGTGTTATCGCCCGCATTGGAAAACCAGAGACGCACGATCGATCATATCTCATTACGACGATGGGATGAACCTTAGTTTGGTCGTCGATGCATCAAACGAGGTTATGCCTCGCCTCGAAATTATCTCAGATCAATAATGTTCACGACCACGAGCTGTTAACATACATAAATATATTATTACACATATAATACACATACACACATTATAATTTCCCCCAAAAAAATAAAATATTTTTTTCTGCTATCATCTCAACAGTTTTTCTAATTCTAAAGTATCAAGAAATTCCCCCCAAAGGCCAGCTTCATATTCCCATGCTACCTCACGGGAATTTTTTTTTTTCATACCTCAGAGAAACATTTGAGATGATAGCAAAAACTTTTTTTTATAGAGAAAACAACTTGAGAGAAAAAAAATGTCCTGTTCCAAGAAAAAACCCGATTATTTTGAGAAACTCATCGTTCTTATCTTAGTCCTGCTCAAAAGAAAGTTTCCATCTCAATTCTAAACTTCTTTTCTTCTGGAAGCAAGTGGAAACTTTCTTATTTCTAGCACAACTGAGGCTAAACCATGAATTTTTTTAAAAAATGACTGTTTTTTTTCGTGAATCGAGGTTTTTTTTCTCTGTACTCGCTCAAAGAACGACAGTTCCGAGAAGAAGCGATGTGAAGATTCAACGTTGTACTACCGAACAGTTGAATTATCTTGCCTTCATTGTGAACGTGTAGCATCGAATAATAAATACATAGTATGACAGCTGCATCGAATATTTTTCAACAATATCTGCAAGAAACCGATGGACAGAATCCTCGCAAGTGAAATATCGATCTTAAGATAGGATAATAGCACAGCTTTAATTCTTACTACACGAGATTTAGTCTCTTACGAACTAAGTAACAGACATCAAAGTAATTGATATCCATCGTTCTACTAAATACTCGATGCGAAGGCGTTTTATATGCAGGAATGGCGGATTTACTCCGTCGAAATCCCCTCGAACTAGCCAGGTTTCAGAAAAGAGTTCTGACTCGAGTCAACGATTCGAGGATATTCGGGTAGCGAGGGAACCAAGCTTTGAGTCGAATCGTGATGACGAAATTCCGTTTTTTAGAGAGATTCAAGCGCGAAAACGATCATTCGCTGATGGAATATTCACACTTTAGGAATGTGAGATTTTGCTGATTGCCGATTCGTTGCTCGACGTATTCTGAGGCGTATAGACGTTCAAAATGACAACGACGATTTGTTCGTTAGAGAGCCAGTATCTCGAATCCGCGTTGTCATGGAAACAAGATCGAGACGAGATTTTGTCTCGCTAGACGAATCCGATTTTCGATACGAATTCAGGATTTTCGAGACGAGATGAAACATAGCTGTTGAATTTTTCGAGACGAGTCTCGCTCACCTGAAACTTTGAGGGGGTAAGGATAAAAATGTTGATAAATTCACGTGGCTCGTTCGCCATCGTGTGCTAACAAGCTGTAAATTATCGTACGGATAACAACCCATGGCTGTCATTTGCGGAGGCTTCGCGTACGTATAATACAGGTGTAAAGTCTGACTCGCGTATCGTTTGAGAAACGTGATCCGAAGAGGAGCGTGTGGCGAGCGTACGTGTTACTTTAGAAACTTATCGTACGTATCGATCGATCCGGCGAAGAGGAGTTTGCCACTACACAAATTTGTGCGGAGTTTGGCTATGGAGACTGACGGACTACCCGTTCGTTATGCACTCGACTACGTAACAACGGATCGAGCCCTACCGTTTTAGCAGATCGAATGTCACGAGGGCTGCTCTGACAAAACCTACGGGCTAAGTATCATCGACTGCTCTCGTTAGAAAAGCCAGGTGAGCATCACAGAGAGATACATTGTGACGATCCGCGCTATCAGCACGTTCTAGCGTGCTTCGCTTCGCGAGATCCCTCTCCTCGTCTACTTTTGACCCCTGTGCTTCGAGAATTTTGCGACGTATCTCGACGTAACTTTCCTCTGCTGTCAAATATTTGGCGAGAAAGGGACAGGAATTTTCGGCGGTGGCGCGAAGACGACGTGGAGGTTTAAGGATGCGTGGGCGCAGCTTCCCAAGGTCACGCGACTCGCCTCGCGATGTTGCATGCTTCGTGATGAGAGAAAAATCTGAAAAAATTCGCGCGCGATGGAGACTATAAAAACAATAAGTTCGAGTAATAATAGTTCTCAAAAGTTAACAACAAATTGTTTAAACAAATAATTGTTCGACAAATTTTTGGGAAATGTTTTTTCGAAGAGCGATAAGCGGCTGATAAAATGCATCGTAGGATAATTTTCTTCCTGAGGAAAATTCTCAAAAATTCCTCTCGAGTCCCCGGGGAGGCTGTCGTGCGGTAGAATTTTTAAATACGTTCCGCGTTGGGAGAAAATAGGTGGTGAAAAATGGACGAGTGGAGGAGAACGCCGAGAGATGAAATGGTAGCTAAAAAATAACAACGAAGTGAGAGACCGATGGAAAAACGTGGATAGTACTCGGCGAGTTCGGCACGGTTTTGCAGAACGAAACGATGACACGCTGCCTTGGGCCAAAGTCTTTAAGAGGCTCCAGCCAGCACCTCCTTGCCTATACGCAGAGGGCCACGACCGGCCAGGTTTTACGAGCAGAGTGCCTGACTTTGGTTAGTTTTATAATTACCTCTTTAGCGGTGCTTAGCTCGGTACGAAATAGTCGTACCGAGTCTGGTTCGCTGACGTCCATCTGCCGCATTCCGGACAATGCGATCTCAACTCTTCGTTATATTCTATTTCCCTCGCTCACCTTGCGTTGCTGAAGTAACGCAGCTCGGTGTTAAAGGTAACGCGAACCAATGCTAAAGCAACACAAACCAATGCTAAAGCAACACAAACCAATGTTAAAGTAACACAGACCAGTGCTAAAATAACACAAACCAGCGATAAAGTATCACGAACAGTGAAGAAGTAACACGAACAATGTTAAACTGAACACAAACTAGTGCCAAAGTAACACAGACCAGTGATAAGATAACACAAACCAATGTTAAATGAAACACAAACTAGTCTCAAACTAATAAAGACCAGTGTTAAATGAACACAAACCAGCGATAAAGTATCACAAACAGTGATAAAGTAACACGAACCAATGTTAAATTAAACACAAACTAGTTCCAAAGTAACACAGACCAGTGTTGAATGAACACAAACCAGTGTTTAAGTAACACAATCCAGTGTTAAAGTACCACAAAACAGTGATAAGATAACACAAACCAATGTTGAATTAAACACAATCTAGTCTCAAAGTAACAAAGACCAGTTTTAAATGAACACAAACCAGTGTTTAAGTAACACAATCCAGTGTTAAAGTTCCACAAACCAGTGATAAGATAACACGAACCAATGTTAAATTGAACACAAACAAGTTTCAAAGTAACAAAGACCAGTGTTAAATGAACACAAGCCAGTGTTTAAGTGACACAAACCAGTGATAAAGTATCACAAACCAGTGTTAAAGTAACACAGTTCTGTGTTAAAAGTAACGCAAACAGAGTTAAAGTACTACAAACCAGTGACAAGATAACACAAACCAATGTTAAATTGAACACAAACGAGTTTCAAAGTAACAAAGACCAGTGTTAAATGAACACAAGCCAGTGTTTAAGTGACACAAAACAGTGATAAAGTAGCACACACCAGTTTTAAAAGTAGCACAAACCAGTGTTAAAGTAACATTTAAAAAGTGTTACCGTAGTATCGAACAACATTTTTGTGCGTTGAAAAACAGACTGCGAGAACAACACGAACGATAACGTTGAACCAATGCACTAAAGTGTTAGATATCCAATGCACAAATCGTTACGCGCGACGCCATGACGAAAATTCGTGTAACGTGTAGTGAAAAAAAAATCTGGACGAGGCGAATTTCTACGTCGACTGTTTCGTCGAACGAGGATGGAGTGGTATTGCTAGGGGGAAACAGATATTGCGGAGCGAATATTGAAGCGAAGAGAATCAAAGTGCAAAAGGAACACGGTACACCGTCACAAGAGTTTTGAACTTTTCGTTGCCGTCGTTGGTAATCCAAAAGCCGAGTGCGTGACTGGCCGGTCTGGCAAAGTTTTAGGAGTATGAGAGATGGAAAGTGGACGGAGAGAATCCGCCCGCCTGTCCAGGGGTGCCCGACGGATGAGCCAGTCGGATTGATCCACGGTCATCATGTAGCTTGGCTTTCTCATCTCCTGCGGGATATATTTTACTCGGCGGCCCACACTTCTTTGCTCGGTCGCGTTGGTCCTCGTCTACCCACTTCATTACAACCACAGCGTCCACCCTCGGCTCCACCGGCTTCGCTCTCTTCTCCCTTATTCGAATCTCCCGTGTCATCTGATTTGTCCTCTCTCCCGCGCACTTGCCCAACTAAGTGAAATCCAGACATCAATCTCGCTAACGACTTGGGATTAGTGCTAATTTGTCCGCGAGGAGATATTGCCAAATTGCTGAAATACCTTATCGCAGAGTCCTTACATCATTCGGAACGGCTACCACCAATCGGACGACCAGCCCCCAACCAGATGTCCGACTCGCGACGAAAATTTGCCCTCGGCGTTGAACACTTCCAAACTAAATTTTTTTTCTGTTTGTCATTTTTTTGTTCAAAACCGCGGAGGCTGTAAAAAATTGGGATGTGGCTCGTTTTGACATTGGAGCGAGGATCTAAGCTACCGGTCGTACGTGGACTACTATCGGCTCAATTCTAATAAAAGACGAAGTCAAGGTTGACGAACTTCTCTGATGTTTTACGAGTTTCGGGCCAAGCGTCGTCAAAGGGCAGGAGCGAGGGGCGCAAACGTCAAAGTATACTTTTACACCAATTCCTAGGAATTCCAAACGACGCTGCGAGTTCCCCGATCATTTCCATTCCCGGTAACCGGTCCTCGCGACTCGCTAATTTTGCCCGAATATTTCTATGCATGTCTGTTCGTGAGAAAATTGGAACCGACACGCCATTTTACGACTAGTTTCCCATTTTTCACTGCTCACTTCTCTGCGAATAACTTTGCATCGTCCACTTTTCTGGAACTGAACAAATTGAGCACCACAAACATGATTGTGTTCGTCGTCGTTTTTTAGTCGAATAAAAAAAACACCCGTCCTTTCCACGAAATACTTTAACTAGCTCGGAAGTCGCTTGTAAACACCAAACCAAATTGCAAATAATCTCGCGAGTCGAAGAAAAAATTGTGCTGGAGCAGAAAATTGTCGAGGGGGTCCGTCGCGTGTTCGCGTCTCTGCGAGCAGATTGTTGCAAAGTACCTTGCCGTGTCACGTGAAAAGGGAAGAGGAGGATATTGCACATGGTTTGGCAGTGGAATATGCAAATCTCGTTTTTCCCCGAGGAAATTGTTTTCGGTGAGTAACGGGAAGAAGAAGCTGCGCGCGAGCGCCTCGCGTCTAGATCGAGGAGCCAAGAAATTAAGGGATACTTGGAATCAGTTTACGAGCTTCGTTAAAATATTATTATCGCGTAACTTCTCGGTGACACGCGGCGCATTTTCAAGCTATGCAAAATAATTGCTTCTTAATTGTGGAATAATTGCTGAATAATTGGTAAATTCATCCCGCCGTCTGCGTGTCTATCCAACGCCGCGCGATCACCACCTTCACCCGGCGCGCCGCTTCCCCATGTTCGATGCTGGACTGAAATCAGCACGCATGAATTCGATCTTTTGATAGTACAAATAAAACGTTTCCACCGACCCAAAAATCCTTGGTTTTTTATTTTGCGATGCCGGGTTCAAAGATGGCTGCTGGTCCGAATCTTCGCTTTTGAATGAGGGCAAAAAATAGAACTTTCAGGGTCAAATTCACGGCGTTGTCTGTCATTTTTTGAAGATCGTCCTGCCTGGAGGCGTGGAAGCAGAAATAAGACGAGAATCGTCTGTGACAAACTGTGTATTTCGCGGTCTGGAATGAACCGGAAAAAAAGGCCAAAGTCAAAGGAACTGGAGAGCGTTGAAGGAGATACTCCAAGCCTCGGGCCAATACCTTATCCTACGGCTCCACATGCGCGTATGGGGACGGACATGTGTTGGAAACGGTTGTCAAGTGCCTCTTCCCGACACGGATAACGTTAAGCGGCCGCACAATCCGCCCAGTCACCACCAGTAGGCCAACTATGATCTTACGTCCGAGTCACGGAGGCTGCGTCCCGACAGAGATAGGTACCTACTCTCTCTCGTCTTCCGGTGGATGTGGGGAGAAGAGGCGGGCACGGAGAAGGCGGGGGTGGAGAGGAAATCGTGGGGAGGAAGGGAAAAAGATCGTGGAAGAGTAGCCGAACGAAGCGTCCACAAACGAAACCGCGCCCTATCTAGGAGAGCGCTTTAATGCGTTTAACCCGAGCGGAGATAGTGGACAATTTATTGGCCTCTATTTTAGGCAAGTTCAGCGCAGACCCATTCGATATAGTAAACCTTCCGAGTTTCGACGTAGAAGACACCGAGACCTCGCTGTTTCACGAATGGCAAATGTTCCTTCAGGGATGCTACCCCACCCCTCAGTCTTTGGGACTGGAATACATTTTTTCCGCCATCATCCGTACTCGAGGATTTGAGCATATTTGGGAGATACGATCCAAAACAAAAGTACATCACGTCTTCATCTCTCTCTCTGTAACTACAGCCTGTGGATAATCCAATTCATCACAAACTAACTGACTCGACAGACGTTGTCCTATCTTGACTATGAATATTGGATTCGAAATTGGTATCTATACATCTATTTATCCATCTATCTATCTGTCTATCTATCTAGCTATCTATGTATCTATACGTCAGAAAAGTTAATATGGTCCCCGAGATAGGAGAACTTTATTTACGGTTACTCGGTGGGAAATATAGAAAGTTTAAGCTTCTGTGCTCCCATTGTTGGTTGAAAAAATGTATAAAAAACGGAATTGGTCCTGTGAAGAGAATCTACAGCGTGGTTCTTGAGGCTGGCTTCGCGAGTGTCGTTGTCTTGTCCGATGGATCACGAGAGGCCGTAGATTCACGCACCAATTGGATGGTTCTTGTTCGATTCTTTGAATTCCAAGTCGAATAATAAGATGAGAAGCGGAGACGAGGGAAACGCGAGAAGAAGTCCGTGACTGATTTCTGGTGATGGTAGGTATTCGTTGTGGTAAGTGCCAACAGATGTTTTTAAACATCGGGTCAGGTCGGCGTCTTCGTAAGCGAGGCAGTCCCGTGATTCTGGCATACCTCGACCCGTACAGGATACCAACTATCCGTGGCTGTGGGCCACGGCTCGGAAGGATTTACTGGATAATGATAACGCGGTGCCGGCAGGAACACGTGCGCCAAGAGCAGGTTTCCACAGAACTGGAAACTGGAAACTAGAAACTGGAAACTGGACTCGTTGCCTACGGTCTTCTTCTCTCTCTCGGGGTTCAGCTTTACACGTGTTACTCGACCGAGCTGCATGGGTCGCGTCACGTCCGAGTCGTTGTTGCTCCTACCGTCGGAGTTCCAGCGCTGAGTCGCGAGCTTTTTTTTAACCTACTACCAATCGTTCCTCGAACTCCTAGCCGGAAAACGCAAGAACACCGAGTATTCTCCTATCCTCGCCGTGGAGTTTTTCTCGTTATCGCACACTGGACGTTTCCAATTTTTGCTCCCATTCGGAACTACCTGCTCGTTTCGTGCGAACGGAGCAACAGATTGGCACCTGGATGTAGAAGGAGGTGAAAACAAATGGTTGCCAGAGTTTTGAGAGATGGAGCGTTGACTCGCGGAAGCCCGAGGGTGGATGAACGCTGTCCAATCAGTATAGTGCCGTTCCAACAGATATCGCGAGCGATGCAGCGTTCGTTTGGATGTACCGTTGCAGGCAAATCAGCGTTACCCGCGTCGATTGAATTTTATCGACAATATCCGTACACTTGTCAGCTCATCGCCGGACATTTACGACGCTACCTCTCGGAAACCTGTCTCCAAGCCTGATCGGTCACAGAGAAACGAGATTGATGTAGAAAAATTGAATTCGCTGTAGGATTGCCGTTCCTCGATAATCGTGATTGCGACAACAAACCTCGTTGCCTCCGACAGATTCTACACGCTGTACACTACTACTATCCAGTGCTACGGGGTGTTCCACGCAGACTGGATCATCCCGGATGTTCCCTCGATTTTTTCCGCGGCTACTCTGCCAGAAAAAAGCTCTGTCCAGCTGTTTTGGACTAGAATTTGGGAATACAAATAGTTCCGAACTAGTTATGCGATTTTTGTATGCTAAGAGATGCGGAAAAATTTGCGAGTAATCAAATTCCGTTTGTTCTCCACGCGCCAATGCGCTGCTCCAAAGTCGTCGTGTTCTCCAGAAATGGAAAAAAAAACAGAGGAGGCTTAAGTGGCCGCTGTGTCCGGGTGATTATTTATCATACAAATCTCCGACCGTAATATCTAGTCCCGCAGTCGCGTGGACGATATTTATTCACGGATATATTATTAGGCCAATCAGTTGGCACATCTTCGGGCTTGGCACGGGTCAGAGCCGTTAATGACCGAGCGATCCGACGCGCGGCTGCCTATGGTAATTCTCGAATCACGCGTAACAATGCGACTCGGTACGAGCTCGAGTCAAACGCACTACGACCCTCTCGTAAAAAGCACAAATTATCGTACTCCGACGCCGTCTTGCACGAAGCAGCTGCGTGCAAAGTATATTCTACTTCTGGACACTTATCTGATTTCCTAACGGCTGGCGCTGCAAGCTCCATAGCAGCGCCGAGCTTGCGGATAATAAACCGGCGATGCGCGAGCTTGCGGATAATAAACCGGCGATGCGCGAGCTTGCGGATAATATAACGGCGATGCGCGAGCTTGCGGATAATAAACCGGCGATGCGCGAGCTTGCGGATAATATATACCGGCGATGCGCGAGCTTTCGAACGATGGCGGCGACACTTGCGATTGTCACAACGGATCGGCAGCTACGTTCACGGAATATTGGCCAGAACGGAGAACCAACATGTCGGAGCCAAAAAGCTCGGTGCTGTCTTGCGCGAGGCGCACAGTGCTACCGGTCGAGTCAATACTTTCGAAAACGAGTCCGAATCCCTGGTTCTCGAGCTATCTTCAACCCAGAACGGAGGGTATCGCGATATTTCGTCTCCTCGCAATCGCATGACTCGTTTGGTACCAAAGTTGCGTCACCGTTATCAGACATCGCGAGACACAACTGTTCGTCCTTGACGCGCGGGCTATCGACGCAGAGGCCACGAAGATCAATCTCTCGAAGAAGAACATGCCGATCGGGGAAAAAATTAATTGCCAGCAGTATCCACGTTGATAAGGATAACGAAAAAACGCGGCATAGCAACAAATCGGAATAAGCTTTCGATAAATTCTTTCCGATCGCCAGACGAGACGTAGAATCGATATTTTCATTCTCGTTTATATGTAAACAAGTTTTTCGCTCGTATTTCGAAAATGTAGCGAGAGAAAATTATCGAGCTAAACATTAATCAATATATTAGTCGACTGGAGGCATGCGCAACTTGTTTTACGATTAAGAAAAAGCTCGGGTACGTGCTATCGCGATGTTCTGAAAATTTCGGAAATAATCAGTTCCAGCGATGGTAATTGGCGAAGCAGGTGAGATTCAAATTTTCGACGAATTTTCCATATCCGAAGTTTTGCATGTATTGCCAATCGTACGGGGATCAGACGAACCAGGTGAAAACTGTTGATCAGCACACGAGCATCTGCGTCCAATTCTTCCAAGGTATTCATCTTTTTTCAGCATCAGCGAGATTTGGGTCTGCCTACAAATGGCTTATCGAATCCAGTTCCAAAAAAGCGATAGCATCCGATTTTTCTCCAAAAAAATGAGTAGATCCAATTTTTCTCCAAAGAGAAATGAGTAGATCCAATTTCGCTCCAAAGAAAAATGATTAGATCCAATGTATTTCCAAAACGCTGCCAGATCCAATTTATCTCCAAAAGAATTATGAGATCCAATTTATCTCCAAAAAGCTGTCAGATCCAATTCATCTCCAAAAAAGCTGTCAGATCCAAATTATCTCCAAAAAAGCAATGGAAATGAAAAAATGATTAGTACTTGAAATTATACATGTATAAAAATGTCCAGTATTGAATGATGAGACAAATTCAAAGTGAGAACACAAAAATTCTATATTTTTTTTTCAAATTGCAAATTCAAACGTGATGCATTGAAAAAAGTTACTCGATGTTTGCAACTGTGCTACGTAGCTTTGCAAAATGCTTTGAAAGTGCTGAGACCGATTCTGCATAAAATCATGATTTGTTGCAAGATCAGTCGTATCAATTGAAGCAAACGAGACGTTTTTATTGGCTTCATTGGCAAACGCATGATACTGATCGTCGCTGTGCTACCGTTTACAGAAATCTACATCTCTCGAGAGTCGCAGCTCGTGTCTGCGATCACGAACATCGAAGAATTGCGACACTTCGCTACAACGATTGATTCATGCGCGTGATTGCATCGTTCGACGAGTAGAAGATACCGTTGAAGTATGACTACTCGATGCAAAAATATTCACCTCGAACGAGCCTTCGATAACCGAGGTGCGATAATAATTATTACGGGGCCAATAATACTAGACCGAGCTAAATAAATTCAAAAAAAATGAAATAAAATCTGATACTCACCATTTTCGAAATTTCCAAAAATCGAGAGTGATTTGAAAAGCATAGTTTTCGCACGTGCATCTTCTGAAAAATATCACCTCTAGCGACTAAAACAGCCAAGTATCGGACGAGTAGTCGGACGAGTATCGTTTAATTAGCTGATAGCTCAGCCAGCCAATTCGGCTAATTAGCTGCTAGCTTAGCCCGATGAATTGACCAATTAGCCAATGGTCCGATCGACTCGATGCTTGATAGATTCTTTTTTCTGTCTGGAATCGCATGGTCCGTTACGTCGAGACAAATCGTGCAAAGTGTATGAATAAATAGATAATAAAGAAAAATAATGCGACAACTTACTGGCCGCATGACCACTCGTGTGCACGGTTTATTCGAGGTTAGGTTCGTTGACGATCATACATTCCGAGCAGGCATGCAAAGCTTCATTAATACGCTTTCAACAAAAACGGGAGGTACTCTCGGGAAAGAACCTTCTTTTTTAGCGCGCCTGTATTACAAATCTGCTGTCAATTTTTGGAAAATCAAAATGGCGGATCCAATATGGCCGACCAAAATCTTGACGCGTGGTCCATATTCTCCGAAACTTGGCCTACAAGGGCTTCGGATATCACTGATCCCGAATCCGCTGTCGATTTTTAGAAATTCAAAATGGCGGATCCAATATGGCCGACCAAAATCTTGACGCGTGGTCCGTTTTCTCTGAAACTTGGCCTACAAGGGCTTCGGATATCACTGATCCCGAATCTGCTGTCGATTTTTGGAAATTCAAAATGGCGGATCCAATATGGCCGACCAAAATCTTGACGCGTGGTCCGTTTTCTTTGAAACTTGGCCTACAAGGGCTTCGGATATCACTGATCCCGAATCTGCTGTCGATTTTTGGAAATTCAAAATGGCGGATCCAATATGGCCGACCAAAATCTGGACGCGTGGTCCGTTTTCTTTGAAACTTGGCACACGAGGGCTTCGGATATCACTGATCACGAATCCGCTGTCGGATTGTCGAAATTCAAAATGGCGGATGCAATATGGCTGATCAAAATTCAGAAATATGGCGATTTCGCTGAAATTTGGTATGCGGTAGTTTTCGAGGTCGCTGGTTCCGCAGTTCTGCAGCGGATTCGTAATTACCACGTGGATGGATACTGGCGCACGAATATTTATACGAGCTGGTGCGTTTGCGGTGGATGAGTTTGTAACTTCATCACCGTCGCGGGTTGTGACTACCCTTATTACGAGTATAACAGAGCCAGACCATCCTTCGCGTCAAGGATTCGAGTCGTCGTTGAATTAATAACAACCACTTCCCGAGCTCTCTCCAGGATTTGGCCAACCAGCTTGGATTTGGGGTGACAATCGCTCCGATTATCGGACGTATCATCTTCTTGGCCCGATAGCCGAAATGTCCTCCCCCATCCGAGCTACTTATTAAACATCGCGTTGAAAAAAAAAACTATAGAAAAACATTACGAAAAAAATCGTGATAATTTCCTCATTCCAATTATTTATTATTAAATTGTTAAAATAAATAAAAATAAATTATCAAAATTTGAGTGTGTAAAATTGTTAGAATAAATAAAAATAAATTATCAAAATTGGAGTGTAGCAAAAAATTCGCAGACATTTTTTCAAAAGAGAAAAACCGAAACAAATGGCTCGAAATTTATAAGATTTTTGGGGGGGAAAAAATATGGCAGCGTAAGTTTCCACGTTATCGATATGTTTGCGGGTTGATCGACGAATAACAGCGGCTCTACGTAACGAGCGAAGGAGAGACGATGCTCGAAGGAGGTAGAAAGGTGAGAAGTTTGACGAATAAGTAGCACGCGTTTTTCAAGTTTCGATAATTACGCCGGAGCCTGAGATTGATAACTTTGAATGACTCGCGGTATAACGTAATCGTTAGCTGATGGCTTTATCCATCATCTCAATACTAAACGAATCTCTCGAAGCATAATACATCATTTTGTCAGATAAATATGTTTTTATTATTTATTTTCGTTTCATTATCGCGAACTCCTCGCGTCGCTGTGATATTTCATCATTTCTATCATTGCATCGCGCCTCGAGATAGCGAGGAATAAAACTCCGATCTCCGCGTCCGTATTATTTCCAGCCTCGCGCGATCGCGAGTTATATAAAGGGATAGGAAAGAATTATGCAACGGAATCGGGCGAATTTACGCGTAGAATATTGTTTCGGCGTCGACGGAATGCCCAATTTGCCTACGAATTTCGAATAGAAAGGCCGATTTGTTGGTGCTCGGCGAGCGAGCCGTTATCTCGTTGTTTCGACGAAAATGTACGCTGCCCGCAACACGGTGGAAATGAAGAGATTACAATGTTATTATTATATCGCCGACTCGTCGTTACGAAACTATTGATCTCGTGCCTCTGAATATTTCGGGTCGCCGCGATGAAAGTACCGTTTCTGGCCCGACCTTCCATCTTATTATCTCCAGAGGCAACACTTTCCGTAGAAGGCTGTTGGGGCAAAAAACAATCAGCCCAAAATCCACGCAAACTTTTGGACCAAGATGCAAATAAAATTGGGACCAAGATCCAGCACAAAATTTGGTCCAAGATCCACGCAAATTTTTGGACCAAGCTCCAAAGAAAAAACAGCCCAAGATCGACGCAAACTTTTGGACCAAGATAAAAAGAAAACTTGGTCCAGGATCCAGCAGAAAATTTGGTTCAAGATCCAGCAGAAAATTTGGTCTAGAATCCATGCAAATTTTTGGACCAAGTTCCAAAGAAAATTCAGCCCAAGATCCACGCAAACTTTTGGACCAAGAACAAAAGAAAATTTGGTCCAAGATCCAGCAGAAAATTTGGGCTAGAATCCATGCAAATTTTTGGACCAAGTTCCAAAGAAAATTCAGCTCAAGATCCACGCAAACTTTTGGACCAAGATCTAAAGAAAATTTGGTCCAAGATCCACGTAAATATTTGGACCAAGTTCCAAAGAAAATTCAGCCCAAAATCCACGCAAACTTTTGGACCAAGATCCAAACAAAATTTGGTCCAAGATCCAGCAGAAAATTTGGGTTAGAATCCATGCAAATTTTTGGACCAAGTTCCAAAGAAAATTTAGCCCAAGATCCACGCAAACTTTTGGACTAAGATCTAGAGAAAATTTGGTCCAAGATCCACGTAAATATTTGGACCAAGTTCCAAAGACAAATCAGCCCAAAATCCACACAAACCTTTGGACCAAGACCCAAACAAAATTTGGTTCAAGATCCTGTAGAACATTTGGTCCAAGATCCACACAAATTTTCGGACCAAGTTCCAAAGACAAATCAGTCCAAAATCCACGCAAACTTTCGGACCAAGATCCAAACAAAATTTGGTCCAGGATCCAACAGTAAATTTGGTCCAAGATCCACGCAAATTTTTGGTCCAAGATCCAGCAGAAAATTTGGTCCAGAATCCACGCAAATTTTTGGACCATGTTCCAAAAAACAATCAGGCCAAAATCCACGCAAACTTTTGGTCCCAAAAATGTGGTCCAAAATGCACATTTGGTAGCGATCCCGAGACGCCTCGCTCACCGCTCGGAGGACCTGTATGTATATCGGAGATCCACGTTGCTGCGCGCTAGCGCGGGTTGGAAATGATAAAAAGTGGAAAAAATGCCCGAGAATAGTTCCGTGTCAATGACTGGACCGTGCAAAAGCAAATTGCCTCGCGTGTCAGCGCCTTGACAGGAACTAGTATCGGGGAAAGCATCGTTGTCCTTGACTATCCGAGGAGCCTGAGAACGTCGTGCAAAAGTATACGTACATATTCCAATCCGTCGGAACGTCGTCTTTCAATTTGGCGAGCACCCGCATACTTTCATCCTCGATTTCCAGCTGCTTCGAGAAACGGAACTTTCAATTCTCGCGGAAGGATATTTTGACTGGTGACAAACTCTCGTTAAGTGGATTCACTGGGAAGGTATTCAGGTTTGCGGTTTGTAACGGCACGGGCGGCCAAACAGGCTTCCACAAATTGCGAGAGGGTGTGGGAGCGCGCGCCTGTTTGGGGTAACAAGCGCAACAGGAGGGATCCTCGACAATGCAGGACACCGCGATCGCCGTTAAGCTCGTGACAGAAGTGTTTAGAACCGCGCGATTTTCACTAATTTCATTTTACGAGATACCCGAAGCGAGAGCACGGCGTTCGCAAGAAACACGAATCTAATAGACGAACGACAGCGTGTCGTTTTTTCAGGCTCGATTCTCCTTCCACGAACCGCGTTTCCCCTCCGGCGCGCCGTTTTTTGCCTCTTCGGTGTCGATACATCGGTATAAAAATGCTCTCATTTCTCGTGGTATTTTCGAGTGTGCGTTTTTTTAAAACGCTAAAAAAACAATTTTTTTTCGTCTAGGTACTCGTCCGAACATTTCTGCACCGAGAAACGTGGAGTTGTGGTTCGCCGCGGGATAATAATCGATCGCGAATCGAGTTGTCGCCAAATCTCGTGTCGAAGGAGCCTCCTGAAATTATTGGGATCAGCTTTGATTTCCCGTAGGCGTCGGAATAGTTTGGAGATTCAATTGCCCGATGGGATCAGCTTCCGCAAGCTCGTAGGGCCGAGACTCGCGAGGCGCGCGTACCTGCCTATTATTCGCCCTCGACCGTTGTAAGTGACAATTCTCCGGAGACCAAGTTCCGAAATTAATTACGAACAGGCTAATAATATGAATTCGTATCGGACGTACGAACGTCAGCAGGTACACTCGGGAAAACCTTTCGGGAACAGATAACATCGCCTCGGAGCACTTTGCCCAATTTGGTCCCCTCAAAAAAACGCCCTCAAAAATGTGCCCAGTAGATTTTTTGGGCTAGCTGAAAGTGCTCCACGGGTCCGAGTTACGCCTTCGGTGCAATGGACACTTTTGTAGATTGGTCGATTTGCAGTAAATCGCGACCAAGAACGACGCGATATCACGAAATGCGGATGAGTTACGGAGGTTTGAAGAAAAAAAGGCAATCTTGATTTTCGCGTCTTTCCGAAAATCAGCTGTGTAGTACGGAATGGCAGAAGCATCGAGAGTCGTATCGTTAGTCAAAGCTCGCACCGCCCTTTCTTGGAGGTAACAGGGTAGCTTTTTCTCTTACAGTCGCGTTGTGTTTTTTCTCCTTCATTTAACCATTTAAATATGCATTATCTAATTTACTTCGATTACACGGACTAGCCATGACGCTCGACGCTGCACACAATTGGCGCCGCCCTTGTACCTACTACCTCGACGTTCCCACACCTACCTTCCATCTCTCCGTTTCTTACTCGCTCGTCTCGCTCGTGTCGGTCTCTCTTTTTATTTCTCTCTCGCTCCACCTTCGTTCCTTCTATTTTTATAGTACCGTTTCCCATCAGCGAATCCTTCATGCTCAATGATCACGACCATTGAGAATCGATTATCGAAACTTGAAACAAGGCTCACGAGCCACGGATGGACGAAAGAGACTCGCGAAGGGTGTTCTCCGCGGCGATCGTCGCTTTCTCCGACTCGAACGAGCCTCTCCGCCAAATTCCGTCCCCGATGCCGACTTCTGTGTCGACCTGAGGAAAATGCACGTCCAAAACGCGCCGCATTTTTCTTGCTCACAGAGCTGAACGGTTTTGGTGTATCGAATAAATTTCGCTTTTCGCTCTGAGGCTTGCTGGTACGCCGACGAGAATAGCAATTAGGACCAGCCCACGGAATGTTATCTAATCTCCGAAACTTTTTCATCGGCTCGTCTCCATTTTTCATTAATTGGTTATTCGACACCAGCGATACGATTCCTTCCGATTTTTTCGTCCGAAGCCGATAAGAAGACGCTCGCTCGCTACCGTTCCACCGTATCTGGAAATAAACCTGTCCGCGCAATCGAGAGCCTTCTCGTATTGCGATCAGCTCTGTTTTTTACACTCGCCGTGGACCCTTTCATCCTTCGATCCTTCTCGCCTCCCTTACGAAACACGTTCAGTTTCCAAGCTACGCGCCGTAGATTTCCAACGCGGTTGCGCCACGTTATTTACGAGTGACACCCGAGACCAGTGAATATATCAGCGGGTAGCTGGACCCAAGTTGGAAAACTTCAGAAATCTTTCAAATTACTCCGACCAATCCCAATAGCGGAATCTGACTGGTACAACGTCATCCTGAAAATTGGAACAAATAATTTCGTTCGATTCCTTCCTATGTTACACCGTTCAATGATTGAATTAATACTACTACTACTACTACCACTACTACCACTACTACTAATACTACTACTACTACTACCACTACTACTACTGCTACTACTGCTACTGCTATTGCTACTGCTGTTACTACGACCACTACTGTTACTGCTACTGCTGCTACTGCTACTGCTAGTGCTATTGCTACTGCTAGTGCTACTGCTACTGCTGCTACTGCTAATGCTAGTGCTATTGCTACTGCTAGTACTATTGCTACTGCTAGTGCTACTGCTACTGCTACTGCTAGTGCTATTGCTACTGCTAGTGCTACTGCTACTGCTGCTACTGCTACTGCTACTGCTACTACTGATACTGCTACTACTACTACTACTACTACTACTACTACTACTACTACTACTACTACTACTACTACTACTACTACTACTACTGCTACTGCTATTGCTACTGCTGCTACTGCTAACGCTATTGCTACTGCTATTGCTACTACTGCTGCTGCTACTACTACTACTACTACTACTACTACTACTACTACTACTACTACTACTACTACTACTACTACTACTACTACTACTACTACTACTACTACTACTACTACTACTACTACTACTACTACTACTACTACTACTACTACTACTACTACTACTACTACTACTACTACTACTACTACTACTGCTACTGCTATTGCTACTGCTGCTACTACTACCACTACTGCTACTGCTGCTACTAACGCTATTGCTACTGCTATTGCTACTACTGCTGCTGCTACTACTACTACTACTACTACTACTACTACTACTACTACTACTACTACTACTACTACTACTACTACTACTACTACTACTACTACTACTACTACTACTACTACTACTACTACTACTACTACTACTACTACTACTACTACTACTACTACTACTACTACTACTACTACTACTACTACTACTACTACTACTACTACTACTACTACTACTACTACTACTACTACTACTACTACTACTACTACTACTACTACTACTACTACTACTACTACTACTACTACTACTACTACTACTACTACTACTACTACTACTACTACTACTACTACTACTACTACTACTACTACTACTACTACTACTACTACTACTGCTACTGCTATTGCTACTGCTGCTACTACTACCACTACTGCTACTGCTGCTACTGCTAACGCTATTGCTACTGCTATTGCTACTACTGCTGCTGCTACTACTACTACTACTACTACTACTACTACTACTACTACTACTACTACTACTACTACTACTACTACTACTACTACTACTACTACTACTACTACTACTACTACTACTACTACTACTACTACTACTACTACTACTACTACTACTACTACTACTACTACTACTACTACTACTACTACTACTACTACTACTACTACTACTACTACTACTACTACTACTACTACTACTACTACTACTACTGCTACTGCTATTGCTACTGCTGCTACTACTACCACTACTGCTACTGCTGCTACTGCTAACGCTATTGCTACTGCTATTGCTACTACTGCTGCTGCTACTACTACTACTACTACTACTACTACTACTACTACTACTACTACTACTACTACTACTACTACTACTACTACTACTACTACTACTACTACTACTACTACTACTACTACTACTACTACTACTACTACTACTACTACTACTACTACTACTACTACTACTACTACTACTACTACTACTACTACTACTACTACTACTACTACTACTACTACTACTACTACTACTACTACTACTACTACTACTACTACTACTACTACTACTACTACTACTAATACTACTACTACTACTAGTAGTAGTAGTAGTAGTAGTAGTAGTAGTAGTAGTAGTAGTATAATAATAATAATAATAATAATAATAGTAATACATAATTAATTGGTGTTCGTTTGGCGAGGCGATGAGAGATGAATCTGCGACGAGTCTACGAATCAATCGTCATTTTGACCAATTTCGAGGCAATAGCATCGCAGCTAATATATAACCGTTGATCAGATAGCGTTTACGGGTACGTATTATATTTCCTTCGAAACGTGGACCCGTTTAAATCATTTTAATGAGCTGCGTACGAACGCGCCACGCTGATGCCTCTCGGAGCGCGTCGTCCCAGTTTGACGCGGTGTTTGAGATAAAATCGAGAAAAAGGAGATCGTTTCGAGCAAATGGCGACGGGGTCTCCAGGGTGGTAGCCGAAATGAGTCACGTACCGGGCGTCGAAAGAACGAAAAAATCTTCGCCCTTCCACCACGAGGAGATAAATATAAAGCGAAGGAGAAGAATAGAGAGAGAGAGAGAGAGAGAAGGAAGGTTCCACAATTGTTTGACAACGGTGAACAAGATGTCGGGTACAATTCGAGGTGGTGGTCGTAAAGGTGCGCGAGACTATCGCAAGTTACAAAAATTCTTCCAAGAAAACCGAAAATTTCAGCTTATTCGACGTGCATTAGTTAACTCGACATGCGGCGATGCATGCTTGGAGGATAAAAAAAGTGTCCTGGAGACCGGATCTCCATGAAATCTCACGCCCGTCGATGGTCGACCAAATATCTGTGGCTGGCGCATACGAAAGTCGTAAACGCGTCGGCTAGCAGATTTCCAAGTTTTCTCACAAGCGCCGACCGTGGAAATAATTCGGACGAACGAATCGCCTTGGAAATTCCAAAACTTATCTCGAGTTTCGCCGATCTTTCGGGAAGCACGAGCAGGAGAATAGCGGAAGCCTATTATTCAGCCCCCTCGTCCTGCGGTGATGTCCTTTTCTTCTCGGATTCAGATTTTACGAATTTTATTCGAAATCTTTATGAACCATGCCGAAGGAGAAGGGTCTATCGGTCACTTTGCTTCCCTCGCTGCGCGCGTGTGCGCGTTGGTATACCTGTGTGCACCCCACGTACGGGACTCGGTCGGCCCGGTCACCTCGAGGCCGAGGAGCGTCGGGCATCGAGGAGACATCCGTACTCGATGTCGAATAGAGGGGACAAGGAAGCCCCCGAGTTTACGCAGCCGGTCCGCTGAATTTCCCATATCCTGTCACTCGCGGCAGTATATCTCGTCGCGGCGCACCGGACGGAAATCAGATTTTCCGACTTGGGACCGGAGGGACGCCGTAGGGAGCCGCCGCCGCCGGACCCTACGACGGTCCTTTCGGTGCGGAAACTTCGAATCGGTTATTACGCGTCTCGTGGACGCGCGTACCGCCGAGGTTGCCACGCATCGGAAAAAACACGAAAACATGACTAATCCGGGTAATACGACCCTCGAGTTTAGTTCTACGCCCTTCTGGTCTCGCTGCTGGAAGGCTGTTCCTTGGTGGGAGAAAAAAAAAATTTGTCACGACTCCGCCGAGTACTTTATGATACCCAGAAAACAGGGAGAAAGATATTCGAATTGGACTTATTTTGGTTGATTTGAAAAAATGATTTTCGGATTTCACTATGCTACTCGACAAACCGCGGTACGAAGCTTATTTTTCGAGGGTTGGGTAGGGTACCTTGGGATGCGTTCACGCGCGCGAGTGTATACGTACGTGCGTCTGCTCCTCGGCGTGGCTTCGTCTGTTCGTCCGTGTAGTCGCGTCGCGAGCCATGCGAGCCACATTTCGGAGCACGTTTCGACCGCTGCATCGACCGTTTCATCGAACGATTCTTCCGTTAATACGAACGCGTTTGCTCGAACAAACGATATCCGGAACATTGGCTGCTCGAGGCCGTGCTCGTTACATTTTCCCGCGAAAGGAAAAAAACATCGCGGGGGTAGAAGTAAATTCGCGACCCGTACCCGCGTCGCAAGGGAAGAGAGGAGGAAAAGGAGAGCCGGCGAAGGGCAAGAGTCGGAAGATTTCGTTAAAGAGTGTCGCGAGAAGGAGGAACAACCGAGTTATTCGTCGTCGAACTCCCGTCTCACGTCCGGTACAAGCGACGGTGCGGGCGAAAAGTTTAATCCAGATGTACTCGATAGCGGATATGAAAGATTCGACGAGTTCGGCGACGGCGAGGATCGAGGGGAACCGGACGGACCGATGGTTCGAGAGACGAGAGATTCGAGAACCCGTAGCCTCGAATTTATTTATATTCTTCGAAGCGAAACCACCGATATTCAATTTTTTAAATTCACTTCGCAATTCTCGCATCATCGTCGTAATTTTTTCATCTCGTACAGCTATACAAAAGACGGATCGATCGGTCTTTTTGCGTCCACGGCAGTCGATCGATTTCGAAGAGATATAAAAATTCTTGACCGAGCAGCGATTGAAACTTGACTAATCTCAGCCAACTTTGCGCGCGCTACCCCCATCGAATCGAACGAGTCCTCGGCAAATACCTGCGTTATCTTAGAAATTCGCTATCGATCCTACCAGAGTTACTGTACACATCTCAACAATCCAACATCATCTCTAATATTCTATTTTCATTTACGTAGAACACTTCTCACGCGTTGCACGTTTTTTAAATTAAAGCTTCCCCACCAAATTTGCTGGAAAAACGGTAAAAATCTGAAACGATTCTCAACCTTGTTGATAATCTGTTCGTAATTTTGGACGCTATGTACGCGAATAATTGGATGGGAGAGGGTAATTAGATTTTGACGGTGACAATTTCTGTCGCGTAGCAGAGGGAAGTCGTTGCAGAGGGCAAGATCCTCGAGAGTCTGCGAATCTTCGAGTGCAGCGGGGCGAAGATATATTCTCTTCCCTCGCGAGTGACCGCAGGTAACGTCAATACGCGGCCGATACACCGATATTCAAACATTTTGACCTCGAGGGTATAATAAATAGCAAACAATGAGAGAAGCGAGAGAAACGACCACCACCCCCTGTTGCTGGTGGTTGTGAAATCCGTGGGACCACTCTGCGAGCAGCGTGTTGCGGGTATTTTGACACTGGGATGCTCGTTCAAAAGCAAACAAGGTCCGGTCAACCGCTTCAATAGCCATTTCGAATCCGCTAAGAATCGTGCACTTGGCGTGGGTGCGCGCAGTAAATGGTCCACAATAGATCTGACATTCCCTTATAATGCTTACTAGGTAGCCTCGCACTCTTCGGATTCATCGCGACACGTTAACTCGAAAACGATCGACTCCCACGATCCTTACTCTCCCGATCCACGGCACTCGATAAATTATTTCCGCGCCATTTGATTTCTCCATTCCCTTCCTTCCTTGCGCTTGTACTTTTCTCCGCAAAATTCGACTTCCCAACTGTTTTATTTTCAGCCAACAAAAATCGTTTCTGCCATTTTTCCAGCGTTTCTACAAAATTAACGTTTTTTTAACCGCTGCCAAGTTTTCCTCTTTCGTATTCTCCGCAAAAACGAGTTCACCGGCCATCTTGTAAATTAGAGCGGATGTTAAAAAAATAAAAAAATGAAATAGTCACATTTTTCACATCATCTCTTCGGGATTCGTCCTTGAAATCGTAGACACGCGTGCATATTTAAATCGCCCGGTACAATCGCGTACTCTTATCGCTCCGATGAGCGATATCAGAAATAAACGTAGAAACGGGACTCGAGAATGTTGTTGACGCGGCGATTATTCAAGCTTCGTCACCATATATCTTTATCCGCCTCGCGCGCATTTTATTTTTAACTATCATCTACTCGGCGCGAGTAACGTTCCGTACTTTTCCAAGACTCGCAAACAAGCCTCCCCATCCTCGATTTTCAGTAATCTACGTTTTTTCTTAATTGAATAAAATAAAATATTAATAAAATAAAATAAAATAAAATATAAAGTTAATTAAATAAAATGAAACTCGCAATAAATTTTTATAATAAAAAACAGATTTATATTCGTGTCAAAAAAGAGTTACTAGCTGAAAAAACACTGCCCGCCTGGATTTGCAGGCTAATCCAAATTTGTGCACGAAATAGTTTGCATTTTTTACGTTAGAAAAAAAATGGCAATCGCTTTGTCTGATTTTTTTTCGAGGTTGTAGGATTTAAAAAAAAAAAAAATTGCCACAGGTTCATGGGCGCGGTAGACGCGGGACGTTGGTTGGAATATATTAAAACGTCCATCTATCACGGCGTAACGGGTAACGTCGATTTTTGACGGTTTACGACCTCCGCCGAATCGAGGTCCTGGGACAACACCGTGCGAGGACGAGCGGCCCGAGGCAAACCTGCACGGCCCAGTCGGGGAAACACGTTACGCGAGATATTCTGAATGTGCGAAAAATTTAGGACAAACTTGTTCGGTCGGGGAGGAAGATGTCCGCCGAAATCGAGTTCGAGGAGAGAGCTGCTCGAGGAATATCCCACGGGCAGGATCCTGCTCGCGGGACGTCCTGCGAGAGGAATTACGTGAATAAGCGGACAGCGGAACCAGTTTCCTCGGACAGGACGAACTGGACACTGTCCACACAAACGCATAATCCGAAGCGGTACGAAGATCCATTGTCGAGGATGAATCGCGACGGGGGGAGAGAGAGCAGCGGCGAGCAGCGATCGCCGAAAACAGATTTTTCACGCTCCATGAAAATACGAGAGTACGTAGAATTCGGATTTCGTCGCCTTGCGTTTTTTTTTTGGCGAGTAGGTACGCCGTTTTCGAATGACCTTGAGCGTCGCGCTCGAACGCGTTTACAACGAATTTTCATCCCCTATCCCGCGTAACGGACCGCAACGAAATATTGTACGTACTATTATTAAAATATTGTACGTAGTTTATACTGTACTCGAGTCAGCGTGCGAAGGCTGATTTACGTTTTTTAATCGATCGCCAATACCTTTTTTATTCATTTCGATACGCGAAGGACCCCTCCCTCGAGCAAGTAGTAACGCTCCGATTTACCCCCTCTCAGCCGCGTTACGTAAATTACCTAAGCCCGTTTCTCAGCTCGAGCTGACAGTTTTTAGCCACTTCTCAAAATTTTACTCTGCAAAATGGCGCCGGAATAACATAAATTTCGAAATTCCTCCGAACTCCAGTTGCAGAGCCTGGATTTTGGAACTGCAGTTTAAACATAGAAAGTCGAGGTCTCTGATTACTCTATTTCCTTCTTTTTTTTTTGCATTAATCTCAGTCGCATGGGAAGTAAATGATAAACGCTGAATAAACGAGTGGATAAATTTTTAATTTAAATAAAATTAAAAAATAAGATAAATAAAAAAATAAACGAGCGACAGATTTCGTTTTTGATATTATTCGAATGGGAACAAATTGATACTCGGTGAATCGAAGAAGAGAACGAGCCTTTCCTCTTTTATGTGAGAACGAAGTGAAGAATCGATAGCATAAGCTTGGGCTTTCCACAGGATAAAAGCTTGATTTTTATTATAAAAACATTTTTTTTAGAAAAATTGTGAAATCAACAGTCGAGCTCTCGTAAGTTACTGTTTTATCATCCCAATTTAATGCCTTTTTTATACTAAAATTGCCAATAAAACGTCTTATCAATTATTTGCTAAAAAAAAAAAAACTAGTCAAATTGGAAAATGCAAAAATCTGGAAATTCCTTCAAATTTTTTAGGAAGTTTCGAGTGGAATTGCCTGAAATATACACAAGCTCGTATTAAAAAATTGTATATCGTGATAAATAGTTCCCCATCAATTAATTCAATTTCAATTCACTCTGAATTTTTAATTTTGTTACGCATTTTTATTGAAATTGGCTAATTTTTTGCGCCTGATAGTCAGGATTTGCCGATTCCTCTTTTTGACGCCTATTAATTGCATATTATTAGCTATTTTTTTGTGCGTGCATTTTAGTAAAAAATTTCCAATTTTTTTATTTCGGCGCAGAAAGGTCAAAAAACGTATTTTTGGTAAAGCTATTCGATTTTTTTAGATCAGTTTGACACGCCATTTTCTTTATAAATAGTCTTAATCGCGTAGAAAAAACATCGAAGGTACAAACGGATCGTCGGCGCATGACAAGAATCTTCGGTTTCCGCGATAACGCGTCGTGATAAACTCTCCACGCGCATTGGGGCGTCTCGTGAGATTTCATCCGTAAAATCTCGCGCGATGATACGTAAACGTCGACGCGTACTTTCGCGGAATTGAGAAATATTGTACTTGACAGTAGCGGCTGAATTTCCGAGATCGCGTGGGCTTGCAGGTACGAGCCGGGGAGCTCGCAGGTAGCCAGAGGGCGGAAACACTTGCTGGCTCGGTAGTACCTACGTGGGTGCACAACAAGTGTCCGACGGAAGCAGAGAGAGAGTGCGGAACAGACGTCCAGCAAGGAACGTCTGTCCGACGGACAACACCCAAAACGTCCCACGTCGCTGCCAACAATTTTCTCCATCTCTCACTCAAAAAATCGTTCTCGCGCATTTGCATGATTTTGGCCAGAAGAACAACGAGGTAGACGAGCTATCTTGTACCTGGCACCTACGTATTTTTATATTTCTCCCCGAGGTCCGAGAAATTTTAGGCTTTTTTGGGCCACTCTTCCACCTTCGTGTAGGTACTCACCCGCTTGGAAATAATTTTGGGAATAGACAGAAAAAAAACCGTGGGCGAGAAAGAGGACGTTATTTTTGGTCACCTAGCTGCGGTCATTCAGTGGCGAATAAAACGGTGGCGGAAGTCGGAAATTGGAGGAAAAATGAGGGAATGAAAAAAAAAATAGGGGTAGTAAAATAGTGGCGAGGAGTTGGAAATTGGAGGGAAAATGAAGGGATGAAAAAGAAAATAAGGGTAGCAAAACAGTGCAAGGAGTTAGAAATTGGAGGAAAAATATGGGGATGACAAAAAAAAATAGGGGTAGTAAAACAGTGCGAGGAGTTGGAAATTGGAGGAAAAATGTGGGGATGAAAAAAGAAATAGGGGTAGTAAAACAGTGGCGAGGAGTTGGAAATTGGAGGAAAAATATGGGGATGAAAAAAAAAATAGGGGTGGTAAAACAGTGCGAGGAGTTGGAAATTCGAAAGGACTCCCATCTTCTGTGGACGCGGATACATTTTTGCGAGGAGTGCGTTTTGGGTTTGGCGATCCGGTCTCACGGGGTCCCGTTGGAATTTTGAGCTGGTTGGCTTTTTCCTCAGGGTGGGTATTTTCGCTGGTTCGGGGTAAAATATGCGCGCGTATTCGGGGATATCGGAAATTTGGGAGTTGGGTGCTATTGGCTATCGGTTGATCGTCCTGCGGCAGGATTCGCCTCGATACGTATGCGCGTATGTACGTGTATTCAAATGCGACGGTTCCCTTGGTACGGCGCATACGTATGCGCCTTCGGAAAGCGGACCCCTGGGTGGACCCCTGGACAGATGTCCCGTGTCCAGATGTCCGGTCCGGGGGCGCACTGTGAGAAAGAAATCCACCGGCTCGAGGACCCTTCGAGATGGCCGGCTCGGGGCCCTTCGAAACGTTCCGGACGGCGTGCACACGAGTGAAAATACGAAGGTACCCCCTGCACCCATCCACGCGCATAGTCTCCTGCCAACCGATTTTTTTCCCTCCGTTTTCCACCTTTGCGAAGACTCCGCGCCGCGTAAGCTCCTCGTCCTAGGTATATGCGTGCGCTCGGCAAGAAAGACATTGATTAGTTTGGAGACCGACGCTTCGGATTATCCGTAACTTAATATCGCAGGGGTCACACGCGTGAGCTTGCATACGCGTACCTGTTGCCACGATTTACGATCCAAACGGCGAGTTTGGGGCCAAGATTACACCTCGGGTTATGCGGCTCGCAGATTTTCGTATTCGGCGACCCTACGTGTTTTCCCATCGAAGACGCTCCTTCCTCTTGCCCACCAGTCACAATACTACGATTCTCACCCATCGCAATATTTTTTCCAATTTTTCCAAACGCTCCTAACGAATTTTCCATTTTTTCCAAACGCTCCTAACGAATTTTCCAATTTTTCCAAACGCTCCTAACGAATTTTCCATTTTTTCCAAACGCTCCTAACGAATTTTCCAATTTTTCCAAACGCTCCGCACTTTTTGAATTTTCTCTAAAAAAAAACTAACGCAAAATACAGCTAAGAATCTTATTGCTCGGCTGCAAATTGGCTTCTTCCCCACATAACGAGTAATACCGCTGAGACTGAGCCGTTTTCGCCCTCTTTCTACTTCATCGCGTCGTTTTCCATGTTTCCTCACGATTTTTTCATATTTTTAGCTTCATTCCGCAAGAAATTGTGTACTTTCTGGCTGAAGATACTCTACGAAAAATATTGTGCAAGACATTTATCTGGGAAGAAAAAACGAAATTTGTTTTCCCAACTGAAGCATCAATTAAAAAAACAAATCGAGTCGTAAAAATCGTAGGATATTAAAATAGGGGTATTCATAGTTATGTTGAATTACTTTTAACTATTTTTCATAATCACAGTGATGAGATAACATTTAAGATTCATTCTGCTCAGAGAAACATTTTTTTTCTGTCAAGGCTGAAATTTCAGGGTAGAAAACACCCTGGAAGAGTGATGCTCGACGTTCAAGGTCATTGAACTACGTCTAGTCTAATAATAGTTGGTAGCAACGAGAAATAATGTGAGGAAAATTGAATGCTTTGGAAAGTCAACTTTCGAAAGCCACCCTCAGTTATAAAAAAGGTTTATGGGTGGAATTTGGAAGTCAATAGTTGTACGTTCCATGTGAAATGAAGAAAAAAAACAGAAGTTTTTATCGCAGACCTGAGTTATTATTTTGGCTGGGCAATGTGTAAAATAAGAGATCAAATAATAGATAGCCGAGGAGAGGCGAAGACAGCAAGTTATTCGTTAGCAGCGTCGCGTTACTCGGTCTCGGCGTGTGGCCGAGTGAATGAGACTGTGATTGCCTCCGCGATGGATAAAACGTAATTTATTCTCGGAATGTAATATCGCGTCGCGACACTCAATTCTTGGATTGATATTCTTGCCGGATATTCGTGGTCTCGTTCCTGAGACACAGCACTCCTTCAAATGACATATTGTCTTACCCCCCCCGCGTTCAATCGAATTTCCTATCAATTCGATTAGACTTCTAAATAGGGAAGAAAAAAACAGCCCATTGTTCTCTCGACACAGCGCGGTCCAACACGCTGCTTCGGACTGGTCCAGCTCACCCTCGTTCTCCCATCTCGTCGCGCTGCTCCTCGCCTGCTTCGAATCGCCAGGTACAATTGTCATTTTTCAAAGTCCAATGTCTAATCATGTTTGATTTGCCAAACATTCATTCACCAATCAATACTCATTTACCAAATATTTATTATTAAATATCCAGATGCCAAATATCTATTTATCAATTACTACTCATTTGCCAAATGTTCATTTATTATTGAATATCTAGTTGCCAAATATTTATTATCAAATATCCAGATGCCAAATATCTATTTATTTATTCACATTCTTTCGCAAAATATCCACTCGTTTATTTTTCACCTGACATCATTCGCACTCGTCATTCAATGTTGTTAAAATAAACATTCTTCGTTTTTCCTAATCTTCGTCTGCAAATATGGTACGTGTATTTAAGATGAGCTTAGCATTCACTCTGGCATATTTTAAATAAATGAATAAATAAATAGGTAAATAAGTAAATGAAAAAATAAATAAATGAATAAGTAAATAAATAAATAAATAGGTAAATAAGTAGATAAAAAAATAAATAGGTAAATAAGTAGATAAAAAAATAAATAGGTAAATAAGTAAATAAAAAAATAAATAGGTAAATAAGTAAATAAAAAAATAAATAGGTAAATAAGTAAATAAAAAAATAAATAGGTAAATAAGTAAATAAAAAAATAAATAGGTAAATAAGTAGATAAATAAATAAATAAATGAATAAATAAATAGGTAAATAAGTGAATAAGCGAATGAATAAATAAATAAATAAATAGGTAAATAAGTAAATGAATAAAAAAATGAATAAATAAATAAAGAATAAATAGATATGTTGCTGTCGACGGTAATTGTAATTACGCGGTGAATTTGGGCGAAATAAAGGGATAGATGGAATGAAAAGAAAATGTAAAAATAATGGAATCGAGGGTGATTGGATCGATTCGATTATCGTTCCCATTTGTCGTATCCGTGTCCCATCAATTAGTCCAGGTATAAGTCAATCGATCGATGCAATATAATAGTGTGATGAAAAACGTCGAGCTCGACTGTTCGCAGAATGAGAAGAAGAAGAAGAAGAGGACGAGAGGAAAAAAACTGTAATGGAGGCTAAACAATGCATCGAAAAGAAATGAGAGACCACAGAATCCACTACCAAGGCGATAAACCTTCTTTCACCATGGAATGCAATGTGTTAGCCAGCTCTTTGGATATATAATGGTCAATAAAACGAAACTGTAATTGATTTCTCACCAGCCGAACGAGAGACCCTCTATCGCCGTACGGTCAATTCGCCTTTCGTAAGTGGTTCACATCCCAGCAACACGCTCTCTCCCTCTTGAAATCTAGTTTTTTTCATTTTTATTCATTTTTTCTTACCGCGATTTACTTTCATCGCAATCATCCGCTTCTCTTCACAGCTGTACAATCGCCGTGCTCGTCATTTCCAATATTTTTTACACACGTTTTTTACATAAACTATATTTTTTTTAATTTTTCGAAATTTTATAAATAAACATTCATTTTAAATGAACATTTACAGCGCTGTGATTTTTTCGAATGGTTTCACAAAGTCGTTCGATTGTACTTCACACAAATTGCATGCATGTGCATATTTTTGTAGCAGTATATACTGATAATAGAATAATTGACGTTTTTTTAACGTAACATAAATTCCATCTGACGTGAATCGACTTGTATATTAATTAGTTTCCGGCACGATAATCTTTTCTCGTTGCGTACTCAACCGTCAACGGTTCTTGGAGTCGCTCGGACCACAGCATTTTCGAATGCTCATGACCTTTTCGTTTTTTCTCCATTCTACATTTTTTTCCAATATCAACATTATGATTCCACTCAAAAAAGACGGTTGAGCTTGATTTGTCAACGTATTAGGTACTCGTCAACATTTTTTTCATCCCCGTAACACGATTAGTGGTCGAGTTATTAGCGTTTGTTCGCGTGGGTCAGATAGACCCCGTGACGCCGTTCAAGTTTTTCTGGCGTTTGTTTGAAAAAAAAAATTTTTTTCTTTCCTCTGATTGTTCTAATTCGACCGCGGAATCGTTCTCGTGCGCGTTTTTGCCGAATCAATTCTCGATCGTTCGCCGACTCGTGTTTATTTTCGCGGTTGCTTGGTATACCTGCGAATCGGACGACAGCTTATTGGTATTCGAGCGGTGGGAACTCGTTCTCGGATTCCGAGTGGCGGATACTTTATTGCCCACCGTATGTTGGTCGGTTGATCCTTCGTAGTCGTAAAACAAATGACATTGGCTACATAAAAAATCGATCCATTATTTTATGAAATGAACTCATTAACATTCTATCCAGTGAAGCTTGTTATTAGTCTAACCAGGTTACAGGTATCAACAGATCAAATTGCGCTCAGATTCACCGAGGTCCTTCCACCGGCGAATGCTGATTCGCAAAACCTCATCACGTCCGCAGATTCCCACGTCCGACTCGAGGAAAATCCGAACGGAATTGAACTCCGAAGCGGAAGTGCGGACTTTTGCTCGCGAATTCCAATGCCACAGACCCGCAACATTTTTTCTCCGAGTCCTGGATGCCAATCGATGTTCCCGTGTACTTTTTCCACTGAAACCCAATCAGCAACTCGTCTACCTCCCACGTTTAAGGATTTCGACCTAACCTCCAAAAACGTCCAAAATCCGCTAAAACCCCTAGAATCATTAACCCCCTACCACTTCCACCCCAAACGGCTAACCCTGTAACCCCATAACCCCATAATCCCCTAACCCCGTAATACCCAAACCCCATAACCTCCATATCCCAAAACCTCGTGTAGTAGAACAATCTGGTTTGGGAAAACAGAACAATTTCGTGAGTTCTTCTCGAAGAAGATAGTCACGGGCAAGTACCTTTGTGACCCTAAAGCCGCTTCGCTCCGTAACTCCATGCCCCAGTACACCATGACCCCTCCACCCCGTCATCGTATTCTCCGGAGGAGTCCGATTCCCAAAGTCAATAGCGTAATTGCGTCTGCTATCTTTAGCATTCACTAGGAAGTCACCCATCGTAGTCAGGTTTCACGTGATTAGTATAAAGGGTTTGATGTTATGGTGGGTTTCTTCGACTTGTGTCTGTTTTTCAATTTTGCAACCATCGTTTTTGTGATTGGCTGAGTTTTTAGAAGTGTTGGATGTAACTGTCTTAAAGATACTGACTGGTACACCATGATTGGGCGTCGGTGTCACAAATTTTATCGGTGATCTTGATGTCTCGTTTCATTTTTGCTTTAACTAGAGTTATACCCTTTTTCCGCAGATCCCAGCTAAGTCCTTTTGTTCAGCTCTCAAGAAAAATAATAGCCTGACTCCTCTCCGTTGGACTATCAGTTGGACCCAACCAATGCATGTGAATCCTTCCACATGCATCCAGTGTAAGTCTTTTTATTCAGCTCCCAACAGAAATAATGGCCTGTCTCCTCTCCGTTGGACTATTAGTTGGCCCCAACCCGACCCAACCCGACCAATGTATGTGAATATTTCCACGTGCATCTAGTGTTAGTGTTTCTATTTAGCTCGTCCATCCATACGTCTGTTTGTTAGAGTTGCACGCGAGCACGACAGTTTTAGTCGACGCTGCTCTTCGATCTTCCCTTCACTGATAGGAGAGGAGTCGTGTCGTGAAGTTTTTGGGGAGGAGACGGGCCACGTATCAAGCGCTAATCACGATGCGGAACTAATTTGAGAGGAGACGCGAACTCCCATCCTTGACAGGCAGCGACTTCCACGTGTACCCGTGCGAACTTGCAGCACCGATGCAATATTCCATCAGACTCGTGCCGGAATTGAGAAAATGAACCTCTTCGTAGGGTAGGTTGGGCACCCCACTCTCATTCCTTCCACATTCATAGCAGCCACTAAAGTATGGAAGCAGCAACAGCGGTAGCTTCAGAAGGAGAAGCATAACGATACAATGGAAAATCTCGAGCAGAGGCCGGCTCGCGAAGCTTTTAATAACTGCCTTGTCGCGCGAAGGCTTAGCCGATTACGAGTGACTTCGAATGGATACACGAGCCCATCGCCGTGGTAACGGCGATTGTGAAGTACGACGTGGTGTAAGTTGTCGGGTGCTCGTAGATGTCCTCTGGCATGGGTCGTATAAGTGGCGGCTGCGGCGCAGGAGTAGCGGGGTGAGGTTAGGAAGGTTTGAAGTGGTTGGAGCTCCGACACTGTCACCGCATCTCGTCGCCACGACGACAAAGTATAATAGAGAGAAGATCCACCGACATCGATGCGGCTGAAGATAAAGAGGCGGGGGATGGTCGTGGAGTGTCAATGGGAGTAGTTGTAAACGGATGAGTCGAGACGGGGCTGGGGGATGATTTTGAGTTTTTTGAAGAACGCGCAAAGCTTCAACTTCCGCAGGCCCCAATTTTTCATCCATCTTTTTAGACGATTTCGAAAAATCGGATTCTCGCGCGGTAGTCGAAGACATTCGAGACGAGATGGCGTCTCCAGAACAAAATGGCAAACGCGAGACGAAACAAACGAGTGCTTTCAGGTGAGACTGGGCAGGTTTTCTGGTCGTGTAGCATGGACTCTACCGCTCGTCTCGAGTATCGCTGCCAACTGCTTTCGCCTGACACTTCGGCTGCCACTGTGGAGGAGGATCGGTTGGCAGCAGTGCGAGTGACGCTGCGGATGGGAAGTCCGTGCTACACGATGCAGCGTCGTAGAGGGCGCGCGCGCTGCAGGGGCGAATCGGGCTACATATACGTGTACGGCGAGGCACCCCGCGCGGCCAGATGTAATGGAGAACGCGGAGACGAAGTGTGGAGGGAATCGAGAGCTGTTGTTCCTACCGTACCGAGGAAAACCATCAGACTGACTCGGATTAGTTCTAACTGATTAACGCCACGGCAATAAACACCTACACGCGCAGCCTGCTCTTCGTAACACGGAACAGACGCGAGGGAGGACTCGGGAGACAATGTTTCCTGACGCTTTCCATTTCGACATTGTTGGGCGATAATTTGGGTAAATTATTTGCGACACCTTCGGGCCCTTCATCAATGCTGAGGAGGTTCATCGTGGCTTGTTGAACGCGTTGATGGGAAGCCACAGTTTTTAGCCAACTATCTCTATCTATCTATCTGAAGTGTGTGCATTAATTCGGTGAGCCCACATTTTTGGGTCGCGATGATTTCGACGTGTAAATTACATGTTGCTCCACAGTAAATAAGTTTTTCTCAACTTGCCATCGATATGGAATTTTTTCCAGGTCCTCTACACTTTTTGAGTCCAACACAATTTAAACATTTTTTCCAATCCTTATAGAGTCATAAAAGCCACAACTATTTTTTATCCAGTCGAATAGTTTCAAGGTCAACGTGCGACATTGTTTTCCAAATACTGTTGTATCAACATTTACGTGTACACCAATTTGAACACGTAATAAAATTGGATAAAATCCGCAGTTATTAAATGTGGAGAGTGCGATTTGAAGTCCCTGTACTGGGCCCCATTTCTCCCCTCGGGCCCAACGAGGCCCCATGGGACCCAAATGTTCTACTCGACTCCAGAATAAAAAATATGCAACCACGCTTCAATTGGTTTCCCTAACCGCCAAAATACCCTCATCGGGCCCAAAAATGCACCAATAATTTTGGGCCTTACGGTGTTTGGATGCGAAATTCCGCGCTGAATCCGACTCCGCGATGAAGGATACATGTTTCTGTTTGAAATTTCAAAGTTAGGCGGCGTATCCCGCGTAAGGCCCATCGGGCCCCGAATATGATGGGCCATGCGCTTGCGCGGACATTACTGAATACGCTAGCATCAGAATTTCTTCCAGCCCTGGGCGCACTGGATTCGCCGTTTCCGGACTGAAATGAATAAATCGTGATATTTCAGCGTATTCGAGCCTCCGTCATCCAACCCGATGGAAACAATTCAAGTCTAATCGCGTCCAACCCAATTCTACTCGACCAATTTGAATTCAATCGAGGCAAACGAACCCCACTAAACCAAATCCGATTTCGTAGCCTCCGAGCACTCGATCCTACAAATCTCTGCGAGATTTGGAAAATCTGGAAAAGATCCTCCGAAGGCTACAGGAAAATGGGAAAATGGAGGCGGCGAAAAATAAAAATGGAGCCGTCCAATTCCGCGCGGAATGCCCCGCTTGTCGCGCCCAAGGACTCGAAGCCCCAAGTACAGTTTTTGAGCGGTTCTCCAGCTGTGGATCGCCGAGCGCTGCTCCGACTTGGTCCCCGTCCCAGGGCCTACCAGGAGTAGGCAGGCAGGCAGGTATTACGAAACTTACTCGCGTCAGCGGCGAGAGGAGATCGCTCCATCGAATCGTAATCTCGGATCGCTGCGAAATCGAACGGCGTTTCCAATTTTCCGAGTACCTCGCAGCTCGCGGGTAACTTACTGCGTAACCAGTGTCACGAACGTGAACCTTGACACCGCAACGTCGCGGATCCGCCCGGTGCTATCAACGGCTCGAAACAACGCGGAAGCCATTAGCCATATGGCATCTGCCTCACCTTCAGGCACGGCTCACCACCACTCCGTGGCTGTCTGTCTTTTCATACGCCCGTCCGTTACATTATCCGCCAGTTCCTTTTTCGTCATCCCGACCTATGCTGTCGGCTATCATCGAAGGAAAGGCCCCTCTCTTTCTCTCTCTCTCTCTCTCTGTCTCTCTCTCTCTGTCTCTCTGTCTCTGTCTCTCTCTTTGTCTCTCTCTCTCTCATCCACAACGAGGAATAAGTCTGCGGGTATTGGAAGCGCTGGCGTCTTCGGATGCTGACTTCATTTCTGCCCGTCATTTCTCAGCGTGCACAATTCTGCGGATATTCCAGTTCGGAAGATTCGTGGACCCAAAAACGATCGAAGTGCCCTCTGCCAACGGAGCATCGCTTGGAGGCGTGCACTTTTTTATTTGCATTTTTATTTACGACTCCGGGAAACATTACAGTGCGCGAACACGTACGAGTAATAGCTACAGCGCTGAAGGGTTTGCCTGTGCGTACATAGATGACAAAGAAGAGAGAGGAAAATCCACCGTACAGTTTTTTTATGTATATATGGTGGGTACGAGAAAAGGTCGTAACAGTCTATTGCGCGACTCGCGCTGAAACAAGACGATTTCAGACGAGGGTGAAGTTGCCAGGGACCCGCGCTTTAGAAGCTGCATTAGAAGTGCGAGTTTTATTGCGGATAGAATTTATCTGTCAGTATAGTTGACGGTTAAGCGACGACCATAAAGGCACGGAGTAAACAAAAGGTACGCTGACGGGATCGGTAACGGGGCTGCAACTTCGTGCGCGGGCAGAAAACAACCGTTTTCTGCCCGGGAGGAAAACGAAGCTTTTCTGCTCGCGGGAGGAAGACGAAGCTTTTCTGCCTGAGGGAGGAAAACGATGCTTTTCTGCCTGCGGGAGGAAAACGGTGCTTTTCTGCCTGTGGGAGGAAAACGAAGCTTTTCTGCCCCGGGAGGAAAATGATGGTTTTCTGCCTGCGGGAGGAAAACGATGCTTTTCTGCCCCGCGAGAGGAAAACGATGATTTTCTGCCTGCGGGAGGAAAACGATGCTTTTCTGCCTGCGGGAGGAAAACGAAGCTTTTCTGCCCCGGGAGGAAAACGGTGCTTTTCTGCCCGCTCGATGGGCTCCCGTTGGGCAAGACTTGCATTCGTCTTAAATTTCGCCAGTTTCGTGTGGCTAAAATTTGGGAAATTTTGATTCAAAAAAAAAAATGGCACGCGATTGAATTTCCGTCTTGGCGGGACGGTGCGATTTTTCGTCTTGGCCAGAGGAAGGAAAGTGTCGATGGGGGGGAAAACGCAGGCAAGATGGCGAACGTTGCGTGTCTTTGATCGATGATTCTATGCGCGCGAACCGAGCGTATGCCACTTCATTAATAATATCCTAATCATCTTTCTTAGAAGTCTGACCTGTGACAGCTGTTGCGACCGACAAAAACACCATGTTTATTATGCGTCCCACGACGAAGCAGATTTGCAACGCAATCGCGGCGGAATGCTGCCGAATGAAATCGAATTACGACGATTCTTAGGCGCCTCGAGTTTACGAATAACGATGCGTTATTATCAACTATTCGATCGGACACCGCCGAGAATCCGTTTGGATATCTACGAAGAGACGGGGAAAATTATTTACCTTCGAATACCTTGAAATACCGTTTCACGAGTGTGTCTCATCAGCAAGCGCGAGACCAGCAGCTAGGTACGCAAATTGGACAATGCTGGACATGCGTGGGAAAAACGTGATAGTGAAAAGATAAGCAGTGAGAAATTCGCGTGAAAAAATATAGCGCCTCGAAATGTTCGTATCCAGCACACGGTTCTCGAGCAACAGAGGAACCCGCTGCAGAGTGACAACTGATCGTTTCCTGGTTTGAATATGCATCGTGACACCAGAGGTTAAATCGGTTTCCTCGTTGCCCTGTCGATTATGTTAATGCAGGAATCAGCCTTTGTTCGAACGAACACGAATCGTGATATCGAGAGCATTATTCGCGTTCAACAATTGTAAACTATGAACGAAACCAGGAAACGTCGCGTTGATATGTATCGAGAACAATCCACCATTACCGCCCCTGAAATCGCGATTCGTTTTCCATTTTTTCAACATTTTTTCCAGTATTTTTCCACACTTTTATGAGTACCCAAAACAAAAAAAAACAAAACAAACGAAACTGCACTGAAAGCTTTCCAATTTTACCCAGTTGAAATTCAATTCTGTGCAGCAAATTGAGAAAACCTAGTCAACACTTTTGTCGAGAGTGATCGTATTTTGAGAAGCGGATTTCTCAATGTTTTTCCGCGTAATCGTGTTACATCAAATTGTTCAAGGTCATTTATAACCTTGATATATTTGTACTATATTCGGCCAACGTTAGCGCATGGCACACAAAAGTTCACTGGTGTCAATACGAGGTGGCTCGACCTCTTTAACATAGTTACCAACGTATTTGTGTCAAATGCTGTTTCGCGCTGCGATAATAAATAATTCAGCAAAAGCGAACATTCCGACTGGAAATTAACCGTCGTTCCATTGTTAATCAAATAATATTCCCTCCAACTTGTATTCCATTTACGTACACTAATTTAAGAAGGCTCGGCAAGTTTTCTGCACTGCCAATAACGAGCAATTTTTCTGCACTGTCAATAACGCAGTTAATAACGAGCAAGTTCTCTGCACTGTCAGTATCCCCGAATTCGACTTCTTCGTTCGCGCTTGATATATCTATCGTTAAATTTGTTGCCATGAAAATTCGTAGACCGAATTATACAAGCAAGACCATATGCTCCAGTGTTTCGCACTAGAAAATGGATTACACTAATTTGAAATAGGAGAAATTTTTTTTACCGTTGGTCTTATAGCGTCGACAATGGGCGCTTTTGCCTCACTACTTGACAGAGCTTTCGATGACTTTGAGGAATAATAGTAGGTATTTTTTATTATACAGGAGTGAAGGCATCGAGATGGAATTAGCACGAGCACGAGTGCAGTAACAAATCTCTGCAATGGGCAGCTTGATATGTCAATGGGTTTGTGTTCTGCCATATAAATTGTTTTTTGTGTAATGGTGGACGTATTTTTATTGGAAGGATAACTTGGAGTGTGGTGCGTCGGTAGAAGGGAGGATTGGGGGGGGGGGGGGGGGAGGGGAGGAAGTGGGTGGTCTGATGATTATTGGAGCTTTTTTGTGGAAAGGAGGTATAAAGGCGAACGGCGAACGGTATCGCTGCGCAAGGAACACAAATGGATTTCGCTTCGTTTCGTCGGACAAAGTGTTGAGATCCTGCGGAGACGCGGGCATGCAAAAAGAGCCCATTAATTATGACGGATTGATATACGAGCTTTGCGGAAAGATGAGAGCGCGGTCGAGCGGAGGAGCGTGAATTTCGAACCCTTTAGGGTCCTCGAAATGAAGAAGTGCCGTGTGACGAAGAGCCGTCCTACATCTCTACGGGAACTTGACTCCGCGGCGACCCTAGCGAATCAATCAATTTGAGCTGTGTTGAGGAGAGACAAATCATAATCATAACCGACGGACGAGCCCCAAAAGACGAGGCGAATGAAAGATAACGACGAACAAATCATAATCATATCCAAAGTTGGATCGACGCACGGCAACAAATCACGTTCGTCGCCGAAGCTTGAAGGCATCTGATCGGAGAACGGCACGGAGGCGAGCGGCTGGGTGCTCCAGGGAACGGGATCCCGAAAGCTCTGTTTCCAAAAAAAAAAAAAAATTGTAAAAGGTGAAAAAGGCGGGGGGGGGGGGGGGGTGGCGGCGAGAAGAGGAGGCGAAACGTGGGCTCTTTGAGAATGTGTTGTCAGGAATTGAACCGGTAAAACAATTGGCGTTCGGTTGGAGTGTAAAAGCGTCTTCGTCGAGGCGTGTCACGATCGCGTTGGTGCAAGTTGACACGTTCGCCGGTTATATCGCGTGTAATCCAAGCATTGGCATCGCGGGGAACAATAGTAGAAGCCCGTCGGGCAGAAGTACTAAAAGCCTTCTACGGCAACCCTTTCTTCCAGAGTCCCCCATCCCGTAGCATCCTCCTCCCGAGGGATGCACCCCATCATCGATATATACGCTCAGTGTTCCCCGGGGATGACAACCGTGCTTCTATCCCGTGCAGATCTCAATCGGTGGCAAAAAATCCCATTTAACCATTGTCCCGCGTTAATTCGACACTTCCACGTACGTTGGGTGAAAAAAAGGGAAAATAGGAAGACGGCGATGGGTATCGTCGGTGTTTGGCTCGTGTGCGTCTTCGCGAGGGCTCGCTGGTCGGCGATACGATGAGACGTGTTTATTAGATCTGTTTTTCTTTCTCATGCTCCTTTACCCCCGATGTTTGCGGGACGATCTTCTCGTCCCCCTGACTTTCGAATTATCCCGAAGAAACCGACCGCCAGGAGTCCTCGGCACCAGCCACGGTCGCGGCGTCCTCCTCGAGCTGGTAGAAGATCCGCGGCGCTCGGGTCACGAAGATAATTGGGGCGAAATAATGAAATACACCCTTCGCTACGCCGGGTAATAATGTATGGGGTTACGAACTAATTTGTACCATTGTAACTCGATACCGTCGACAGTCTGTGCGCGGATGCGGCCCGCACAGATAATTCCTCAAAAACTGAGGCGAGGGGATTGCCTGTGGATACGAAACGAGCCTGCTCGAAGAAGACTCGTGAAACCTGATAAGAATTCTGAAAACTTTGAATATCCAGCAAGGATGTACCGATACCACCCCTTACACTCGGTCGGGGTGTCTCTTATCTATTTTTGCACGCATTTTTTGTCACTCAAACACAGATCGCGTGCTTTCAGGAAGATGCAGAGAGAAGTCTGTCGAAATTTGAGCTCTCAATAGTAACCTTGAGAGGTGTCTCATTTTCCATGCAAGTAACATGGTAAAACAAGTTCTTTCGTATGGAATAATATCTCTCGACCACGGCATATCGTACAGATCGGTGCCGGACATATTTTTATCGAAATTCGAACGCTCTACAAAAAAGATCTCGTAGCCTTTTTTGATAAACACAGCCGTTCGAGTTGTATTAGAGTGAGTGCGAATTACATAGACATGTTTACCTGCGTTGTTCACTATTTTAACGAGTGAATATTCACTATTTAGCAGTGGTGTACTTTTAAGTATTCAAAATAGTGACTTTTCACTACTAAATAGTGACTTTTCACTGGTAAATAATGACTTTTAATTACCAAATAGTGATTTTCACTGCTAAATAGTGACTTCTCACTACTAAATAGTGATTTTCACTACTAAATAGTAACTTTTCACTGCTAAATAGTGACATTTCACTACTAACTAGAGACTTATCACTACTAAATAGTTATTTTTACTGCTAAATGGTGACTTTTCACTACTAAATAGTGACTTTTCACTACTAAATAGTGACTTTTCACTACTGAAGAGTGATTTTCGCTGCTAAGTACTTACTTTTCACTGCTAAATAGTGACTTTTCACTACTAAATAGGGACTTTTCACTACTAAATAGCGATTTTCACTACTAAATACTTACTTTTCACTGCTAAATAGAGACTTTTCACTGCTAAATGGTGATTTTTGACTCATTCAAATTGAGAGAGCGGCATAACGAGAGGAACTGTATTTTCACTCGATTTTTCCTGTAAACGCGAGACTTGCGACGAATTTGGTGTAATTTTTTTTATTCGGGAAACGCGTAATCCCCAATTTCCATTCGATGAAAGAAACATCGTTGGCGAGTCGTATCGAGGAATCTGTGTTGTAAATTGTGTTTGTAAATTGGAACAACGCGCAAGATTTCGAACCCAACATCCGACGCGAGCCAGTTCTCTTCGAAGCTCAAAGCTCCTGCAAAGGGATGTGAATGAACGGATTAAGGGATGATCCGAGAAATGCCGGAGGAACCCCGTCGATGCCGTCAACGTCGCTAACAGGATTGACGATTAACATCCGGATGGGTGCTGGTATACAGACCCGGAGTTTTTTCGCTCGCCAATCCGAAACGAGGAAGCATTATCCGTACGTTGTAACCAACCATTCGGAACGCGCGACATTCAGGCCGGATGCCGACGGTTGTGTAAATAATTTCGCGACGCGTTCCGCAAAATCTTTCTACGAATATCGAGAAAACAGGACGACAAATGCGACAAGTACGTCCTCGAGTTTACTTTTTTTCCCTCTCTTTATTTATTATTGCTTGTTCGAAAAATTAGCAATCTTTTTTATTCGGTTTTATTTGTTCTCGAATAATCATTATTTTTATAATCGCAGATAATTATTTTTACATTTGTCGTGCAACGTGAGAAATATTAACAATTATCTAGGTACTTATAAATAACTATTGACTTCGTCATTAATTTCTTAAATATTCGATATAAAGAAAAAAATTGAGTACTCATTTTTCAAATATTTAGTGATCAGCGACAAAATAATTTTTTAGTATTTAAACATTTAATATTAAGAACAACAAAGCAAGTACTAATTACTGAACTAATCAAAAAGGAGTGTAAAAAAGATTTATCATAAATTAGAGTGATCATGAAATGCAAAAAAGATACGGATTAGATTTTGTGAAATTATGCAAAGTTCTGTTCAATTACAATTTTTTCCCAATGATTTCAAAATGCACTAGAAATTAAAAAACTCGAAATGGCGCATCCAATTTTGAATTTCAGAGTTTTGAGCACATGTTCGTTATTAGCAGCCCCGAAAACCCCCGAATGCCAGCTTTCACTCTCGTCGAGCGATTTTTTGCACTTTTGGACCACCATATTGGGCCCGCCATCTTGAATTTGCTAATTCCGCGCGCAGATCCGCTATCAACCGTCCAGAGACTCCCGAGTACCGGATATCGAAGAAAAATGCGCGCTCGAAGGTGCGGAGAAAAAAAAATGAGTACCTCAAATTTGTGTTTTTGCCGATGTCTCGGCGAGCGAGCCGGCGACTCGGAGTCTCAACACTCGAGGTCCCTTTCGTGATTAATGCCCTCGTGATTCATTACGCGAGACGTCGAGGGTCGATCTCTCATTCTTGACCCCGTCCCGTGCAGTGGACATCGGTTAGACGACGTAGGTAGCAGGACGCGGTGTAGAGGTACCTGCGCCGTTGCGTCTTACGAGGCGAGCGGAAAAAACCGAGGGCGCACGCGGCCGCGTCTCGAAAAGGTTTTGGGCAAGGGTACGACGTGACGAAGGGTGTGTTACAGACTGACCACGGTTTTGTTTCTCACGGGAACAAAGAGGGCCGCTCCATTGTTTGCGCGTAGTCAACGTAATTACCATCGGTAAAGCTCACCAACACCGCGCGCCGATCTCACCTCACCGACGCCGAACGCGACTGGTCGAATTGAAGGTAGGTTTTTTGATTTACGATCGTCTTTGCTATCGCAAGGGATACGCGAAGAAATCGCAGTGGTCTCAATGACCGGCCGACGACCATCGTCTTGCAAAAACGAACAACGACCCAACCGTTTCCCCGCGAAGCGACGCCTCCTTTTCCGAAATACCATTCCTCGTCAGCTCTCACCGCATCCCGAGCTTTTCTTTGTTTTGTAACGCTAATCCATTTTACACTTACAAATTCGCTGATTTTTTTCGCCGTAAATCGCTGTTTCGCGTTTCAAGGTCACCAACATTGGTACCTACGCCATCTTCTGCCACTCGCCTCCGTGTGGATATTTTTCGACGAACATTTTTGGGAAAAGTGGTCCACTGGCGTGTTGTTACGTAGTAATTAATTCAATGTAGCAGCGCTAACAGTATCGCCAAAAAAAATCCGACAACGCGGTCTTTGTTCACCGAATAACGTTACTACCACTCGGAGGAAGGAGATGGGGCTCGATCGGATCTGTGTTCCCGAATTCAACCGCGTGCTCGGGTCATTTATAGTACGGAGAAGCGGGTTTGAGAAAAAAAAATCGTAGTCGACTCCGTTCTCCTGCTCAGATGACTCTACTAAAAAGATAATACCGACTACGAATCGATCTTCTCGGTTCTTTCGTCCGGGTGCATATGAATAGTAACGAAAAACTCGTCATTGGATATTGTGAAAGGAATGTTTTTCACGAATCCCTTCGCGGTGAAAGATTATCCTATAATTCACAGTCAACCGACCATTCATGTTCACCTGTAGACCCTCCTCTGGTCCATGAACACGTCCGAACAGTCGGTCTGGCTCCGGCGATGACGCGAGCGTCTGTCTCCGCGGCTCGAGGGGTCCTCGAGGGGAGAAGAGTACGACTGGTTCGGAACAGAAGCTGGGACCGTCGCAGGAAGAGGAGGACCAAGGAAGGAATGACACCTCGGTAAAAGGGTTATTGATACAAGGCCTCGCGGGCTAATGGTGTTACCTATTTCTCCACAACAAGCATTGTCATGGTAATGGGATAAAGATGCTTGCGGGTCCAGATTGGATTGCGTGTTCGCACCGTATCGCGAACAACGAACCGTACCAACCTATGCATACAGCCCTTTGTTAACCTTTCTTCGGGGCTTTTTTCAGCCATCATTTTCTCGCGTGGTGCCCGAGGCTTTTCGAGATCGCTGATTAGAAGTCAGCGACCTCGGCTACTAAGTTCCAGAAAACCTGACCCGTTTGGCGGGGTTAACCGGAAGAGCCGACCCATCCTGCCAAAGCTCACCCCGAACCAAAATGGCGTTTTGCTTCGCTTTCTGTCATTTTCACGTCAAAGAATCGCGAACGGAGCACGAGGAAGGCGACGAAGTGCGCGTGGAGCGTGGACCTAGCCCGAGTGATCTCTCTACTTGTGGGCGCGCGGTCAGCTTTAATTAAGCTCTAATTACTGGTCGGTCTGTACGCTTGCTAATGGGCAACCTGATATCCGCAGATGGACAAACAATGCAACGTATAGCCGTTGTGGGCGGTGGCAAGTTGTAGCGCAGCAGCATCCAGATCTTAGTTCAAATTTTCAAAGCTACAAATTGGACGTGTCGTTAGCACAGCGACAAGCGTAGCGACGATGTGATCTATTATCTATTGAGGGGAGGTTCTAGTCCAGAGGCCCGAAAATGTGCGTAATTTCATGATTTTTTTTTGAGAGTACATACGTATTTAAAAAAAAAAACTTTCGTGGCATTTATTTGTCTATATTTTAAAAAGTTTACAAAATTTTTTCGAGTCAAAATAATACAAAAGGGCAGCTTCAGCCCTCAACGACGACGGTCGCGCGCGGCGGTGGACAGCGTGCGCGGGGCACTCTACAGCCCTGCCAGGTGAGCTGAAAGGGAAAAACCAAAAAAAGTCTTCAAGTACATGAAATTTTGGGGACCTTAGGAATTTCCGATTTTTGAAAAACCCTTCTTAAAAAAAATGGGGACCCTTTGAAAAAAAAACACCTTATTTGCCTCATTTTATTTGTTTTAACGTTAAAAAAAACAATACTGAAATTTTTTTTTGACAAAAAACGCTTCCTGAAGGCCGTCTAAATTGAATAAGCTTTAATTTGAGCCGCCAAACTTGGAAATCGGTGAAGTCGTTGAAGTGGAATCGCGCGCCGCGAAAACAAGGTGTTTCGAGAAAAACGCGTTTAACATGTTTGGAAAATTGTTCGCGATAGTAATTTCCTCAAGGCTTGGACTACCCTCGACTCGTCAAGGTCGAGACGCCGCTGGGGGAGTACCGGGCACGAGCCTGATTTTCCCGGCGGTTTTTTTTCCGACGAAACGAGACGCATCGATTCAAAGGGACGTAACTAGACGAGCGCGCGTAATAGGTACATCAGCGCCGGCGTAGGTAGGCACCTATTCAGCGCCGACGGGTAGGTACGTTGGGCGCGGCGCGCGCGCGCGCGTTTTTCTTGCCTCCTCTGTCTTGTAGGGCTGGCTAGCACAAAAGCACCGAGTTGCACAACGGTTGCATCCATTCGGCGAACCAGCTAGAGCTCTCTAGACACCGGTGCGAGTATCGCACTTTCGCGCGCGTAATACGCGGCGCAAAAACGTCCGCCAACAAAAACGCCGCACCGCACCGGCCTCGTCGATCTCGTCGCTGTAGCTACTACTAACATTTCCTCTGACGAGTTGAGATTTATTTGCCAAGAGAATGTGTCTTTAATGACAGGTCTGCGAAGAGTGTCAAAGACAGTAACGACGCTCGCGGAAGGTATATGGCGTCGGGACGTTTGTTACGTACCTACGCCGCATTACGAAGAAACGTTCGGACGCCTCGGGCTAAACTCTTGGCTGCTCGGACGCAATTAACTGGGAAGAGCTACGGGTCACGCAATCATCTTTAATAATAATTACGCTACTGCTTGGAAACTTCTGGCTGACGAATCAACGAATCATCGAGCCGCATCGATTCGTTTATCACGCGCGATTTATTCCCAATCGAATACTTTCATTGTTCTTCTCTCGTCGCTAAATATTTATTGATAATTCCTATATTCATTGATTCGTTTGTTCGTTTGTTCGCTCGTTCGATTCTTCGTTTGTTCGTTTCGTCGTATGTTCGTTTGTTCGTTTGTTTGTTCGTTTGTTCGTTTGTTCGCTCTTTTGTTTCTTCGTTTGTTTGCTCTTTTGCTTTTTCGTTTGTTCGTTTGTTCGCTATTTTGCTTCTTCGTTTGTTCAGTTGTTCGTTTGTTCGCTCTTTTGTTTCTTCTTTTGTTTGGTCTTTTGCTTCTTCGTTTGTTCGTTTGTTAGTTTGTTCGTTTGTTCGTTTGTTCGTTTGTTCATTTGTTCGTTTGTTCGTTTTTAGTTTGTTCGTTTGTTCGTTTGTTCGCTCTTTTGTTTCTTTGTTTTTTCGGTTGTTCGTTTGTTCGCTCTTTTGTTTCTTCGTTTGTTTGGTCTTTTGCTTCTTCGTTTGTTCGTTTGTTAGTTTGTTCGTTTGTTCGTTTGTTCGTTTTTAGTTTGTTCGTTTGTTCGTTTGTTCGTTTGTTCGCTCTTTTACTTCTTCGTTTGTTCGGTTGTTCGTTTGTTCGCTCTTTTGTTTCTTTGTTTTTTCGGTTGTTCGTTTGTTCGCTCTTTTGTTTCTTCGTTTGTTTGGTCTTTTGCTTCTTCGTTTGTTCGTTTGTTAGTTTGTTCGTTTGTTCGTTTGTTCGTTTGTTCGTTTGTTCGTTTTTAGTTTGTTCGTTTGTTCGTTTGTTCGTTTGTTCGCTCTTTTACTTCTTCGTTTGTTCGGTTGTTCGTTTGTTCGCTCTTTTGTTTCTTTGTTTTTTCGGTTGTTCGTTTGTTCGCTCTTTTGTTTCTTCGTTTGTTTGGTCTTTTGCTTCTTCGTTTGTTCGTTTGTTAGTTTGTTCGTTTGTTCGTTTGTTCGTTTGTTCGTTTGTTCGTTTTTAGTTTGTTCGTTTGTTCGTTTGTTCGTTTGTTCGCTCTTTTACTTCTTCGTTTGTTCGGTTGTTCGTTTGTTCGCTCTTTTGTTTCTTTGTTTTTTCGGTTGTTCGTTTGTTCGCTCTTTTGTTTCTTCGTTTGTTTGGTCTTTTGCTTCTTCGTTTGTTCGTTTGTTAGTTTGTTCGTTTGTTCGTTTGTTCGTTTGTTCGTTTGTTCGTTTTTAGTTTGTTCGTTTGTTCGTTTGTTCGTTTGTTCGCTCTTTTACTTCTTCGTTTGTTCGGTTGTTCGTTTGTTCGCTCTTTTGTTTCTTCGTTTGTTCGGTTGTTCATTTGTTCGCTCTTTTGTTTGTTCGTTTGTTCGCTCTTTTGCTTCTTCGTTTGTTCGTTTGTTCGTTTGTTCGCTCTTTTGTTTCTTCGATTGTTCGCTCTTTTGTTTCTTCGTTTGTTTGCTCTTTTGCTTTTCGTTTGTTCGTTTGTTCCTTTATTCGTTTGTTCGTTTGTTCGTTTATTAGTTTGTTCGTTTGTTCGTTTGTTCGTTTGTTCGTTTGTTCGTTTGTTCGTTTGTTCGTTTGTTCGTTTGTTCGTTTGTTCGTTTGTTCGTTTGTTCGTTTGTTCGTTTGTTCGTTTGTTCGTTTGTTCGTTTGTTCGTTTGTTCGTTTGTTCGTTTGTTCGTTTGTTCGTTTGTTCGTTTGTTCGTTTGTTCGTTTGTTCGTTTATTAGTTTGTTCGTTTGTTCGTTTGTTCGCGCGTTCTCGCATCCACTCCTCGCTTATTATGACCGGCCTCTTTATTGTTTCTCTTCCGATCATCAAGCGGCTCGTAAGAACCGACGCGACGGCTCGATGTCGACCGTATCGAAATCGATACGCTGATTCTCGGTATCGCGCGCGCTCGAGGATCCTCGGTGTCGTCGCTTCTTTGAAAATTAAATATCGCCCGTTATCGGATCGGCAAAAGGCGGATGTTGACGCTACCCCAATTCGATAGTACGCCGGATGTCGGATGTCTCGCCGCCGCGGTCAAGGTGTTCGGTTGCGACAACAAATTATTGCCACTCCGTCTAGATGCTCCAGAGATTCCGCGTGACAATTAACGAAGAGTTATGGAAGGAACTATGCCTGCGTATATTACGAAGCGGCGAGCAAACGACGCTGGCAATCATAAAATCACGGGAATTATACACAGTCATCGAATCCTGCAACACGAACTACAATTAAGTATCAATATAACTCGAGTACCGTACCTATTATTATACTGCCAGCACATTTTCTATTTGCGCAATGTCCAACCATACTCAAACTTTTTATTCCTCTATTTCTCCCAATTTCTCCGGAATAATAAATTATTTTTTTGTTTTCCAAAATTACAAACCAATATTTTCCTGCAACCTTTAATTATATTTTTTACTACCAAGTAAATAAAATATAACGAACAGTAAAACTATTTATAAAACCACACAGAAGTAGGCTGTTTTTTATTACAAACAAATAAATTTGCAACAACTGTTAATTACATTTTTTTAACATAAAGTAAATAAAATAAAATGAAAAATAATTCCATAATTTATCATAGCTACTACAAATAACTGATTTTTTTTGGTCAATCTTGGTCAAGTCACGTGAAAACAATTTTAATAATAACGCTAAATCGTTTGTTTTATAAAATAAATTACACTACTTCCAAGAAAAAAAAGAAATTGTTCAAAATATTTTTTTGTCAAGGTTTTGACGACTTACAAGCAGTCGAAGAGATTAGGCTATCAATATAGAAGTTTGCTATTTTGTCGTTTGTTTATAGAAAAACGTGCGCTGATTTGCTAATTGCGCGTACAAATTTTGTGGAGGTTGGAAAAGGTCTGATTTTTGGATCTCGAGTGGTCGAGAGTGTGTAAAATGTGTGGGAATCTTGTTTCGCGCGACACCTTTGTTGTCGTCAAATTTGAAACGAGCACCAGACGCGTTCAATGCCACGCGACGTCCAATAATATCCAAAGTTGAACGGGAAAATAGAAAAATGGCGAATGGGTTTTTAATCAGTGTATCCTGGGACAATGGTGGTACATGGCCCTAGGGGGTATCTACCCTCGGTGTTATTTTCTTCAACCCTGCCGCTAGCCACAGTCACACGTATAAAAGCGTGAAAAAAGCGTACGTAACAGACACCGACTCGCGCGTACGTGTGTGCGGGGCATGCACGCCTTTGCCACTCGGTAGCGGAAGAGGGTAGATATTATGGAATAGAGAAAGGGTCGGATATCTCGCGGTTTAATTCAAATGGGGATGAGACGCACGCGGTCCAACGTCCGCTCCCTCCTTCGCGCGCGACTCCTATACCTACGTTTTGTTCGCAATAGTTATTAGAGACACGCGGGGTAAGCCGACCTCGATAAGTGAAATCAAGGCGTGATCGCGGACGAACCGACGACATATGTCGCCAGGGCGACCGGCCGTAAAACGTCACGTCTCGCGTATGTGTTTACGTCGCGATCATTCTCGAACGATGGGAAACAGGCGACGCGAAATGACGATTCGTTGGGCTATTTGGGTGGATCGTTGCGAATCGCGCGAAACGGCTCCAAATCGACCCATTTCCGATGTTCGATATCCACGATACAAAATTGCCCATCATCGTGCACAGTGTAAACACTCGTGCGAGCAATATTTAACATTTTAGTGCATTCAATAGTGTTATTCTCCCAGCAGTTTATTCCCCGCACAAAAGTGCTACTCGACACAAAATTGACCATCATCGTGCACAGTGTCTACACTCGTGCGAGCAATATTTAACATTTTAGTGCATTCAATAGTGTTATTCTCCCAGCAGTTTATTCCCCGCACGAAAGTGCTACTCGACACAGAATTAGCACCTTTTAAATGTTACTCTCGAATGGGCACAAAAAATGTCACACGACGTGGATGTTAAACGCGCCGCTCTGCGGGGTGTTACTTTTGAATTCTGTTTTCTTTTTGAGCTTCGTTGAATTTCCTTTCATTTCCTCGGCGCAGAGTTGGGATTTTCGCGCGTATTCCCACTTTTTCGAGTGTTTCTATCGGGAACGTTGTATCTTGGCTTGTTTTGGGCTGAGCGGTTATAAATTAGCCCATCCGGGTGGCGAATCCAACACTGTGGACACGAGATAGGGAGGAACATCCCAAAATTGGCCTTCCCTTTCCACTCTGAAGTGGATACTTTTTTTCCGGCATATTGGATCCGCATTATCGAGATACCCTAATAGACATCGTGTTCGATGCCTCACCTCAAAACCCGCCGAGTTACAGCTTGTAACACTTTTCGGATAGAAGTTTGTAGTCGTGTTGAGTTTTCGAAAATCGGAAATCGGCGATGTCCCCACGAAACGAGGGGAAATTCGACGAGGAATCCTTTATAGAGAAGAACTTCAGTTCTCTCTATCAGTGTGCGCTAGCTGCCAGTTTTATATATTTATCAGCTGATCAGGGTAACACGCAGGAAATGTTAAAATTAACACTCTTTACTCCTTACAAATAACACTTTAGTGTATAAAACTCGACGAACCGGTTCCAGAGAAGGTAAACGGTGGTTTGTTGCGTTACTTCTAGTACAGATCTGTGTTACTTTGTCACTGCACACTGAACGTGTGGAAATAACACTGGCTTCGTGTTAAGATAGTGATTGCACAAATTTTTGCGTTAACGTTAACGGAAACTTGTTCAGCGTGTAGGTAGGTTGCCAGGCGTCAGAATTTTCCCTGAAACGTCAGGATAGTAGTAGAACAAATCTAGGAAATCGATTTTTATTTATTTTTGTTTTTCTCTTTGGTTATAATCGACTTAGGTATAATCTGCAGGGTGCAAAGAGACCGTTTGGGCGCTCTCGGTAAGTGGGGGATTTTTGGAAGAAATCAGGCTGATCGGCGGGATTGCTGACTCTAATTTCGCTTGTCGGTGAGTCTGAAATCGTGCAAACGAAAATTCGTGGTAGGTACGCGAAAGATGTTTGATGCCAAGTGAAGCGCAAACGTACTTGAGGCGCCACCGAATGGATGCAGGGCTCGATATCAGTTGGACCTGGATTTATTTAGTACTTGGGCGAGCACGCGCCACGGTTATCGCGAGCTTCGAGAAACTTGGCTGCGGTACGTTTACATCTCAACCAATTACCTTAACGGTGATACGCTTAAGTGGCTCTTCAGATATGAAAATTGTCAGCTTCGAGACCGGCTGCAACCACTGGCAGTCGTAAGACGTTCCAACGGAGACCCAAGAACCGAGGGACTCCTAGTCAACGGACGAGACGAAGAATCACTTCGTTACCGTTCATCAGCAACGCGCTGCGAGCTATTCGTTCGTTGATGCGCTTACTACCGTAGGATGTTAAAAAAATCGAAGAACTTTATTTTTTTTTTTGAGTTTAACATGTATCCTGCTACTTTGGGAATAACGTGGTAAAGATTGATGTGCGGCACTAATGTGGAAGGATTGACGGATTTACGTATGCCTTATTATCCTGATTTTCGGATTTCACTGTGCTACTTAACACACCGCGGTACGAAACTTATTTTTCGAGGGTTGGGTAGGGTACCTTAGGATGCGTTCACGCGTGCGAGTGTATACGTACGTGCGTCTGCTCCTCGGCGTGGCTTCGTCTGTTCGTCCGTGTAGTCGCGTCGCGAGCCATGCGAGCCACATTTCGGAGCACGTTTCGACCGCTGCATCGACCGTTTCATCGAACGATTCTTCCGTTAATACGAACGCGTTTGCTCGAACAAACGATATCCGGAACATTAGCTGCTCGAGGCCGTGCTCGTTATATTTTCCCGCGAGAGGAAAAAAACATCGCGGGGGTAGAAGTAAATTCGCGACCCGTACCCGCGTCGCAAGGGAAGAGAGGAGGAAAAGGAGAGCCGGCGAAGGGCAAGAGTCGGAAGATTTTGTTAAAGAGTGTCGCGAGAAGGAGGAACAACCGAGTTATTCGTCGTCGAACTCCCGTCTCGCGTCCGGTACAAGCGACGGTGCGGGTGAAAAGTTTAATCCAGATGTACTCGATAGCGGATATGAAAGATTCGACGAGTTCGGCGACGGCGAGGATCGAGGGGAACCGGACGGACCGATGGTTCGAGAGACGAGAGATTCGAGAACCCGTAGCCTCGAATTTATTTATATTCTTCGAAGCGAAACCACCGATATTCAATTTTTTAAATTCACTTCGCAATTCTCGCATCATCGTCGTAATTTTTTAATCTCGTACAGCTATACAAAAGACGGATCGATCGGTCTTTTTGCGTCCACGGCAGTCGATCGATTTCGAAGAGATATAAAAATTCTTGACCGAGCAGCGATTGAAACTTGACTAATCTCAGCCAACTTTGCGCGCGCTACCCCCATCGAATCGAACGAGTCCTCGGCAAATACCTGCGTTATCTTAGAAATTCGCTATCGATCCTACCAGGGATACTACCTAACTCTGATTCCCGTACACTGTACCAATGCATGCTATTTGTCGTAATCCTTACCAGACTAATGGTAGCACTGCTAACGATTCTACATATAACGAGTCTGCTGGTAATCATTGCTACTTCCTTCTGTCCTGTATCTCAACATTTTCCCGAATGTCCGTCCACCGAATGCTCATTTCCAACGTCGCGATGTATTTGCATAGGGGCGGGCTCCTTCGACCCTGCGATCCCTCTCACCTCCCGACTTCTGTAACGAAAAGACCAGTTACCCGGTAGCAAGGGTCACCTGTCCCACGATTAGCTCGGGTCAAGATGCGCCCGAGCTTAAATACTCGCACACGCGCATCGCAAACGGGCGAAGGAAACGTTCGCGATAAATTAATGGTTTTCGGTTCTATAGAAGTTCCGTGGATCCCCCATCCCCGCGGATGGTTCCTCCCTACCTACTTTCGGACGGACAGTCCAGTTCCTACCAGACCAGATCATTCTTCCGGACGGATCTCTCTCTCTCGCGTGAAAAATTAAAATCGAGGCCAAACAGTCGACTGTCTCGTAATTATTTATGGTCACCCGTTTTCTCCACGCGCAGGGGTATTTACAATGGGGGCAAGGCGGTTCGCGTTAACGATTCGAGGTATCGCCGTAGGTAGACGCACTTGGAGTCGTTGTCGCGTATAATGGAGACTCGGCGCGGAAAAAGTGTAAGGAGGGTAAGAGCGAAAGTTTCGTGTATGGTCAGTGGATCCGAGAGTTTGGCTAATGGTCTCGCGTCAAACGATTCCTTCAAAGCCGAAGCTCGGTGCCTAATCGTTTTCCAACGCGAAATTTCGCTGCGTCCGAGAAAGATCGATCAATCTCAAACGGGGAACGGAAATTCCCTCGCGTGTAAACATGCTTATTGACAGTTTAACGATACGACGCGAGCGTCCGAATTTTCCGGACCCTGCGCAAACGAAACCGGCTCCCAACATTTTTCATTCGCTCGAAATGCGAAAATCGCGCGAAGCGAGAAATTTTCGTTCCCGTGAACCCTGCTCTCGGCGATTAATTCTCTCGCTAATCGTCTACAAATTTTGCGATCCATTTTTACGAATCGTTGCTCCTTTATTTTTCAATATTTCGTTTTTATTATCATTATTATTTTTTATTTTTTTTAATATCCAATTTTCGCATTGTTATTTTATTTTTTATCAGTGCTATTCGAGCTCGAATTCGACAAACAACATCGATAGAATTGAGTTTGCCGTTTTTTATTGGCGAAACAAAAGTTTTGCTGTTTTTAGTCGCGAAGTTCTGTTGTCGTTATTGTTCGGAAACAGAAGTCTCGCGTCCAGGGACTGATAAGGGAGAAAAACAAGCATCGAGCCCCCGGTGAGAAATTCAAACTCTTGCTGGTTCATAAATAAATTAATTAAACGGGAGCCGGAGATACTGATAATGTTAAATTAATACCTCCGAGGGACAATGGGGCAAAGGGCCCCGCGGAGACTGAGGTATAGAACCGTGATTCTTAAACTCTCTCGCGGAGTTAATTTCGCGGCATTAACAGTCGAAAGAGTGCGAACAAAGGAGAGACTCGGGGAGGAACTACCACCACCGCTACCAGATAAGGAAAGGAAGAGACACCGCGGGAAATATGAACACACTCGTAATACAGCCAACCGGCCCATACACTTTATACACCTATACACACACACACACACATTTATGTGTATATATATATGTATGTCTGTATATATATATATATATATACCTGCGTTTCTCCCGCTACCAACGGTCCGCCGACGCAACCCCCAGGCACAGTGGCTCTCAACAATTCTTATCTCTCCCTGCGTCACCTTTCTCCCGGGCGATAAAAATGAAAACTGGTAGCAGACGAACTCGCGAAGTGCTCGCAAGAACAAACTCGGGAACAACGAACCGATAGTACAAAAAAAACGTTAAATCCGAGGGATACCTGCTGTTCAAAGATTATTATTATCATCATCATCATCGTTATTGGTGTTGTTGTTGTGGACACACTATTGGAGGAATAGTGGAAAACGAGAAGGCAGGTAGGAAGAGAAGAAGGAAAAAGAAGAATGTTAATGGAAGGATATTGAATATTATTAACAGTTGATGAAATGTTGTACGTATGATGGCGGTGATGGAGAAATAGAATTGGAGGACGCGGATGATGTGTGAGCAATGAGGTGAATGCGAGTGGATGTGAGGATGGGCTAGAGATTCGAAAAACGCGTTATGTGTACGTTGACGTATCTACTGTTTTTTAAATAATATAGTAGAATAGTCGAGGGAAGGATAGATGGAAAAATACAGCGAAGCAACGAATAATATTACTGGGAAAGAGGTTGAAAATGATGGCTGAGGTAAAACAGTAAAATTCGAGGGGAAATAAAAAATATTCGGACGGGGCGTAAAACTGGAAGTTGAAAATCTTAGATGAAGGGAAAATGTCTGTCTATTTTGGGGCGAAATTAGGGTGGTAGGGTTTAAACGAGGGAAAGTAGAAGTTGGAATGTGAAAAACCGATGTTGATGGTCAGAGGTAAGGGGTAGGGAATAATTAGGTGTTAATGGTTAGTCCGACGAGGTTTGTTGCTTGGTACTTGGGTACTCTGATTAAAATGAAAAATGAATCTCGCGCGCGTTTTACGGGGTAGCAGAGTCACGTTTCCCGAGGAGTGGGAACCGCTGATCGGAAATCCTTGCTAATATTCTGTGTACACTCCTCGAAGCGGGACAGCAGGCATTCGGTAATAAACCTATCAAAGGCGAACTAGCAGGCGTATGCCAAGATTGTGACTCGTTCCAGTGCGGGCGCACGACAGTGCAATATCTTCGTCTTCGCATTGGGAAGATTATCCGGGAATTTTGATCTCCGCGTCTCGCACGACTCGCCCGTTCAGTCAAACTCCGAGCTGAATTTTTTCATTCGAAGAGCCACCAGCGGCAGAGGAGCGGAGGGCTGGGTATCGCATCTTCGCCGCGAAATTTCATCGCTCGTTCGCTGCATCGAGCTTTTTTTTTATCAGACGCGACGTCACGTCGTATTATTTTTCCACCGTAACTAGTCGCGTAGCTACCTTCGTCCGTGTATACTCGTTTAACGATGACTCGCCGAAAAGGAAAGCAGGATCATGAACGGTGACCAAAGACGAACGAGCTATAAAATTGAACGAGATTTACGCAAACGCAGGTTTAACTACGCAATGATAACACAACAACAACAGCCGTGACAGCGCTGCTTTGGTAATGGCAGCACCAGCACTAGCACGAACACTAGCCATAGCACCAGCACCAACGCCAGCACTAACACCAGCACCGGCACCAGCACTAACACTAGTACTAGCACTAGCACTAGCACTAGCAGTAGCACTAGTATCAGCACTAGCACAGGTACCAGCACGAATGCCCGCACTAACACCAGCACTAACACTGGAACCAGGGCGAGCAGTAGCAGCATAAGCACTGGCACGAATACCAGCACTAACCGCAGCACTAGCTCCTGCACCTGCACCTACACCGGCACTAATACCAGCACTAGCAATAGCACTAGAATTAACACTAGCACCAGCACTATCACTAGCATTAACACTAGTGCCAGTACTACCACTAGCACTAGCATTAGCACTAGCACCAGCACTGGCACGAGTACCAGCATTAACAACAGCACTAGCACCAGCACCAACGCCGGCACTAACGCCAGCACTAGCACTAGCACCGACACCAGCACCGGAACTAGCACTACCAGTAGCAATAGCAGTAGTAGTAGTAGTGTTCCTAGTATCAGTAATTCGATAAGCGGCAGGAATATATCTTTCAAGAAAAGTACCGATAGAATAAGTCAAGTACACTGAATACCTACTTATACTTGTCGGACAACAAGCGTTTGATAAAAAGTGACTCGTGTGCTAAAAAAAATAAAAATATATCTAGTTTCGACTGATACTGTTGGTACTCTTCTCGAAAGATATAGTGCCAGTTCTCGTGAATATTAGATACTAATGTCGAAGAACTCACATTTGTGCGAAAATTGTTTCTGTGCAGGAGATGCAAAGTGGTAACGATCGTGATTCTCCGTTATCCAGTAAATATGGAACCTTTACACTACTACTCTCGTTTCCAAGGACCTAGGGTCTCTCGAGTCAACTTATCTCCGTAGCTAGCTTAGGTACCGACAAATGAAAAGTGATCGTTTCATTTTTGTTCCTCCTCTTTTTTCCTTTTTTGTTCCCCGTAACACCCATATGGAGTGAAATTGTACGGCTATGAAGCGAACGCGAACGTGGGGAAGAAAAAAATCGTTGTAAAATCGCGGATACATGGGCGACGAAGTACAAAAAGTAATTACGGGATGGTTTCCGGTAATCATATCTGGGTAGCATTGAATGAGCACATTGTTCGGCGCCCTTCGACGATATACGACAACCCCTACTCCCCGCTCCCAGCACCGCACGTTCCACAGAATCGCCCCTTCGTCCACCCTCATCATCGACAGCCACGACGAGACCGCACAACACTATACCCAAAGACCACACCGCACTCCGCCGCTACCCCCAACCGCGGTCTGGTTTCTAGGGAGCTGCGGCTGTTAGTCGGCCACAAACCTCGCCCCGCTATTATTAGGCCGACGATTCTTTAGCTTCGGCTTACGGATTATGCCAGGAGCGAAATATCAGCGAACTTTCGACGGAGGAGAGGTGAAAAAACTTGAAGAGTTACCGATCGATTGCCAACTTGTACGTCATCGCCGAATACCTACTCGGCTACGATACTCCTACACTCCTATCTGAAAACCTGAGAAAATTTGCCTTCACCAATACAGCCTTACAGCTCCAAAACTGAGTCCGCTCGGAGGAGCTTTTTTGGACCAAGTTCTAGTAGGTACACCTATTTCGCTGCAAACGTGTTTTGACTGGAGTTGAAAGCGGAAGAACGTGTCATGTATTACCATAGCAGTATACAAAAGCAGCATTTGGAATGGAGAGACGGTTTGACGAAAAATAAATAATTTTTGTTGCTGTTGCTGAATTTTTCAGCAGAGTGCTAGCACTTCGCTAGTTAACGACAGTCGCTGTGGCATGGTAACGTTACGACTACGATCCGTGACTAAATTTGACCTGCGACGTCACCGGTGACTTTTAACGTCGCTAGGTTCGGCCAAGGGTCACATAATTGACTTTGGTTCAACAGAAGTGATGCCAGTTTACTTATAGATCCCTTTCAGAATGCCTATAGCTTCGCCGGACCTCTCTATATTTATCTGGATCGCTTCGTACATTCTTCTGGCCTAGGTATCTCGCCACCTTTGTTTCTTTCTCAATCGCCGCGTTGAACGACCATCGCAAGCTCGCGATCGCATGCGAATATCGCAGCTTCCTGAGCGATAAACGGCTGACCTTGAAAAAAAAAATGCGCGTAGCTGGAAAAAAGGTAAAAAAAAAGGTGGAGAAAAATGGATGAAGCACTCCTCAGAGGAATGGGCACGAAAGCTGTAGGGTGAAGTACGAAAAGCTCGGGATTTTTTACGGAAATTGACGGAGCTTTTTGGGAATTTGCAACGATAGTCGACGGGCAAAGACAACGGCTTCGCAATATCCAATTGGGCGCGCTGTAGCATTGCCACCTGCTCGAGTCATCGCCTTAAGGGGTGCAAGGCTACGATCCGACTGGCCGTATTCCGTGTACCGGCGTACGCCCTGTGCTTTCCCACCCCGGCGCTACGTCGTCTCGGCGTCTTCGACGGTCCAACCCATTTTTCGCACCCTATACTTGACTCGGCTTTCCCATTGGCCAACGCTCACCGGATCTGACCTCGTGCTACCTCACCTACGCGCGCACAATTACCGGGCAGGTGGAAGTGTAGGTCGTTTGCGCATACGTCCGGATCTCCGCGTTGACAAAGTTGTATACCGCGTCGTTAAGGTCGTCGCGCTCGACTCCGAGAAAAAACTGACCTTTTCGGGGAAGTAGGCGAGACAGATTCCACGAGTCTCTTGCGCGGCAGTTCTTCTTTCCCCGCTGTCAAAAACTATAACTATAACTACGAACGTTGTTTCGCTTATTCGCGGCGATTGGATGTGTCTGGCCAAAAACCGCACATTTCCCAGGGGTGCAGATTAATTTGCGGGCAATGGCCAAGCAATCGACGCGACCAAAGAAGAATAGAGGGTAGCAGGGAGCCAAAAAAGCAGGAACGAGCAGGTAGGAAGCCAGCACGAGGGATCTCGCGAAGACAGGAGCAAAAAAAAGAGCGAGGAGAATACAACTAAAGGTGGCAAAATACCCAGGAGAAAAAAAGTCAGAGCGAAAAAACCAAAACTTAGCAGGTGATAGATATCTGCAGATCGGTTGGACAAGGAATAGAAACATGGAAATAGATACCTACTTGTGACGTGAGGCGGTGTGCTCAATAGGCACAGACTCAGAACCAAGGATAGAATAACTAACGATTGCAAGGCTAACAGGTAAGAAAAAAAGAGGAAGAAGGAATAATCGAAAAAAATTTATTGTATAGATTCTAGGAAACAGTATTATCATTATTATCACCACTATTCTCATTATTTTTAGGATTATTATTATTATTAATATTGTTATTATTAGTATTGTTAATAGTAGTAGTAGTGTGTTATTGTTGTTGTGAGTAAGCTGAGATTTGCCTGCGTTTTGTCATCGAGAAATGTTGCAACGGTGCAAATTATTTGTTGGAGCATATATTTTCAGCAATTTGTTGTTTTTTGAACACTAGTGCATATATTGGGATAAACTGTTTCCCCCCTCAAAGATATGATTCGGAAGAGCGAGAAGACATGTGTTTGATGGTGGGAATAGAACTATTTATGAAATGAAATGAAATGATTTTGCCATTGGTAAAAAAAACGTTTTCTGCTGAGACTACTAAAATGTGTAATTTTGGATGGTTGAGGAAGCATTTGGGTGCTTACGACTGGTCTACTTTAAACGAGCTTGTGTCAAAATTGGTAGCACTGAATATGAACCTATAGGTTTGTGTTCAACAGGAGAAAAATTGGTTTGTGATCAAAAGAGGACAATTAAGTGTACAAAAGTTGTGTGCAAATTGTATAATACACTGAAAGTTGCCTCGATATGTTGCCTTGTTAAGTTTCAATTCGACGCCGCTTTTCTGTTGAGAATTCAAAATTCCCAGTTTCACTGTCGCATGGTAAAAAAGTGAGCGACAAATTTAGCACAGAAATTTGTGTCCACCACTTTTTTTTACACGACATTAGTGTTGTTGCAGCACGGGCGGTGTGTAGTGACGAAGTAACACGGTTCTGTGTCGAGAGCAAGGCGAACCAGTGTTAAAGTAACATTTAAAAAGTGTTACTTCGGTGCCAAATAACATTTTTGCGCGTTGGAAAACGAACTGGGCGAACAACACTAGTCAACGGGCTATAATGTTAAATATTCTGCACAGAAATTTGTACACTTTACTTGTGTACAAAATTTGCACAAAAGTGTACTAAATTTGTACCGTGTACCTATCTATGATACATCGCAATGCTCGCACACCCGTGTATGTGCCTGCCAGTGTCGTAAAATTGCTCACCATCGTCGATGCATTATTTTCGTGCCGCGCTCGTTATCACACAAACTCAAAAATCATGGAGAACTGAAAAAAAAAGGTTTGTAACGTAACCTTAGAGTTCCTAGCCGCTCGAGTGCCGTAGCGACGCGGAGCAACGGCCTCGACTGACATCGAAACTAGCTACTACTTTTATATGATCTACACTATTCCACGTTTCCAGTGCTAATACGAGTCAACTTCGACGGAATTTACCGAGCCTCGAGATTTGTTCATCAACATTGTCAAATCATGTTCACGTTACCAGAGATAGCACATTCGGTAAGTAACCAGACACCGAAGACGGTAGAAAATCGTAAAAACTGTCGAATTTTCAACATTTTAGTGTATCGATTTCGCACGATCGTTGGTATTGCTCTCATAGTACGTTTATCAGCGCGCAAAATGGTATTTGATACTAAAGTAACACTTTTTGAATGTTACTCAACATTGGTTTGTGTCACTCCTAACACAAAGCCGTGTTGCTCTAGCACTGCGCACAACGTGTGTCGAAATGATGGTAATTTTGTGTAAAATAAAGTCGCTGGCACAAATGTTTGTGTCAAATCTAACGGAGATTTTTTACTGTGTAGTGATCACTCCGTTTTTCAATACACAAAAATGTTATTTGATACTAGAGTAACACTTACAGTGTTACTTCGCTTTGTGTCAGTCCTAACACTGCTTTGTGTCAGTCCTCGCACGGAGCAGTGTTACCTTGGCGCTGCACACGGAGTGTGTTGAAATGACACTAATTTGGTGTACAAAAAACAGTGGTTAACACAATTATTTGTGTCAAATCTGACGGAGTTTTTGTTACGGTGCACGCAGACGCGTTTAACCCCTAAGTTGCACTATGGGTGGCAACACCCACGGCCAACTTTGCCTTCTAATAAACTGTAGGTACTAAACTCGGAGAAATGGGATACCTATGTGACGACATATGCCGGTCAATGAAGAGTCCAATAATAAGTACAGTAGGTTGGTAGGTATAGTGTCCCGAGCGTCGGTATGCGTTCAGCAGCTGCTAGAAGCAGACGTTGTCAACTAAGTGGGCGCCCAACACCCAGTGTGCGAGTAGTGCTTTTCAAAAAGTGCTTTTCCGGGGGGGGGGGGGGGGGCTTCTCGTAATATGATGGATCTTTGTTCGATCTTCAACGTAAGTATTTCACCTGAAATGATGTACTTTTTCTCTCTGCACTGTTTGGCAAATTCTGACTTTAGTGAAAAAAAAACTCGGTTTTTGCGTTTCTCCTCAACCACGATTTTCTTCAACAAATTTCGCTGAATAGAGTTCTAAAACCTGTCGAACCTCACAGAACATGCATGAACCCTTAACGGTCCCGAGGGGTCGCACCGACCCCATCGATTTCGAATGCCTGTGACCTTTTTTTAAACGCATCACCATACTTATTTCGCTCAAAAACGAAATAGACTTACTTTCGCCATGTTCCACGAACTGACCAACATTTTTTCCATTCAAATCCAAAAAGTGGTAGTCGAGTTATTAGCACTTTTCGCGTAGGGTCAGGTAGACCCCATGGCTTTTTTACGTTTTCCCAGACAGCGGGACCATCAAGGGTTAATCTGCGAGTGGCACGATATGCGTAGGTACCTGTGGTACAAGACACGTCTGAAAAAAGTGGGTGTCAAGGTGATTTTCGCGAGCGGCGCAGTTCGAGGACTAAACTTGTTCGCACACCCAAAAACGTGCTCCAAACTAAAAAAAAAAATACCCGCGTTATTTATACGAGGAATCGAGTTTACAAAACAGCGAAGCCACTAACGTAGCCAGAATTCACTTCCCACTTCGTCAGATTTTCGGGTGGAACGGGAAAAAAATTATTGCCGAAAAACGAAATCCTGCCGACGAAAGAAAGTACTCGTAACGGTCGCAATTTCGAATCTCGCGAGGCGACGGCTCGGGTCGCGGCACCGCGACTTCTCGGGCTTAAAGGGGGAGGGGTCACGTCGCGACTCTCGGCGATCCCGTAGCATCAAGTGGCGGTAAAGTGGAGCGAAGAAGAAGCAGAGAAGCAGGGAACCCGTCGTCGCGGGGTATAGGTAGACGAAGGGTAGGGCAGGGTCGTATCCAATGAGGCTCGTCTCGGGGCTTGGCCGCGACTCGTGCCCACCTTCGCGTTGCCATAGCGACGCGTTGGTGTGTCGGTACGTCTGCCTTGGTCGCGCGGTGCCTCGGTGCCTCGGTGCCTCGGTGTCGCGCTGGGGTGGGGGGGGCAGGTCGGTGTCAGGGGTCGCCGCTGTCGGCAGTCGGTCTCTGCTCGGCCCCAAGAATAGTCGTATATTCGTATGGACGGTGTTTCTCTCGTCGTATTAAGCGACCTTAAGAACGACGCGATACGGATCGCGGAGAACTTTTACCAGTGACGACGCATCCTCGCGCGAGCATCTCTCCTCTCCATCCTATTTATTATTACTACCACCGCTATCATCGTTACTATCATCGTCGCTACATCGTTCTTCTCGCGTTGCACCCTGGTCCCCGATTTTTTTCTTCACCCCGATCACGTGCGCGAGGACACCCTCTCCGTTGTTAACTCTTCTCTTCTCCTCGCTTCGCTTCCCGTTCGCCTATACGTTTACCCGAGTGCAGTGATCCGTGAGGGTGTCTGCGAACACAACAGTGCAATTCGTACGCGCAACAGGAGTCGACCCCGGAAAAACAAACGAGCATCGAGCAAACGGAGGGATCGGAAAGAGAATTTTGATTGGAAAAGGAAACGAGAGGAGAAGGAATTTAAAAAGTTTTTTTTTGGCCCGAAAAAATGAAATTGTGAGCATCGATGCTGGAAGAAATGTGCCAGTCGATCGAAAGGGACTGATCGGTGGCGAGGAGAAGAGTGGACCATTTTTGTAGTTGTTGTTGAGGTTGTTACTGGCCAGTGCGTTGAGAAAAGGATATCCAGCGTTCCTCCGGCGTGATGTGCTTGTTTCGTTCGTTTATTTCGATACGAGTAAACGGCAATAATAGGAATACGCGCGACGTACGTGGTGGCGGAATTTCTACGGTGCGCGGTCGTAGGACGAAAAGTTGAGGGGAGCAGCGGAAGAGCGAGGAGAAAGGATTTCTGAGAAGGGGGAGGAAAGAGAAGAGGTTTTTGCGTTGGCCGTTGGTCGATCGGTATCGAGAGGAAGAGTGCAGCGGAGGAAGCCGGAATCGACGGTGGAAACCTAAGGGGACCGCGAGCGCGTGGTTTTTGTGGATAAGAGACGCGAGATAGTCAGGGTGGTTCGAGGGGGGTCAGGTGGCGCGGACGCCCTGGCGACGGCCGGGGTGGCGTACCCGCCCGCGACGGCGACCCTGTTCCCAGCGCGAGTCCCTCCACACTCCGATTTCACCACGTTGGAGCTGGGCTTCCCGACGCGAGGCACCACCGCCTCCATGGCGTTGGTAGCCCCGCCGCCCGCGTGGGCATCGCGGGACCCCGGTGGACCGCTCCAGGTGGGACCCCCACCGATGCCACCGACGCATCTGACGCCATCGGCAACCCCCGAGGACATAACATCCCTGGTCCCCGCCGGCAGCGTCTTGACGCCGCGCGATCCTCTTCCGCCGAGCACGACGCCTGGGAGCCAGGCGAACAGCTCGCAGTCGGGAAGCTCGCAGACTGACAAATCGCCTAATATCGAGTGTGTCGTGTGCGGGGACAAATCTAGCGGGAAACACTACGGCCAATTCACCTGCGAAGGTGAGTTTCCCCGAAACATTTTCACCCCCGCGTCCGTCGCTCTCGCTCCCCCCCTCACCTACGTTATCGGCAACCGATCTCGTTGTACCACCTCGTTGCTACATTTTTCCTCTTTTTTCCTCACGTCATTGTTACATCACCCCCATTCTCTCTATACTCGTAGCTGTAGTCGTGCTAAAATCATCCAGACTACCTATGACCATTTGACGAGAAAGCTTAGAAATAACTATAATATAGTATACTGCACTAGCTGTGTCCTTTTTTTTTTGTAAACTTTGTTTGGATTTTTTTTTCTTCGCGAAGTTGTTGGTACCATTATGATGAGTGATACTCCATCGGGAGGCCCGACGTTTCGCGTTAATTCCATGAGATACACGATAACGGTGGCCATTTTCGATGCATTCTTTGGTCGGAGGACTTTCGACCTTGAAAAGTGAACCGTTCACCTAATCTTTCCGATCCCGACCTGGTACTCCCGCTGGAACGTGGTGCGCGAATGGGGAGGGAGGTTCGAGAAAACGGCGCGAATACCAGATCATCGTGATCGATTCCGCGCATTTTTCGAAGTGCTCTCAGGCACGAAAAACGAACAGATGCCGACGCTTTCGGCTCTTTTGCCTCGAATTTCTCAGGATTCAGTTATTTTTTGCCAACAAAAAGTCACTCGATAAAAATATCGGCCTCCCCGACGGCGTATCGTTAGTAGCGACCAACGAAGTAGTCGGTACTAGAAGAAATGTTCTCCATCGTTTTTCGAAAAGTAGGTACTCGCGTCACAGAATCATCGTTTTTTTTTACCTATTTTGAGCTGGGTTTTCCAGCTCTATGTCTTTCTTGCTGTAGGTAGCCTAGAGGTTTTTTTGTTTGCAAAATAAAGGCAAGTTTTTAACTACTATTGTTGTTTTTTCATAGGAAATTGTGTCACTTTCTAGTAACTTGTGCAATTTTTTTTATTGGGAAATATTCATAAACCACGGAGATAGAGCGAGTTGCAGCGACCACTCCTGCTCGGGAACGAATCATTTGAGAGGAGAAAACCGAACGAATTTATTTTTTCAGCGGTATTATCTGGTATTTGGTCGGAGGACTCGATAAAATGATGATTTTTGAAAAAATTGCCACCGATCATTGAGAAAGTGTTGAAAAAAACTGTACGAAACTGTACGAAACTGTCCGAAACTATACAAAACTGTACGAAACTGTGCGAAACGGTATAAGACGGTACGAAACGTTACGAAACTGTACGAAACGGTACAAAAGTATACGAAACTGTACCAAACGGTACGAGACGGTACGAAACTGTGCGAAACTGTATGAAACTGTGTGAAGCTGTGCGAAACTGTGCGAACCGGTACGAAACTGTACGAAACTGTATGAAACTGTACGAAGCTGTACCAAACTGTACGAAACTGTACGAAACTGTATGAAACTGTGCGACACCGTATTAAATGGTACAAAACTGTACGAAGTGGTACGAAACTGTACGAATCTCTACGAAACTGTACGAAACTTTACGAAACTGTACGAAACTGTACGAAACTGTACGAAACTGTACGAAACTGTAAGAAACTGTATGACACTGTATAAAACTGTGCGAAACTGTACGAAACTGTACGAAGCTGTACGAAACTGTACGAAACTGTACGAAACTGTAAGAAACTGTATGACACTGTATAAAACTGTGCGAAACTGTACGAAACTGTACGAAGCTGTACCAAACTGTACGAAACTGTACGAAACGGTATGACACTGTATAAAACTGTGCGAAACGGTACGAAACTGTGCGAAATTGTCTGAATTTGTAAGAAACGGTACGAAAGTGTGCGAAACTGTCTGAAATTCTACTAAACTGTACAAAACCAAAGCGCTGAAACTTTTTTTGCCAGTGTTCTCCTAAAATACGTGACTCCATCCTCTGGATTAATTGCGATGATGTCTTTCGCAAGAAACTTGTCCGAAACTTGGGTCCTATTGTGAAAAATGTGTAAAAATTCCCGGACATCGAGTGTTTCGTGTAATTTGCTGAGAAGGCTGCCCGTTGGCAAAGTTTGGGTCGTAAAACCGGAGCGATTCGAGTCGTTCGGGTTGATTTTTCACGGGGGCGGGGGGGGGGGGGGGGTGATGTCAGAATTTATTGAAGCTATCGGGATACGTTCGACGAGTCGAGAGTTACGTTACGCACCATTTAAAATGTCTACGGCTTCGTTTGTTTCAACGCTGCAGCCTGCATATTTGGAAAGAAGGAGTCGCAAAATAGTAGGCACGATTGTGGAGTCGAGCGAATGATGAGCAGCTGAAAAAAAAACGGACAATAGTGGATCGAGAGCGAAGAGTCGAAAGCTCGTCAAAATTGAGACTGAGAAGCTGGCGTCAGATTCGTTGGAGCCTTTCCTCGAAAAATCGCGTTTCCAACAACAATCCATTTGTTTCAACTTTATCGTTACTGTTCGCTGTTATTCTGATTATTTATCGTCATTTGTTCCTAACGGTTTTTTCGTCCGGTCAAGATTTCGCAATAGCTGCAGTTGCAGCTCGGTCTAATAGCCCGGCGAAACGAGAGAGAGGAGAGACCGCAACGGCCGGGGGGAATCCACGCGTCGCGATGGGAATCCCCGCGCGGCGGGGTGACGCCTGCGGGGCGGCAACCCGCTCGCGTGTTCGCGTTACGATATAGGCTACGTTTAGGCTGAGAGAGTCGCGTCAGGTAGAAAAGAAGGACCCTTTTACCTGTTCCTCAATTTGTCACTCGCATGGGTCAGGCCTCATTCGCATCTGAATACTCGACACCTTCTAAATGGTCGAGGGGTGGTCTTCGGACCGGGCCCCAGGGGTGCCGCGAGGAGGATTACATTAATTTATTCAAGGCGCGCGAGATCCCGTGTTCGCGGCTGCGAGTTGAAAAAACAAAGAAACGCCATTAATAACCTGGAGGCGTAGAGGGTATATACCGGACCGGTGAACATTTTTACATCTGTAAGAGGTTAATATAACGATGTAATCAGCGGACCGAAAGTAGCGAGTCGATCATTTCACTGCGCGTCGAGGAATACGTGGAGAACGACGCCTCTACCTGCCCACGAACCTTCCCTCTCTTCGCTTTTTACTTTTCGCTCTCTTCGCCTTTTCTCCTTCCTTTTTTCCCTCCTCTCTCGTTTTCTCCACCTCAAATATTTTTCCCAATTATCACACATTTTTCTTCAAAATTTCCATCATTTTCGCAAACGATCTCCAACTTTTTGCCCTCCTAAAACCAACGAGTTTCAACGTCGTAGCTAATTTTTCCCCCTTCACTTCGATTTTAGCGCGAGACACGCGAATTTACAGCGAATGTAAAAGACCACAAAAATTCGCTAGAAAGTAAAAAAAAAAAATAGAAATTAAAGGTAAAGGGGGAAGAGGTTGCGGATGAGTTATGATTTCGGGGAAATAATTATCAATAATTATTGCGGTGAAATCATTGTTATTGCCGAACGTTGACGTCGGTGATCAACACATCATTCGTAAGCCTGATGAATTATTTATCAACTATTTATATACTCCGAATTAACATCCCTCGTTATTTTTCTTACGCGTTTCGCAGAACTGGCAGAGCAGGATAACAATAATAATAATACGCCGCAGGGTTTTTTCTTTTTTTTTTTAAAGTACCCACGTTTTCCCGTGTGCGACATTTTTTCTTATTTTTCCACCTTTGGGACAACCGCAAAATAAGGAAAACATGTACGATATGCAAAGTTGATCCATACATCTTTACGTTTTCACGTTCCCAAATTTCATATTTCGAAAGTTAATTAGGAATCCGGTTTATAAAATTACAATTATTATTCAATTGTGACTATTATGGTTATTGAAATTATATTTATAACGCAAAGTTATGATTACCACAAATTATCGAATTGTTAAATTTATAATCATAATTCTCACCTATGGAAAAATGTATCTATAAATTTGGTTTGTCCTTAAAAATTAAATTTGTTCTCACGCCCTTAGACGAAAAACTAGGGGGTCATTTTTTTTTTGGTGCTAAACAAAAAGCACACTTTTTTATAAAATTGCAGCATTCATATTTCGGAAAAGATTACGTTTTTGGTGTTTACGTTGAGTGTGCAGAGTTACCGAGTTTATTATCGCGAATATGTTGATAAATATCGACTTGACGAAGAAATTGAAGAAGACCTTTTTTGTAGAAAATTCAATTTCCCACAAAAAAGTGTGTATACTTTTTTTGTTAAGTCGAATACTGTAGAAGATATTTTCGAAAAACAGGGATTTCATCAGAAAACGAGCTGAGATTGGATTGTAAGTAAGCCTTTGAGATCGATGCGGGATTCGGGACTCGCGAAATTTCGGAAACACGTGATAATAGGAGTGGCGCGCGTAACGAAGAAACATATCGTCTCGGCGGGGATCGAAGAAGGGGGCGCGAGGGAGAGGAAACGGACAAGTACAAAGCAATCGGAGGGTGTAACGAGGATCTACAGCTTTTATCCTACGACGGATCCGTGCTCCCTCGAGCATTGAGGCTAAAACAAGAGCGAGAGAGAGAGAGGGAGAGAGAGAGGATAAGAGAATAATAGAATCAGGAATTATTCGGCTCCTTCGCGTTCTCCGTTTTTCCTCTTCCTCGTCTCCGACGCCGTCGCACCCTTCTTACACGCCCTATTACCCGAATCACTCGTTATTGATACCAGATTGGCACGGTAATTTATATACCGCGAACGGATCGACAGTGATTAATCTCAGGATCCTACGACGAACCGAGAAGAAGCCGGAGCGTTCATCTTCTTCGTCCGACAGCCTCCTTTTTTCTTTCTTTTCTTCTCCGCTCTTCTCCGCTCTTCTTGACCGCTCGTCCACCGCGAAATGTTTCCGTGTTCGACCGACTTTTTCCACCGATACGAACACTTTTTTTCACCACTCTCCCCCTCCAACGCGTAGCTCACACTTCCAGCTCCGTTCCTCTCTCACTAAATGACCGTCAGATTTCTTCGCGATGCATACAATTTGGTGACCTTGAACAATTTTCTTCCGGCCCGTGGAACAAAAATTAGGGGGGGGGGGGGGGAAATCGAAAAACGAGGCAACGAGTTGGAGGATCGAAGTGAGCGGAAAAAAGTGTCGGTATCATTGTGGAAAATATTCCATCGTTCCTGAGAAATAAATTAAAAATGAATAAACAAATATATAAATAAATACATAGCTGAATAAACAGATAAATAAATAGATTATTGGATAAAATAGTAAATAAATAAACGGATTATTAAACAAATAAATAAATTGGCGAATAAATATTTTGGTTTTCGAAAAAAAAAAATCGAAAGAAAAAAGAGACGAGCGAGTAGAGAACCGTGATCTTAGTTCGGGAGTCTCGCGAGGAGGCGGAGTAGAGGGAAGGTGCCAAAGTTGACGTGACTGGGGATTTTGATGGAAAACGATGCGAATAATTCGATCGTGAAAATGGATTTTGTAGTTTTTGAAATTACTAGGATGGATTACCGCGCTCGCCGACGCGTGTCGATAATTTCGTAACGCTGGAGCGTATAATTACGATGGATGTAATTACAAACGAGTTGCCATGAGAAATAATACGTTGAACGTCACGTTGCCAAATCGCGTCGATTATGACGCGAGACAGGAGAAACGAAGCCGCCCGTTGCCATAATAATAAATAAATGTTCGAAAAGTTACAACGAGCCAAACACGTTTGCCTCGGCAACCGTCGAGTAGACGCCGTAACGACGTAACAACGTACCGCGTATTTGCTGACAATCTGGGCCACTCCCCAATCAGTCGCATCGCGAATAGTCGCGCGTTTGACAAATTGACGATAATTCGCGATCGTTTGACATCGGTTGACATTAAAATCAATCCATGGCATCGCAACGGGTCCACGTAATAAAGTGATCGCCGACAATCAGCATGATTGTGCCAATAAACGTCGAATGTGTTCCTACACCGCGGTGATAAATCATAATACAGAGATTCGATTCGGCGTCGCATCCGAAACCCTCGTCCCCCACGATCCAGCGACCAAAGTCCTCCGACGCGACGCACCACAAAAGTCTCCGCTCGTCCTTTGTTTCCCGAGCCGTTGCATTTCCCCCCCGATTTTTTCCAACTTTTCCCGATTTTTTACGATTTTTACGATTTTTTTCAATTTTTTCCGATTTTTCCCGATTTTTTCCGTTTTTTTCCGATTTTTCCCGATTTTTTACGATTTTTTACGATTTTTCCCACCCCGCTAGCGCAGCGCAAAGTGGAGCCGCGCGAGCCTCCGCGCTGCGCCGCCAGGTGGCTCGCTCTCTCGCGAGCGGCGGCGCGCCCGCCGCGCCTATAGCGCGCCCCGCGTCGCCGCGCCACGGGCTGCTACCGCGAGTCGATCGCGACGATCGTTCGACGCTACTTGCTCGATTCGATCGGATGACCTTGACGAAGGTGCGAGCGACAAAAAAACCAGTTCGCTTCCCGAGCCCGCCGAAACTGTTCCCATGAGCGATTCTTCCTTTGCCCGCGACCCCCGTCCGCTATTTACCCGCTTCGGAAGGATTTGCGCGCATAATAAGCTCGAGGCGGTTACGCGAGGGGTAGCCAAGGGTCCGGGTATAAAAAAAGGGTGGCACGTCCGGTTTTGGAAATGGGCTGTTGCTCGATGACCAGTCCTTCAGGTAAGGTGCCAAAGCCTTTCTCGTCCCTTTACCAACCCATTATACGTTTCTTGATCATTAATAAAAACATTTCGACTGGTCAGTAGGGCACAACCCCGCAACCCGAGATACACTTTGTCATCTCCTTGATGGGTTTCCAACGAATCCTCGAGACACGCGCGTCTCGAATCCTTCCAATCGTCGTTTCTTTCAGCGGTAGAAATTGCCACCAACGAAAAAGCATGACAACGTGTCGCCTCTGATTGCTGATTTTACTGCCACACACACACACATATATATACATGCATATGTTTCTTCGCGTAGCGCGTATTTCCTCCGAACGTTTACGCGAGTTGTGCTTCGCGAAATTGGCTGATTTGTACCTACGTAGCTCGGATAATCGTAACGCTGTAGATGTTCCGATGACTCGTGCGGTTTCCACTAGCCGGTCTCTAGATTCGTCTGCAAATGGGCTTCGACAACAGGAGCAGGCCTCCTCGGGCGTTTTCCGTGGAGGAAACGCGGATCCACAGATCTGAAGCGATTCTTTCGGGGGGTCGGTTCGCGTCGGGGTCGCGAGGCTGGGACACGCGAAACGAAAACGGGACGTTCTCTCCGATATCGTACAAAAGGAGTCGAGGTTACGAACGAGCCGAGACTCGGGTACAAGGTCCGGCGACTTCTGCGCCGTAATTCACTTGCGCTGGATTAATGCCCGAGTAACGGGCATTAATCTACCGATTACAGAAACTCGGGACCTCCTATTCGACGTACCTCCTTCGCCGACAAGATCCCACCGCGTTTCGAAGCCACCCTTCCTCCTCCCTTCCTCGTACGCGCGATCCGGGCGCCAGTTCTTTTCGTGCACATTTCGAAAATCAACATCCCCGTCGTGGTTCCCGACAGGGAGTAGCTACGACATGCTCCCAGGGGCAACCAGCTCGGTTCGGTCCGCTCCGTTCGATTTTTCGAAATTATTCCGCAGAATTAGCCCTTGACCTTGAAAGCTGGTGACCAAGTCGCGGGGAACTCTGGCGGTTCCATTTTCACTGAATTGGTCCGTCAGCGACGGTCCGGTGGAGCGAAAGACGTTGGACCACCGCGGTGCGGGCCAACAGCCCAACGTCTCGGTGTACTATAATTATCACTAACCGTGATTTACTATATATTTTCCTTTTATTACAAGCCTATGATCCGAGGATTTTTCGATGAAGTATGAGGATAGTCTTCCTCGGTTGATACTCCTCTGACCGGGGATACGCCTACCCCCGTCTCGCGTACCCGTCCGTCGCTCCACGACGTTTCCTTCAACGTTACACGGACCTGACCGCGCGCGTAGTTTGACGCGCGTGTGGTTTGTTTCACACGGTGGTTTTTCGGGCCAACCCGTTATTACGTGGCCCCCTTTTCGTAAAACCTACTCCTACGTTCGCGCACGCCTGTGCGTGTATCCGAGTATTACTTTCCCCGCTGACGCACCTGTGCATCTCCTTCGCAAACGATCCTCTCCATGCATCGGAACATCGCGCGAACAAACGAAGCATTCTTTCCCTCGCAGCCCCCCATTTTCCCCGAAAATTCCGACAAAAATGCGCACTCTTCAACGCTTCAAGGCGACTCTCTCTGATTTTTTCCAGATTTTTCGGACCCCCCACGCCGAAGTAACAAGCCTGCCATCAAATTTTCGAAAATCGTGATAAATTTGGGCCAAACTTTTGGTTCCATTTTGAAAAGGCAAAATCTGATTTAAAGGGTTCAAGTAGCAACGGATCTGACGCTCTTTCCTTTCTCGAAAAAATGGCAAAAAAGTGTTTCGTTAAGCACGAGAGTAATATTCGGAGAAGATAAAAGTTTTGTCAACTTTTCATGGATGTCAACATTTTGTACGAGTCCTTCGCACTTTTCGGTCTGGAATATTCGACTCGGTGAACAGCAGGTCAACGACGATGCCTCGCATTCTTATCTTGTTCGCCGCGTTAGGAATTTTCAGCTTCGCGGTTTCGCCCCACGTCGTCGTCTTACCCCAGTTTCTTGTCACCTTCTCGCCACTGTTTTACACCGCATCGTTAATTCATCAGGTTTTAGCGAATACCCAAAGTCGCTATTTTACCCCAAGTGACTGTTTCACCTGCGGCTTAAGTTTCACCCCGCACCGTTGCGCTACTCCTCGCGATCGTAATCTCACCTCGCCGTCTCAATCCACCTCATCGTTCGATCTCGTATCACCGTTTTACATCCAACCATCTCACCTGGTATTGCTTTGCTCCGGATTATCGCGCGAGTCAGCATCGTCGTCGTGCATCTCTTCTCAAAATCTCGATCATTTCTTGTTCTCTCCGAGTTGTGAAAACGAGGAGGTAAAACAGAGTAATATACATGTATAATACACAGTAATATACATGTTAATACACGAGACCCTTGAAATAGGATTTTTTTAGACTGTATTTTACGCGTACGAAGTATTATACGCGTATAAAACAGAGTAATATGCATGTATAATACACAGTAATATACATGTTAATACACGAGACCCTCGAAATAAGATTTTTAGAAGGTATTCTACGCGTACGAGGTATTATACGCGTAAAAAACAGAGTAATATACATGTAGAATACATGGTAATATACATGTTAATGCACGAGACCCTCGACACAGGATTTTTAGACTGTATTTCACGCGTACGAGGTATTATACACGTAATATGCATGTATAATACACGAGACCCTTGCAATAATATTTCTAGACTGTATTTTACACGCACGAGGTATTGTACATGTATAATGCAGAGTAATATACGTGTATAATTCAGAGTTATGTACGAGTATAATACACGAGGCCTCATTATACATCTACACAACTGTAAATTTTTTTTTATTGGAACTTACGATCCAAAATGGCCTCGTGGCACTTGGTATCGCGATTAAATATGTGTTACTCCGAGGAGGAAGTCGGCGTACAACATAGCAGCCTCCCAACCTCACCTAGACGAAGAAACAAAATTTGTCGTTAATTTACATTAGCTTGCCTAGAGATTTTTAAGGTTCGTAAATAATTACAATTTTGATAGACAATTCGAAGTCGATTTCAAGCGAAAAAGTAAAATCAAAACTGATGCCAATTTGTAAATTGAAAAAATGTATATAATCGTATAATATGATACAGTATCAATATTTTATTTGTGAGACAATTTCGAGATTTGTAACAAAAAAATTGGTTATCAACGGAAAATTGGGTCCGCGAAAGATGAAAAAAAAAGGTAAAATGCGAATAAAAAAATAAGATTATACTCGCGTAGGGTGATAGAAGCAGAACATTTTATATTTGGTGTGCAAAAACATGTTTGCGAACTGGAAAGAGTGAATTTCGCGAATATTCGTCTAAACATGTTGGTCGTGGGAACGATAGGGTACACATGTCGGCGAACGGAAGTGTTTTCCTGGATCGGAGAGAAATAGCGAAGGATGTGGAATTAGCGTTTTGAAAAAAGGGGCAAAAGAAAGGCACGAAGATGGGAGGACGGCGACGACGAAGCTGCACGAGAGGCAATAAGACGAGAAGAAGATAATAATATAGAGGGGGGAATCAAGGGGGGCGAAGACGGGAATGGGGGGAATAGGAAGAGAGCCAGACACTAGCTCTGGGAGTGAAACCGACGCGGTCAGTAACGTTTCGAGTCGAGCGCGTAAAATTAACGACATTGTTATAATTAATTAGCGGTCGTTCTTAGGGGGCAACAATATAGACGCGCGCAGGGTTCGTTAGCGAGATAATTGGTCACAGAGGATGCGTTCGGGTAACCAAGGTTAATTCTATGTTTTGTGAACCCACAGAGTCCAAGTCTTCGCGCGCGTGTTATTTCATACTGGGCGTTCGATGCATTTTCTCTGGGCCCGCGCATCGAGCCCGCCAATCGAAGAGGCGAGCTTCCAAAATAAATTTCGACACCTTACCAAAATGCCAGGACCCTGTAGAAACTTGTCTCAGGTACTCGCAGATGATTCTCTGATTATTGGATTTTTTGTTCGTAATTTTTGGTTCCCTGGGATTTTCTAGATCGCGTTGACGAACTATCGCGTGAAAAATTGGCAAACTTGCGGAAGGCGACGGATGTAGGGGGAAGAGGGAAGGAAACGGCGTTGAAATTTATGTAAAATGTCTCAGGGCGAAGCTCGTACTTCTTTGGTTGAAATAAGATTAATTAGGATTAGTAAAGACGAAATAATACAATATGATCTCATTAGCACGATTAGCCTGCGGGCCCGGAATGTCTGGCTTCTTCCCGAGGATGGGGCGAGACGTAAGTCTCTAAGTAAGTATAAGACTCATCGGGGAATAAGAGACCGAGAGAAGCCCCGTTGGGTATCTCGCAGACCGCAATGCTAGAATTGAATTTCCTTAGGTATACCATGGCATACGTACGCTCGTACACCCCTACCGATATACGTCGAGTGATACGTGGCACGCGGCATTCAACAACGCGTGGCACATTGTCCCGAAGATCTGCAGAATCATCCTTGCTGCTCTCTCATCTTTCTCATTTTTTCCTTCTTCCTCTTCTTTTTTCTCATTCTTCGCCTCGTTATACCGCTAATCTCACCTGGAGTACGCGAAACGTCCGACGAACTGTTTATCGGGCTAATTAGACGTCGATTCACCCCTCATCTTCCAGGGAGAGACATTTTTTTCACGGTTGAAAAATTGGTCCAGAAATCGAGTTTTCGCGAATCGCGGTTATAACACTGCGACGATGCACGATCCGTGACCTTGAAAAACGGTAGCACCGATTTTTGATTATATTATTTATAGTCACGAATAAAATCACGGTGCACTTTTTTTTTCCTTGATACACAACTTTTGTGGCCATGTTTTGAGCATGTGATGAGAAAAAAATTATGGTGCCGAATACTCGTTAATATATTAGTGGATTTGAGGGGTTAGCCCACTGTGACGTCGAAGCGGACTAATTTTCAATAATTAATTACGGAAAACTACCAATGGCGCTAAGTCAACGTAGAAACAAGAGATATTTAGGTTTGATCAGCTAAGAATCGTTATGGGAAATCAGTTTAGGTATCCACGAACGCCCGGTGAGTCAGTGTCCAAGAATTTTGTTCACTGTCATTTGTGTCAGTTTCTCGTCGTTTGATCAGATATCTCCTTGACTCCACCATCGAATTGACACTCGTCATTTCTAAAAATAATTCACGGATTGTTGAACGCGCGAGAGTGTTCGAGAGCTGTTGAAAAAATTATCCATTCCTTGTGGAATTATTTTCGTGGAAATTCATCGATAACGTAGGTATAAAAAGGTCTATTTTTCGGACTTTTCTTCGAATCGTAACTCCATAATCGCTAGCGTCACGGACGCTGATTCTAATCGACCAACTAATGAGACAACGTCCAACGTATATTTGCATATACAGGGTGTTAGAAAAGTCTGGAAACGGTCTAATATTTCGAAAACGAAACGTTTCTCAGAAAAATGCTTCGGACCAATGTTGTAGGGTTTCAAAAGTTCTACTCGATGAGCATATTCGTTTGACCCCGAATCGCGGCGTCGAGGATACATCGAAACCAACATTATTTTTTTCAACGGAATACCCCGTTTTGTATCGCACAGTATTAAAGATGGCGGCAAGACGTTTCCAAAACACTACTTGAAAGCCTATTTTTGTTGAGGATTGCCCGAGTTACGAGCTTTAGAACGTAGGGTGCCGTCAGCACTAGTGTATCGAACATGCACCGCGCGGAGGCAACATGTTCGGCACTACTGCTGACGGCATGCCGCGGCACCGTGAGTTCTAAAGCTCCTAACTCAGGCAATTCTCAACCAAAATAGGTGTTCAAGTAGTGTTTTGAAAACGTCTCGCCGCCATCTTTAATACTGTGCGATACAAAACGGGGTATTCCGTTAAAAAAAATAATGTTGGTTTCGATCTCTCCTTAACGCCTCTGTTTAAGGTCAGACGGATATGATCGTTAAATAGAAATGTTAAAACCCTACAACATTGGTTCGCAACATTTTCCTGAGAAACGTTTCGTTTTCGAGATATCAGACCGTTTCCAGACTTTTCCAACACTGTATACATATATACATATACAGAAATATGTGTATACACTCATATTTTTATATTTATATGTGTGTCTGTATATATTCGCAGTTTGCTAAGCAAAATGACTCAGCATCGAATCAGTTGCGACAGACGTAATATGCGGAGGGACGGACGGCGATGCACAACCGAGCGACCAGTAATTGTCGGACTTATATTATGATAAACATGACCTACTAAAACAAAATCAACTTCTCGTTAGAAACGGTAAAATATCCTCCGAGTGTGATTCCTTCCAGCCGAGTTTATCTTTCCTTTCGTAACGGTCTTTATCCTGCTGTTACTTCTTACTGCCTTGCATTTCATTTCGTTTCCTCGCAGGTACATCTCACAAAAAAACACTTATTTTTTATAATTTATAATTATAATATTACAAATAATCGTTATTAGCTAATATTAATTATTAAATAATTAAACTTTTCAATAAAATGATTTTTATAAAATCGAGTTCAATCGTCGAGATGGAAGTACACGCGAGTTTCGAGGAAAACTCTGACACTATTTTAGTATCGATATTAATAAATCCTGGGCAGGTGAAAATTGCCAAACATATTTCAAGAATTATTCCACGTTGCGGAATTTTCGATGCAATATTTTCTTCTCGAAACACAATTATTCGTACATTTGATATCGCAGAGTCACGGTCGAGGATCGTATTCACCTGTGCACAACGCTAGCAGCATCGAGCATAAAAAACCTAATGAGTTGCGCGCTAAAAATACACTGCGCTAGGTACACTCGTGTAAAACCTTCTACGGGGCGTATGGTTTTTTTACAATACAGCAAAAAGATTATGGAACGGAAAATCAACAATCGTGAGTCTGTATACGCGAGTAAAAAAAAAGTCCAGCTCAAACAATTTTATTACAAGGAATTTACTTTCCAACTTTTGGGTAGCAACGGCTTCAGCATGCTTACACTTCAGTGTAGAAAAACAACAGGCTATCATTATTCGTCCGGGATACCGATTTCCAAACAATTTGTAGTGGTCTCGAATTGTCCACTGATAATGAAATACTACTAGTGGTAAAACAGTTGTAGACAATCGCGTGGTGAAGAGTAAAAGTGATTACGCTCAATCCCTAGGAAAACTCAGGCCACAAGGCATTCGACTATCTAACCATGCCATTCATAGGTGACTGAAGCCAGAATATCCGTGTTTTTTTTTTTTTTTTTTTTTTTTTTTTTTTTTTTTTTTTTGATCACTGTTTTACACTCACAAATTGAACCTTGATAAAAAAGTGTTAAGAAGGTTTTCGTCATCACTTTTTCCGGAGAACGGACTAGTGCGGTCAGTTTGTCGAAATAACAACTTTTTTCATAATTTGTTTAAACAATTGCAAGTGGCGAAACGAATAATACGCGTATTTTTTCCAATTGTGTATGAACAGCACAGTTGGGTTGATACTGACTAGTCCAGTTTTTGCCTGGGTCTTGATGGGTTGACGATGGTTCTGGTTCCATTCGCTAGTTGTGTTTGCTGTTTCCGGAATGGCAGATATACATCGGTGATTAAATCGATTCTGAATCACTGCTAAGTCTGCGGCGAGAAGTGTTACTGATGTTACAAAGCATCGTGATCGTTGGCCATGCGCTGCCGGCGATAATAACGGAACCCATTATGCACAGTAGACGCGGATGGACGGCATATCTCTGGTTGTAACTACTTAATCCTGTGAGAACGAGCCCAATGATAGTTCGCCTAGTCTGAAAACTCCAGAACTCGAAATTATACGACGTGCGAATCTCGTTTCTTCACATCCAAATTTTATTTCCAATTTTGACCTTTTCGTTATTTTTTTAGCTTGTTTTTTAGTCAGAAACTCATTTTGATTAAGCCAAAAGCGTTATTATTCGAATTATACTGTTACTCCGCCCATCTCCGCAACTTAAGCTATTGCTAGAATCAACTTCGGGTCGAGTGACCAGGTATAAAACGACCGATCCGATTATTTTTATCAGCTTATCATAAAAAACGTACCATTCGCGATCGCGATCGTGTCTTGCGGCTGAAACTATGGTATCTCGCTGGTCACGCGCGAGACCATTTACTCGGCGTAAGCCCGACCAATGATTGTTCCCTTCGTTTCAATTTTCCTCTTCTGGATCCGAAAAATCGACCCCGAATTTTCCTCTATCGACCTCTGCACGGTGAACGAATTTCCATTATAGTGCGAAGTCTCGTGTAGAATACTTGATATTTCGGTGCGTTGATTCAACACGATCGTTACCTACTGACAAATGCACAAAAATTTGTGTTGCCGATTTTTTTTCACACAAAATTAGTGTTATTTCAACACACTTCGTGCGCAGTGTTAAAGTAACACGAACCAAACATTAGTGTTACTTTAGTGTCGAGTAGCATGTTCGTGTGTCGACGAATGGACTGCGAGAACAACACTAGCGATTCTGTTGAATCGACACAACAAAATGTTGACTATTCTACATTACATTTTTCACACTTTGCACTCTCAACACACAACAATGTTATTGGATACCAAAGTAACACCTCTTAAACGTTACTTTAACATTGGTTTGTGCTACTCCCAACACACAGTCGAGTTACCTTAGCACTACACACGAAGTGTGTTGAAATGACACTAATCTCGTGTGCAAAAAGTCGTTGACACAAATGTTTGTGCTAAATTTGGCGGCGTTTTTTTCACAGTGTAGTCTTGTTCGCTCTGTCCACTTTTCAACACACAAAAATGTTATTTGATACTAGAGTAACACTTTTTAAATGTTACTTCAACATTGGTTTGTGCTACTCCCAACACACTGCCTGATTACTTTAGCACTACAAACGAAGTGTGTTGAAATGACACTAGTTTCGTGTGCAAAAAGTCGTTGACACAAATGTTTGTGCTAAAATTGGCGGCGTTTTTTTCACTGTGTAGTCTTGTTCGCTCTGTCCACTTTTCGACACACAAAAATGTTATTTGATACTAGAGTAACACTTTTTAAATGTTACTTCAACATTGGTTTGTGCTACTCCCAACACACAGTCGAGCTACCTTAGCACCACACACGAAGTGTGTTGAAATGACACTAATCTCGTGTGCAAAAAGTCGTTGACACAAATGTTTGTGCTAAATTTGGCGGCGTTTTTTTCACAGTGTAGTCTTGTTCGCTCTGTTCACTTTTCGACACACAAAAATGTTATTTGATACTAGAGTAACACTTTTTAAATGTTTTTAACACTTTTTAACACTGGTTTGTGCGACTCCTAACACAGCGCCGCGTTACTCGAGCACTACGCACGAAGCGTGCCGGGGTAACACAAATTTCGTGCGAAAAAAGCCCTCGACACAAATGTCTGTGTCAAATTTGACGGAATTTCGATTCGCTACTTCGGGTTCCGAGTTTCTGAGGATCTGAGAACGCTGCCTCGTTCGATCCTCTGCTCGTCGGGACTTTTGTTTTCGCATCGGTGAAATGGATCGCGCGGCAGCACGCGCTGCAGACGCAATGAAAATTCAATGACACGGTAATTCGAATGAACAAATGGCCGAACAGAAGAGCGACGATCTGAAAGTATAAACGGCATAGTTTCGCGAGGCAATCTTTGCCCGCGCGTTAGAGCAGCCGCGTATACCTCACCCACATATTCACAAGCTCGCGGCCAATGCGCGGCGAGCTTCGGCGAGCTTCTCCGTTCGGTGCGACGCGGATGGTAGGATCTACTACGTCGCGTCGTGCCGTCGCACCGTCGTACCTACCCGTCGCGGCCGCACACTTTCGCCGCGATTATTGGTAAGCCGACCACCGCATCGACTCACCGGCCCGACGTTGAGCGCGCAGGGCGCGTAATACCCGTGTAACGATGTAATTTGTAGTTATGGCGACTCGTTTCTGTCGGCGCGGCCGCACGACCGTGCGCCAACGCGCAAAGCTTTTAATCGAAATCTTCGAAATGTAACGCCGTCGTCCAACGGGACGCGCCAAAGCGAACGCAACACCCACCCCCCGAGTGCCGCTGAATATTCCAAAGCGTTCTGGAAACGGCGGGAAATTCGAATTTCGCGGCCAACTCTGGAAATTTGGCGGGAAATTCGAATTCAAACGCGCGAGGCAAGGGTGGGCGCTCCAGTGCAGAGATAGTAGTTCGGCTAGCCTCCACAGCGGCGCTGGTGAGCAGTGTGCACACGTCTGGCGACATGGCGAACATTCGGGAAAAGTGTAAATAGTGAAGTAAAAATATTTGCTGTCCTGACGAATTACGTGGCTTGAATTTTTTTGAGGTTAGAAAGGGAAAGAATGGGATTTGAAAAAGACGCCTCCGAAGACCGGATGTACGTCTTTCTTTTTCCACTTTTTTATGTCACTTCTCCCGTAAATCGCGGAGCTCTGGTGCAAATTTAAAGCTTTTTCGCAGCAGCGCCATCTTGAAATGGTACATCGTGCACGGAGAGAGCTCTACGTACTTGCAACCGCCATATCAAGGCGCAACGTGGATCCAATCGACGGGCAGCGAAGTTGGGAGACGGAGGGATCGGTAGCTAGCGATAACCAATCGGAGACGCGGATCCAGCGGAAAGTGGCGCCGCCATTTTGGAGGCCCGCCATCTTCAACGGTACCGATTCGCTTGGACGGAGTGAAATTAACAGCCGTTTCGACGAATCCCGACGAAATCGAGACGCGGCTTATCAAAAATTTGACATACCGATTACCGATCGATCGCGACAGTCGGCAGGGATACGGCGAGCGGTCGGCGTCGCCATTGGTCGCGGAGCGATGGCCAACGGGGGACGCGGGTACAATGGCAAATCGAACGCGATCGGTTATCGGGACGCGACCCGAGCGACCGGTAAGACGATGGCGCGACTACGACAAAATATGCGAGACTGCGAAAAGTATATAGATTTTCAATTCCGTGGTTACTGGAAAAATCACGTTTAATTAGTTCTTCCCGGTCGCGTGTCGAGGAACAGCAATTGTCGCCTCGTAAACGAACGGGGTAACCTGGTACCGCGTTACCGTCTCGTCGCGTTTTGCCGTTTCGTAAACTACCGGCTCGAATTGAATCGATTTAATTAAATCGAACATCGCGCCATGCCGCTCGCGCGCGTAGTTAAATCACCTTTCAACCTTTCGCGTACGAGACTCGTCGTCGTCGTCGTCGTCGTCGTAGTCCTAGCCGCGACGCACCCGTCGTCCCGTTGATTAACGCTTTCTCACGTCTACCCCACGGTTATAACACGTGTTTCGCCAATACGATCTCACCGTATTAGTTATTATTGCTCGATCACTTTGTTTATTTCGTTCCATTTCCGAACGGTTGTATATTCGAAACGGGACACAATACGAATCGTGAACGCCACTCTTCGCGCACCCACCTCCGCTTGGTATGCGACGAAAGTATACCTACGTACCTGCGTACTTGCAGCTGAAGGAAATTCCTCGGAACTTCCAACACAGCGAGCGTTAGGAGAACCAGTGGTCACAGCTGATAACAGCGATTGGTGCCCCCTAAAATTTGATTTAGACCTCCTCAACAGCAGGTCTATCTGCTCCGCTCACGATCGCTAAGGATGGCTCATCGGGCTCCGAAGCTTGCCATCACAGACTCGTAGTCACCCAGCAAGTAGTAGTCTCGAACTTTGCGATGTCCTTATTTTCCTGAAATGTGGTATCTAAAAGTCTCCAACTCCAAGGTCATCCATTACGATTCTACTGCCAAGTTTCCCAACTCCAAAATGGCCGCCCAAAATCTTGAAATATGGCCCTTTTTCCTGGAATTTGGTATCTAAGAGGCTCCAAGGTCATCCATTACTATTCTACTGCCAGGTTTCCCAACTCCAAAATGGCGGATCCAAAATGGCCGCCCAACATCTTGAAATATGGTCCTTTTTCCTGGAATTTGGTATCTAAGAGGCTCGAAGGTCATCCATTACTATTCTACTGCCAAGTTTCCCAACTCTAAAATTGCGGATCCAAAATGGCCGACGAACATCTTGAAATATGGTCCTCTTTCCGGAAACTCGGTGCGCAACGGTTTCGAACACTCTACCCCAAATTCCATGAAGAAGGGATGGCTGAAAAAACTCGTGACTCAAAGGGTTCGCCATGCGGTGCGCGGCGCCCACTCTTCGTGCTGCACTCTCCACGTTGCGAGAGTACAACGCGGTTCGCCTCCTCGTCGTTTTATATTCGCCTGCTACTACGGGGAGCGGGGGGGGGAGGGATTTCGAGAATACTTTAATATTCCCACAGAGGATTTACCGGGTTGTCGTTGTTGCAGCCTGTGCGACCTGACCCCGAGACATAGCGTTCTGGCCGGTGCATTGTGAAACTTACAGAATTTGCGTAATCACGTATCATTGTTCCCTTGCTTAACTGTACACTGACTCTGACTCAAACGTGTTTCACAGGCGTGTGTGCGCCCGTACGTGCGTCCCGGCAACGAAACTCCGCAATGATTGGTGTAAGTAGCGTTGAAGCGAAGTATGCAGACCTCGGACGCGAGAGCCGAATCAGTTCACATTTCGCGATTCGCGAGAAATGCTCTGCGCACAACCGAAAATAATGGCCTCGACGCGATTTCCCTTCGAAAAGCGTTTTTTTATTTTCGTTTGCACTAAAAAATTTTTTTTTTAAATTTGTAAAAAAAAATTAAAAAAAAAGTCCTATCCTTCCACTCTGACGATTCCCGAGCGAGCGATATTTTTCAATAGGAACGACGCATAACACGTTTTTCTAATCGGCTACCTCGATGCGACCAGACGACGTTTAATTTATTGCCATTCGTATATAGGTACTCCGCGCGGGTCAGGCGCGCACCATGCCACGTCGCTGCGGCGTGAATCACTCCGGGAATCCAAAGACATCCGACACGCTCGCAGATCGTATTTTTAAAGTTGTAAAATAAATATAAATCAAGTGTTTTAAAATCTCAACGAGAAGACGAAATGAACTTAATATGACGCTCGGATTTCACACGGCCGACGAGCCGGGGATCGCATAAACAAGCTAGCGCGTCCGACAGAGGCCGAGGAAACGAGCGTGAATTCGACTTGACGTTTCCCAATTTTTCCCTGCTCTCCCCGAATTTTTCGCCACAAAATCCACATTTTTCCACGAAACTACGACTAATCGGTGACATTTTACCGCGATTCCCTTTTTTTGATTTATCGTTGTAGCGTAATAATAAAAATATACAATGGGCATTCGGTGGATAAATAATTATTGCTGTTGTTTTCTATTTCTAGGGTGCAAGAGCTTTTTCAAGAGGAGCGTTAGAAGAAATTTAACCTATTCGTGTCGAGGGTCGCGCAATTGCCCCATCGACCAGCATCACCGCAACCAATGCCAGTACTGTCGTCTGAAGAAGTGCCTGAAGATGGGCATGCGGCGAGAAGGTATGAATTGTACTGATCTTTCTGAAAGTTTTTAAACCATAGAATAAGCTTACGTCGAAGTAGTCGAGCCTCGCAAGCTCGAGGACCAAATTCAAGGAAGTTCCCTCGCTAGTGGAATTAACCAAACATGTATGCGCAAGCTTTCGTTAGTGTCGTGCGAAAATAAGAAAACTGCACATTACGTAACAATATTGCGATCAAATTTTCGATCAGTAACCGAGATATCGTGATGACCGATCATGTATCAATATTCAGTATTCTCCTCATTTTCGGATTTTATTGTCGCAAGCTCGGGCTCCAGTATCATTTTTTCGTTTGCACTTGCACTCTCTCTCTCTCTCTCTCTCTCTCTCTCTCTCTCTCTCTCTCTCTCTCTCTCTCTCTCTCTCTGTGTTTCTCTCTGTTCCTTCTAAATAACACGCGATGTAGGCACGTGGGATCTCAGCACTAGGCCAAAAACCGTAGGCAAATCTATTTTTGAGCACGACATTAATCAAGTACAAGACTTTCTATTCGTTGCCAGCCTCGAAGGGAACTTCCTTGATGGTGGCGAAAATTTATCGAGAAATTAGGTAGCCTTTTTTTGAAGTCCTATCGTATGTCGTGCTAAAGACACACGACGTGGGGAGCTTATTGGAATGAATGAGAATAGAGTGAACGGTCCTTCGTGCTTCGGGCGATGAGATGCGTGTACCGCCTCACGGCTGCATCTGCGTGATAATAGTCGTTTGCAGGTAGATAGACGAACTAGTTTAAGCCTAGACATAAAGTCAGCGAGTCGCCAAATTATTGCACAAATCTTCCCATTTTTCTGCCACAGTCAATTATCTGACTAACAAATTAGTTTTTATAGCATTTATTTACTGACACGAACCCAATAGGAAACGTGTGGGAGCTGAGCAAGTTGCGCCACTAGATACTAAGTTCTACTTGAACTTAGAGTATATATTTTCTTTAAGAAGGAGTAGATAGCTCTACTCTGCTACATCACTTCACCGATAAAACGTATTTTTCATTTTGCCCCTGAAAAAAATAAAGAGGGGCCAGCTGGAATGGGAAATAGGAGGATACGCATACAGTCTCCAATAGCTTGGCAAGCTACAGTAGTAGACAAGGAATGCTCAAACGTGGAAGAACATCGTTGCACGTTCGTCCGAATGGGGGTTCATCGATTATTTGCCTAGGACGTACTATATCCAGCTACATTTCGCTGCTCTATCCGATGCCGGATAACTGTTCAGGGCTCCGCATGCCGATACGATTGTGTCGAGACTGCTGTCGTCAATCATATAACGAGAGTTGTGGCAACGCGTTACGCCCATACAACTCGGAGCATTACCTAAGACGAGATGGAACAGCGAGCAAGATTCGTGGTAGGAAAGACGTGGAAGATGGATAAAGCTCGAGTTGTAGCCCATCTACGTTGTCCCATCGGTGTCTCGTCCGATCCGAGCACACGTGCCAATCAAGCGACGTCGCCCCAACTCATCTTCGTGGAATCGACCGAAGTCGCGGCTAATCGCAGTTCCACAGTTGCACGTCGGAGACAAATTGCGAACGGGGGTGCAAGTCGTGTCGTTACGCGAGGACGACTTTGGCCAGCGCATTCCTCCGCAAGGATCGACACGTCTACGACCTCGTATTCTCGTACATCGCGTACGCCAGCTCAACACTTTCAGCATACACGATAACTATAAGCATTTAATTGGGGTGATGGGCAACATGGAACGGCAACACGCCAGTTCTCACGCCTCCCGCTCTTCCTCGTGGTGTGTGGTACTCCTTCCATTCTGGACTTGATTCTCGATTCCTCGCGGTATGCGATACGCCCTGACCTTGTTAAGCCAGGACGCACGCACACGCGTACCTCGCAACGACTTGGCGCATTCTCCCGTGGTACCATTTTTTCTCCAAGACTTGGTTGCCGCTTCATTTTTGCACCGTTTGCCCGCGTCGTCTTCGTTTTTTGAGCTCGAGGTCGCCGTTTTCTCGAAAACGCGGGGTTCAGCCGAGGATCTGATCCCATGTAAAGTTTAGGCGGTGGAAAAAGCCGTAGGAAACGTGGACAAATTTGCCGAAACGTAAATTTGCTCCGTCGCATGGTTCTCCACTGGCGTCGCGTCAGTTCCGTGCGAGTTCCGTGTGTTATAGAGAGTTTTGCCTTTTGATAATAATTTGAGTTGTTGCGGGGCACTTTAGACCTTCGCGAGCGAGAGAATCTTTCTGTGGGGGAGGGAGAGACGCCGTGGTCCGAGGTCACCGAGGTGCATGACCTTACCTGAGGCCCCTTCCTTCTGTGGGCCCGGCAGAGCCACGGGCCACGCGCGCCTTATTGCCGCGCGCCGAGGGCAGACAGGATGCGCGCTGGAGCGAGATTAACTCAATGAGATACTGTCCACGCGATATGATTAGAACGATTAGATTATAGAAACCGAGCCGTCGGTTGATTCGAATAATTTCGCTGCTAAAGGGGTCTCTGACCACCCCGAGATCTTCGAATGATAACGAAATTTGAGAAATTTCGTCGATCGAGCGCTGCTGCGGTCAGTTCTCAAACGAACCGAGTATAAACAGATCGCAAAAACCTTCTTTGCAGACATTGCAAAATGTGCCTAGCAGCTCTAGTTCTCACATCCCGTGGCTCGTTCCGAATCAACCTTGCAAAGGAGCTTTTTCGCTTCGAAAGCTCTCGAAGTTTCGAAGATGCGTTCGCCATTTTTTACCCGCCCCGAAATTTCGCTCAAAAACGTGTTAAGATGACGGGAAGAGGGACTCGAATTTGCAACCAAGTTTGTCTTTGGGTAATGCAGCTGAAGAGGCCTTCATTCGCATAAAATGCACCTGAATGGTTTCTATGGCTTATGGTTTCTAATTCGCATCGCTCGCTGGTTTTTTGCCTGGTTTTCTTCTTGTTTTTTTGGCCGTAATTATTGATTGTTTGTTTCGAATCGATTGCGAGGCTGCTCGCTGGAATAAAAAGACACGCGTTGTTATCCCAGGTCTTTTTATAGAGCCGCGCGCGGCGAATAATCGAAGCGCGAATGAATATTTATTAGGGTGAGACCAAGTATATAATCCGGTTGTGACGTCGATGTCAAGCTTTCTTGACCCCGTCAGTTTTGTCATGTTAATGTCGTCACTTCGCACTTAATGCCTGCAAAGAGATTATGTATACCTGACGCGCGTCAGTCTCCGCAGCAGGATGGTTTTTGTCGATGCTAACGCGAACAGGTGAAAACTATCGGTTCATCTGCGGTCGTTTCGTATGCGCGGTGTCGTAAATCGCGATAGTTTCGAGCATACGCGTGTTACGTGCAGCTCGTTACCCGATTCCAAGGAAACTTCTCCAGATCCCCGATAAGGGCGCCGCGTATTGAAAAAAAGAAATTGCAAAAAAAAAAAAACAACCCCGTTCACAGAATGGAACAGAGCTTACTTACCGAATTTGAGAAAAAAAGTTCGTGACGGACTTTATTTGAGCTTAAACCTCGCTTCGCGCTCCGGGGTCATCTGGACCCCGGGCGAAAAACTGTTATAAAAAATCCACGGTTGTGTATTTTGGCCTGCCAATTTTTTGGTAGCCTCTTTGGAAGGCACTCTCCAAAGAAATGTTAGCCTCGTGAGACTGAAATCAATCTAAGTGTACCGAAAAAAAAGATTCGACAACAAATTTGAGCACACCAAACTCAACTTGGAAATATGCTGGGGTGTGCTGTACCCCGGTGACTGTAACGAGGGTTAACAACCAGAACAAGCGACAGCTGAGACGGAGACGTTTGTGGAAGCAAAAAGTCGACTCACATTTCGAGGAATATCAACGTGAGTGCGGAATCTGGGTGGGAAAACCGTATCTCACATGCTGAATATTTTGATGGGTGAAAAATCACATTTACTGTTATTGCTATTATTGTTGTTGTCCTTTTTGGTATATCGATGGGATGAAGTTAATTTGAGGAGTGGTAAAAGCCACGTTCATTGGCGCAGCGAGGTGGTTATTAGCCGGAATTGTTTGAAATAATTCGAAACTATTATACCTACATGTTAGATGCTCGCGATAATCGATTACGATAATGCGAGTAAAAAATGTACGGAAACAATGAAGGAAAAAAATAAACGTCGATGGATAGCGTCGGAGAAAATTACCAGTATTACGAGGGTCAAGGTCAACATCGTGACTCTAATCAATTAGCGACGATTCCCGATCGGAAAGGTAAATACTCCGGGGAAAAAGCGACGCGGTTGGGAGAAGCAAAAAAAAGTGAGGAGATTTTCAGAGAAAGAGAAGTTGTGGCAGTGAAAATCTGGTGGGGAAAAATGGGAGTTCGAGAAAAAATGTGAAAATGTGAAATAAGTGGAATTGGCGAAGTGGGAAAACGACGCTGAAACGAAGGTGAAGCGGATGTTTTGTAAAAGTAACGAAACGTATGTTTCTTCTTTTGTTCGGTAAAATTCTTTCGGGGAACAAACAAAAGGAAACGGAATGAATATATACTCCGAGTTGAATAACCGTAATTTCACTCTCGAGGCCTGCATTCAGAAAGTCATTATCAAATGACTGAAACGATGGACGTGTGTGTGCATACCAGTTGTAATTGCGTAGGCGTCGTCGAGTCTGACGGACGCGACGTCGTCGAAGCGTACATGCTCCGCGGTCGAGTCACCGAAAAACACATTTTTCCACCGTTTTCCAGAAAGCGCGCGGCCAATTGAACGCAATTGAACGCAAACTGGTTGTGTAACGCGACCCAGAGCTGCAGGTTAAGACGGACCACACGTTCAACTTCGCAATACGCTAGCTCCAAATTTTTACTCGCCAGGAATAATAAGCCACGAAGCAGCAGCACCTGGTAAGGCAAAGAGCCGGGAACTGGGGTCGCGACGCCTCGCTGTATATATTCCGCGCGGGAGTCGCTTCGCTCGCGAGAGACGCGCGCCACCGGGCGGCGAGCCGCGTAACTACGAGACCCGAGCAGCGGAGCCTCGCGATTTCGGGCGCGTTTTTCGACTTGTTTAGCTGCAATTTTCGCCGGATCACGGTGAATGCAGCTCAACGAAGGCACGGATCACGTTCCGATGGCTTCTATTATCTTTCCAAAATCGTTTTATCGGAATAACGATAAAACTAACGCATGTTTGTGTGGCTATAAATAAATGCAGCGTATCTTTGACGAAAGAAGATGTTGGGCTCGATGAATACGCTCTTAAAATTCACTCGTAAAAAAGGGGAACTCTCAGAAAAGGAGGAAAGTGACTTACGTTGCCGATAAATGTGGATGGAAAAACGGAAGTTTTTGCACCCGAGTCGTATAGATATCGAAGTACGAAGCTCGCGACGATGTTTCTTGGTCGTTTATTGGCTAGACTTTTGCAACGATTCGGTATGTCGGGTACGGCGCGGAATCGGTGGTTTATTCTCGATCGTAGCGCGTAAATGCTTTATACTTTGTTCGGGGCCCATTCACGCGATGACCTCCGGGGCTCCTATCCGCGAAGTGTCTTCTCCGAGGCTCGGAGGTAATCTCCCGCGCGCTGTGTGTACAGCCGGAATGTGAAAGTTTAGCTGGCATGTCATTCGACCGAGTTTGAGATATCCTACTATACGTACAATTATTAATACCGTGTAATTCGGACGGACTCGAGAGACTTGGCCAATGGCCGAATGCCTACCTCTATACCAGCGGACGTTTCTGGTCTCGTACAAACGCTCGATAAGCAGCACGTTCCTCGTCCACCCACGCGTACGATGATCGCGCGGCAATTTTACAGGCAGTTACAAACGTGCCTGTAGAATTCTTTGGCGATTGGTACCGTCGCATTTTCGTCGCGGTGACAATTGACCTCGAGCAGTGTACTTGGGAGGCAAAGTGTAGAAATTCGTCGACTTGTCCGTTGGATCTCGAATATCACGCGGAAATGATTTCCATGTGGAATGAATATTTTCAAATCCATCAGAGTCCATGGTCTCCAACTAGGCGCAGTAAGATAATGACGGCTGAAGCCCGTTGGAAGAATTTTTTTCCCCTACCTGAGAGTCGAGCAGCCGTTGGAAATGTCAGTTTGATCGAGGGTGAAAAACCTTTCGAGAATCCGCCTGGAAGAGGAAGCATCAGATGTAAAAAACGATATATCATTAGCTTCAACGAAAAGCGGATGATACGTAATATTTTATGCACATACGTATCGTCGCGCTGTCATTCGTATACGGACGCACGAATACGCGCGGGCATACCGATGAGAAGATCTATCTTCTTTACGCCTCTCCTACAACGCGCGCTATTGACTACTTTTTATTATTTCCAATTTCACAACGTCCATCGTGGAGTTGGTTACGACGCGTCGCGATTACTTTCCATCTACCAAAAAAATTGGAATTCGTGTACTTGTACCAAAATTCCACCTGGAAATGAGAGTGTAAAAAAAATAGTTTTCCAATAAAAATGCTGAGCAGTGAGTAAATTGTATTTTCTGTACTCCCGAAGAGAGTACGCTGAGACGGAGCTTTTTGTAGGCGAAATAACAATTTTTCAAAATGACGGACATTAGTTCTACAGATTTTGTAACGTGACGTTTTTTTATACGGCAGATTTACGTTTCAAGGTCATCGCACAGTTTTCGACTGCGGAAAACGAGATGCGTAGGATCAATGGCGTTTTCAGAAGTGGCCAGCTCGAGCTTGACTAGTTTATTTGTCGTGGACTTATTCTGGGCGCGATAACTATTTTCGTTTTTGAGAATAGGTAGGATTTATCCCTGCGAAGAAAAGAGGAGCGGTATCTTAATTCGAGCTGACCCGGATGATATACGTGAAAGTTCACTCGATAACCGTTCAGCATTAACATCGCTACTCTGTGCCCTACTGCCGCACGTTTCGCTTCGCAACACCAGACAATACAACGCCAACGGTTTCTCGCGAGTGGTCGAATCGTGGTATATCTTTTCGAGCGTCTTAGTTCTCGACGGTGCCGTGTCAGCAGCTTTGCGGTTGTGGGCTCACTTTTCTACGCGAAATTGGTTTCGTTTGAGCGAGGAGCAGGGAAGTGAAATGAGCGTGCAGGATCGAGCTACGATCGTCTGCAATGAATTGATTTTCATATTCCACCTCCGGTACCGAAGCTATTGAATCTGTCGAGCAGAAAAGCTGCGTCTTCCGGGTAGAAAAGCTACATACTTGGAGGAGAAAAGCTCCACCTTCGGTGTAGAAAAGCTCGGTCTTGGGAGTAGGAGAGCTCTATTTTTGGAGCGAAAAAGCTCGGTCTTGGGAGTGGGAGAGCTCCATATTTGGAGTTGAAAAGCTCGGTCTTGGGAGTGCTAAAGCTCCATGTTTGGAGAAGGAAAGCTCTATCTCTGGCGTGGGAAAGCTTTGTCTTTGGAGCGGAAAGGCTTCATCTTCGGAGCGCAAAAGTTCCATCGTTAGAGTAGAAAAGTTCCATCGTCGAGGCGGAAAGCTCCATCGTCCGAGTAGAAAAGCTCTGTATTTGGAGCGGAAAGGTTTTATGTTTGGAGTAGGAAAGCTCCACCTTGAGAATAGAAAAGCTCTATCTTCGGAGTGAAAAAGCTCCATCTTTGCGGTGAAAGGGCTTAATCTTTGGAGTGGAGAATCTGGTTTTTAAATGTTGGTACATTTTGGAGCAGAAAATCCGTTTCACACGCGACACCAGGTATGCAACGCGTATCCCGCGTCGTGGGACGCATGCGGGTGCTATTTGCATGTGCAGCCGAGTAATTAGCTTCTACCCTCTCGCATCCATCCGGATCCGTACCGCAAACGATACGGTGAGTATCGCGCATCTCACGGCTGTATCTATGTACCTCCGTATATTTAAATACCGCGAAGCAGCATAATGTCCAAGATCAACGTATACTCTAGAAATGTTATCCTCGCTTTCGTCCAAATTTTCGATTGCCCGTAAAAAGTACCGGAACAAAAGACTCCTTGCGTTTGGAATCACTCGGCTTGCAAGCTCGCGTCAACGCGAGCTTGTTGAGCGATTGAACTTCACTTTCCAGTTTGGATACTTCGATGCTTCTTGATGGATCGAGCCTGTTACTGAAAATCATTGTAGGACCTTCGATTTTTGATGTTCTCATCGTATTCGACGTATCTGCTGCTCAATCGTACCAGGATTTCCGTTGGAATTATCGTCGCACAAAAAAAAATTGGATTTCTGTTAATTTCGTAGGGAAGATGAAGCGTTGTTAAATTGCTGCAGATACAAAGATATCGGAGCACGGAGATCGTGACGTGGAAAGAATAAGCCGTGTGTCGGTGAGGTACGGGTATAGTATAAAGGATCTCCCTATCTTCTTACACGCGGGAGGAGCGTCTACGGTACCGATAATCTGTGGCGCAGCATCGGTCGACGCACGCGAGAGCCTCGATTAATTTATAGTGCGATCGCAGTCAGCCGATGAGAATTTCCAACCTGCCTAAATTTCTCAATCGTATGAAAACAATCCGCGTTGGTTTAAATTAATAATGGAAAAGAATCCACGAAAATAATCTGACGCGAGCGAATCGAGCTTATATCTTCATACGTCGTGAAATAACTCTTGAAAACAATTCGTCTCGCAAAAATTAACTACGACTTTCACCGTGGGTACACGTGCAGTTTGTAACCTGCAGATCTCTGTCACAATAATGCTTCGACGCGCATGTGCCGAATATCCACTGCGCAGCAAGACGAGCGCGTAGTGCTTGCCTGGCTATGGAGTTTTGCTCCGGGAAGCTATGCTAAGCTATGCTGTGCTATGCCATGCTGTGCTGTGCTCTGTTGTGTTGTGCTGTGCTGTACTGGGCTATGCTGTACTGTGATCTGCTATGCTATGCTATGCTATGCTGTGCTGTGCTGTGCTGCACTGTGCTATGCTGTGCTATGCTATGCTGTGCTATGTCATTCTGTGCTGTGCTCTGTTGTGCTGTGCTGTGCTGTGCTGTACTGGGCTATGCTATGCTATGCTATGTTGTGCTGTGCTATGCTGTACTGTGATATGCTGTGCTATGATATTCTATGCCATTCTGTGTTATGCTATGCTATGCTATGCTGTGCTGTGCTGTGCTATGCTATGCTGTGCTATGCTATACCATGCTATGCTATGCTATGCTATGTTGTGATGTGCTATGCTATCCTATGTTGTGTTGTGCTATGCTGTACTGTGATATGGTGTGTTATTATATTCTATGCTAGGTTGTGCTGTGCTATGCTGTACTGTGATATGCTGTGCTATGATATTCTATGCTATTCTGTGTTATGCTATGCTATGCTGTGCTATGCTGTGCTGCACTGTGCTATGCTGTACTGTGATATACTGTGCTATGCTATGCTGTGCTGTGCTGCACTCTGCTATGCTGTGCTGCACTGTGCTATGCTGTGCTATGCTATGCTATGCTGTGCTGTGCTATGCTATACCATGCTATGCTATGCTATGCTATACCATGCTATGCTATGCTATGCTATGCTACGCTGTGCTACGCTGTACTACACTAATTTTTTGAATACCAATAATTCTTTCGAATAGTTATGTAATATTGTTATTTTCTCAACACTTATTGGAGTCTTGGGAAGACAGGGATCGAAAAATCGTAACGAAATCGATAACGAACTACTCGTAAACGTTAAGGTTAAGGTGATGTCCTGTCGGAGGTGTGGGGGTTATTGTAGTTGCCCATGCTTCCCAAGTAAAAGAATAACGACGCTGTAGTTTTACGCCAGGACTTTCAACGAAACTTAAAAATCGAGATTCTCCAATTCGAAAAGCATCGTTTCCTGTCTGCCGAACGACATCACCTCGAGCGTATAACCCCACACTCGTGTTGTCGCGCAACTCTTTCGAAAACTAAGCCACGTGGGTCCACTAAAACGAATCCCAGTATAAGCCCTTGATTTTTCAAACAGCATCAGCGTCATTCGTTTGGTATCACGCGCCCGAAACTTGAATTTTTATTGTCGTTGTTACAAAAAGTGACGAGAATTATGAGTGAAAATTCGATGGTGAACTACGATGGAAAGTTGCTGGTAGCAGCTGCTCCGTCGCGAGCTCGATCTCCTCTCTGGGAAGTTTCCGCAAGTTGGCCATGCAGACTCGAGAGAAAATACACCTCTGAAACTTGTTTCCATTTTTTTTTTACGAAATCGTGGCGATTTTTGTAGGGGGAAGTTGGAAAGATATAGCGTTAAGCTATAGCGCTGCAAACGTTTCCGCCTCCCCCGTTATCACTCCGCTTCCAAGCCGTGGCCCGTCACGCGCGCGAGCAGGAGGGAATTTGGGAATCGAGGATCCGCGAGCCTGGTTCTCGGCTCGGGACTCACCGTTTCGGGGATGAACCGTTCCGCTTTGCGGTGAGTAACGAAAGCAGATATTAATAACACCCCGCGTTTGATTGTAGCCAAGTTTCGGGCCCAACCTCCTCGAATATACCTCCGCACCGCTTCCTCCCCCGTAACCCCACCCCCCGCGCCGCCTTTAATATTACTCTTGCGCATAGCACAGCGTAGCGAAGATATAAGCGAAGGTAAGCGAGCGAACCGAGCCACCAGACCAGTGGGCCCCACCGCCAGCGGACACCGTGGGAACCTCGGGCCCCGTACGGGCCCAACCGAGTAGGTCCGGGCAACTACGGGTCCTGGCTTCGTCGGACTCGACGCGTGTGACCTTGTAACCTCTCTCTCGACCTCTCTCTTTCCACGACGTTCACCGATAGCCATCATGCCAAAGAAGCACCCAGAGAGACTACGCGCTCGAAACTACCTCTTCCCTTGTTGCCCCCGCTTCACCCTTCGCCCTACCTCCCTCGCATACGCTAGCCCGCTCGACCACGCTCCTCTCTCGCTTCTCCTCGACGCGCACAGCCCACTTGCGAAACGAGTGCTCCCAAAATCTCCTCGTTTTCCCGGCTTGTTCATTTCGATTTTCCCATTCCTCGAGACGAATCGATCAATTTTCAGCGGGTGGAGCACGCTTGCCCCCCTGCCCCCCTGCCTCCTCTGCCCCCCCTGCCCCCCAATAAACAGCTTTGTCCGCGGATTCTTTACAACGACTGGTTTATTTCTACTCAAGCAAACGTTCTGGCACTCGAATAATGTAGTCACGAGGAATTCCTGACATTTTGTTCGTGTCACTGTAGTCACAAATAACGGAGTCAAAAAAAAAAAAATGAAGGAATCCGAAGAACGGCTTCATCGAATGCTGTGACATTTCTACCAGTTATTGCTCGTATAATAATTGTCTTCTGCACCAACCAAAGAATTAGATTTTTTCAAAATGGCGGGCTTTAAAAAAAAAACACTTTTTTAATGAGAAAAACGCTAGTTTTTTGGTTGAAAAAATTACTGACTCGAAGAAAAAAGCTTGACATAGTATATCTACGCGAACGATGCTCGGATCTTGGACAAATTTGGACAGAATATTTTGGAGATTGTATACTAGCAGAAATGCGAAAAAAATCTGTGAAGAAAACTCCACAGCGATGGAAAAATGGGAAAACGCGTCGCGGTCAACGTGATTATTAATCTTGGATCCGGAATCATTGACCCCGGATAATCGAAGAAATCCAGGTTCAACGGCCATTCCAGGCCGTTTCGATTGTCTCGACGAATTCCTGTTCTCAAAATCGAATTCCTGCGGTTTTTTACATTCCGGATTCAGCGAAGTCGAAAATTTTTGCAGTGTTTGGGAATTTACATAAATCCACGAGTTTCGAGGACGTAGTTAGTGGGAAAGGATAACTGGGGGCACAAATTACGCAGATGTCGCGACGTGCGAACAAAATGGCGATATTTTTGCCGCGACATTCGTGAATTTTTTTCTCGAAAAGTTCATACTTTTCTAGAAAGTGCAAGGGTAGAAAAATTCCTTAGAATCATTCATAGAATACATCAGAATTTTTCCGACAAGTATGAAGTAATTTTTTCGATTTTGCAAATTGTCAAATTTTGAAAAATTGCTCGAAATATTCTGGGAAAATTCGAGTGCAGTCTTCTCTTGATTCTAAAAACTTTTTATTCTTAGTAATTCTTCCTATAAGTTCATTGTTTCAAGACAAAAATTCCGAATCAGTTTTTTAAAATAAACTATTATCATAATTTGTTTAAATAATTTCCTATAAACAATTGGAAAATAAAAAAGATAGAACTCGGGTATTTTTCCTGCCGTTCACCCACGAATGGCATACTTAGTTCTATCCGATGCAACCCAGTTCTTGCCTGCACCTTAATGGGTGCCGATTCTGAACGATTGCTACTTTTCTGAAATACTTGTCAAAGCCAAAAAACTTGTCTTCGTAAAATTACCAGCAGAACCCACCATCTCAGTGTTCCCAATACAATCCTCCGCAGAAGTCTTCCTCTTTCCCCGTCGTCACTAATAAAATAAGGTGTCCAGAAAAACGTGAGCGGCACCCAACTCGTCGTCGATGAAAATGTAGCTGGATATTTGCATTTCTCCAAGAAAAAAGTGAACGAAATGCGGGCGAGAAATCGTAGGTGTAATTTACGTTTCGACAAAAATTATCATAATTACGTGAACGGAAGCGATGCCCGGGGGTCAGCGTCGTGAGCAACCACTGCCATGGACACGGTTCTCGCTTCTTCCTCCTCGTCCTCGTGTGGACACGATCCTTCGCCACTTCTCATTTCACTCGAGCCCCCCCCATCGCTGCCCCCTTTCTCAACCGTTCTTTCGCCCAGTTTTGCCCTTTGGCCAAATCGCTACCAGTCGAGCGTTTGTTCAAACTGACCTCGGGAGGGTCGGTGGTTCGAGCCATCCTGACAAGCTTTGATGGTAATTACCCCTCTTAAACTACCTGCCAAAGAACACCTGTAAGACGAAACTCACCGTTCCTGATCTATCCCGCGTCCTCGTTCCCGATTACGCTTTTACTTCCTCTACATAACCTCAAAATTCCGATACCCACGTTCTGTCACATCTCTGCTCCGTCTTCCACCATTTTTTTCCCGAGGTCTCTAACCATTCTCAACATACTCTACACCCCACTGCGCGTTGGATGAACCCTCCGGCATTTTTTTTTCGAACACTAGTATTAAAAAATAGCGTTTACACTAATTTTCTCCGCAAATTGGAGGGACAAAATTCGAGGGTAGGAGAAATCTTGGAGGGCCAAATTTCGGGGATTTCGGTTCTACTCCAAGGAGTAACGCGACGAGCAAAAAACTCGGGCGATCCGGTACGCGTGACTCACGTTTCACGATCACTTGAACCGCGCATTTGTCGACGGCGTTTCTTCGTCCTCCTGCGCGAAGAACCGGCTGCCGCGTCATTCGCCCGTTTCCTTCTGGCGTTACATCACGCGGTCGTATTTATAAACAAATGACTTCACGGCGTACCTCGCATTTCGAGACTGGACTTCCTACAGGTCACGTCTTTGTAATATGCCCGCTCTTTTGAATTTCGAAACCATCCGCCTCGGTTCAGAAAACGAAACCTCGCAAAATCCACTCTCCTGCGCTCCACTCTCCTCCGGAATTCTGCGACACCGTGTACACGGACAACTCGAATTATTCCGTCAAAAATTTCAACTCGAAAATCGTCTTCCGTATTTTTTGAACGCGTTGGGAAAAAAGCCAAAAACGAACAAAAATTATTTCCACATTTTTTCAAAATTATCGTGCGATTATCTTTATCATCATTCGAAGTGCCTTTCCGAGGATTCTCGAAGCTATCAAATTCGCGTCGAAATTGTGATCGGTGAATAGTCGGAAATTTTGGAAATCCGTAAAAAAATGTAGATTTTTGGAATTATTTTTTTTTTTTTTTTTTTAAATATAATTTTGAATTTTCTGCAAACGTTCTCGAAATCGCGGAGATGGTACTTCCAGGCATAAAAAATGAGACCGGGACGAGTGTGGGCCCATGGAAATTATTTACGTCCGTTTTCGAAGAAATGTTGCAATTCGACATTTTACAGTTGACAGTTACGTTTCATTGACAACAATGCTGGGAAACATTTCGGACGTAAATATTACCTGCCGGCTAACCAGCTACGTGGCTATAGCCTCGCGACTATCGTCTCTTCGTCCCTGAGCCTGGTTTCCTCGGCATGGAATAATGTGGGAACGTATACTTGCGCGTTCCTACGTGCATGGATCTGGCCCGTGTTGTACGGTACATTACGTCAGAGACCACATTTAGCTATAGGGAGAACATACTCGAAAAAAAATCTCTTGAGAATTCAACACTCGTGGAGGTAGGAGGATGCGATTCGAGTTTCGAATTTGCCCGCGGACCGTTTCGATTATTTACTTACAATTACTAATTTTAAACGACGATTTTCTTGACTCCGCATCTAAAACTATTGTCTCGCATTACCCACGATTTTTCCTATCAGCGTAGCGACAAATGTGGTGGGCGCATTTCGAAAACTATTGCAGGAGCGTCGCTGAACCCAGCGTGGCTCCGACTGCCGCTGCTAGGTGGCGCCACGGGTCGACCTTTTCTCGCAGTCAAGATCGCGCCGCCGCCCGAATATATCCAGAACCGAATCCGGGCTCCCGGCGGGGCTGTCTGGCACCCAATTACGCTCGGTAGAGCCAGGGATAGGTAATTCGCATGCAGACAGCGTAGGGCTTAACATGGCAAACTACTCTCTACGCAATTTTCACAATTTTCAAAACACCAGTGTTGCACCTAGACACTTATCCATTTCTTAACACTACTCTGAAATTTTGTATCTATTTCGTTGAGGCCTTCTTCAGCATCCAGTAAGTGTGAAACGCACTTATAATGTCACACGAGTATTGAAAATGATCATTACTAACAACAAATTAGTATTTAAAAAAAGCAGATTCTTGAGAATAAATTCAGGCAAAAATAAAATATTAATGAGTTTTGACCGGAATCAATTTTTTTTTGGGTTGGCTAGCTTTGTCCAAATTATGTATCATAACAAAAAATGTATCGCAACGATCAGCACAAATGTATAGTTACGTATGTATAGGAGGTGAAAAAATGCGTGACACTTGACGACTGACAACGATTATTGCCTTGGATCAGGGAAAATATGCGTGCTCAATGGCAAAACTCGTTTGCATCACCTCCTTCGTGTCAGATGGCCTATACTACGCGTAATAACAGCTCTATTTCTTAATCGAGACATTCTACTCGAGATCCAGTATTTTCATGGAAACCATTTCTGACCGAATGGTTGCACAAAAATGGAGATAAGGGAACGGGATTGTGGATGGTATGCAGAAAAATGCTTGGAAAGACTTTCTTTTTTGGAATTTGGTGAGTGGGTTTGAGGAATTTCGGGTGAAACGCGAATACTTGGATCTCGGAAATACTGGATGGAAGGGATTATTTTCTTTTTTTCTTTTTTTGGTTTTTAGTTTTCTTTTTGCGCTTTTGGTGTACCGCTTAGCACGTGTTCGCATTCGTGTTCGACCGAAATGATGTTTTTAGTCACGTTAATCACGCTACGATGACATAGACCGACGCTAACGCGCGTTACGTGGCGTGTCGCATGTCGGTTCGATTTTCGTCGAGAGACCACATCGCGAAGTTGACTCGTTTAATCCGTCGGCACGCTCTCACCACGATTTAATCGCCCCAAGAGGCCGAGGGTTTCATTTTTCAACGGTTATACGTGCCACGCGATGATATTTGCCCGGAGCGTGTCTCGTTTCAATCATTTTATCAACTCGTTATTCAGACCGGAGTCTAGGGGGGGAAGGAACGACGCGGCGCGGCGCGGTATCCTCGAAGAAACACCTTCGGACCATTTGGACCGCTTGGACCAATCGAACCAGTCGGGCCATTTAGACCATTCGGACTATTCGGGCCATTTGAATCATTTTTACCATTTGGGATATTCGAACCACTTAGACCATTTCACCCATTTGGATCATTCGGACCATTCGGACCATTCGGAACATTTGGACCATTCGAACCATTCGGACCATTTGGACCATTTGGACCATTTGGATCACTTGGAACATTCTGATCATTCGGAATATTCGTACCATTTGGACCATTTAGACCATTTGGACCATTCGGACCATTTGGACCATTCGAACCATTCGGACCATTTGGATCATTTGGACCATTTGGATCACTTGGAACCTTCTGATCATTCGGAATATTCGTACCATTTGGACCATTTGGACCATGTGACCATTTGTGCCATTTTGACCGTGCGGACCATTCGGACCATTTATACCGTTTGGACCATTCTAACTGTTTGAATCAGTCGAACTACTCGGAACATTCATACCATTTGGATCATTTGAACTATTCGAGATATTCGGACCACTTGGACCATTTGAATCATTTGGACCATTCGAACCATTAAAATCATTCTGACCATTCGGGATATTCGGGGCATTGAAACTTTCCAGACCATTCTGACTATTCAGAACATTGGAACCGTTTAGACCATGCGAACCATTTAGACCATGTGACCATTTGTACCATTTTGACCATTCTGTCCATTTATACCATTCGTACCATTTGTACCACTTTGACTATTCGGGCCATTTTGACCATTCGGACCATTTGGACCATTGTACCATTTTGACCATTCGGGCCATTTTGACCATTTGGTCCATTTTGATCATTTGGACCATTTGGACCATTGTACCATTTTGAACATTCGGGCCATTTTGACAATTCGGGCTATTTTGACCATTCGGACCATTTGTACCATTTGGACCATTGTACCATTTTGACCATTTGGACCACGTGGATTATTTGAGACCATCGCGAGAACGATACCCGATCGATGCGAAATTATAGTAGGTCCTCTTCTCCAACGATACCTAACCTACACACACCTAGTATCTCATGTCAGTGCAATGCTCGTCGGCGCTCTGTTGTTCCACCGACGCCACGTGTTTTCACGCTGGTTCCGACCGACTCGAGATTAGGCCTTTAATCGCACGCTGCTATAATTCATTTCCTAATTGCTTTCAATAAATAGTTACAGCTAATATTCCGTATATGGGATCCCGAGGTGCGCATCTTGGCCAACAAATAAACGCCTACGTTCAACCTGAAATCACAAGACGCTAATGATCCCCCGACGAGACGTGTAATAACTCTCTTTCTTCGTTGCCCGTTTCACACGCTCGTCTTTCGAGAGCGGAAGATCTGCCCGATCGCTCGCTATAACGTGCCCCCTTCAAAAATATCCTCATCGCGTGATCCCCTTTCGATCCAGCCCTCTGCGTCCACTCGTCGAGCTCCAATGAAAATATTGACTTCATCTCTCAGCTTCAGCGAAATAATTTCCAAATTCGATGAAATTTTCGAATCAAAAATTCGAGCAACAAATTTTGTTAGCGTTGCTGTTGTATTCGCTGTAGCCGACACGATAAACAAGTGTCGTTAACTACGAGGCTGAAACACATTGAAATTATCGAAGCACTTCTGCAATAATTCCTATATTTATCGACCGAACCTTCGAGAAAAATCGTTCGATCAAAACCGGATTCGAGGCATCGAACGCAGACGTATCTCCGAGCAGCAGGCATGTTCTTCCACGCGGTTTGGCATTAGTGTCGCGCCTTTCCAAGGAAATCAGGATATCGAACAACCGAATCCCACCGAGTTCCTTCTACCCGCGTGAAAATCATCGCGCGTGTACTTTTTCAATTTTTACGACGTACACGAGTAAGTATTATAACTTTCGAACGGCTTTCCTATACGGATAGGAAATATAGCTGCGTGGTTGGTGGTAAAATCCGTGCGTTTATAACGCGACATTGTTGGCCCATTGACCCGCTATGCGGAAATGTAGGTCGCATACATCGGAGAAATTGTAGGTGGATGAGTAGTCGAGAGGCTTTGCCAACGAGATCCTCGTTCTTTCTCCTTCCCCCTCTCGCCTAGGATATTTATGGGACAAGATTCGATCGTCGAATCCAATGATAATACGCCGCGCCGTCACCGTCGAATTTAAACACCTATACGTGCGGCTTGTTTCATCGCGTATAACTAGACAAATAAGCGCGCAGAATTTTACGACCGATCAGTTGGCAGATTTTGTCTCTTTTTTTCGCCCAGAAATCGTAGGACCAGCTCTAATCGCACGCGTAAGTGTATTCGCGTGTTCGAGAGGCCTAATCGATTTGACACGACACGCTTTTTATCTCGAATTAAACACACTTATTAAATTCACATTATCGATGATTCGTCGCGCCGGGGCACGAGCCCGAAACCGAGACATTTCTGAGAACACCTCGTTCCATATGCGATCCAACCACTTGTCGAGAGTTTTCACTCCAAAAAACCGTGTCGTTTGTCGAAATAGTTGCCAAAATTAAATAGTCCAAGTTCCAACCTCCTCAATAATGTCCACGTTTTGGAAACTACATCGTTTGTAGCCATCTTTGGAAGGGAAGTGCCACAAGGGTTATGTGTACCAGTGCACTTGGTTTTTCGAAGTGACAACTTGCACGTAATTTGTTTAAACAATGCACAATGGCAATAAACAATGGCGGATTAAAAAACAGCGGTATCTGGTGGCTAGTCGCCTGCCAATGGCATAGCCCAGTTTTTGTCTAGGCCTTAAGGCGTTAAGCTACATATTATTGGACAGAACTCGAGGAGTGTAAGGTGTCTTGAAAACGTTGCAGCCAGGTCGTTTTTTAATAGATTTCTCGGAAAAAATGTCGGCGGGCTTCGCTGAAACTGTAGACGCGCTCGATCATCGAATCACGCCACGCCGTATCGGTGGACGGTATCAAATGACAGACACCTACGGTCTCAATCAGCGTTTTCCGCCTCTACCAACCGAAAGAGAAGGATTCGAGAGAGAGGAGAGGAGAAGAAGATCCGTGACGCGTGGTATCGCGTGAAATTAGCATTTCGAATCTGGCGCCACGGGATTTTGACGATTGTACGGTCGCGTGTCGTAATACGTTTATTATTAGACGCGGATACGCGTAGACGAGGAGGATGGAGCAGCGTCGAGAACGATGCCGAAGATTAATCGTTATTTTCAGTGTTTGTAATTATTTTGAGTGATGCATGCGCCGCGCCGCTTTACGACGGGGGGATGCTGTGCGCGCGCGGTGATGCTGGGGGTCCGTTCGAGAAAGAAGATAGTTTATTGTATATTCGGGGAGACGGAAAAAGCGATAGGCCACCATCTTTCGACTTCTATAGCGACCATCAATCTATGTCCAAAGAGACATTTCTACACTTGGCCTTGGCTCGACGTCGCGCGTTACCTGCTCTACCGTCACGGCTCCTCTCAGTCTCTCTATCACTCTCCAGCGAGGCCGCTGATCGGCGCGACGAGAGAACGCCTCACCCTGCGCCGCTCCGATCATTTTATCGGGTTGCCAACCAACAGATTCGCAAAACTTTCCCATCTGCGAATTCTGCTGCGCGGAGCGACGATTGTCCTACAGCTGTAGTACACCTGAATGTGGGGTACTGGGCGCAGAGTAGGGTTGGCAGCATTTTTTTGACTCGAAAACAGGTTGTCTATCTTTGGGAAGGGGAAACAGGTCTGTGGAAATTTGAGGTGAATCGTTTCCCCTTCGAATAACGAATAACGAAAAAAGTCTTTTCCGTGCAAGTTTTTGTGACGGAGAAACACTTCTTGCAAGGGCTGTCTAACCGAGTATGCTACGCCTGAGGAGTGCGCAGTTTCGACGAAGTCTACAACCTCGTTATCCAGGAAGACCACATGCGGTGTGACCGTACCATCGCAACGACTCACCTGACCGAGTAGTCGCTGAACGAACCCAACGACTGATGCGCAATCTCAGTTCTACTGTGAGCGAATCGTATGCTGAGAAAAGTGAGCGCGAAATAGGATGCACGAGGCATCGTGACACTACCTCGGCGAGCGTTAGCTCTCCCCACGCCGAGCACGGAGTACCAACGGAATAACGCGACCCCAGCCGAGCAGAGAAACGAGAGGCTCGAACGTAGTGGAAGTAACGCGATGCAGTTGCCCGAATAGGGAAAATGACCCAAACCCTACCTCGCACGAGTACCGTTGCCAAGGATCAGAACCAAGGTGGCTGGAGACTGTGACACCACAGTCCAAACCCCCAGTAATCACTGTGGAAGCTGCCAAAATCAACCTGCTTGCGTGACGTGCCTATTTCACGTTCACAAAAGTGGCTGCATTTTTGCTGCAAAAGGGCCTAAGCTTCAATAGAGGTGCAATGGATCTTAGTATCGAGGAGGAACTCCGCAAGTAACCCTATCGCACAATGCTTACCGATGAAGCTTAAAGACGAGGTGATGCACCTGGAAGATCGGCAGTCTTCTGTGGTAAATACAGTTCTGGTAGCGAGCTTGCAGGTTGGTGAAGAAAGACTATGCAGCTGTACCAATTCAGTGGGTAAGCAACAAAGACGTGATTGCATAGTAGTATCTTTCGAGAGTGACACCTTTTGCTAGCTCGACCATCCGATGCCCAAGGAATGGCTGCTACTGGCAGGAAGAGCGACTCTGTACGCCAAGGATGGTGAACAGGCTCCCAACCAAAGTTTGAAAATTGTGGGACAGCTTCCGGGATACTTTCGAAACTGTACAGGAAACACACGACCTCGTTCGTGCACTCAGACAAGCGAGGTTCCTATAATTTCGGAGAGGAATGGAGACTATGTGCTCATTTGGTATCTGCAGATTGGAGTCTTCCGATTTGCTATGCTAATCTATACTCGTTAGGTCTGGCACAACCCAGTTGCCAAAATCCCTTGCGAAGGTTAGCCTTGTAACAGTGGAGGCCAGCTGTGGACTTGAGATCCCTCGCATGAGAGGCAAAGAGCTGGCGGAGAGGGCAACAGAGATTGAAATACTTCAGTTCGAGGACGAAGACTGGAAACTGGGGTGTTAATATCTACTTGCTATGGAAAATTAACAACCAATCATCGAGATCGTACATGGTATCAATATGGTTGTCTGAAACGTGTCTTCGTGTAGATAGACGAAGGCGACGAAAACTTCGTGTCAGGAGGTGCTCGTGGTTAATTCCAATGGGACAAGCCACATGGGACGAGGTGTTACGAACAAGCCATCGCGCTTCGTCAACCAGCACGGTTCTCCGCACCATTACACCACGTGGCGTCCCTGTCTCAATCGACACCAACTAGCCTCGATGTGGAAAAATACTGCCATTTTTGCGAACGGTACTTCTGACGAGACCGCCACGGAGTAGCTCATCCGTGACCCCAAGTCGAAGAGTCGAGTCAGTTGTACTTCGATCGTAAAAGGAGTCATATCACGCCCTCGCAACCTTTTGTGAAGCTACTAAGGGCTAACGGCGCGCATCTCACCAACCGGTCCGAGCTCGATCAGCTCTCCGATACAGAGGAAACCAGGATTCGGCTATCCTGTGGTACAGTCTCGAAGTCCGCCGTTCTATTTTCAGGCTCGTATCTCGACCACTATTTAGTCGTTCCTATCCCCCTGGGGACTCCCAGCAAACCCTTTTCTACCCCAAAAACTCTCATTTTTTCAGTGAAATTTGGTGTACAAGGGTTGTTGTAGTTGCCGATGACAAAATTTCCAAAACACCTGTACAAATTACTCTTACTAAATTTCCGTTGGCCTGTACACCGACTAAACAGTTACGTCATGAAATACGGATTAGGCCCTCTGGTAAAACTCGTTCAGTTATTTCACTGATCGTAGAAAAAACCAAACGAGATTCACAGACCAATTCTGTGTCCCAAACTCCTGTCGTCAGTGAACAGCTGGCTGAAGCCTCCACAGGCTATGTTGCAAAAGCGGTCAGCTCTTTTACCTGCAACTTTCTTCATTTGTAGAAGGAAACCTGTATGAAATTCCTGGGTATTCAGTTTTCCATATCACTTCACTCGCAGACACGAAGACAACGTCTTCCAAATAAGTTGCTGTAGGTGTCACGATGCTTTCACCAAATCATCATAATTATAGGGGAATCACGTAAAATTATAGCTGAAAAGCAGATCGCGATAGATGCCTACCTACAGAAAAAGCAGACGTACAGGCCTCAAATGTGAAAAGCAAGGAGCGCATTTACGTGACTGGCAACCCGCGACGCGTTACGATTGTAAGCCTTGCTAAGCATCCAGTTGTCGCACAACGCATTTTTCACGGCATAACAACGAGTCACGTTGTAAAACTGATTATCCTAATCCCAGCGATGACATCACGGCACCATCCCAGAAATCGTTCGGTCGTTGCTCATTTGCTCGCGCCAATGCCTCGACGGTGTAGAGGTGCCTATAGCATATAGAGTCTCGATAGCGATCCTCCCCTCCTCTCTTGCTCCTTCTTTCTCCCGCGAGATGCTATGCACTTGCGCCTACATCCCAGCATCCTAGACGACTAACGGTACAGAATCTGCATAGCGTAAAAGTCCTCGTACCGTAGGATTTGGCCGTGCGATAGTCGTGAAGCAGAGGCAGGCATCACCCAGCAGTGAGAGGCCTGACCGCTTGTCGCTATCTAGACCCCTATCATGCTAATTCGAGAACGATCCATTTCGCATAAACGCCACAATGAGATAATACGCTACGAGGCTGTTTGCACTGTACAGACACCTACTTCTTTTTCGAACATCTACACTTCTTTCCCAAGCCATTAGTGCAACGAGGTCGGTGAACCATGCAGGATCTGGAAATCGGTAGAGCGATTAGCATCATTTCCATTTTCGTCTTCGTTCCATTTGGAACTTCGTCTTCGTCTTCGTCTTCATCTTCGTCTTCGTCTTCGTCTTCGTCTTCATCTTCGTCTTCGTCTTCGTCTTCGTCTTCGTCTTCGTTTTCGTTTTCGTTTTTGTTTTCGTCTTCGTTTTCGTTTTCGTTTTCGTTTTCGTTTTCGTTTTCGTCTTCGTTTTCGTTTTCGTTTTCGTTTTCGTTTTCGTTTTCGTTTTCGTTTTCGTTTTCGTTTTCGTTTTCGTTTTCGTTTTCGTTTTCGTTTTAGTTTTCGTTTTCGTTTTCGTTTTCGTTTTCGTTTTCGTTTTCGTTTTCGTTTTCGTTTTCGTCTTCGTTTTCGTTTTCGTTTTCGTTTTCGTTTTCGTTTTCGTTTTCGTTTTCGTTTTCGTTTTCGTACATTTTACCAATAAGTTCGTTATAGATCAGGTAGTATTCGCTTGGTAACTCCCAAAAAAATGTAAATGACGTCGCGTTCGAATGCAGATTGGACGTAGCATGATCTGGAGTGTGAAAACCACGGCATACGCCGTGGGATCGCCAAAACGAACGTATATTCACGTGGCTTGACGTGAAAGTTCGTGGATTTCGAATGTCTCTGAGAGATTTGTTGGATAGCTCGAGGCAATATCTTCGAGCGCGAGTGTTGGGTGATGCGTCTCTGAGAAACGGAAGACACGTGGTATGCGCGTACCGAGTCTGCCCGTCCGTTTGTCCGATCGTTCGTTAGCTTCGTTCTGCTTCGCGTCGGGTGACTGAAATTCAACGTTTCTCAGCGGGATACTACCAGGACTGAGAGTCCTCGCTCGAGCATCTATCTCTCCGTTTAGTTGTCCAGTCCTACCAAGCTAAAGCCCGCCGTCTCTCCACTCTGCGACCCGCGAGACCACCACCTCGCTTTCTCATACTCTCAAACGATTCTCGCGCCCGTGTACACGTATTCACCAACGGCGCGGTTCAACGGAAAAAATCTCCTTCCGACGGACTACGATCATAAATTTCGGTTACTTCGAGTGTTAGTCGTACTTGGCTCGCGCTCCGCCTGAGGAATTCCGTCTCCAAACCAACAATTTTGTCAAAATCGCAATTCTGAGCGCTTTTTCCAACGAAGCACTAGAAAAGCACCCCTCGCGCTTTATTATAAAAATTCCACGACCGCACTCCACTTTTGATCATTCCTACTCAACTCTGCGAGCCACACGACTTCAACCCTTTCAGTCACCACCTGCCTGGACTTTACCCAATTTTTAACGGTTTCCCAGCACTTTGTCACCGGTTTCATTTCAGTTTCCCATCGCCTATCTTCCCAAGTCTCCAACGAGCATTAAAAAAAAAATTGAAATTCAAAATGGCGGATTCAAAATGGCCGCCAAAAGTCAAAATATGGTTTTTTTGGACCGGAAAAAGTGGATAACTCGTTTATTTCTGGTTTGGCACGATCTAAAAAAGCGTCTGGACGTTTCAAAATGGCGCCTTGCCAAAAATCGTTTTTTCTCGCTAATTTTTTTGTCCTGGTGGTTTCGAAACTTTTCACTGGTCGTTGCGTTACGAAATAAGTCTGCTTTTTTAGCCAGACGTAGGTCTTGGGTTTTTTCGACCGCTTCGTTCTTTTTTTCGTTTGACAACGAACACGTGAATAATTCGTATCTAAGACTCGTGATTGTTTTTTCAATGAAACCGTTCTCCGTGACCTCGTGAAAAATGGCGCGTACGAGTAACGAACGAGGAGTTGAAAACATTGCGATCACATCGGGCGTACGTCGATCAACGGGAAACGCGAAGGATTGTATAAATTCTCCAAGTTAACGAACCGTAGCCGAGATTTTTTGTGCCTTCGTCGAGCTTTATCGCGTATCAACGTCACGCGTCCGATGTCGTTCGACTTTTACAGATGTGTCGGGTGGTTTTTTGTTGTTGGTGTTGTTTTTTTTTATCTTTTATCCTAATGAAAAATTCTGTTGTTACGTAAATAAAAGATAAATGCCACGCGATCCGCGCGGCGTTGGTGAATTCAGCTCATATTGGGGCTTGGAAAATGTGAGGTATCGGAAATCAGGAGCCGGCCACGCGAGGACGTTGGAACATTGCCGAACCACGATCATGATCATTCCACTTGGATTCCATTCGAGAAACGCCAATTTTACTCGACGCACTTCTGCTGCGCGGCAACTTGACGCGCGGGGTCTCCCGGACCCCGGGCGAAAAACTGTTGTAAAAACTCAACGGTCGCGTATTTTGACCTGCCAATTTTTTCACACCTTCCTTGGGGAGCACTTTCCAAGGGAATATCGACCTAGCGAGGATAAAATTAATTTAAGCGGGTTAAAAAAATTATGCGGAAAGAAAAGTTTGGGGACACTGGATTAACTTGGATGTATGGTGGGGTGTGCGGTGCCCCGGTGTGTCGGGATGGGGGTAACCGCTAGCATAGGCTAAAAGAGAGTGTTACGGATAGGTACGGGATATAGATTCGTTTGCTTGATGTATTTTTGTCATTTTTGTTTCAGCGGTCCAGAGAGGTCGCGTCCCGGCATCCCAACCCCCCATTCCCGGGCTCTCTGGTCAGTTCACATTGACGAATGGTGACACCGCATGTGCCAGTCTCAACGGACACTCGTATCTCTCGTCGTACATAAGTCTGCTCCTGAGAGCGGAGCCCTACCCGACCTCGAGGTACGGGCAGTGCATGCAGCCCAACAACATAATGGGTATCGACAACATATGCGAATTGGCAGCCAGATTATTGTTCTCCGCCGTGGAATGGGCGCGGAACATACCGTTCTTTCCGGATCTCCAAGTCACCGACCAAGTCGCGTTGTTGAGGTTAGTCTGGAGCGAACTCTTCGTACTGAACGCGAGTCAGTGTTCGATGCCGCTCCACGTTGCACCCCTACTTGCAGCGGCAGGACTCCACGCGTCGCCCATGGCGGCGGATCGGGTCGTCGCTTTCATGGATCACATAAGAATATTCCAAGAACAAGTCGAGAAGCTCAAAGCACTGCACGTGGACTCCGCGGAGTACAGCTGTCTCAAGGCCATCGTACTCTTCACGACAGGTAAGGTCCTGGGGAGCGGTGCACCAAAAATTTACTTTTACTTCGCCTCGCTCTACGGACGCGAGCTCGTTACGTCGCTGGTGATAAACGGTACCGACGACCGTCATCACCAGCAATTCTTCGACACTCTCTCGATATCCTAAAATCCGGGAGTATCCTCGCATTTCGAGGAAACGTCAAAAACTTTTTGTAAATCGTCCACCAAATTGTAATTACTTCGAATTTGCCCAAACTCAAAATCAAAAACGCGTCTTTTGGTGCTCAATCCTGTTTCCAGCGCTACCACTAGGAAGAGTTCTCGTGATCTCTCTTCGCGAAGTGCTCGTTGTTAATAAAATAAATGTAACAAATGTTTAAAAATCTGGGCTTTTCGAAATTCGCCCTCCCAAAATTTCTCATCACTCTAATTCGTCTTATTTTTCCTCGAAAACGATCCAAAGCGTCTTAGTCCCCTAGTCGTAGTGTTTGTACCCCTGCAAAAAACTGATTCGCACGCTGTGCAAAATCTAATCATTGAATAAAAAATGTCTGCCAAAGATTCGCATCAAATTGTTTAATGTTTTTTAATTCGCTGGAGGAAAAAAATGAAAAACAAAAACGCACCTTTTTGAAAAACGCCACGCGGAAATGGGAACACATTCGGGAGTTTGTCAGGCGCCCATCTGCGGATCACCGGTGTTGGACACTTATAAGTCGAAGGGATACCGCTTTGCGTAATCGCGAGTGACATCGACCCAACGGCGGTGGCGAGTGCAAACAGGTCTCAGTATCCGATTAAAGCGCGATTCGAGCCCGTCGCTGATCCAACGCCGCGGTGTCGATATCTCTCCGCGCAATTGCAATATTTTTCGTTCTCGCTATTACATTGTTTGTATATAAATTATTTATCGTCTTTGTTCCCCGCGGTCGCGCGATTGCCGATCTACGTATATTGGCCACACGTTCGTTATCCACGCGTCACGTGCGCGCGAAATAACGGCCTAGTTACAACAAAGTAAAAAAAAATAGCAAAAAGCTATTTTATCCTTTTTTCTATATTATTCGAAATGAGTCTTTTTTTATTTTATCAAAAAAGTGAATCCCCTGCTCAAAAATGGTTGGAAATTGCATGTAGAAAAAAATTGCTTGAACAATTCAAAAAAAAAAAAAAATAGTTCTTCTTGTGAACATTTTTTAAAGTATTTTTTTTCAAATTTCAAACAATTTTTTATTACAGCGAAGTCAAGGTCATTCCAGCTCCACTTGGTCTCGCCTAAGAAATAGAGCAGAGCTTAGTGAAGCTTATTCTAGCTCGGGAAAAGCGAAAAAAAATATTTGCTCCCCCCACGAGATAATAATAACAATAATACGAATAATAACAATAATAATAATGCTCAGCGATATTCATTATGCTATTTCCAACTATTTTCGAGCATTTTCGGTGGGAGGCTGTAATTGGGGGGTGGCTAAGAGTACGTACCCCCCTTAGAGAACAATGCGTTCCCTCGCGATTTTTATTTTACAACGTGGAACGTAATTCAGCGCATTGACCATTATTGCAAATGGTGGAATGTAGAGGCTCGCGTAAGTAGGTACGTCGAAAACAGTCTATCGACAGTGTATCGACATCGTCGTCTAGTAGCCCTCCGGCCTCGATAGTATCAATTTCAGTGTCATCCGAGAATCTCCGGACATCTGGTCGAGCATCGTAATTTTAGCCACTGCGATTCGCGCGCGCGATCGAGCCACCCAATTTTGCGAAGTTATCAGTACAACATCAGTACACATCAGACTTGCAATTATTGAGTATTTTTTTTTTTTAAGTGTCCGACTATTTTAATTAGAGAAACGAGAATTACAGACTATTTTTTATCCTCCCTTCGAATTTTTCTAACCATTAGATAGATAGGAATTTTTATTTATGTACATTTTCGAGTAGCTGCTACTAATTTTTTTAATTTGACTGCCAATAAAGTTAAGTTGATACGTACAACGTAATTGTGATTTTAATGTTACCCATCAACAAAATCGAAGTACTTTGTTATTGCCAATGTCGACATGCTCATGCCACGAGGCATCTAGTCGCGATCCAGCCACCCATTTTTTTTCGGTGTCTGAAAATTCTGCGCAAATTCCACAACTCGCTACGCGTTGCATGGACTGTCGCATCATTCGACCTGGAATTTTTGCGTCTAGATCCGTGAGCACCGCCTTTGTGAGCTCACCTTACCGATTCGACCCCTCAAATCCGATTGGATAAAAATTGAGAGTTGCGCGAAAAATCTGGAACAGTTGTACAAAAAATGGTATTGGCAAATTGGGCGTCGCAGGTTGGAAAATGCGAAAGGAGTCCGGCTGACGCGTGGAACAGTGCATGATGAAAAAATGCATCGTTTCGGAGACATCGGAAAAATGGGTGGCAGCACAGAGGCTGAATGCCTCGTGTGCGCGGGGGAAGGTTACGGGGGTAAAATCTATAAGTCGAACAATAGATTCGTGGATGTCGGAGCGATCGTCTCGGAAAACAGTACCGTACGACCGTTTGGTAAACGTGCTCGCGGTGTAGTGCTCCTCTGCTCTGGCTCCGATGACAACCGTATCCGGAGCGGGCGACATTCATAGAGATTATCTCCTGCCCCATCTCTGCCCTCCCTCTCTCTGTCACTCTCTCTCTGTCTCTCTCTCTCGCTCTTTGACCGGTCGAAACGCGGCGGTACGTTCAGGGAATGGAAACGTATGGACGAGCAACAACGGACCACTGGTAATAGACCAGCGCTGGTTCAGCGGTGGTGCGTTCACGGTTACGCGCATGGTAAAAGGAAAAGAAAAGGGACCAGAGAGAGAGAGAGAGAGAGAGGGAGGCTGAGGGCGAGGGAGAAGACGAGGGAGAAAGGGAGAAGACGAGGGAAAGGGAGAGACGCGCTTAGCCCGCCACGATGCAGTGTCTATGCTAAAACAATGCTAAAACGTCCCAACGCAGATACGCTCTTGACTATTTATTTCCGTGGTATATGGATGCCCTCGGCTTATGCTAATGCCCAACTTTCGGGCTCCCTTCTTGCCTCCTATTTTGTTCGCTTGTTTTTTTCGCCTTTTCTCCTTTTTTTTCCGTACCATCGTTTTTTCCGCTCCTTTCTGACTCCTTTTTTCCTCCATTCCTTGCCTCGTCCTCCGTCCACCATCCCTCTCTCCTGTTCCTTTTCTCATTTCTTTGTTTTTATCTTGATGCATTCCGCCTTTAACGCTCTATCTCCTTCTCCATCGCTGCGCAAAGCTCCCTTTCGGATCTCGAATCTCGACCACGGAATATCGAGAGCTTCGAGGGGTACGACGCGGCGCAACGCCGAGTCGTCTTCCTCCTCTTCGAGAAACACTCCGCGAGCATCAAACATTTTCGACAAATCTGAATTTAGACGTTGTTAGTCGTGTCGTCGACATTCCACGAGAAAATACGCGTACCTAGGCCGTTCTCGCCGTAGAAAAAGGTCACCCGCTGATCTCGTTGACTTGGCGTGACACAATAGTTAATTTTACTGCACGATAAAATGGAGAGTCCGGTTTTCAAATGGTCCGCATCACTTTGACCAAATTTTCAGGAAACACAAGAAATCGTATAACTGATAAAAATGTACGTATACATTTCAAATTTAGAAGGGGGAAAAATTATTTTGTTATAGTTATTAACTATTGCGGATATCTGTTTGAAAATTAGTTTTTTTAACAGTTACATCTTAAATATAACAAATAATTCGGCATGTATTCATTTTTTCGAAATTAATACGTCCAATAGTTATTAACTATTGCGGATATCTATTTTAAAAATTAGTTTTTTTAACAGTTACACCTTAAATATAACAAATGATTTAACGTGCATTAATCTGTGTAATAGTTATTAACTATTGCGAATATCCATTTTGAAAATTAATTTTTTTAACAGTTACATCTTAAATATAACAAATAATTCAACGTGCATTAATCTGTGCAATGGTTATTAACTATTGTAAATATCAATGTTGAAAATTAGTTCTTTTTGTTAGTTATATCCGAGACTTAACGAATATTTCAACATGTATTAGGGCTTTCGAAATTAATATGTGCAATAGTTATCAACTATTGCGAATATCGATTTTGAAAAAGATTTTTTATTGTTAGCTACATCCAAGGGGTAATAAATAGTTCAACATATAATGATTTTCCAAAATGATCATATGCAACAGTTATTAACAAATAGTTACTAACTATTGCGAATATTAAGTTTGAAGAATAATTTTTGTTGTCAGTTACACCCGGGATATAACGAATAGTTCAACCCATAATGATTTACCAAAATTATTATATGCAACAGTTATTAACAAATAGTTACCAACTATTGCGAATATTAATTTTGAAGAAGCATTTTTGTTGTTAGCTACATCCAAGAGGTAACAAAAAGTTCAACTTATAATGATTTTCCTAAATTATCATCCTCAACAGTTATAAACAAATAGTTTCCAACTATTGCGAATATTAATTCAAAAAAAAAAAAATTGTTGCTTACGTTAGAGATATGAGAAATAGTTGTTAACTATTGTAAATATAGATTCGAAAAAATCATTTTTTGTTGTTGCACCCATCTAAGATACGTAAGAGTTAATTTCTATTTCCAAAATTATGAACAATTCGAATCTCGATGTAGCTGATTCCGATTGAAACCTGTTGGATCTCCGTCCCAACTGCTCGTACAGCATTGCTCGTCCAAAATCGAGCGTCGTTGAGATACCGACCCGCGTGAAATTAAGGCGCACCCGAAATTGCCCGAGCAAGTACCACGGTACGAAAACTGTATTTTTTCCACCACGACCGATCGACGGAACTCACCACCGCCCGGCTTTCTCCGGTCGCGAGCCTCCAACACCTACGTGTCCGCGAATACTACACCCGCACGCGAAATACACGGGTGAGAAACACTCCCATGACGAAGTGGCATGCGATGCAATTCCCTTTTGGTTACCCAACGACGGCCACGTGAACAGGCATCGCGCGGCCCGAGCGCCTACCCTATTAACAATCCAATTGGACGTAGCCTAGGAGAAGGTGTTGGACCTCGTTCGAAACACGAGTCTAGCCATTTAGCTCCGGCTACGCGGAGATGAAAAGAAAGAGGAAAAAACCCAATTTTTCTCATCTCCCTCCCTCCTACAATAGCAACAAATACCAATTTTTCCATCAATTTATTATTAACTATTATCACTATTATTATTGTTATTTATTTTTATTTATTTATTTATTATTATTATTATTATTATTATTATTATTATTATTATTATTATTATTATTATTATTATTATTATTATTATTATTATTATTCGTAATAATTAGGAGGATTATTCTCGCGCAATTTTTATCGGAACACGATCGTAGTTCGTAACGTCGACGTGGGTGATGGGAAGAGCGCGTCGGTCTCATGATCGCACGCACGCGTCGTAATTTTTGATATTTAATCGAATGTTGCCGCGTCATTAATGCGCGCAGTCTATTTCACATGTTTTCTTTCCCATTACCGCTTCTTTTTTTTTCTTCTCTTTTCTTTTTTTTCTTTTTTTTTCTCTTTAATTCATCCTCGTCATCTGCGCTTTTTCCTCTTCAATCCTTTCTTATTCACTCGTCTATTTCCTGACACGCCGATGATGACTCGCGGAATCTCGAAGCACGGCGCTCTATTCAGGCGCGAGGTTAGTCGTGACGCGCGGTGCACACCCACACCTGTCAACTTCCTTTCAACCATCTACCGACTGTCAATAATAATTATATGGAAATTCTTCGGCCACCAAATAAATACTTAGCCAGTAACTAGGCTCTCCGCATTGTCTTACACATTTTTTTCACATTTTTCACATTTTTTCCCGCAACGATCGCGCGAATCTGATCGGTGGACGCACCGCGCGCGTTGCTGGTCCCCGACCGTCCGCTAGATGGCGCTGGACTCGAGCTGCCCGCTAGCGAGGGACGCTCGCGCGGCTTGTAAGATCACTAGACTCGAAACTGGCGAACGCGACAACCGCGACACGATTACGCATGCAACAACAACGACCAACGAAAAGTCGTGATTTCTTTCACGTTTTTTCGACGCCATTTTGCTAATTTTTGGCCACTGCTGGATTTCTTGGCTTCGGTCGATAGAGGGGCACCTAGAGTACCGGAAAATCTTTAGTTTCGACGCGTGGCCTTGGCCGTTCGCCTCGGAGCGTGGTAACACTGAATTTTGCACTTTTTTCGCCGAGCTGCAAAAAATTTTGGAAAAAATATTTCTGGACTCTCGAATGATGTAATAACCGTTTTCCAAAAGGACGCAGGTCTATTGCAATCCGTAACCTTGAACGACGCAGTGGAACACGACGAACCTTTCAGACGAGATACTCGAGACTTAGAACGCGATAAAAAAAAAACTATCCATCCGATTCGTTTGAACCAAATATTTTTGGACACACGATTGCAAACCCTCGTTGATGAGCCTCCATTTTCAAAAAAATAAAATTAAAAAAAATCAATATTCGTTTTTTGCGGAAAAATGTTCCAAGAAGATTCGATCTGTTTACTGGAAACGCCGCCATTGTTGGAATTTTCAACTTTTCAATTTTTTTCTCGCCCTATCGGGAGCGTACCTTCACTCGGAGTGTAACGGTTCCTGATTTTTCGGTTTCCATCGAAAAACAAAAAAACCACAGCTGCCGCAATCCGACATGGCGGGGAAAACTCGTCCGGCAGCGATTGGATCAGCAGGTTGCTGATTTTGGGTTGGAAAAAAATTCTTTCCAGTCTTCGCATACGCGGTAACTTAGCCTCCAAAGTTGGAAACGATTGGTCCAGTAGTAGCGTCGCGAAAAAATCCCGAAATTCCTCCGTTTATTGGGACTTCTCTCCTTAAGCAGGGATTTGGGCACCAATGATCCCGCGAAGTACGGCTACGACAGAGCTTTGTTCCGTCGCAGAAGTGCGCTACGCGTCGTCGCCTCGCAGGCTCGAATGAATTCATTGACGCCGCAAATAATTGGAATGATTTTCAAGCGCTGAAGTAATCCCAAAGTCGGTCCGCTGTCGGACGGTAATCAGCGTCTGTCATGGCTACATTCAGGCATCGATTCACCTCCAACCGTTCATCAATCACTCCGACTGTGCGTTTACTCTCTTAGGGACCAACGATTTAAACCTACCTCCGTCCCTCCGCTCGCAGCATCGTGGTCCAGTGGTCTACGAGGCCGCGATACGTCCGCCAGACAAGATCGGTGCTGAACAGCGAGAATAAATACCAACAAGCTGGAAGCTCGCTTCGTGTCGCTGCGGACTTGTTCGCGGGGCAAAAGCTCCCAGAAAGTCGCAGTCTCTCTTTCGAAACGAGCGTTCTCGTGAGAACGCTCAAACTTGTCTATGGAACTCAAAATAAGATGACAGACTATTCGGTCCAGTTTAAAAAAAAAAATTGTTTCGCAATTTTCGATAATGTGAGAGGAGAACACGAAAGCTCAGCGAGTAGGATGTAGAGAGCATATTCTTCCCCTTTTTTCTACTTGGATTTGGAAAATAGCGGTTCAAAAAAAAAAAAGTAAAAAACAGGGAATTTTCGAAAATTGCGCAAAAAAGTGGGAAAGGCCCAAAAAAAGGTTTCCGAGTAGTCACAGCAGCTGGAAATGGGCGAGTGACGGAGAACGCTTCGTATCGAGCTTCGATCAAAATTTTGTCGCATTCGACGAGTTATTATGCTAATAAACGAGTTCTTAGTGGTCGGTGTATAGGTGCCTGATTATCAGACCGGAACGATCTGGAATCACTTACTTTTTTCCATTTCGATTTATTTATCGACGCTGGGTACGTACGAGTGTCGAGTGTTACAGTTGTCATTGACTCTCGGCACGTAACACGCGTGGGATTAGCGTGACGGAAGCCACAATGGCAGCGTTTTTTTCTTTCTCCAAAGAAAATTTCAAAGGCGTCGTTGTCACTCGAGGAATGAATTAGAGATCAATGGAATTTTATCCGACTCGATGAATAGACCGTTAGGACAGGGTTCGGCAAGTACAACAATGATAAATATATCAACGCGTACTTTTCCAAGAAAATTACCTCGTCATCGCAGATTCGAGGACACTCACATTTTTTTTCGAAACTGTATTCACAAAAATTAATTTTTGTTACGGATAAAGCGCAATATCTTGCTCGTGGGAATTTGATTCGACTTGTTTCGTAGACATTAGAAGGAGTATTAGCTCGTTGGAGCCACTTTTTTGACATTCGCACATTTTGAAAGTCTACGTAAGCCTATGTATGAATATTTATTAATGGCTAGTCAGGATTTTTATGTGGCGAATTTGATGGTCTACAAAAAAGTCTACTGACATTTTTGGACAGAGTCAATAATTTCCCTGCAATACTGAAAAAACGACTCCTTCCCACCCATTTCGAGCTTGGAACTCGAATATCGTTGGAACGGCTAGCTTTATCGAAAAAGTCTATCAGACCTTTTTTGTAGAGCCTTCAATTCTCTATAAAAATGTGTCCGCGAATAATTTTTATGAGGCCCCATTCTCGAGATATAAAATTCCAAACCGTAACTTACATCTGTTTCTCTATACAATGTCGTCGTGCAGCTAATACTTTGATGAACTTTTTTATATTTTCTCAATTTTCAAATTGCCACTCGACTCCGAAGATCACTCCCGACATTTTCTACAGTGCACATAACCTGTTTGCGAGCCGAAATAAAAATAACGCGTGGAGTGGGGCCAAGCTGCGCGCAGCAGACATTTCATTTTATTCTTAGAGAGAGCATACCTCGCTCGCGAGAAACGAGCGCCTCTCGCGACAAAGCGCCGAACTATCGCGCCTGAAATACGACTTCTGGCGGGTGAGATGTTTTTTTTTTTTTTTTTTACTCCGTCGTCAGTGTGCACGGGGTACACGTGCCGTCACAGACAATATCACGCGTTCACAGATTGCACTATCAGGCTTTCGAACAATATTCAGCGTGACGGATACCTACACTCGCAGCGGCGCGCAGCAAGATTCTCCTACGGCTATGAGTCAGCTTTTAGTCTTTGGGACGCGAAACTCGATGTGAGAACGAGAAAAGTGTGGAGACACGCCGTCGGTGCGCGACGGGGATGTTACCGCGAGGGTGCGGCGACGATCTGGTGGCACCGCGTTGTGGGGTGGTCATGTCGTAAGAGAACGGAGATGAAACCGCGACTCTCCCTTTATTCAGAATATTTCACGGCACCCCTCGCCCATCGCACTGCACCACGTGCCCGTGACTGATCGCTTACTTTTTATACAGTCACACGTCGTTGATTACTCAATTTTCGAACGTTCTGCTTTTTTCTACTCGTTTCGGCACTTCTCCTCTCCAAATCGCCTCACCGGCTCGCGAACTGTCAACGCAGCCAGAAAAAAATTCGTCTCACGTTTGTTTTCGAGCTTTTCAAAATCAATTTTTATTCAAGGTCATCAGCAAAATAACAGAGACGTTTCCACAATTTTTTAAGCCACATATTTTTTTTGCCATTCTCGGATTATAACAGCCTTCTTTTGCATTCCCTCTGATTCACCGTGTTCAAAAATTCAAATATTCTCGAAATACTGTCCTTGAAAAAAGAATTTCTTCGGTACCGAATTTTTCAAGGACGTTCGAGCATCGCGACGAAAATGGCGAACTTGTTTTAAATCCAAAAGCATTCGACAGATCTGATCTGAAAAAAAATTAGCCAAAATTTGGGACAGCTTGGGAAGCTCGTACTGAAAAATTTATATTAATAGTATAATAAATATTAATATCATAATTATATTATAATTTTTATGTTTTAATTACATTGTAATATAATAATAGGAATTTTTTGTAGACGCCAAACGAATATAGCTAGCTGATGTTTTTTATTGAATATTCGGGGGGGGGGGGGGAATTCATCGGCTGCAAATTTTCACGGTGAGACGCGCATGGCGCGAAAAGGGTGGTCCACGGGGTTACGTTGTCAATAAGGCACTCATTGTCCGCTCGTCACGTGGTCGTATATCCAGCCACCATCCAGCATCCTCACCTCCATTTGTCCGACCCTAAACAGCACTGTTTATATTAAACTCCGCGGGGTTAATACCGCGGCTTACTCTAATACCTCGCAACCCTTGCCCTGCGATACGGCGATAACGGATATGCATACAGATAGATAGGCTCAGACGTTTCCTGCGAAACCGTAACGAGTATGCCAACTCTTGGCAGAAAAACTCCCCCGGAACTTGGGACCACAGACGAATGTATCCACTCCCAGTTTTTTCGTTCCTCCAATTTGGTTATTTATTTTTCGGCGGAGTGCCTGATTTTTCTTTGGAAGGCGTGAAACTGCAGGTAGGCCAAATTCCCAAGAGGTCTAAATTCCGAATTGGAAGGGAAATGATTTTTGGATGGGGGAAAAAATTGGGCGATCATATTTTCGAAACGCATTTTCGTGGGCAAGTGGCGACCACGGCGAGACTGGCGGCTAGAGGAGCGAATGGAAGGGCTTGGAGTAGTCGACCTTCGTTGACTGGACTCCACATACTCGACTCGATTTCCAGCAACAATGCTGGATCGAAAACGCGAGTCCGACGGAGACAGAAACGACAAAGGGGCAACAAAGAGAGAGGAAAGAAAAAATGGGGAGCGAAAGGTGACGAGAGGAGCGAGAAAGCGAGGAGGGGGGCGAGCGCAAAGATTTTATTTACGCGCAAGCGTGTTTTACGGCCTCGTTCCAAGGGGCCAGACCAGGGGCACGCTAAATAACAGCCATACCCCTCGTAAAAATAGCACCGTCTATCGGAATTCTAACAATTGTTGCTCGCGACTTTGAGCGAGAAGCGAGCCGAAGAAAATAGAAAGAATTTTCGGCTCGTGCCAATAACTCTGAGCAGAGCTTAGTTCTTTGTGACGTACGAGGACGCCGGAGTGTCGCAGCGTCTTGCATCGCGCGATGCGTGCCGGAGCTTTCTACTCCATTATTTCCATTTATCTCGTTTCCCTCGAATGCAAGCTCTCGCTGCCCGTCATTGGCCGACCGTGTGATTCTGCACTGCCAGATGCACTGCACGGCCAGAAAGCTCGTGGGGTCTCAAGGTCATCAAAAAGCGCGTCCGCCCTCTGTGGTTTTTTCGCGTTTCATCGCGAACGTTCAGCGCATCGAGGAGTGTTATTTCTACGCTATTTCGAAGGAATTTTTTTTCCAAAAATGTCGATGGCTCTATTTTATATCGGAAAACGAAATGTTTTCGAGTGCAAAACTTTTTCAAAATATTTTTTCTTCTGGAAAATTCGGTTCATACAGCTTTTTTAAATTGCAGAACTTCGACTTCAAAAACTTCCTGCATGCCAAATTTGCGAAACAATCACCAAATTTTGACTGCCCAAGCTGCATGCGTCATTTTGTATTCCAGAATTTGACAGTGCATTCGTAGTCGCTTCAGAAAGAGCTGTACAGATTTCGGAGAAAAATATCTTTCAAAATTGTGTTCCGCCATATTGAATCCGCCATTTTTTAAACAAAAAATTTGACAGTGGATTCGGAGTTACTTCAGGCGCACGCTTATACACCGAATTTAAGAAAATCTCCCCAAATTTCAAAATTGTGGTCCGCCATATTGAGTCCGCCATCTTGAATTTCGAGTATTTGACCGTGGATACATATTCAGCGACCTCAAAACCCTCCGTATACAATTTTGCATACATAACACTAGCTGTAATCTCGTCTTGGCACGACGATTCTAAGAATTGTGCTTTTTTAAACACTGATTTTTCATTAACAATAATTATCCCGAATAATTGTGCGATAGTATTATTGTTTTGCACTCATTGGATTCTTGGGAGGGCAGGGACCGAATAATCGAGATAATTCAAAGGTGAATTTCATTTTTATGACGGATGCGATATAAATGGAATACATTTTTTAGACCACTTTTTGGAACTCAAGGTCACTACTTCGCCAGATCTCATACTTTGCGTTGTTGGGTCCGGGTCATCCGCTTTTTTTGGAATTAACGGACTACTTTCTCACGAGCGGATTTCCACCAATCACGAGCAAACCGATAGACGAGACGTGCAGTAGATACTGGTCGGCGGGAAATCCGCATTGGACCCATGCAGTTGACCGCCACGTCTCCGGTTCCCGTTTACGTTCGGCGTGGAATTCTGGGCGAAAGATTAATCGGACCGAGCTTAATTCATTGAAGGTAGCTTGAATGGCCAGAAATAGAGGGACCGCTCAATAACAAATTCACACAATAACAAATTTCACCGTAATTCGTTTAGCTAATTTTTTATAAGCAATTACAAACGCCGAACGTGAAAAATGTTTTTTTTTCCATTTCCCCGTGAAAAGCACGGTGTTTTGCCCCAGTTTTTACCTGGCTAAAAAAATGACTATTCGAAATTCCCCCAAAATTGGAGAAAAAGTTTATGGCGAATAAAATTATCGCCACATTTGTCAGAGCCGCCATGATTTTTTTGGAAACTCCACGCGCCATTTTGTTTATGTAAAAAATGAAATAAAAAACTTCGACCGGGTAATAAATTAGGAATTGAGCTGACAGTGTTTTTGGGACGAGGGAAATTGCTGAAAACAAAAAATGACGATGCTCGACGTTGTTCGAATCGGGGGGGTGAATTTGGAGTTTTGTTGGCAGGACAATTGTTGTACTCTCGGCGAAAAGTTTCGTCTTTCAAAGCTCGCCGACACGTTTGCTACTTGAATCTAAAATAAAAGAACTTTTCTATTCTTAGTTCTGGAGTTTGTCTTGTCGTTTCTGAATTTATCTGTCTGCGCTGAAAAAGACCGGAGAAGCGAACGTCGGGGTTGCGGAGAGAAAAAAGGCAGCTGAAGCGTGGAACGCGGCGGCATCTGACTTTCGGTCGGGAAATTTTTCATTTTTGTGGGACGAAACACGAGCAAAAATCACGCGTGTCCGGTAATGGGCAATCAATTTATTGCTGGAGCTTTAAATATATCCGAGTAAAGTGTCACCGCGTATTCTCGCTGATTTCTAAGGCGCAACAAAAAAAAACACCTTAGTCAGCTTTCGCCTGTCATTTGCAACTTAGATTCGCCTTTTTTGTCGGCGCTAATAAAAAAAATTCGCGTAAAACCAGCGATTTTTATTAGTGCGATGATAAATTTAATATCTAGCGATTATTATTATTAACCAATGCGTTGACTTCTCCACGTTTCGCCCAAACTCGAACAATAGACAAGAATGAACTACGGAGAATAATTATTTCTCGCCCAAAATTTATGGATGCAAACGATTTTTAAAAAAAATAAAGGTATCGAAAAAAAATTGATTTTCGTGGTCGAAATTAAAAACGTCGATTGGAAATCAGCAAAGCTGAATGATCGTCTCGTTTTCGTTGGGTTAAAGCTTCTCAATAAAATGTACAGTTTTTAAAAAATAGTTCAATTTTTTATCGACGTCATTTTTTTTATTTGTTATAATAAAAAAATGAGTATTGCAAATTTCGTATTGCAAATTTCGTATTGCAAATGAAGATAAAAAATACGAAATTAATGGGTGTGAAAAATTCAGGAAAAATTTCGGAACCGAGGAATTTGTCGGAATTAATTCGTACGAAATATTGTATTTTTGATTTTCGTGTCGGAGCCGTGATATTTTTTCATGGAAATGTGCGTTGCGCGAAGTGGGGAAAATAAATGAGGAAAGAGTGGATGCGTTATTCGATTCGTCTTCCGACGACAGTTCGGATATATCGGTTGTACGAAATGGATTCGATTAAAATGTCGCGATGTTATTTATTTAGCCGCGAGGCGCGAGTAGTCATATAAATATCGGGTGGACATTGAGATGAAAGGAGAAGAGAAGAGAGCAGGTATTCTAAAATCGGTGAGGATCCAAAAAATCGTTCGCACTGCGAGCTTTCCAATGCGGCGCCTGGAAATTTTTTTCTGAAAACGAAAAAATGCCAAAAACCCCCATTTTCCTGGTGACCAAAAATTGGATTAGGAATTTCGCCACAGGAAACATTTTTTTGTACATAATCGTAATTATCATAAATTTTGGTACACTTATTTTTTTTTTTGTTTATTCGATTTCGACTGCTATTTTTGGATGGTTTTTGGTCCGCACGTGGCTCACTCTCCGTGATAGGCGCGCTGGCCACAAAAAAAAGCAGGAATAAAGGCGAAGTTCGCGCCGATGGTCGGTTTTTTATTTTATTTTGGTTTTTCTCGCGCTGGAATTTTGTGTGTTGATGCTTGAGCGCGGGACAATCGCTACGTGGCATCGAATCGTTGCCGTGCGAGCATCCGATCATTTAAGCAAAAACGAACGAGGTAAACGTACGTGGCGACGCAGAGTGCGCGGGTAACAAGCAAAAAAGGGGCGAAAAGAGAGTTTAATTAATCTGATTTACATCGGACGATCCGTAGAGTACAGTGCCGTGACAGAACCTCCACATACCTACGGTAACTTCCTAATAGGGCTCTCATTAGGGCTAACCGTTGCACTGTCGAAATGTTAAAGCTTACTCGCCAGCGTTGCGTTGGAGCAAGCACCAGCATTATAAAAGCTCAGCTGGTCGGTCGGCTGGGTGCTTCACCCCCGCGAAACAGGATCGATACTTGCACCAGCAGTTTTTTCGCACTTCGCACTAGTGATTTCGACACTCGCTAGCAATTTTTTTCACCCCTTTTCTCTAGGCTCCAAAACCGTACGACAAGGTGGAAAGTGACCAAATAATTTTCCCATTAATATCCAGCTAGCAGTGTCGATACTAGAGAACGTGTTAGCGTGGGTGCACGCAATTTTGGGGGGCTTAACACAAGATCCCCATTTTTCATTTCTTCCCCATGAAATTCGGTGCGCGGAACTTTTTTAGTTTCCTGAACGCGAACCCGCTGCCAAGACGCCGAGGTAGCGACCTTGAAAACCCGCATACGAGGCTTGCTTCTCAAATCCGGTACTCATTCTTCCGTATCACCGAAAATTCTGAAGAGCTTTCTTCGCACAAATTTTCTACACCCCAAATTCGGTTTTTTAAATTTCAGAAAACGTCTCAGCAGTTTACCTACGGCGTGGAGGCTCCGAAAATGACGCTATACATTTTTTTCGAAGTTTCAGAGACGACGGAAAAAAATAGGCGGCTGGAACGCAGAAGAGTGCCGCGTGACCTTGAACACTTTTTTTTTTTTTTTTTTTTTTTTTTTTTTTTTTTTTTTTTTTTTTTTTTTTTGCTTGCAAAGCTCATCTCCGTTGTACCTGTTCTGAAAACGAACCGTGAAGCATTTCATTTTTCATCGCACCCAGATTCCGATCAGCGCTGTTCTGTGACGCGTGTTTTATTTGCGCTGAACGAAATACGCGCGGACTTTTTCGTTCGTCGTGGTCGTTTCCAGGTTTGGATTTTGTATCGCCCTACGCCATTGCGCGGAGGATATAGAACTTTCGGCGGTGAAGTGTCAGGCCACTGATAAGCCCAAGGCATTAATTTCACGCTGTAGTCTCCAGCATCCCCCTGTATTCCCCGTATCCCTGGTCTAATACAATTATGTTATAACCCCTTGGCAACTCTGCACCCTTCAGCGTTCCTATCGTGTATCGCAAACCGTCCCCAGAAATGGGGTTGTACAAAAGTCAAAACGTTCCCTCGCGCGTCGCGGCCGATGCAGCGACCGCGAGTGTCGACCAGTGCGCCGAACTTTTCCCCATTTATTTATCCGACCGCGAACGCAATGAAATTCGTCGTTCCTTCCAACAACGATTCGTCGCAGTTCATTTATCCGCCTAAAATTACACAACACACGTTTCTCCGCCTAATTTCGTCTCACCAAAACACAACTAAAAAAAAATACTTTTCTTTGTGTGAATGTCAAAATTTGCTCTTCATAAACGACGATCGAATTTTTAATTTTCTAAACATATCTCTTTCAATAAACCATACAGACCAACCAGGAAATAAGCCTTTCAACAATTTTATCCAATTCCTTTTTTGTTTTTCAAACAGTCGTTTTTCCCACCAATTCTTCACATCTCAATATTAAAAAAAAAGAATTTACCATTCGCGGTGTGAAAGAAATTTTTTTACACATTTTTTAAATACTTCCCATATTTTTTGGTATGCTGAGTCCGAAAATGCTACCAAAAAATCGCATTGCCCACCAATTCTTCGAATTGCAATATTTAAAAAAAAAAATGTATCATGCACAGGGGGAAAAATATATTTTTTGTATGATCCCCATATATTTTGGTATCCTGAGTCTGAAAATGGTAATAAAATGGTCGCATCGCGCACTAATTCTTCGCATTTCGATAATAAAATAAAAAGTGTCACTTAGAATGTGATAAGTATATTTTTTATCATTGAAATGTAACTAGTTTGACTTTTAATTAAAAAGTTGTTAGATTGGTACCTCTGATAAACGGCGCGCTCTTTGTTGTACCAAAAACTTCAGGAAAACAAGGGAAAGAAAATACAGTAGAATAATCACGTGAAAAAATTGCATTAATGAAGGGAAATCGCGTTAAAAGTAGAAGAACAAAAGAATGATTCAAAAGTATACATGGATTTTTCCTTGTGTTGAGATACACGTGTAACGGATGTTACATTGCGGGAGAACTGCGTGAAATTTATCCATATCAGTTCAAAAAGCTTTTGCAAACATTTTTCTCGCTGGCCTGTCTGATAAATGACATCGAGCTTGCGACTATGAATTTATTTTACCGTAACCACAGATTCGTCCAAATCCAGTGTATCAGGTTACAGAAAGGTAGTGAAAAACGGACGACTTTTTCGCATTGAATTCCACGTTTTGGAAACTGTATACAATTTTTGAGATTAGTAAAAAACTGGCATTCTAAAATAACATCGAGCTTGCGACTATGAATTTATTTTACCGTAACCACAAATTTCTCCAAATTCCAGTATATCAGATTACAGAAACGTATAGTAAAACAGATGACTTTTTCGAATTGAATTCCACTTTTTGGAAACTGTATACAATTTTCGAGATTAGTAAAAAACTGGCATTGCACTCGCCTGAAAGGCAGCTCGATCGTCTGAAAACGCATCTGCGACGAGCACGTTAATTTCTTACGATCCTCAGATTTGACAAGTTGTGTCAACTTCTCGTTAGTTAATTTTCAAACGTGCGCGTGTATAAACGCGTATACGCTGACCCGCGGTTTGACAATGATATTTTCAGTGTAGGCAGTCCAGCTCGAACGCGCACGTCAGATACGTGTTACCTCCTCCGCGCGGTGGTAGAGCATCGAGGGTGTTCGATGAGCGCGCTCATTTCCATACTTCACCCGACGAACGAACGAGAGCCTGGGATAACCAGATTATTTAACCCGGTCGAAGTAACTGTATTAATTTGAGGAGAAAAAGTTGTCGAAGGGTGCTTGAACCGGAGATTGTGCAAAAATGTGTTTCTTTTTTACCGTCTCTCGGGCTGCCGAGGCAGCAGGGTTGCAAGAACCGCGCTCTTCCAAACTCATCTGAGATTTACTCGCGCGATCATCAACTATCAACAAGCTGTAGCCAAAAATCGTTTGCGTCCACCGACAACGAAAGTAGCCAACGTGCTCTGCTTATACCGATGCTCACGTAATTCTTGTCTCGGATTCCTTTCCGTTTACGACTAGCTGCTCTTTCCAAAGCTAATCGTACAGCGCATTTCGAAGATTTGCTTCTCGAAGCAATTTTTTGCCCATGCTTGAACTCGACTGTGGATATGAATCTGGTAACACACAGCTTTTCACTGTTGACTGAATGGAGTCGCGAAAAAAGTAAGCCCTACTGCATTTGCGTAACGTCGTATCAACACGTGTTACAAGAAACGAACGAAATAGCACGATGATCGTGTAGATACGAGGCAAGGAGTGCATAGGAGTAAGAGACAGCATCTTCTTGCTGTGGTTGTTGCCAATTGGTTGGTCATCTCTTCGCAATGATATGTAGAATATAGTGAGTAGAGGCATAACATGGTGAGGGATGCTATTGACTACTTGCGGCTAGTCAGAGCGCCAAGCTGTGATAGGCGAGAGTTTGGGATATCCTCGAATCTTCCGTGTCTTGCTTGCCACATTCTCTTCTCTCTTTTCTTCGAGCAGTTTTTCCTCACCGTTTTCAGAGAAATCGGTACACTTTCTGATACTCGGTAGCAGTAGATAGTAGACTACAGGACGTTGAGACAAAGTAATCTATATTCGCCGAATCAGGCTTCATATTTTCGTTTCTACCACATTGTATTACATATGTACGTGTAACCAAAATTCTGCAAAGTTCTTCGCGATTACAGGACTGGCTTCCATCCTCAGCGACCTCGCCAGTAATTATGGTTGCTCTTACCAACTGTCTTATCCAACTTCGCGTCGCAAGTCTCGGTGTGGCGAATTTTAGGAATGGGGCTGTACATTGTACCCAAAAATGTACAGCTTTCTCACTTCTCCGTTGAGCACAGAAAGAAGAGGAAAAAACAAGACGTAGCGCCTCATCTACCCCGGCGCCCTACGCCTGAAATGTAGTTCCCTTCGTAAACTTAAACATCTTGAGCCAGGGTGAAGGTCATAGAACGAAAGTAGCAGTTAACAATCATTGGACCATTGAAAATCAAGTAGCAATGGTCACTCGGCTTTTTTCCAACGAGGCGCAACACCCAAATTTTGGGTGCCTATTCTCGCCGCAACGGATGCGAGCTTTTTGCACGGCGACGCGTTTCGGTGGAAATGAACGTTTGATCGAGTTACGTGACCAACGACAGTGGATCGTTGGACGTGGCACGCGAAGACACCAGATAGAAGAGTACGACCCGCAAACTCGTTGATCCGTACCATTCTCGACACTCGCGCTCAATCTCGCCGCTCGTGTCACCGCGACGATTAGACGGTTACGTAGCGACTTCGTTCCCATAAATTCTATCTCTCCTCTCCTCGCTTCTGCCATCTCTTTTCATTCCTCGCATTCGTACCACGCTCGTCTACCTACAGCCTTCATCGAAGTCGCGACACCCACCTCGACTGTCGCAGCGATGACCTTGAACTCTCGATGCACCCAGCGATGTTCTGGTTTGTGACAACGAGTCGAAATTTCTCACGACTTTTACCATCATCATTCCCGCTACCATTGTTGTCATTATTATTTTGGGGGGCTAATAGAATTAACGAAAATCGGATCTCATTGGATGGGGTGTAAAATTGTGAAAATTGTGAGTATTTTTCGTGGCAAAAATCTCAGAAAAAATCACTCGTTCGTGTCGTAAATGGCGTTGTGGTTTGTTTATTCCTATGAAAACTGTTGCAATAGTTTGCCGTGCCGTTCGAAGAGGAGCATTGAAATTTGGGTGCTCGCGGTTGCGGGTAAATGCGAGTTTACCTGGGAAGTAAGAAGCTCGTCACCATCAGAAGTGAGGGTCTCTTAATCCCTGCGGCTGGGAGGTAATTGCCTACTCATTGTCGGTCGCGTTGCACTTTTATTACACTGCGAGTGCAGACGAGGAGGGATCGCCGGGCAAGTCGCGTAGGAAGTCGCGGTGACTTTGGATTTTTGGTGGGTACCAGGGTTTTCGTCGATTCACGCAACGGCATTCAGCTCTGAAAATCTCGGCTGAGAATTCCTCAGCTGGCGCGAAAAAGAAAGATCAGTGGTCCGGTATGCTTTTCGTTACACTTCACGGACACTGCTATAACCGTGCCGTATGCGTCCACCGAAATGCTCGAGCTGAAGCGTAGCACCATCCATCGTTAGAAAATTCGTGGCACCATTTGCTCCTATTTACATATCTGGAGTTCCCTGCTATATATATTCTCCAACATGACAACCAATGGCCACTTAGCGTAACCACTGATCTTTATATACACTGCTCAACGGATTACGGAAATATCGAGCACCTATTTTTTCTTTAACGGGTCACGTTCTCCTTGCTGAGTATCGAGTACTCGAATTCGTCGTTGGAACAATGCAATGTGTTGATAATTCATCGTGCAGTGTTACTTGTTCGAGGCTCGAGAAAATAGCGAATAAAATAGGTGCCATGTTACGAATATAACTTGGATGTTGGAACAGACATTTCAGGGGGCGAGTAAAGCCACGAAACATGTTTGTTAGTCGAACCCCTACAAGACACGACTTAGCATTCAAGTTGTATTCATATCACAGTGCATATTTTATTTTTCATTTGTTGAAATTATCTAGCCCATGTTCTTCCCCATCCTAGACGAATTAAAAACTATAATTAAAAACTCGTCAGAGCATCCCCAAATGAGGACCCTGTAATTGCAAATCTCGTTTTCCTATTTAAGTAATAGTGCACAAAAGATTTTGTACAAAAAAGTACAAAAATTCGAGAACGTGACCAGAGGTCAAGTGCAAGGTTTAATAACTCTCGGAGGAGGACATTTATCGAAAAACCTCAAGAGACCTTTTTTGTAGAGCGTTCAATTCTGTACAAGATTACGAATTTTTCATAACCGTGAAATGATATGTATAAGGGTGGTGGTTTTTTAGACCAGAAACTAGGAATTGGTAGGGCGAGGAAAAAAAAATTGGGGAAAAATGAAAATTGTAAATTGAAAGCTGAGGAACGAGTTTGCGTTGGGAGAGGAAGAATTTGCAGACCGGTAATTGAATAACAATTAGAGGTGAAAGGAGAAACATGAAATATTGTCAAAAAGTGATAACTCTTTGGTCGACGACGATAAAATTCTCTTTGAAGATCTCGGCGTCGATTTTACTTTCAGCAACGACGGACTTTTGCCTTAAGTGAGACAGATGGAAGAGACTTTGAAGAAACTCGGAACTTCTCCCTCTCATTTAAATTGCATCGACGACCGGAAATTCGTGGAAAATGTATGAAATCTGAAATTGCAGATTGTGGAAATTCAACTTCCATCTTTGAGGTCTCGCCGAGTCGCGGAATTCGGGTTGAAATATTTCCAAAAAGTTTGGTCGACTGGCTGGGAAAAGTGAAAAACTGATTTGCGAGAAACGAGCAGATGCTGGGATTTTCTTCGTAACGGTCAGAGCGGACTTCCCGTTCTTTCCGTGGGCAGATGAGATTTTGTAAAAATAGGCGAGCATATGAGAGAAAAGAGATTTCAAAGTTAACCTCGCTACGTCATCGTGACAGACGGAAAGACGGAAGAGTGACGCGCAAGTGACGAAGAGGTCATGGATTTTCGGCTGAATAGAACGGAAAGGTGACGGGATCATCGCGACTAGCTTGAATAAATATCGATCATGAAATAGAAAAGCGGAGGAAATATTATTTTCATATTCAGAGATATTTTCAAACGGCGCTACCTGGGTAGTAACATAATAGGCATAATCGAATAATACCTCCAGTGTTCGCCCTATGCAAGATCCGCCAACTCTCCATACAACGGGTACCGGCTACCATTGAAAATTCGATACCTCCAGCCGGCCGGCCTCTTCTCTACCGATTCCGTATCTTCTCCTCCAACTTCACCTTTTTTCACTCGTTTATTTCACGATTCTCGAACAAAATTGTGTGTACATAACGTAACGTTAAAGTAATGCATCGCCCATTACTTTGAACAAGGTGCTTCCGACAACTTCTTCATTACTATCGAAAAAAGTAGGGTGTAGTGGATGAGTGTTCCATTACTATTGAAAGAAGTAGTGTGTATGGAGGAGTGCTGCATTACTATTGAGAAAAGTAGTGTGTAGTGGATGAGTGTTCTGTTACTATTGAAAAACGTAGTGTGTAATGGCTGAGTGTTCCATTACTATTGAAAAATGTAGTGTGTAGTAGATGAGTGCTCCATTTCTATTGAAAAAAGTAGGGTGTAATGAATGAATGCTCCATTACAAATTTAAAAATGTAATGTGTAATGCATGAGTGCTGCATTACTATTGAAAAACGTAGTGTATAATGGATGAGTGTTCCATTACTATTGAAAAAACTAGTGTGTAGTGGATAAGTGCTGCATTACTATTAAAAAAAGTAGTGTGTGGTGGATGAGTGCTGCATTCCTATTGAAAAAAGTAGTGTGTAATGGAGGAGAGCTCTGTAACTATTGTAAAAAGTAGTGTGTAATGGATGAATACTGCATTATTATTGAAAAAAGTAGTGTGTAGTGGAGGACTGCTGCATTACTATTGAAAAACGTAGTGTGTAATGGATGAGTGCTCCATTACTATTGAAAAGCGTAGTGTGTAATGAATGGGTGTTCCATTACTAGTGAAAAAAGTAGTGTGTAATGGAGGAGTGCTGTATTACTATTGAAAAAAGTAGTGTGTGTGATGGATGAGTGCTGCATTACAATTAAAAAAAGTAGTGTGTAGTGGATGAGTGCTGCATTACTATTGAAAAAAATAGTGTGTGATGGATGAGCTGCGAAATTTGCGATGAAAAAGTACTGAAATTGCAATATTCAATGATTTCATCAAGTGTAATATTGAAATTACGATCCCATGGTATTTTTCAACCGAAGTTTACATGCAGTAGAATTTCAAAAAAGAGACGGTGGAAGTCTCGCCCATTTTTTGGCTCAGCTCTCCAAAAGTGTAACGAGCGATAAGGAATTTTGTTCCAATAATTTCGTGAGCAATAATGCTGAATGTCACGAGCCACGAAGGAGAGACGAGATAGTCTTTCGAGTTTTTTTCGTCGAATAGTTCGCATCCAAAGGTCAATTTTCACGCGATATTGAGCCATCACGTGGAGTATGAATGAGCACACGCTCGTACCAGAACGAGAATATTGTGGCTGGAGTCAGGATGGGGTTCCACGGTATCGAGAAGTGATTACAATTTTTGTCGGCTTCACATTTTGGAAAATACGATTCGACTCGAGAAAGAGAGAGAGCTGCAGTGCACGCTGCGAGAGCGAAGAGCCGATCCAGCATGTGGCGAATCGGATAAGGCGACGACAATAGGCTGAGAGGTGAAGCGTGTTTACCATTCTCTCTAAGACCTATTCACGGCACGGCGGATCGTTCGGAGTGCCTTTCAGTTTTCGACCATTGACAAAATGCGCAAAAATTTCTTAGGCCCCGTGCGCCTCGTCTTCCTTTTTTCATCCCGATGCCGGATCCGTGCAGCCGTCATTATGTAATGTCGGTGGTGGTCGCTACCACCACCGTAGTGAGTGAGGCACCGTAGCAGGGTGCCGCGGTCGTCACAGTGTTGGTAATATGCAACTGTTGACTTTCAGTTGTGTTCGAATTTGGGGTAGCCTACGAAGCTCCAAAGCCAGCGCAATAGACCAAGTTCTTCAGGTATCCCCGAGGCGAAATGATTGTTCCGCACCGTTAGGGTCCCACCCAACAACCACAATGAGTGTAATCAGCCAAGTAGTTTACACTCCGAATCAATAACAAGCAATATTTCTTACCGTCAACGGCGACAATATCTCAAACAGGCCAAAACAGTTTTTCACTCGACACAAATGCTTCAAGTACGATGATCAGCCAGTTTAAAGACTAAACAGAAATTCATCGTAGTGCAAAGTGTTTACATTTTTGTGTAGAATATTCAACATTCCAGTGCGTAGCTTAAACCACAGTCGTTAGTGTTCGTTATTTAGGGCATACATCAACCTTTTTCTCATTTGCCATAACTACAATTATTGGCCATTTTTTCCACACAGTAAATACTTTTCCTTCGTTGTGTGTACAGTGTTAAAATTTGGGTGTACAATATTCCACATTCCAGTGCGTAGATTAACCACAGTCGTTAGTGTTCGTTATTTAAGGCACGCATCAACCTTTTTCTCATTTGCCATAACCATAATTATTGGCCATCATTTCTATACAGCAAATAATTTTCCTTCGTTGTGTGCACAGTGTTAAAATTTTGGTGTACAATATTCAACATTTCAGTGCGTTGATTCACCACAGTCGTGAGTGTCCATTATTTAAGGCACAAAACACTGAATTCATACTTTCTAAATGTCACTTTTAAATTTATATTAAAAGCACTCCGATCAACGAGTTGTGTAAATAACACACTTTTTTTTAATCCCAAAAGTGTAATGATGAATCAAGTCGAAAAGAATTGTTTTCGTTGCCGAGTAACAATTTATTGAGATTAATTTGATCACATGAAATGTATTACTCAACGTGTGCACATTTATCAGCTTATTACAATGACACGAAAATAAGTGCTAAATCTAACACTTTACACGAATAACATTTTTGTGTGTAGAAAGCTAGGAGCCAGTTTTAGAGAATTTCAACATGTCTGTGTCTGTGTTATTTATTTACACAGAGCAGTATTACTTTATCGACACAAACGGACTGTGTTGCGATAACACGATTTTTGTGTAGAAAAAAAAGTCACTGGCACAAATTTTTGTGTTCAATTTTACAAACATGTTTCACCTCCCGTTTCTCTGCTGTCAGAGAGAGTAGTGAAGCTACTACAATCAGCCCGAAAACTAAAAGTTGAGTTTGCACGTTTCGAGGTTCACAAAATCACTTTGCACTATTTTCAGTTGGACGTCTGTATGCGTGTGTGTGTGCATGTGATCAAATTTCCCTCCCGACGATATCTCGAGAACCAGTGCGCGGATTTTCATCAAATTGGGCTCAATAAACGCGGTTTTTCTCAATCTATAGCTGTTCACAATTTGGCATTGATGGTAGCCGTAGTTTTTCCATAATTTAAATAACAAAATTCCCAAAAGTGAAACAAAATTGTTGATACTTCGCAACGGACGAACAGATTGGCATCGGAATTTGTACCCGCACGTTTTTGAGGTCGGCGAAGTTAGACTTTGTTGGAAAATGTTAGGAGCACGAGAAAAATAATTAAATAATTGTTCGATAAATTGTACCGAGGAATGATATGGATTCGAGCACAAATAACGAGCAGTGCAAAGGCTGACGCACCAGCACCATAGAAGTTGGACCAAACTCCCCTGTTTAATGCGAACCAGTGTAAGAAATTGATCCGGAGTTGCACTTGTCGAGTGTTTCAGTGCAGAGTGTAAAAACATTTTTCTTCGAACTAGTCCGGAAGTAGTCCGGAGACGTGGGACGAGTTGTCGCGAAACAGAGGGTGGTTTCTAGGGGGTAGATGATAGCTGCGTGGACGAGGTGTTTGAATACCGTTACTCTCGAAGTTTCGAAGCCAGAGGCTCGGATCTTTATCTGGCGAGATGCTGGACATTGGTCCATCGTCCGTTCGAACCTCGAAGACGGTACAAAGTGCGTCAATGGTCCGTGGACGTCGACAGCTGTTGCGAAGCGCAGCACGCCCATCGGCAAATGTTTGCCGGCACACTTCGCTGCGTTGTCTTGACAACGTTTGACAATGCACGCGGAGTGCGTCTTGTTACGTAACTCTCGGGGCTATGGTCATTCGGAGGCTGGGCTCTCCTCGGTATCGGATGCAAAACAAAACTCCTCTTTCGTCAATGGATCCCCGACGTTCGGGTCTCCCTCATTCTTCTCGCCCAGTGTCCACGATTTACAGGCCTGCCAAAGTACAAATCATAGCCCATTTACTCCATTCAACGCGATGTCGTTTATGCGGATGCGTCAAAAAGTCGACCATAAATCCAGACGCGCGTCAACCACTTTTTTCACCTTTTCTGACAATTTTTTTTTTTTAAATCACACATTCGCAGGAGGCGATTGGCTTCCTAAGTTCACGAAAGCTGCACTGTTTTTTTCAGTCTCACTCGAAAAACCAAAAAATTGCGACATTTCGGAAGCAGCGAGTGCTGTGAAAAATTACCCAACTGGAAAACAAGTTGTTTTCAAAAATTTGATGGGGGAATTAATATTGACTTGCTGGCAACTCAGGTAACCGGTGTACAAGTATGTATATTAGCTGGAAATCGCGTGGTGTGATTAAAAAAAATGTATATATTTTTTTTATATAAAAAGAAGTATCCGACCGACTCATTCATCAACGTCCAGCCGAAATTACTGCACGTAGAGACTTGAGATTTCACAGTATAGCCCTGATGTATAGTAGACGCTGAGTGAGGGTGAATTTTCGATATTTCACCCTCGAAGGGATAAAATGTGGGGTGATATATGGTTTTTACAGTTTTCTCAATATCACTAAAAACTTCTGCGGCGAAAAGTCTGTATTTCTAGAATTCCGGGGCTGAGAGAATGGAACACGTTGGGTACAACATATTTGGCCAAATTCGATCGACAGGATTAATTCGTGGATCAAATTGAATCACCATCTACGAAGAAATACAGGAAATGAATTTTAACAGATAATTAATTCTGTAATGCAGTCGACACTTTTTCGTATTGTGAACCTTATTCTTTTTGCATACAAAAATTTTGCATACAATTTTGACGATTTTTGGAATTATGGAAATTCGCGAGTGACCTTGAAAAAATTGTAGATCGAGCTGATTTTTGAAACGCGCTGTTCGCGTGGAAGACTCGGACAAACATGGTGGGTTTTTGGGGGGAGGAGGGGGTAATGGTATATGGGAAATTGGAAAACGAAGGCAGGGTGGACGAGCCCAATGATAACGACGCGTTGGTACGCCAGCGAGAAGCGCCAGCCCTCTCCCGAGAAGAGATACCGGTTTCCTACGATGTCGTGTAACACGGACCTCTGGCAAAGGTCTCGAAACAAGATATGAGAAACTGAGGCGACGGGATGCGTCCGCGATACATGGTACCCTCGACACGTACGATGCTGCAAGCCCAACAAAGAACAACCGTACAACCTACGGCGGCTACTACCACCGGGTATCTCGACGAACCATCCCGAGACCGGCCCTCTGCCACGGTGATCCACAACTGATACGTGATTGTAACTCGCTGCGAACGAGTTGTGCTCCGATCCCCTTTTTGTGAATTTTTTTTTGAAAATTCCCGTACAATTTCTCCCCAGAATTTTCTCGCGACAACATTTTTTAATCGCGATAAAAGAGATTACGTATCATTAGGATAATTGGGATAGTTATTATAATTAAGGGAGCGGGACGAATTTTCAAATTTTTGGGCAATTTTCGAGCGGCTGTATTTCAGTGAAAAATGGTCGTACGGAGAATTTGAAAAAAGCGTTTTGAAGCTCGAGGATTCTAGTTTTTAGATTTCGTGGTCGGAATTTTTTTGGAAGCTTGACTTACGCGTAATAATAGGAAATATGGGGAGAGGAGAGTGTCAGAAATTTTCGTCGATCTTTTTTTTGAGTCCAGGGGCTGGGGATATTTTTTATCAGCTCGGAAGTTGTGTGGCATCGATAGCCTGTTTAGCCAGCTTTAATTTTGAGATCATCGAAAAAAAATTCCTGGTCGCTTAATTTTTGCGATTATAATAATTTTTATAATTAATAATTACGCGTAATTATTGATGGCGATTGCAAGTAAATTGTGTATAATTGTGTATAATTATTTTCCGGTAATCAAAATGGGCGGGTGAAGGAAGAGATGGGAAGCAGGCGAGCTTTGGAAAACGTGGACAATGACAACCGCTGAGTCTGTCTTATCTCCTTATCTCGCGACAAGCCCGCAATACCAAAGTTAAATTGAATGAAAATCACGTTCGATACAACATTTGCATAATGTTCCTTTGAATCAATAGGTGCGGTCGGATGCTTATCAGATATCGTGTCGCATTAGCTCTAAAAGCTTGCCGTTTACCTGCGAGATAAACTTTTCACTTCCTGCCAGGAGAACACAACTCGATGCACGACGCAAACACACCTACCCATACGTATGCGCCAGGCTGCCGCGTTTCAGACGCCTGTTTTATTTTTTTGCTCTCTCCATTGACAAAATATTACAAATTATTACTTTTACGTTAAAAAAAAAAAAAAAAAATCTCACCTAAGACGAGGAAACAGATTATTACAATATGACCAGTGCAAAATCAATCGTTATAATGTTGATAACGATATCGTACATTTTCGTAGGTTCAATTGGAATCATCTCGCAAACTATTGAATCCCACAATCTTGGTTTTCCAAGATTGGAACTCCTCATTTCCGAGTCCGTGCTCGAATTCAGCTGCCCACAAAACACGCAAACGATCGGCTACAGCAAAATCGTTCGATTGTTAATATATATTTATATTTATACATGTATGTATGTATGTACGCCATTTTGGGTCCAACGTCACGAACTTCCCATTTCGACGTCCACCTTCGAATTCAGCCACCCGCTACACGCGCAAACGATCAACTACGTCGAAATCGTTCGATTGAAAAGAAAAAAAGCAAGTCCGCCATTTTGGGTCCACCGTCGCGAATTTCCCATTTCGACATCCACCTGCGAATTCAGCGACCCGCTACACGCGCAAACGTTCAACCGCGTCGAAAGCGTTCGATTGAAACGAAAAAAGTACGTCCGCCATTTTGGGTCCACCGTCGCAAATTCCCCATTTCGACGTCCACCTTCGAACTCAGCGACCCGCTACCCGCGCAAACGGTCAACCACGTCGAAAGCGTTCGATCGAAACGAAAAAAACTATATCCGCCATTTTGGGTCCACGCCTTCGAATTTCCCAATTCGGATTCCGCTACCGGCAAAACGTGCGGACGATCAACCGCACGAAGATCGGTCGATCGTCGAGAAAAAGCCGTGTCCGCCATTTTGGGTCCACCCTCTCGAATTCCGCGTTTCCAAGTCCATTTTCGAATTCAGCGATCCTCGTTTTATACGAAGATGTGAAAAATGTGCGAACGGGCGCGAAACTCTTGAGATTTCACCGGTTTTCAGGGATTTCCAACCAGCATGCACCGTCGCTCGTGGGTACCTACGGAGAGACACATTCGGGTCCGCGTCCGGAGACTAACCAACCGGGATACCCATACCCTCGCGTACGTACGTGTTTGTCAAGCCGTATAAAGTGGGGAATGAGAAGTGGTAAAGTCGTTGCGTCGGGCTTAGTTGGCTTAAAGAGCAATAAGACTCCGATGCTGTTGGGTGGCGGAAGAAGAAAAGAGACGGTCAGTCGAAGCGACGTTACCGAAGATATCTTCGAGCGTGTGTTAGGTCGTTACGCGGGTGTTTATGGCACAGTCGTACGATTCAGGGCTGGTTTCGGACCTCCAGACTTTCAGAGATCGTTTGATAACTTCGCTCGTGTGTACTATGCGACCTCCGCGACTGCCGGAGACCCCCCACCGTCCAATCAGAAACATTTCTCATCATTTCCCATTCACGAGCCTTGAGTTATGCCTCGTGTGTTTCACACACCACAATCGACCGATTTATCCGTACGGATACTCGCGTACACCACCTACACTCCCATTTACGCCGTAGCCAAAGCTATGGAACAACCTTTCATATTTTACCAAAAAACCCAAAACCCCCCCCCCACCCAAAAAAAATACCGCCCCCCAAAAAACAGGAACGGGAACCTCGATATTATTTATCGAGTATCACGCAGCCCTCAGATCATTCGTAACAATGATAAACTTCCAATTTAACCCACCTATCTTACCCATCCCAACCATCAGCATCATTATTATTATTAGCTGGCATCTTTTTACGCGGTAAATGCGGCCACATCGTATAATATACGTTTTTACCACTCCCGAATTTTAACGCTTACCGATTAACATTCCACAATGCGTGCTTAAACTCGTGAAATATCGACGATATCTCCAGAAATACCGCCAACTTTTTGCTCCTCGTCCATGAGACCGCCACCTTTCCCCCTCGTCCGACGAATCCTCGCGAACGCTGATTAATACGAACTACGATTTTTTCCTTTCATCCGATTTTATGTAAATGCAGCTTCCAAATATCTTTCAAATTTCCGCGATTTATCAGGGTGAGCCCTCCTACCCGAGAGCATTTTTCTCGCGGAATGCGATCGAAAAAAAGCAACAATTTGTGCATACAATACGCGAAATAATTTATTCGCTTTTTTATTTTTCTATTTGTTTCTACATTTGTTTATTTATCTACTCGAGAAAAAAAAATTATGCCCAGTGAAAGCAACGAGTACACTGCCATATTTCGTTCCTCCTCAGCGTCGAGGATAGAGCAGTGGAGTTATTAAATTTATGTCCACGACCCGCAAAAATCAACGTGATTTATACGCTTCTTTTTATTTTTATATTCTAAGCTCTGTCCCCGACTTTCCTCTCCCTTCTCCTCCCGGGATTTTCTTGCTTAACGACGCGAGAACGCGAAGTATGATTCGAGCTTCCGGTTTTATCCATCCTCCACTCGTTCTTAGATCCCTTTTGTTTTTGCCCCGCCGATAACTTTGCCCGATAAATTTCCATGCCTCGAGTAACGAATGCGCCAAACTTTCTGATTCGTCAATGCCGATCCAGCGTGAAAAATACGACTCGAGACGCCTAACAAATACATTTCTCATCAATTTCGATTTTCCCCCCTTTTTTTGGGGCTGTTATTTTTGCCTTTTTTTTGTAAAGTAGCCGAAGCTGTGTTCTTTACAGTGCAGCTGGTTTTACAGCTGACAACTTTTACAGTTGCGAGTTGGTGAAAATATTCGTTGAAGAAAAAAAAATTTTTTTGCACGATCAGTATCGAGTACCCCGGAATTTGGGCGCGAGGAAGAGTAATGTTTTGAGAGTAAAGTTTTGCGCGGAGTAGTACAAGAAATTTCCTTGGGGAGAACCTCGCAGATTTGCTTCCGCGAGTTCGAGTCGCATCGAGCGTGAGGAGTAGTCCTGCAGCGTGATCACGGCACGGCAGTCGTGTTCACCGGTAAGAGCGTGAACCTTGACGTTAATCGCATGCATTACGGCTAATAATAGTAAAAACAGAGATACTATATCACGTGCGTGTCTCGTAAAAATTTGCTTATAATTATCCCGCCTCCCCTCGCCCGCGATGCGGGATCGCATTATATTATAAACACTGCGTAACGTACGCACGGGACCATCGAGGCTTCCTGCTTCGGAGCTTTTCTTGCGCGCCTCCTCCTCCCTCTATCTCCGCTTCGAAACGCCTCGAGTTATTTTATCACGCGAATAAAGAAGCCCAATAGTACAACACACGCGCGTTATTTTACACGCCGGTTGTTATTTTCTGCGATTTAAGTCGCAGCTCGTACGGAAATCGTTGCCACGTTGCATTGACAATTTTCCTTGTACTTGTCGGGGAAAAAACGTTCACTCGCCGCGACATTACGCTAGTAAAAGTGCTCGTGATGGGGAAAAGAGTTTTTCCAACACAAATAATCGGAATCTCGCGTCACACGGGCATTCAGTTATCGAATGTTCCACGAAAAATCGTTTGGACGGTTTCTATTTCCTCGCCGTTGGCCTACGCCCTGCAATATTGATTACCGGCAAAAAAGTTTGATACAAAAATTGTTGTAAATTCAATTCGCTACAAAATCGTTCTCCTTCATTTCTGCCCTAAAGTTGAAAACCAACGAGATAATGCAATATTCTCAACTCGACACTTTTTTGAGATGTAATTCGGAAAATATCGATCTTAGAAAAAAAGTTGTAGGGAGCAAAGTTGTAGAAAATAGAATTTCCTACAAATTTGGTCCCTACAACTTTTCGGTCAGACTCGAAATGGTGGAGGTATTCAAGAAAAACCTCGAAAAATGTTGATATTTTTTTTTCAAGGTCAAATACTATTAGCGTGTTATGTACATTGACACGTCGCGTGGAAAATTTTTGACTGCGAATGAAAGTAGCCGTTGTCGTCAGAGTTCTTTTTCTCAACGAACAATTTGGATACGAATGGGAGAATTGAAAAAAAAAATGGAGATGAAAATTTATGCTTCTAAACAATTTTCCAATATTCTTTTTCGCTGTTATTTAATTAATTGAAGTGAAAGACATCAGTATACTGGTAGTTTTCCGGGATGCCTGGATTATATACTACGTATAAGCGAACGACGATAACTGAATATGATTCAGTTATTGATAATTGACATTTCATTTAAATACTCGATTGACTTTGCAAATGGCTGATGGACGCATAGCTTGTTAATCGCGGCTAGTTATACTCGCTCGATGCCGCGAGCATCGAACGAGCAGAATCATTAGCTGCATCTTGTACATCGTATATAGGTAATTCCTCGCTAACTGTGATTTTTCTGACGGTCATTATAAAAAAATGAAAAGTCCTTACTCATTATATTACTTGATTCAGAAATAAATATTTTCACATGCTTATCAAATGATTTGGCTACTCTACTTTTTGTTTTTTGTTAAAGTATGCTCCACTCAACTAACATTATGAGCATGTAATATATTGATAAAAAACGGTCACTAGGAGCCAATAAATTTATTCATAAATAATAATAATTTATTCATTTATTCAATGAACAAATTTATTGGCTCCTAGTGACCGTTTTTTATCAATATATTACATTCAGAGGAGCGGTTTATATTGAAATTGTGAGCATGTTTTTAACACTGTTGTACGTATGATTTTCGCCACAAATTATTGGGGAAAATTCGCGTTGAATGACGAGTGAAGTATGTATGGGCAGAAAAAATCATGGATACTCCTCCATGATTTTGTGCATTACGTGTCGTTGTTTTTTTCTCGCTCGTGGAACGAGCGACTATCGATGTTTGCGCCGTGCTTTTGACACAGTCAACTGTTGGGCTGTTGGAAAATGTGGAAATATGGAAAGCAGCGCTGCGCAGCATCCCTCTTTTCTTCGTCCCGTGATCCCGACCACTCGCTTGCTCCTTTCCGCTTAGGGGAAAGGATCGACCCTCGCACCGCAAATAATTGTATTACGTTATATTGTGGTCTGCGAGTATGACGTGCTCGCGGCACAACGAGGAGGGTGTCCGTTCCTTTCGCGGTGGACCATAGAGACGATGTAGCGTTACATCAGACTCATCGTATAGCAGCCTGTTTAACATTCCGAATAGCCCATACCTGTTTCCTGACGTCGTGGATCTCGTTCGGGCCCAGCTGAGCAATCCGACTCACGAATACTCCCAGATGCATACGCACCTCTGACACTCGGAGGCCCATTCTCTGCGTCAACTAGCTCGTCAAGTATTTGTTTCAATTTCCATTTCCGCCATCACGCCACAAATCTGCCATTCCCATCGCGAACGATCTACGTTACACGATATAATTCTATAATTTAACCCCTTCAGCCACAAATTCGTTCTCTAGGCCTGGTGCCTTTTGAGTCCTTTTGCTATTACTGATTACGAATCCGCTGTCAACATTGAAAAATCAAAAACCTGAATTTCAACAACAAAATTGCGACAACAGTTACACATTTTTGTCACAGCCATCTTGAATCCTTAGACAAACTACTCGTAAACGTTACAAGATCCACAGTGTCTAGGTGTGACACTGGCATCTCCTACTGTGGCTGAAGGGGATACTGTAATGTCGTATAACATTGTTCTATCGCGTCATTCGAAAAAGTCAATTGGGTCTATCAAGAATTGGAATGGCCACGTCGCGTCTGTCGCTCACATCCACTGTACTCCTGGGGTTCGATGTATTTCCGTAAAAACAGAGGTTCCAGGGTGGAAAAAAAAACTAGTGTATGGGTAGAATTCGGAAGATGTGGAGTCTATACCGTAATAAATCTTTACAAGCGTTGCTCAAACGACGTCCTTCCTTCCAACCTCTACGGTGTCTCTTGATGTTTGGCTACGCCTATCCTTGATTTATACCCCAGTGGAGATATATTGCAGCACCCACTACGCTAACCCGCGTTATATACCCATCAACCCCCCTCGCGAGCACTCGAAATATAGAAATAAAGCAACGCACTCCGAAGAACAGAAAAAACAGCCTAAACATAACGTCTAAGAATAAAAAAAATTAAAACCACGTACCGAGTGGAGTACAACGTAGCTGTCTTCATTGGCATTCCACATCGACGAGCCTCTCGCGATTGGCACCCGCGTAACTCCGTTTTTGCCCACATTCTAAATTGAGATTTGCGAGGTGCGACTGAAAATTAGATAGACTCGACCTTGATTCTTCTTTTCCCGCTGATCGAAACCCATCAATTTCGTGCTCTCCTTACGCTGATATTTCATCCGGAATTGCATACATATGTATGCGTCGTAAATGCTTGATTGTAGGTAATTCCTGACAGACAGTTTCAGGAATTACTCATGGAACCCGGTTAACCTGTTGATCACGTGCTGCGATTACCCTTGATTGCTCTCAAGGTATGCGCTACGTGGACAGAAGAGAGATATGTACACGTATCAACGTACTTGCCTCGTCGTGTCGTAACGATTAGCCAACCTACCGATATTCAATTACATTCTCTACCGATCGATGTTATGGAAAATCAAGATGTACGCAGATCCAGATCGTTCTACATCACTCGTCTGTCTGCCTCCCGTTCGCAAATAATAACCTTAGTCGACCGTTGCAGCTCGAAGGTGCTTCTTCATCTTGACGCCCAACGCTGTTTTCAACTTGTTCACCGAATGCTCCGAATTTTTTACCAGTCGTTAACCATATAATTGTCTCCCGCTTCATCGAGACCGTTTTCTCAATCGAGTAATTTTTTTCTGGATTTTTTGGCCCAAAAATTAGTTGTTTTTTTTTTAGCAACAAATGGAATTTTACTTGTATGGTCCGCCATTTTTGAGAGGAGTCAAATTTCGGAAAAAACTCTATTGCATTAGGACGAGGCAATCGTATCGTTAATTTCCAAGGGTCCAGTGAAGCCCTTTTCCACATGCTTCACTTTTTTTTGGACCTTGCTCTAATGGCCTTGTGACTTCGATGACACGAAGAAGGGGCTAAAAACTGCGTTACTGGAGTGCTAGAACATTCATGGACGAATCGGCGAACCTGGCTTTGTAAACAATTGGATAACCTGTCTTTTCGAACATGTTCTACTCTTGGGGTCAATTTGACCCTACCCCTGTAACTTCGAAACTACGGAACTTTTCCACTCGAAAAAATTCATAGGCCTAGTTTGAACAGTGTTTAAGTACTTATCAAGTATCGCAAGTATCTGACAGACTTTAACGCGCGTAAAAAAAATGTTTAGAGAAAGACTCGTTTGTTCAAAGTGGATGGTAGGGTGAAATGACCCACTGGGTACTCGCAGGGTTAGAACCGTTTTTGACTCGTTTTTGGCCTCCAAGTGCGCGTATTCCGTTGATGTTCGATTGGTTCTCGCGTACCGTTGCAACGATCACACCGAGCGTCTGAAATCCGTATTATTATTGCTACGCGGAAGTGAGCGAGAAATGAAAATTGCCGGAGGCAAGATCGCGCGATGGACGGATAAATAGTAGTGACAGAAATTTTCCTGCAAACGTTGTTGCACCCAGCTGAATAGGCGCAACGTCGACGCTATCGTTTCTCGCGATCGCGTCTTACAAGTAGCTAATGAAACTGCGAATCTACGCGAATGACTTTCCGCTGAATAAATTGTCGTCGAGAGGTGGAATTTGAAAGAAAAAGTGCAGCATCACGTTGTAAATGTTATCCGGAGGGGAATAATCAACGTATTTTACGGGGCCCCCTCCCCGATTGGTCGATCTGTTTTTTCTGGGGACACGCGAAGAAAACTCGTTCGACAGATATTGCAATTATCGTTGAATAATTATCATCCACCGCTCGTCGGCATATACGTATACGATTCGTTCGATGTTACACCGCGGTCATATATTTCCATGTGACGTGACGGTATGGCAAACTAATGACTAGAAAACCGGTTACCACTTTCTCATGGTCTCTTCGTCTTTCCGACCAACTGACGGATGACTGAAGGTTTTTCACTCCGACTTTGTAAGCAACGTGCCCTCTCTTCCACGAAAAAATGATTGATCCCAGAAAAAATTGCTCCAGAGGAGTGCTGCTGTTTTTTGATGGTAATAAAAATCGTGGGGGAAAAATTGAGTGGTAAATTGTAAATCAAAATTGGTCGCTTTATTCGTGATGTGAGAAGTTATATGGGAGAGGATCAACCGGATGTCCGACTGAATCAACAACTCGAGGCAACGACGTTATCACGTACGTAGGAAATTAAATATGTAAATGTGACCTTCTAAATATTCAAGACGAATTTATTACGAAAACATGATACCGTCGTCGGGTGGTCGGACATTCGGAAACACGGTAGTCTCTTTTAACATACAACCGACTTCTATACTTGACACGAAATACCAGCGATTAATTTTATACTCCTTTCGTACCACGATTCTTTGCGCAACAAAAACCTGCCAACTGCCCCCAAATTCGATTTTCAATCAATTCAAGTAATTGATTAAAACAATAGAAATTATTCCTAACTTGAACGAATTATAAAAACGTTTTTGTTGCATGCAATTAAGTGGAGATTATTTTTTGAAGTTAACTGGGAAGTAAACAATCATATCGAGATAACGAGTTGCCCAGTTCACGTGGAAACGCCCGTAGCATGCTGAAAAAACAGTCCTCTGGTTTATCACCAATAAAATGTAATTGGTTCAAGCTAAATTAATTAGCACAATAAGTGATATTTGTTCGTATAACAATAATTATCTGCTCCGTGACGACACGAAGGATCCTGTTGTGATGTCGAGCAGTGGCGAGTATCGCCAGGGGCGTAGGGATGGGGTGGCGAGACGGGCCCCGCTGGAGAACTGAGAGGAATTCCAGGTCAGGTATATTGGTATATTTATCAAATGGTATATTTTAGCATTCGATATTTTTTAACTTGGTAAAATGAGAAGTAGATAAAATATATTCTCATATCTACATATATATATACAGGGTGTTCGTTTAGCTCGAGACAAGTGTATGTATCTGAAAAAGGAAGCTGTGTCGAGAAAAACTTGTGGAACAAAAGTTGCAGGATTGCGAGGTAGAAAAATAATGGAGCACTTCTCAACTTCCGGTTTACCCCGGAAGTGGTTTTTTTTTAGACCGAAAAGGGTTTTTTTAGAATGGAAACCCCCATTTTGGAAGAGGAAATCGAAAGAGCGGGAAATTTCACGTTCAGATGTGACCTCCACTGATTCGAAAATTTCAACATGGCGGACGTTTCGTTCCGAGAGAGCGAAAACACACGTTAACGTAGTTACATCGTGTATTAGTAGCGTGTAAGAGTGGGTATTGGTGCGAATGATGGTTACGAATGTATTGTTAGGAATAGAAATAATTCGAGGCGAAAAGTTTAGCAAGGGCCCGGAGGCGAGTCGCGACGGTGCTGAGTCTCGTAAAGCTGAAGCTCCCGTAAAGAGTCTCGAAATCGAGATGGTATCCCATTATATTCACGCACGGGAAGTAAATCACGTTAACATTTTTAAACGAGCAATCTGTTCTGCTCGAAATTTAACTGCTCTCGTGTACAAAGCAGAAGTTTGTGGCGGTGAAACACCAAAAGCCTCGGGTCGGCTGGTAGTAAACGTCGCGTTTCGGGCGAAAGCGTGAGCGAGAAGGGAGGGAGGGAAAACGGAAGAGGGGCAGATCGAGGTGTTTGCAAATGGTGTGTATTACGAAAAAAAACCCTTTATCCTCCGCGTCACCCTTGAGAAAAATGATAATTTCACCCCGTGACGACACTTTGATGTCCTTGACGGAGAACGGAATAAGGGAGGCGAGAGAGACGGAAATCTTGTTGGCTGCTCGGCAGATGCTCGATAACGTCATCCCCTCCGTGGAGATATCAAAGGCACTGTTTGTTGCAAATTTTTGACAATTGTTTCCATCTACGACAATGACACGTGTACCTCAAAGGTGTACTCCAGTCTCAAGGACGTTTCCCGAAACTGGATGCGAAACCAATAGAAAATATATGGACCAAAAAATGGTAAAATACCAAATTTGCCAATAAATCTGGCGGGGACTAGAGAGAGTTGTGCAGAGAAGGCTCACGCCAAGTTTCAAGTACATCGGTCCATGGGAACTTGAGATATCATCTCAATTGTGTGGAATAAAGTATTTCAGAAAAACGCGCTTAAGGGTTGCGGAGCAGAGCTTCTACTGGCTTACCTAACGCGTCACTGAAGTAGCTATGACTACGCGAATAAGTGAAGTTCTTGAAACCACTTCGGAAGGTTTGGAAAAACTTTGGAAATTGGCACAAAAAACCAAAAATCGATTTTTTCACTACGAGTCGAAAGCAAAAACGTCCACGATTTGCCGGAATCACCGTTCAAGAAGAGACATTCGAGATGACCGAGCTGTAATAAATCCTACATTCAATTCGTGGAACAAATAGAACCTTAATCACGAGCGTTGGAATCGTCAAATCAAAACATATCAGTTTCAATGGCATTAAATGCCCGTTGTTGACACAAAGCTCGATCCCCTTATCTATCACACTCATTCCGGCCTTCTTGCTCTCTGACATTTCGGAACACTGACATTTACCACCCCAGATTTGACATAGAGCAAGAAACCCTTTCCCTCGCTCGTTCACCATTGTCTCTAGCGCGTTCCCGACTCATTCTCGCATCCTAGCATCCCACTGATGTTGGCACCTCGCTGATTTCACTACCAAACTACTCGAGTCAGTCTTTCCCCGCTGAGCAAAAACTTTTTCAACAATAATCTCACTGACTAACTAATATGACAGCGTGAATATCTTTTTTATCGATTGTTCAAAAATTCTAGAGAATACTTCAAGTCTCTTGCTAAATATTTATTTTTATTTTATTTTCGTCAACCTAAAATATTATCATCCATATTTTTGGACAAATACTCGTACCGTGCATGTTTCTATTGCTCGAAAAATATTTTCTGACAAATAAGATACCTGAGAATAATTACTCTTCACCTTATTCATCCATTCAATTTTGTTATTTCAATTATCTACCTGAAATTCAAGTAACCAACGATCTAACGAGTTTTTCTTCCTTCACAACAATTTGACTAACAGTATAAACAAAATTTCACGAAAAATGAATATAAAAACCCACAAACAATTGGTATGCCCAATTTTTCCATACTTTTGTCATTTTTCTTCAATTGAATTTAAAATACAAAAAATATTCAAATGTCTACCAACTTCACCGTGACAATTTTTATTGTAGCTCCAAGGTTCTTTAGTGGTTTAATTGCTCTCTGGAACAATATTCTGCTAACACTGATCAAAATCTGTCGTCGTTACCAAACCACACACGCAACCTAACGAGACCACGAGTACGAATATATCTCCAGAATTGACCGATTGGTAATTATAATAATAATAACAACAACAACAGCAATACTAGCAACAGTGCTAATAATTGATAATTGATAATTGTAATGATAACGATAATTATAAAACGTGTCCGACCAATTCGCGTGTCATATGCGTTTCGCGAAAACAATGATCGTGGTCGTATGCCGAGAGCAGCATGCCCGTTATTCGCATAGGACGAGGAGGGTAAGGTTTACCGAGGCAATTAATAATCCAACGTAAAGTTGCGTGGATGCACCGCAGATTAATTCCGAGTCGCGATCGAGGATGAAATAATTGACATTGTTGCCCTATTGTTACCAGAGGCCACTGAATTTATCAATAGATTCCTCGGCGCTGACGTTCCGTCTCTCTCCGTTCGCATAGCTCGTTTAATTTTGTACCAGGAATGCAAGTTAGCGGCGATACACGATACGTTGTTTGGCCATACCGCTCCATCGAATACTTGTCGCTTACTTCCATTGCACTCGCGCGCGATGCAATATCGCGGAATTCGCCCATCTCGGCCAAAACGTCCCGCTACTCGTCCAGCCTTCGATCCCTTTCGCATACCCGCCGTCCAAATCGTACAGCTCGCGAAATCCTCATTTCCAAAATCCTCCAAAAAATATTTTTCAAATATTTTCTCCTGCCCCTAAAAAAACATTTTTTCAAATAAATTCCGTCTCCTTGGCACACACTTATCAAACAACGCACCAAATTAGACGTTTTTTCTTCCCAAAATGTCGTTTTCTTATTTACCTATTACCAAAAAAAAATTGCGCACAATTTTACTTTTACAGCTGTGGGAATATTTTTTTTTTTGCATCGAACGCGTATTTTGATTTTTTCGAAATTTTTTGTCGCTAACTATTTACCATTTAACAGCTTTTAAACAGTACTAGAGATTTTTTCGTCCTGGCATGATACCAATTTGTTACTAACAAGAACTATTTTCCATGGCTGTGCGATATGGTTACTTTTTTTAAGGAGTTTTGGGAATTTTTGGGTTTTTTGGAGCGCAAGGAAATCGATGGCAAAGTGGTGGTGGGTGTTGAGAAATCGATGGTGGGACACTAGGAGGGTTGCGACTGCAAGGGTTAAGGGCCAATAACGTGGCGTGTCCGCGAAATTCTGTCGGAAACGAGTCCGACGGCGCAGGAGAAACCAAATTCTTAGCATTCGCGCGCGGGGAAAGGGTGTAGGTTCGGAAAAGCTCGAGGAGACATAAAAAAAGCCTCTGAAAAGGATTACACAGCGCGAAAAGTTCACGACCTTTTGTACGGTGGCACCCTAACACGCCCAGTAATCCTCTAGTCGGGCCGTTACCAGGTGACCGAGGGCCTGTTGACATTTTGCCCCCGAGCGTTTACGAATGTGTACGAGTCGATCCTTCTCTCTGCATAAAAAGAGGAGAGAGAACCGGTCGCCGGTATCATTATTACAACGTCGGACTATGAGGCCGAGACGGGCTGCCGGGGTTGTTTCGTCCATACTCGTATGGATAATGCGTGCGAGCGGCAAATAGTTTGGGAATGTAGAACGGGCTAATACCGCGAGGGAATATTGTGGAAAACCGTTCCAAGATGAAATGTCCAGATACAGTTTTGTACCTTTGTACTTGAGGCGCGAAGAGATACGAAGAGTGGCAGCGCGGTGTTGTAGCGTGGCCGGTGACGTGAGGGGTGGCAAGCGGTCTTGGAGGGGTAGTCTCGTCGATGCACGCGATACCAAGTAGCGGGGTTGCGATAGGTGAGAACTAAACGTTAGCTCCGCTTTAAGGGGTTGCATCTAGTTGGGTTTTCGCAACGACGGATTCTCACAACGCGAGCACAGGGGTCATTGCAACGAGCACTGGATCCGATCTTGAGCGTGATCGTATCTGTGGAAGGGAACGTTTACTAGTAGATTGGTCGTCATTCGGTGTTGCGTAGCTTTTGGGAGTGTTTGGTGGATGTTGGAGAATTTTGGAAAATGGACATTGATACACAGCAACTGATGGCTGTCCTTGAAATTGGTTTCCACGGTTTGGCTACCCTCGCAGACGAGCACTTTTCTGCTCCGAGTGGAGATGGACCGCATCTTGGCGAGGGTAGCTGTGGCTTTTTTGTATACATAGCTTGTCTTGTAGTTAGGTTGGATGTTTATGAGAAAAATGGCTCGATGATGGGATTTTTCACATTCATAGGAGGGCAAACAGTCGGAGGGGTCTGCGAAAACGGATTGCTTTGGCTTGAGACTTTCGGACGGTTTGTTGCACGTTTCCGCTGTACAAACAGGTCCTAATCTCAGAAACGCGAGATATTAATATGCGAGAAAAAAAATGGGACCATGGACCGCATCGCCGTTGAAAAACAAACGACGACGGGCGACCGGCTGAGTCATCCGTGGCCCGTGGACAAGACGACGTGACGCCAGGACGATCTACTAGCCTTGTAGTAATAGGATTGGCATTTTCGATATTACCATGACAATGTTACCGTAAACGGGCTCTTGTAGAACACCTATATTCATAATGCGCGTGGTTCGATGCATCCTCCTGATAGGTTAGACGAGCTTGAATGTACACGTTGTCATGATAATTATCGTGCTCGTTCTATAGCTTCCAACCGTACCTGGTGATGCCGAAACTAGACCTTCACAATATTGTGATATCCGATATACGCTGATGCGGTCACAGCCAGAAAAGAGACGCTTTCACGAACTCTGTATGCTCGTACGCATGGATCGTCCTGGTTCGTATAACCTTCCGATCTCCAACTCGTGCATACATCTGTATATCGATGGCCCTAACGAAGAATACCACCCATTTTCGACTGTACGCGGTCAAAAGCACAAAACCGAAAATACCTACGAATAAAAGCACCAAACCGAAAATTACGACGAATAAAAGCTCAGAGCCGAAAAATCCGACGAATAAAAGCACAAAACCGAAAATTACCAGGACGAAAAGCACCAAATCAAAAATTCCGACAAATAAAGGCACCGAACCGAAAATTCCAACGAATAAAAGCACAAAATCGAAATTGGTCACGAATAAAAGCACGAACCGAGATTCCGGTGGATGAAAGCACCAAACCAAAAATTGCGACGAATAAAAGCACACAAACGAAAATTGAGACGAATAAAAGCACAGAACAGAAAATTGCGATGAATAAAAGCACCAAACCAAAAATTGCGACGAACAAAAGCATAAAACCGAAACTGGTCACGAATAAAAGCACGAACCGAGATTCCGGTGGGTGAAAGCACCAAACCAAAAATTGCGACGTGTAAAAGCACAGAACCGAAAATTGTGAGGAATAAAAGCACAGAAGCGAAAATTGTGAGGAATAAAAGCACAGAACCTAAAATTCTGACGAATAAAAGCAGCAAACCGAAAACTGAAATTGCAATACAAGGCAAAGGAATAATGGAAAGATGTTATTGGAAAGAGCAATGAACAAGTGAAAAAAGCTTGCAATAATAAAATTCGAAAATTGACGTGCTTGCAAGAAATATTGTAGTATGATGTTGCTGAACCGAGGAGTGGTGAGATCAAGAGTAATCGTTAATTGATATAATATAATATCGGTCGTGAATTGATTCCAGGATCTTAATCCAATATTAATAATAATTTATAATATTCAAAATATGATTAATAATTGACGTGCAGCTCTTGCATTTTTTCCTCACACTAATTAAAGCACGAGGATGCTAATTCCCGTCTGATTCCCATGTTAAGTGATCCATTGAAGCATTCGATCGAGGTACGCTGCGGGTCTGTTGGAACGTTCATGCAACAAAGTGCCCAACTACTCCACGCTATGTACATATATCGCATGGTACTTGAATCAACCCGAGTACTTAGGAGTAACGACACACTTGCAAAGACGTAACACGTGCAGTTACAGTTATCACTGGCAAATACGACGAAAGCAATATTTTTCACCGCTGTAAATTTAAACATTTCAACTCGAGTAAATCGAATTCGAGTACCCGGCACTCGAATATCCACATCTCCTCGTATCTTTTGGGCGACACAAAATCTGAGAATAATATATCGCTGAAAATTAAAGTCAATAAATTGTAAATTAGGAAGAGTATTTTGTTATAGTTTTTCGATTTTGCAGTTTGAAAATGGATTTCTATTTTGGAAAATGCATTCAGCTTCACGATATTCGAAATGAATGGGGGGAAACGTCGGTTGTCTGGGAGCAGTGCGAGCGGATGCCCAAGGATTCGAGCGTCTGAAGCGTCAAAATTCCGCTTCCCCATTTGACAAATGCGGATGTAAATACGAGTAATCATATGCATATCTGAGCGCAGGTAAGCGCAGCCGCTATAACAGCCGTATGCCCGTGACAGTCATTTTTCATTCTTATCTGACAAAAAATATCGACGAAGACCCACCAACGCCTGACGTATCTCATCGTGAAGTACGCGTCCCGCGCGAGCTGCGCCGATACGATGACCGAGATTTAAGATCATGTCAAGCGTCGTATAAAATTTGAGGTGGTTCCAGCGTGAAATTCAAAGAATCACCATCGTTCTCAAATTTATTTCCGACCAAGGCTGACAGGTATTCCGGACAACTCGCCGTCAACATTTTTCGATTACTCATCATTTACAATTATTTTCATTACTAATTACACACGTGCACAATTCTTTTTATTAATCAGCTAATATTCCCATAACTACGATTCAAATTAATTATCAGACAATTCCTAAAAAAATATTTATTCCACCGAGTAAAAATAGTAAATCTCCTCGAATTTTTTGGCCAACATAAAAAAAAAATATTTCTAATTTTTTTTTAATATGCCCGATCAATAAAATTCGGGTATACTCGTCGAAATTTATAGTGCGACGAGTAAAGACCAAGTAGAATCGTGGGAAATAAATTAATTGGTCGATTTTACCACGGAGTTCACGCGGAATAGCCCGTATGTGGTGGATTTTCACGACAATTACTCGTACGCGATGGGTTGTCGCGTGATTAACGCGGATTTACTCGTTCGTCTGGTGAAATTGATACGATTCCGTTATTTCGCCGCGTAGGAATGGTAGTTTCAGGAGCGCGATGGAGAGATACGGGGAAGAGGGCCGTAACCCGACCCTATCGTTACGACCTGTAAACTTCACCGTAGGCAATAATACTACAATTCCCGTTCCTATTCTATTAAGTTGGGCAGCATCCACGCGAAACTCGGAGGCGCCGGGACGCGCATCCGACTCATAATTACCACTTTTGGATACCACTTTTATGCTCAGAGTAGCAGCAACCCGCAATAAAAGCTCCGTCGATCCGCGGTGGTCACTTTCAAACGACGGAGCGCCAACGAACATGCAAATTTCATCGCGATAAATTGCCCTCCAAAGCGAACTCCGAATCCTCCATTTTTGAGAAGAATGCGCGTATATATGTACGCATGTACATAAGTATGTTGCGCGTGTGATTCCATGTCAGTCGTACAATCTGCTCGCCTCGCCCAGAGGAGCTTTTTTCACCAAACTCACTTTTGCCCCCAAAATTTTCTAAACGCCGTAAAATGGAGTGGAAACCGAAGAAAATATTTGTGCCAAAAATATTTTTTTTAAAAGGCAAATGGCCAAATTTTTGGGTAGCAGCAAGGAGAGGAGGGAAAAAATCGCTTAGAAATGACGCACCCTGGATGCGTGTGCGCGTACATTAGGAGTTGATGTAAGCAACGTAGCAGTTGGAAGATGAAGCCAGTCAAGATTGTTTAATTTATTATGGTAGGCAGTCGACGAGGCGCCACACCGTTTAACGGCTAACCACTAACGCGTGCACGGACGCCACTCGACGACGTTATTTGAATTGATGCGGTGAATTGGGCCTGACGACATCCCAGGACCGATTCATAGATTTGTTTACCGCTCGAGGTTCGTTCACAGATTCCTCCTCGTCGGTGAACGCTGGCTTCGATTCATTTCCACGATTGGCGCGTCGTCGCCAGGGCAGACGGGCTCCAAAAAGCTCTCGCAAGCACGAGCAGGTTCCCGGTGCTGCGAATTTGCCTGCACTGCTGAGAGGCGTCCTCGACGATCTTCGTCTCTTCATTTTGTCTGAAATTTCGTGAACTTTAGGTACCTACCATTGTCAATGAAGGGTGTCACATTCGACGATTTTGTTACGCACGAACAACCAAACATGCACACATGCCTAGTGACGAGATGTGTTAGCTGTGCTAAGTCTTGATCAGGAGCACTTTTTAACACGAATCTGTGAGGACCGTTCAGAAAGTGTTACTCGAGTGTGCATTAACACGTTAGTGCCTTGAACAACGAACACTCGCATACGTGCATTTTTTTTTTTATTCGATGAAAAATCGTGGTGAGAAATTCAAATTTTCCAAACAAAAAAAACGTTCTGATTTTTCGATCGAAACGAGTGCGCAGTTTTCCACTGGACAAGGAGTTGAAGAAGGAGTTTTTAGCTCGTTTTCCAAATCCCCTTCGGAATACACGATCCGTACTTTTTTTTCCACGCGTCGAAAAAGACGACGAGCTCGAAAAGTGACCGTCGAACGAATGGCGCGAACGGAAACGAGTCAATCTGCCAAAACGAGAACAAAAAAAGAAGAAGAAGGAGCAGGACGAAGAAAAGTAAGAAAGAAAAATCATAGAATAAACAAATGAAATATTGTGATACAGAAGAAAATTAAAACCCGGTGTTTTCGAGACGGTGCTTTTTATACTTTATAAATATTGTAAAAAAACAAAAGAACAAAAAACAGAGGAGCAGAGCGCGAGCGGTGGCGCAAAGCTGCCCTGCTCTGTATAGGGTAGCATGTAATGATAATAAAATAATTGATAACGAACGAATTGCCGAATCAAGGCACTAACATGTTCGGTATCGTGCGCAACATGTTTAGCACGCTACACACAGCTGAGAAAAAATGTTGCGTCGCGTGGAAATAATTGCCAACGATCACCGCTACGCCGAGAGACGAGAGGTTGATGGAAAAAGACGACAAGTGTGGAACATTTGGGGGAGATGGTGTAAAAAATCCGTCGAGGGCAACGGAACGCGGCGAGGAGAAAAAGTGTGTGGTCGGTCGATTCTTTGGCCTTTGGCGTAGTGTAATCCGTCGTGAAATGAAATTTGGCGATTCAGCAGGAGGATTCGTGCAAAATCTGCGACAGAGGGAGTAGCGCGCGCGCGAGCGTACAAATAAGGCGTCCGGAGACAAATGACGCGAAGAGGGATCAACGGGCGCACAAAGCGTCCCCTCTAGTAGTCACCTTCGTCACCCTTCCTCGCGAGATCCTCGCGTAGGTCTGTCGCCTAGAGAGTCGTCGCACCCATCAGATTCGAGTCACAGAAAGTCAGAGGTGACGTCAGCGACAATGAAAGGGCGAGCTGTGATTAAAGATCGAGACTGTTAAAAACTCCTTGAAAAGTAGCAAAGCGTGAAAGAGAAACGGTGAGTTGGGACGGGGTTCGTGAGATATTGGCGTCTCGCCGAAGACAGCTGGGCGTACGATGATGGCTCCGCCGGGAGTCTGACGCGCGTACCCCGCCGCATCTTCGTTCTTCGACATTTCCCCGACAGATTTGACAGCTCGCGGTTGCGAATTTCCACGTGCGAGCACAGTTTTTCTTATTCGTAAGGTATTCGTCTTATCTGCATTTATCTGTGCGCAGGCCGGTGTGAGCTTAACCACTAAACAGACCTAAAGACTAGTAAGGCAGAACTTAAACGTGCCACCCCACTTGCCCACTCAATTGACTGCATGCATATAGAATTATCCTAATACATTACCTTCAACCCATTCTTTTGATTTTTTTTTGGGTTGTTTTTGTTTCTTATCACCATACCCTTGAGATCATTGCCCAGCTCATCTTTATTGCCTTGTAATAACTATTTATATCACTCGCAGCCTTCTTGATATACATTTGTGCCTTGTCTTACTAGTGGAGCTCATGTCTACGTTAGAGAGTTTGCTACAGTAGCAGATTAATGATTCTATAGCAAAAATCTGTCGCAGTAACATTGGGTTTTCCCTTTTAAACGTGTTCTCACGAATGATCACCCACTATCTATTCTGACATCTTCGTACAAGGTCTAGATCCGTTTTACGTGCACCCCCCCAACGATATTCCCATAGCAAATCATGCTATGGAAAAAAGTATAGTGGAGCTGTGGAACTTTGGCCATCTTATAAAAGATATGCAACAAGTGTTCAGTTTTTTTCAATTTATATTTCATATGTCCACCCCATTTTATATGTTCACGTTGTGGTCATATATTATGCCTACATATTTGTAGGACTTTACTCTGTGTAGCTGGTTGTTATTTGTCATAATATTCATCACGGTAGCTCCCACACGACGTAGGAGTACTTTTCCTTACAATTGGTGTTGGTTTATTTAGAGCTAGCCAGATATGAATTGACCTTATCCCATGTGTCCTCACTCACTGTAACTGCAGTATCATGTGCATGTGATACAACTTTATAGGTCGTTTCGGTTAACAGGTGATTGTTCCTTGTGGGACTCCTATGTCCATTGTTGTAAGATCGCTGACCGATTCGTGTCATTCTTCAGCCTACTTTCTAGTCACGTTATCGGGACTTTGTAATTTAAGAAATATTAAATACTATTTCAGTACGTATTGTTGTTAATTTGGTTCGTTTCATAAATACACTTATTAATAGAAGAGTTTTTGTTCATTCGAAAAGCCGCTCAGAAAATACAAATGCTTTACGTGGAAGCCAGGGGATACGAGTGTAACGAGTCTTAAGCCTATTTGGAAGCCAAAGGGTACAGCTGTGATGATTTAAACATTGTTCGGAAGCCGGAGGATACAAGTGTGTCCCTTGCGCGCATTTTCCTCTGAAAAAAGATAACTCTCATTTAGTAAGTAAATCACACCGCCAGATGGCACTCTCGACCTTCCAATAAGTTCTCCTGCATCGCAGGAACACTTCTGCAGCGTCAGTTCTGTAGTGTCAAAAAAGTTACTTGCCCTTCTAGGCTCGTCTAACGCGACACCGGAATAGTATCGCGCAGGGGAGCTGGAGGAGTATCTCAGGAGTCTGCATTTGTAGTTGCTCCCCACGATTCCGAACGACGAATCAAATCAGAAACCCTCTTAGCGTATGATATGAAAGAGCGTTGACACTTGCCTCGTACGAAAGTAGGGGAAAGAGGATATAGGCGTGAGGAGGAAGAAAGAGAAGACGGAGCTGTTGGCACTCGGTCGCATTTTCTAGAAACATCCCCGAGTCTGTACTGTAGTCTTGTCAGGCCTGCAGGGCCATCCCCCGATCGAGGCGCCCCTAGCGGACGCGCGCGTGATTTCCTGCCGCATCGCACATCGCGCTCGTTTGCACCTCGCGTCGCGAATGTTCGTTGTACGCGAATGGAAATGAATCGAGAGATGTTCGATGCACCTTAGTATACTTGGCAAACTACTGCAACCAATTTGAAAATAAATGTACCCAATAATTTGGAAATTATTTGGACAAATTTGGAAAATCATTCACGTAGTTTGGAAAAGAATGCATAATGAATAATCAATGAAAATTTACTAAACGTATAGTTAGCAAACAAGTTGACCGATTTCATTTTTTTTCTTCAGATCGATGCTAAATGATTTGGAAAATCGATTTCCAAGTATTTCAAAATTTGGAAAATAAGTTTTAATTATTTAAAAACTCGCGTACCTAATTCAATTTCGTAACACCACGTAACGCCCAAAAATGCGATTTCGGCAGCGCATGAAAAACCGTCTCGTAAGAAAACTAATCTCACATTCAAATGAAGTGTATCCATAAGCAAAAAACTGAAGACTCCTCGCGCAAAAGTCGCTCTCTCGATTAAATTAAACTAGCACTACGAAGTATCTCTAGTTAACGTGAGCCTGTCTAAACAACTTGTACAATCTCACAAACATTATCAATATTATCGAAAATATTGTCTTCTTAGTCTAAAATTTCCCGGAGACTTGGTATTTTTTTACCCCACTTCTTCCTCGTCGTTAGAATGAATTCCCGCGATTGGCTGTGACCGCAAGCAATTTGAAGGAGGCGAGGCGTAGGAAACGCGAAACTGAGAAACCTCAACGCTCGCGTTAGACTTCGGACGGGAAATCATATTTCTTTTGGAATAATGTGCGGGTCACATGTGTCGCGGCAATCGACAACCGTGATCGCACTCTGCTGTCACAAAGAATTCTGCATTGTGTCTCCGCAGCGACGCGATGCCCCGCATTAACGCGATGACATTAAGCGTAATTCGTTGGCAAAAAGCCACCCCAAAAACTATGACTAACCGCCGATATAGCGAAGGGGCAAGTAATATCGAGGCGCAATTTTCCACGCACATCTGCTTTTTCCGACTCCATGTGCCTGTATATTTACATAGGTACGTATATACGCGTGAAAACCGCAATTGCGCTGTGGATGCTTCCGCAAGCGTCACCCTCCAAGGCCAAACAGCGCAGCGCCCAATTTCCACCAAGACAAAAACAAAGCATCCATTTATGAAAATGGAAAACATTTTTACATTACACGACCCAAACTTTGCGACGTTCCAAAACTAGGTTGCATGTTTTTGCCAACCGTTTTTATTACTGTTACCACTACCCTCGTCGTTGTTATCACTGTTGCTGTTGCTGTTGTTGTGATTCGTTTACTTGTCTGTTACAGACGCCTGTGGCCTCTCGGACGTCGGTCACATCGAATCTCTCCAGGAGAAGTCACAGTGCGCGTTGGAGGAGTATTGTCGAACGCAGTACCCAAATCAGCCCACAAGATTTGGGAAACTCTTGCTACGGTTACCCTCCTTAAGGACTGTCTCGTCTCAAGTTATAGAACAACTATTTTTCGTACGTCTCGTAGGGAAGACACCCATAGAAACGCTCATCAGAGACATGCTTTTATCCGGAAGCAGCTTCAGCTGGCCTTACATGCCTTCGATGTGACACTCCGTCTGGCGGCAGCTAGCTTCCGCGTAATACCTCGCCAGGTCAACGATTCGTTACTTTCGCAAAAGAGATCCAATTCCGTGCGCAGCGTTTTCGCACAGCTCGCTACATCGTCAACGTTCGACGCGAATTCTCCGACACTTGTTCTCGTCTTCCGAAAATAGTCCCAAAATCGGTGGCTGCTCAACGGTTCTGCCAGCAACGAAAAACAGGCGCGGAAATTTGTCTGCAATTTCCGGCTCGGTCCCATTAATCCTATTTATTTTCTCATCATTCTTGATCATAGAATCTTCCAACTTCTTGTCGCCGGTCAGGGAAAAATGCACTCGAAATTTCCGATTTAAAAAAAAAAAAAATTGACTCGAAAATCTGTGGAACAGGAATTCCAAGGTCACGATTTTTGGAGACGTTGCAGAGTATTCGTTGGATATGGTAGACGCGAGTAGCACTTTCGAACGCGGTGCATTAGCTGAAGAGAGATCCTTAGATGCGAGATGGGTGCCGGATCGTTGGGTGTCAAGAGTTCGCATATTACCATTCGTGTATCAGATACTCTCGCGCTTCTCCTATCCAAACAAGATCTTCGTCAAAAGATGAACTCCTCTGCACCGGCCACCATTGTTCTCTCTCTATTCCCTTCCGATAGACTTTTCTCCCCCGTTCTTCGGAAATTATCGTCACATCGTAAGAATCTCGCGACCCATTACACATCGAGCCTTTGCATACATCGAGTTCGCTTCGAGGCGCGAACAAAATTATACATACGTGCATTTTTTTTTTTATTCGATGAAAAATCGTGGTGAGAAATTCAAATTTTCCAAACAAAAAAACGTTCTGATTTTTCGATCGAAACGAGTGCGCAGTTTTCCACTGGACAAGGAGTTGGAAGAAGGAGTTTTTAGCTCGTTTTCCAAATCCCCTTCGGAATACACGATCCGTACTTTTTTTTCCACCCGTCGAAAAAGACGACGAGCTCGAAAAGTGACCGTCGAACGAACGGCGCGAACGGAAACGAGTCAATCTGACAAAACGAGAACAAAAAAAAAGAAGAAGAAGGAGCAGGACGAAGAAGAGTAAGAAAAAAAAATCATAGAATAAACAAATGAAATATTGTGATACAGAAGAAAATTAAAACCCGGTGTTTTCGAGACGGTGCTTTTTATACTTTATAAATATTGTAAAAAAACAAAAGAACAAAAAACAGAGGAGCAGAGCGCGAGCGGTGGCGCAAAGCTGCCCTGCTCTGTATAAGGTAGCATGTAATGATAATAAAATAATTGATAACTAAACGAATTGCGTCATCGCGATAATGACGACGACGACGACGACGCCGACGACGACGACGACGACGATGACGATGATGACGATAATAATGATAGTAGGCATAGAAGTAGGTTACGAGCGGTAGCACTAATAACAATGATGATCATAACAATAATACGGATAATAATATTAAAATTAATAATCGTAACGATATTTTAACACTAACACACGCATCGGATATGTCTCTAATAAGATCAATGTGGCAATGTGAAGCTATAGTTACTTATAGAATTGATATTCGGGGTTATTTACGGGATATTTGTATTATTGTTAGGCGGTCGTTTCTTAATTATATAACAACAAACAAACGAAATCTTGTTACGTTATTTTTTAATAACCGTACGTTTCGAGTTGAACGCAATAAATTATTATTACTACTACCACCACCACCACCACCACCACCACCACTATTATTATTATTATTATTCCTATTATTGTTATTATTACTAGCATTATTATTAGCATTGTTATTATTATTATCATTATTATTATTATTATTATTATTATTATTATTATTATTATTATTATTATTATTATTATTATTATTATTATTATTATTATTATTATTATTATTATTATTCCATAATACGAGTACTCGTACAGGCATGAGGGAAAGAAATCGAGGGTAAGGGAGAGATCGAGTATAACGTGTAGGAAGATTGCTTACGTCCACCTTAAGCTGCTCGCACTATTTCGACGAATTCTGTCTATTAGCGAATTAATATGGGTTTTATTATTTTTTTCTTCTTGATATTCAATAGTCAATAGATCGATGGGGATAATATTTTTCGGTCACGATTTCAAATTTGCTTATTTTTTCTTTCTGGAGGTGTGACACGGTTTTTTGGTTATTTTGGATTGGATGGAATTCGATTTCGAGATTTTATTTTGCAATTATTTGGAAAATCATTTGTAACGGTTTGGTACGCATATCAAAAATAGATGAAATATAGTAGAACGCATCTTAAGATGTTGCTATCTCTCTTCCACGATTTTTTTTCCTCGGTTTGGATATTTTTTTGTGTGTGGAAAAATTACGTATTAAATACGATGGATTTACATTCGTATAGGTGTATCAGATTGATACTTGGCTATGAAATATTCCGACGAGATTTGATTGATTTGAATGAAATAAAAAACCACCATCTCGCACTTATGTATAGTGGTAGACACACGTCGGATTTATTGTCGGGAGGACGACGATGGGAGGCTGAGCTACACTTTGGGGCCGAATGTTTAAATTGTTTTCAGACGATTGACTGCAACAAATTGTATTTCGTGGGAAAAAATTCTTTTTTAAAGATTATACCTGTAATTAAGTCGGTTCAACTCGAAAAGTACTTGGAAACGGAGAGGATCACTTTTGTAGAGAGAGAGAGAGAGAGAGAGAGTGAGAGAGTGAGAGAGAAAGAGAGAGAGAGAGAGAATTCAATGATATTGTATTATATGGAGCTGAAATTGAATTGAGACGTAATCGCTCTATATGTATGGCATGAAGTTACGTATAGACGAGTAAGCTATGTATAAAGACGTGAATAATTTTTGTATAAAGCATGTACATAATTAATATATTCTAACAGAAACAAAATGACGAATATATATTATATTATATTATATTATATTATATTATATTATATCATATCATATTAATGATATGCATAGGCTAATATTATTGTAATGTTATTATTAATATCATTATTACATGGAATATAAGATGTATGTACGGATAATAGCTATAAAGCGACTGGTCTTTTTTTTCAAAAATTATCAATAAGAAAATATCACGTTGCAAAGCAATCATCGAGTCGTTTATATTTACCCAAAAACTCATCGCGAGGGCGCATGATTCGGATGATGATAATTGCGGGAAATGAAGCCGATACAGCGGTTCGAATGGGAGTGTTGCTCCTTCAGTTTCATTTTTTATTCAAAATAGCCTTGAAAGGATATGGCAGGTTTTGTTTATCTATACGTTTTACTGTCAGCAGAACTTATTGAATTGCGAAAAAAGACAAGAAGTGGTAAAAAACGACGAATGAATCTAAAATTAGAATTCGTTCGACTTTCGGACGCCGAATAGCTTTCAAAAATTTCAGATTCGGGACGCATCTCAGAATCGATCGCCACTTCGTTTCCCGGTGTATTTTGAGGCGTAGAATCGATTCCCGTTGGATCCAGATCGATAGCTCCATCAGAAAAAAAGTTACGACGGAAAAGCCGACTTTTCGAGATCGCGAAAACGGCAAGACTATAGCCTTCAAAAATCTCAGATTCGGGACGCATCTCAGAATCGATCGCCACTTCGTTTCCCGGTGTATTTTGAGGCGTAGAATCGATTCCCGTTGGATCCAGATCGATAGCTCCATCAGAAAAAAAGTTACGACGGAAAAGCCGACTTTTCGAGATCGCGAAAACGGCAAGTCTATAGCCTTCAAAAATCTCAGATTCGGGACGCATCTCAGAATCGATCGCCACTTCGTTTCCCGGTGTATTTTGAGGCGTAGAATCGATTCCCGTTGGATCCAGATCGATAGCTCCATCAGAAAAAAAGTTACGACGGAAAAACCGACTTTTCGAAATCGCGAAAACGGCAAGACTATAGCCTTCAAAAATCTCAGATTCGGGACGCATCTCAGAATCGATCGCCACTTCGTTTCCCGGTGTATTTTGAGGCGTAGAATCGATTCCCGTTGGATCCAGATCGATAGCTCCATCAGAAAAAAAGTTACGACGGAAAAGCCGACTTTTCGAGATCGCGAAAACGGCAAGTCTATAGCCTTCAAAAATCTCAGATTCGTGACGCATCTCAGAATCGATCGCCACTTCGTTTCCCGGTGTATTTTGAGGCGTAGAATCGATTCCCGTTGGATCCAGATCGATAGCTCCATCAGAAAAAAAGTTACGACGGAAAAACCGACTTTTCGAAATCGCGAAAACGGCAAGACTATAGCCTTCAAAAATCTCAGATTCGGGACGCATCTCAGAATCGATCGCCACTTCGTTTCCCGGTGTATTTTAAGGCGTAGAATCGATTCCCGTTGGATCCAGATCGATAGCTCCATCAGAAAAAAAGTTACGACGGAAAAGCCGACTTTTCGAGATCGCGAAAACGGCAAGACTATAGCCTTCAAAAATCTCAGATTCGGGACGCATCTCAGAATCGATCGCCACTTCGTTTCCCGGTGTATTTTAAGGCGTAGAATCGATTCCCGTTGGATCCAGATCGATAGCTCCATCAGAAAAAAAGTTACGACGGAAAAGCCGACTTTTCGAGATCGCGAAAACGGCAAGTCTATAGCCTTCAAAAATCTCAGATTCGGGACGCATCTCAGAATCGATCGCCACTTCGTTTCCCGGTGTATTTTGAGGCGTAGAATCGATTCCCGTTGGATCCAGATCGATAGCTCCATCAGAAAAAAAGTTACGACGGAAAAGCCGACTTTTCGAGATCGCGAAAACGGCAAGACTATAGCCTTCAAAAATCTCAGATTCGGGACGCATCTCAGAATCGATCGCCACTTCGTTTCCCGGTGTATTTTAAGGCGTAGAATCGATTCCCGTTGGATCCAGATCGATAGCTCCATCAGAAAAAAAGTTACGACGGAAAAGCCGACTTTTCGAGATCGCGAAAACGGCAAGTCTATAGCCTTCAAAAATCTCAGATTCGGGACGCATCTCAGAATCGATCGCCACTTCGTTTCCCGGTGTATTTTGAGGCGTAGAATCGATTCCCGTTGGATCCAGATCGATAGCTCCATCAGAAAAAAAGTTACGACGGAAAAACCGACTTTTCGAAATCGCGAAAACGGCAAGACTATAGCCTTCAAAAATCTCAGATTCGGGACGCATCTCAGAATCGATCGCCACTTCGTTTCCCGGTGTATTTTAAGGCGTAGAATCGATTCCCGTTGGATCCAGATCGATAGCTCCATCAGAAAAAAAGTTACGACGGAAAAGCCGACTTTTCGAGATCGCGAAAACGGCAAGTCTATAGCCTTCAAAAATCTCAGATTCGGGACGCATCTCAGAATCGATCGCCACTTCGTTTCCCGGTGTATTTTGAGGCGTAGAATCGATTCCCGTTGGATCCAGATCGATAGCTCCATCAGAAAAAAAGTTACGACCGAAAAACCGACTTTTTGAGATCGCGAAAATGGCAAGACTATAGCCTTCAATAATCTCAGATTTGGGACGCATCTCAGAATCGATCGCCACTTCGTTTGCCGGTGTACTTTGAGGCGTAGAATCGATCCCCGTTGGATCCAGATCGATAGCTCCATCAGAAAAAAAGTTACGACGGAAAAACCGACTTTTCGAGATCGCAAAAACGGCAAGTCTATAGCCTTCAAAAATCTCAGATTCGGGACGCATCTCAGAATCGATCGCCACTTCGTTTCCCGGTGTATTTTGAGGCGTAGAATCGATCCCCGTTGGATCCAGATCGATAGCTCCATCAGAAAAAAAGTTACGACCGAAAAACCGACTTTTTGAGATCGCGAAAACGGCAAGTCTATAGCCTTCAAAAATCTCAGATTCGGGACGCATCTCAGAATCGATCGCCACTTCGTTTCCCGGTGTATTTTGAGGCGTAGAATCGATTCCCGTTGGATCCAGATCGATAGCTCCATCAGAAAAAAAGTTACGACCGAAAAACCGACTTTTTGAGATCGCGAAAATGGCAAGACTATAGCCTTCAATAATCTCAGATTTGGGACGCATCTCAGAATCGATCGCCACTTCGTTTGCCGGTGTACTTTGAGGCGTAGAATCGATCCCCGTTGGATCCAGATCGATAGCTCCATCAGAAAAAAAGTTACGACGGAAAAACCGACTTTTCGAGATCGCGAAAACGGCAAGTCTATAGCCTTCAAAAATCTCAGATTCGGGACGCATCTCAGAATCGATCGCCACTTCGTTTCCCGGTGTATTTTGAGGCGTAGAATCGATCCCCGTTGGATCCAGATCGATAGCTCCATCAGAAAAAAAGTTACGACCGAAAAACCGACTTTTTGAGATCGCGAAAACGGCAAGTCTATAGCCTTCAAAAATCTCAGATTCGGGACGCATCTCAGAATCGATCGCCACTTCGTTTCCCGGTGTATTTTGAGGCGTAGAATCGATTCCCGTTGGATCCAGATCGATAGCTCCATCAGAAAAAAAGTTACGACCGAAAAACCGACTTTTTGAGATCGCGAAAATGGCAAGACTATAGCCTTCAATAATCTCAGATTTGGGACGCATCTCAGAATCGATCGCCACTTCGTTTGCCGGTGTACTTTGAGGCGTAGAATCGATCCCCGTTGGATCCAGATCGATAGCTCCATCAGAAAAAAAGTTACGACGGAAAAACCGACTTTTCGAGATCGCAAAAACGGCAAGTCTATAGCCTTCAAAAATCTCAGATTCGGGACGCATCTCAGAATCGATCGCCACTTCGTTTCCCGGTGTATTTTGAGGCGTAGAATCGATTCCCGTTGGATCCAGATCGATAGCTCCATCAGAAAAAAAGTTACGACGGAAAAACCGACTTTTCGAGATCGCAAAAACGGCAAGACTATAGCCTTCAAAAATCTCAGATTCGGGACGCATCTCAGAATCGATCGCCACTTCGTTTCCCGGTGTACTTTGAGGCGTAGAATCGATCCCCGTTGGATCCAGATCGATAGCTCCATCAGAAAAAAAGTTACGACCGAAAAACCGACTTTTTGAGATCGCGAAAACGGCAAGTCTATAGCCTTCAAAAATCTCAGATTCGGGACGCATCTCAGAATCGATCGCCACTTCGTTTCCCGGTGTATTTTGAGGCGTAGAATCGATTCCCGTTGGATCCAGATCGATAGCTCCATCAGAAAAAAAGTTACGACCGAAAAACCGACTTTTTGAGATCGCGAAAATGGCAAGACTATAGCCTTCAATAATCTCAGATTTGGGACGCATCTCAGAATCGATCGCCACTTCGTTTGCCGGTGTACTTTGAGGCGTAGAATCGATCCCCGTTGGATCCAGATCGATAGCTCCATCAGAAAAAAAGTTACGACGGAAAAACCGACTTTTCGAGATCGCAAAAACGGCAAGTCTATAGCCTTCAAAAATCTCAGATTCGGGACGCATCTCAGAATCGATCGCCACTTCGTTTCCCGGTGTATTTTGAGGCGTAGAATCGATTCCCGTTGGATCCAGATCGATAGCTCCATCAGAAAAAAAGTTACGACGGAAAAACCGACTTTTCGAGATCGCAAAAACGGCAAGACTATAGCCTTCAAAAATCTCAGATTCGGGACGCATCTCAGAATCGATCGCCACTTCGTTTCCCGGTGTACTTTGAGGCGTAGAATCGATCCCCGTTGGATCCAGATCGATAGCTCCATCAGAAAAAAAGTTACGACGGAAAAACCGACTTTTTGAGATCGCAAAACTTCCGTCACATATCTCGTGAACATAATTTTTTCAAAACAATGGTTCACGGTAAAATAAACCTTCACGGAGCTTTTTATTTCATTTTCCTATGAACGGCATAGCTTGTTTGGTGTTATCTATCCCAGTTTTTCCCGGGTCTTAATGGGTTAACGTATATAGCAACGAAGGTAAAAATTTTCTCGTGTATAGAATTTATCGAATAAATGTCAATTACGAATCGAGTAGATCAGACCCGTAGCGGAAGTGGAATCCTCGCCTCGCCGTCCGAGTCGGACTGATTTTTGCCCGCTGAGTGCTGATCCGTAGGTTTCGAATGAAAGGGAAATAAGTTCATCGACGTCGCAAACGACGTTTCATCGCCCTTCATTTTTATCAGTTTTCCCTCGCATTTTCAGGGGACGAATCTGCGAGCAACGCGGTCACGATCCTCCTGACCCCCGAACGCGCTTCTCCCCTTGGAATTAGAACAAAAATTCAATTACCCCGCGGATCAAACGAGATCCGCGAACACGCATTACGCGTTTCATTTCACGAGGTTGATAGATTTTCTTTTTTTTTTATGACTCGCCGACTTTTCGAAAAATTGTCCGATCAGCGTGGGTAGCTATTCGCATAAAGTCGCCTCGAATACGAATCCCAAAGAATTTTGTATCTCGCTTCATCCAATAAATTCAGCTATCGCCAGATGTACGATCAATGTGCATAAAATGTGTTTAAAAAAAAAACACGACTATTTTTTGTTTTTCCAAGAGTATTGAAAACTCGTTAAAGTACCTACAGACAAGTACCCTAAAGGGCCCCCAGATGAGCTGTCAAAAATAACATTTCGTAATCACGATTTTCAAATTTCGATTTCTCATTTAAATAACAGAAAAATTTGCCCGAAATCTTTGGAATTTTGTAACTCTACAACGAATAGCCGTAAAAGGATGATCAAGGGATGCTTTTGTAGGGAATCGAACGCTCTACAAAAAAGGTTTCAACAAAGATTTGCGTAAGTCCTGCCGTTTCGCTTGTAATTATACGGAAATGTATACAAAAAAATTTTTATTTCGGAAACTAGTGTACACTTCGTGTAGCATTTTATTCTGGTAGCAACGCCTTGCGATACTCGTTCCGCGAAATGTGCCTCGTTTCGCATTCCGCATCGGCTCGTCTCGGGATATCGCGACTCAGGAGACTCCGCACCGAGACACGAACAGTATGGAAATGATTGACACAATGTTGGGTCGGACGCGCCACTCGTGTCTCTGTTATGCCACGCGACGACGAGACGGTATATCGCACTGAATTATGCTAACAAGGATGTGATATCGAAATTTCGTCGTGGTACCGTTGTTCGAAGATGTCAGTCACCCCCTTCTGCGTAGGTATAACCAAGAACAAGGAATTGCTGCATGGAAGAAGAAAAAAATGACACATAATTATGTATAAAATAATTTATTGATAATATATTTATAATTTATTATTAATAATTGCATGAATTTCTTTGGCAATTTTATCCTACATAATTCTGCACAATTATGTGTACATTATAGGTAAATCAGGGGAAGGGAGCAAAATGGGCTACCCCAAAAATGATGTAGCAAATGTTTCTTTTCCAAATACTTCAACCAATTTTTTTGTAGTCAGAAAAATCAGAGTAGTCAGAAAATTTATCTTAAACAAGCCAAAAAAAAATGAAGTGAGGAAATTACAGTGGAGAGTAGAAAATGGTAGGGGAAAACAAGAGAATGATACAGATGAAAGTTTAAGCTGGAGACAACAGGTATCTACACTAAATTAGAATAATGTGAAAAGTGAAAGATAAAAAATGGAGGGAGAATTTGATTACTGATGTAACGATGGAGCTGTCTACGTATTTCCAAGACTAATTCTACGATGGTTGGGTAATTCTATGTATAATTAAACTAAATACAATTTTTTGCAATTTTACACAGAATTCTGTATAATTGTGTCTGATTTACAAAGAATACTGGATAAAGTTGCACAAAAATTGTACATAATTGTTCATAAACTCTACATAATTCTGCATAAATTATATGTAAATTGTACATAATTGTGTAGAATTTTTTAAATATCTCGTTATTAGCTAAAACTCGTTTTCTCGGGCAGAGTTATTTTAATTGAGGAATAAACGTGAATGGAAGCGAGTTGGTTCAGGAATAAGTATACGTGCACGCGAGAGCATAACACTGGCTCCTAAGTCTCGAGTACTACAACGGTTCATTTAGATTCCCCCAAGGCAGGCGTTATCTAAAAGCAAAGTAAGATAACAGCTTCTCGACGCTACCGTTTGAAATTACGCGCGTCTGTAGTTTTAGGTTCCGTGTATGTTGTGTCCTTTCTCTACATCGCAAAACACATTTATGGGCCACCATAAAGCACAAAGGGCTTAACCCACAGTCCTACAGAAATGGGATCCCCCCCAGCAGCCTTATCTGGAAAGAACAAGAAATTTTCACCAGCTGCCTCTTCCAACTTCTTCAACGTTAACGATTTCACCCGTCTCCATTTTACGCTTCTTATCACTCTCATAAATACATCTGTATATACGTGGATATACGTGTTATTCCACTGCCTCCAATAATACTCCAATAATACGTCGATATACCGCAGAAAATTCCGCCAATTTCACAAATTAAATTGCAGCCAATCAAAAACCGGGAAAACCGATGATTAACATTTTTTCGAAAATCTCAATTCTCCCAGGAAACAAATACACCCATTTTTCAAAGGTCAGCATCCATTTTCATTTTTTATGCTATGCTACGACAATTATTGACATAATGCCTCTGACAAAACTGAGAAAAATGATCATATATGAAAAATGTGACCGATATAATTAAGCATAATTTATACACAATTTATATATAATTTATAAATAACTATATAGAATCACACCTAGTTCTATATACAATTTTTAGTACAACAGAATTGCATATAATTATATACAATAATATATAAATAGGATATATAATTATATAGGGCTAATTTTTTTACATGATTATAAATATATATATACATAATATTGCTCTGAATAAAATTGCAAATTTGATAAAAAAAAATTGTATCTAGAATTCTATATAATTAAAGATTATTATTATATAATTATATAAAATTATAATTTTTTTTTTGCGCGTAAATCTATGTGAAATAAGGTGAGCATGGTGATTTGTATATTTTTTGAGCAGGGGAATTTCGAGTACATTTGAGGCGAAATAATGCCACGTGGTCAAATTTGGCAGAGAGTTTCGAGAAACTTGGACTAATTCCAAGAGAAACTGAAACACGGAGGACGGCTTCTCGCCTGCTATGCTCGTTATCCAGCATTATCGTATCCCAGAGGCAAGATATGGTCACTAAACCGATAACCTTTGAGTCTGACCTTATTATATCTCGCGCTAACTATAACCGTAGCTTCTGCCTCGACGAATCCGACATTAAGCCATTTATTCGTTTCTGTTGAGTATTCCCATCGCACGGACGAGATTGATCGCGGGATTTTAAGCACGACGATCCGTATCTCAAGGAACATCTACGATATTTCTTGTGGAACGAATATGTTTTGGAGAAAAGTAGAGAAAAAATGGTCCCGTATAATTAGAAATAAATCGGACCGAAATGATGCTGCGATATAGAATTATGCAAAGTTATTACTTACAATTACGTTTAATTGTTTTGCAACTCTGTATAATTATGTATAAATTATTCCGAATTTTTGCGTTAAATTCGACGAGTTTTTTTTTTATAGTGTAGATATACGGTAAACATTTTTCTATCGTCGTGTAAAGAGTAAGAATTTTTGTGTAGAATAGTCAAAATTTTAGTGTGTAGATTAGTGTTGTTCTCACAGTCGGTTACTCAACACGCAAAAATGTTATTTGAATCTGTAGTTATTTGATACTGTTACTTTCAGGACACATCTGTGCTGCTTGATCACTATATACGCGTTGTACTGAAGTAACACTAATTTTGTGTAAAAAACAGTCGGTGACACAAATGTTCGTGATGAATTAGACGAGTTTTTTTTACCGTGTAGGCATACGGTAAACATTTCTTAATCATCGTGTAAAGTGTAAGAATTTTTGTGTAGAATAGTCAACATTTTAGTGTGTAGATTAGTGTTGATCTCACAGTCAGTTTTTCAAGATGCAAAAATGTTATTTGATACTGAGGTAACACTTTCTAAATGTTACTCCATTGGTTTGCATTGTTTTTAGCACACATCTGTGTTGCTTGATCACTATACGCGCAGTGTAGCGAAGTAACACTAATTTTGTGTAAAAAACAGTCGCCGACACAAATTTTCGTGTTAAATTTGACGGAAACTTTTTATTATATAGGTATACGGTAAACATTTTTTCATCATCGTGTAAAGTGTAAGAATTTTTGTGTAGAATAGTCAACATTTTATTGTGTAGATTAGTGTTGTTCTCACAGTCAGTTTTTCAATACGCAAAAATGTTAAATTTGCTCGAAATCTTTGGAATTTTGTAACTCTACAACGAATAGCCGTACAAGGATGATCTCAAGTGATACTTTTGTAGAGAATTGAACGCTCTACAAAAAAGGTCTGATCGAAGATTTGCGTAAGTCCTGCCGTTTTGCTTTTAATTATTGGGAAATGTATACAACATTTTAAAATTATTATTCAAAAATGTTATTTGATACTGCAGTAACACTTTCTAAATGTTACTCCAACATTGGATTGCGTTGCTTTTAGCACACATCTGTGTTGCTTGGACACTATACGCGCAGTGTAGCGAAGTAACACTAATTTCGTGTAAAAAAACAATCGCCGACACAAATTTAGTGTTGAATTCGACGAGTTTTTTTTACCGTGTACGCAACAAATTCCGATGCGATTTGTTTGGGCAAGAGTCGATGGTAGGATTGGAATATTCAGGTAACTCCTCGGCGCAACGTTCGTTAGTCTGAGCTACCATACACTTCCTAATTAGTATATCCCAGGTATTTATCATTGCGAGTTCCGAATGCAAGCCCCGATGTGTAGATAATTCGGTGACGAGGAGATAGATGAAACGGACATAATTCACGCGTGGGTAGCAATGGGCAATTGAAGCAACAAATGCACATTACTTCATCAAGAGGCGGAAGGCACGGACCCAGAGCAATGTTTCTTGTCATGGTTTGATGCCGATGAATCGGGAACGTTTATTAAACGGTCCCGTCTAACAGACCGACGAAACTTGCCGACAGAAGAGAGAGAAAAAAAAGGGAAGCTGAAGAAAAAAAAGACGACCGTCGCCTTTCTTTTGTGCGATGCCGATGCAGCCGGGAAAAAAAATTGTTACGTAATTATTCCGATATAAAAATTCGGCCCGACGAGATTTACAATTTGCAAATAATTGCACAGAATTTTATACAGTTCCGTAAAATTGTCAGCAATTTTTGCGCAATTTTAAATATAATTAGTTAAAGTTAGTCGAGACGATATTAGACACGAGTAAAAATATTGTAAAAACCGGCGCCATCGTCATTTCCGCTGCGAAATGAAAATACTTAGTTGGTAGAGGACAAAAATGGTGGAAAAGTCAACACTTTATCAAAGAGCGTTTCTTAGATTTGTAAAAAATCTTGTTTGCTCACACTCGGTAGTGATGCAATTTTATTCTGGGTCAATCGTTGACGCCGATTGTAATGGCTATATTTATACGTATACGTATCACAGATCCAGCGTACGTATAGCCTCTCGATTTCCACGTTATCGATGGAGCGTCGTCGGCAAAAAGTTTGCAAAAAAAACCGCAACGATTATAGCACAAACACGAACGTTCTGCAAATCGACTTGACGATTCAAAGTTCCCGCCGTTTTTATTAGGTACTCGTTAGTTATTACCGGTCGACGCGAAGGAAATTTGAAAAAAATAAGAGAAATTAAAAAAAAAAATTCCATCGTTGTGGTGAGGATTTTCGAAGGATTGTTGAGGAAAATATGATGAATCGGGTTGGAAGCTCCGTCGCGAGTTACGAGAAGCAAGTACGGCGAGGGAGGAGGAAAAATTTCGATCGAATCCGTGTCACGGCGGCGATGTTCCATTCGACGTGGAATGCCCCGTAGGATCGCGGATCGCGAGTATGTCACAAGGAGAGCTTGAGCGCGGCGCACGGGTGGGGGTGAGTATGAGGTGGGCGGAGCCACGTGCGAGGGAGTAAGAGCACGCGGCCAATCACAGCGAAGCGATAACCATTCCGCTTTGATTCCACGCATCCGCGCGGATGCTTGTGTAGGTACGCGGTGGCCGACGAAGTACGTACCTAAGTCGGTGCGCGCGGTGATACGAAAGTAATCGGCCCGCTAACGAAAATGAAGTCGACTTTCGTTGAATCCGCCGCGGAGAATTCCTCTCTTCCGTTACTCGGATTCGAAATTCGAACGATGAGCGCGAAATTGTCTTATCACAAGGTGATAACGCCTCAAGGTGTTGGATGTAAAATTTTCCGCTGAACCCGAATTTGCGATAGCAAATATAGGTTTGGCATTTCAAAGTTGAGCCCATATCTCGCATAAGGCCCAAATCCGATTCCTCGGGCCAAAAAAGACCCCGGCATCAGAATTTCAATTTCTCAGCCCTGGACGACAGAAATCCGCCGTTGCGGAACTTTTGGACCACTCTGTATATGCATCACGAAAAAACACTTTTTCATCGATCTGCAATTAAAACTAAATTTTTCTGATAGCTTCGACAATGAGATTTACCCGTTTCGACTTATTCTCATTGAATTTATTTACCAAAAATTGCCAAACTGTTAGAGAACACTTCCTCTCTCTATTTCTCATTACCCCGATGTTGTTCGATTTCATCAAGACGATTCTGTGTCAAGCATTTTATCACTCTTAAGAAATTCTGAGATTACAGTGGGAAAGAATCATCGGACGAACGTTTGTGATGGAACGATCATAAGTTGTCTAACAGAATATCTATAAATGTTTCTGCATGAATGCAATGACTGAAAAGTAAGATAAGAGTGAGAAAAATTGTAGCTACCTACCCAAATCCAATATTTTCAGGCGCACTGGTAGTTTTTCTTTCTTCACTGATAGGAGAGAAGAAACGTGGTTGAGAAATTGCACGGTTTTTTATGAGAAAACTATTCTGTGTACGAAGAACATGAGGACCAGAGAAATTGAGATTCTCTTTCACTTCTCCAATTTGGAGGAAAGATTTTACTGAAAAGACTACCCGACAAAAAATTATTACACATAATTGTAGACAATTTATAAATACTTTCTATATTATTATACAAAATTGTACAAAATTGTAGAAAAAAATGTATATCATTATATAGAAATATATACATAATGTTATATAATTACGTATAAATTATGTTGAAAAATGCAAACAAAACTTCAACAGGAAGCTGAGAAAAAAGACAAATTTTATGTATGAAAATATCATTGGAATAATTCTTTGAATTCGAAATGAAGAGAAAAACAGTCAATTTTCGAAAATTCGCTATCGAGACGCTGAGGTTTTACAAGACGCTTAAAAATACCTGCGATAGAAATTACATTGAGCTGAATTCTTTAGCCCGGCAGATCGCGATGATCTCGTACATCGTCTGCGTAAAGGACTTTCGAATCCAATTTTCTGTACGGCGTGGAAATCTCATCTCGCATTTTCTTTTTTCAAACTGTATCGGACCACTTCGAGGCTTCACCATCGAAAAGTTCGCCAAGGGCCTCACATTCTGGTGTTAGGTCGCTGATCGACGGCTTATTGGTTCGGAAACTGCGTGAAATCATTCTAGTTTGTAGACAGATTCATACACCAAACGGAAAATTGGAAACGAAAACTTTTCGTGCATATAGTGTACGATATGAAATGTGGAAATCCTAGGAGTGTGCGTAGCTTCTCGATTATAATTTTCCCTTGATCATACAGATCTATTCTTACATTCGGCTAATTCTACGTCGTATCGAACCTTCCATCCAGCAAAATTCAGTTAACGTGCATTTTCAATTCTCCGATTATACCTTCGCTATTAATCTAAATAAATTAATTTACATCTAGTCTGTGATTTAGTATTCGTGTACGATCCGAATATTCGGTCAGCTCCGATCATGCAAATGATTACTGGGGGAAAGATGTCTTCGGAGATTTGCAGGATCACCGGATTCGTGGATTCCGAAACAAGCTTCGTCATCGAAGCTGCCATCGCTGGATTACCTCGATCTGGCTATTAGGGAAAATCAGAAAAAATGTATACTTTAGGAACGATTATGCGTCGAAACGACCTAAATATACTGAGTCGTCGGAACACTCCGGCGTTTGTTTAATGCGAATAGTAAAACGGATATTAGAACAATGCAATTACCTTCGATACTGTTTATTCATTCTCTTTGGTCGTTGTTTACTTTTCTCTCGTCGAATAATAAACAATTCAATTTTCTCAACATCGGGTCAGTCAACATATCATCTTTTTTTTTCTATCAAGATGAGCTTTTGAATGGGAAATGCTATTCGTTTTGATTCTTGGATGATACATAACTTATAACTCTGTGACGGTTCACACGTGTGATAAAAACAGTTGACAGTCATACGCATGAAGTTACCTGCAAGTGAACATTAAGAACTTACTAGATATTACTAGAAACTAGAACTTACTAGTACTAGAACTTACTAGTACTAGAACTTACTAGATATTACTAGCAGCAACAATGTGAGAACCTACAAGATATTACCAGTAAGTTACTAGATTACTAGTGATATCTAGTAAGTTACCAAACAACTGGTGCTGCTTCTCGCTGACCATGAAATGGCGTCCCTCAGGTGCTTTTTCATGCGCAGCAAGCAACAGTATCAGTTTAAGAACTTACAAGGTATTACTAGTAAGTTACTAGATTGCTAGTGATATTTAGTAAGTTACCAAACTGCTGCTGCTGCTTACTGCATACGTAAACGCACCCTTAGGGTGTATCACTCACAGTTCGTCCGCAACGATACTTCTGAGCAGGAGCGTACCAATCGGAATTGGGACCCATGGCATGCATCAAACTTGGACCCCTTGGTCAGTTATTTTCACATAAAAAGCAGATACTTTAAAGAAAAAAATATGATATCCCGTTAAAATAAAAAAAATCAAAAAAAAATAATAAGCATTTCGTTCCACGTTTTATCCGGGACCGTTCATGTATTATTTATAAACATGTTATATTATATTTATATTATATTATATATTGTATACTATTTATTGAGTAATATTCAATGCTGCTATAATCGATGCTGTTATAATCAATGTACGACTTAACTACTCGCATATCGCAGCTGCCGACCCTTCTCGTTCCGCAGTTACCGAAAGAATGCTGAATCCAGCCGAATCCTTAGCCAGACGCTTTCCCCACTCTTTCTTAAGGGTTCTCCTCTACTACCCCCGCCGCACATCGTAACTACTCATCCCTAGCCGATAACAACAAAACAGAGATTAAGTTTCCCGTTGTGGTTCCACAGAAATAATTGACCATGTATTGGAAATCTAACTGAACTTATATTTGCGACTCTGCGTATAATAAATGAGGAGTTAATATGTTTGCTCAACTTTCGTATTTTATTTTGTGTGTGTGTTGGCGACAGAAACCATCAGAATTTGTTTCTAACAAATTATCGATGTTATAAACAATTTAATTGGCAACTATGATTTTTAAAGAAAAAATAATACAATATGTCTTTTCGTCTCATACCTGTGGCCCCGAATTTTTTCGGGATTACAAGGTACTGGAATGGAATTCTGCTTGGCAGTAGTCGAATAATCAAGTATAATTTATCACCGGTGTCCCAAACTCAATCCAATTGCATCTGCTCAGCATCGATGCATTTCGATCATCAATGGTTATCACCTCGCGAGCAGCCAGGTTTACATAATGGTACGATTTGTACTTGTCCAGCTTTCGGTTGGGAGACTCAGTCGGAGATTTTATCTCGTGATTGATAACAACTGATTTATTGGGCTTTTACTCGGTGGGAGATCGAAAATAAGAAGCTTAAGGTGACGCCTCTCGTGTGTGAAAAAATCTAATCTCTCACTGGGGAAGATAGGAAGCTGCAAGTTTTCGTTTATAGTCCGAACGATAAGTTAACCCTTACAGTCACGAATTTTCTCCCTGTACAGCAAATTTCAGAAAAACTCACAAAATTTGTATCAGCCATATCGAATCCGCCGTTTTGTATTTAAAAAATTACGATGCAGCGTAGATTTTAATTTTTCAGCTTAAGAAAGATCGAGAAACGATTTGCAAAAGTTGTTTTTTATTTCGAACAAAGTACAAAAGATTCCTTGGCCTTACATATAAATCCAAGTGATTGCTGTGCGTACAGTCTCTCCCTCTCTCTGTCTCTCCTGCCCTCCCATCGAACTTTCATTTTACCATGTAAACACTCGCGCGCACGCACACACGCCAAAAACGCATACACACAAGCCGATCATTCCGTATCGTTATACTCCTGCAAATGTACCCTTGTTCGTCAACGGGATACGCCACAGTAGAATCGCAAAAAAAAAATTGTCGTTTTTTTTTAATTTTATTTTATTTTTAATAAATTTTTCACACTCCAGCAATTTAGTGTTAGTTTTATCAAGCTGCGAGGTGATTGTTCCGTGAAAAATGATCGATTCTTGAAAATCCTTGATAACACGTTGCTTCGTATGAAGAAAATTATTCTTAAAGCTCACAGAAGGCACTATTTTGCAATATCTTTAAAAAGCTACTTTTCCACATCGGTGCTCGGCTAGCGTTTACATTCGATCATCTTCGACTTGGTCTAGCTGCCAGTAACATTGCTTATTCGACACGTTGATTTTCCAAACGATTGTACATTTTTTCCAATTACTTAATATATTCATTCGTATATTAACAAATCACTTCGTCGAACAACAACGAAGCTCTACTGCGGCGCAGAGGAGACGATAACGATGAAGCCTACCCCGTATATAGTGTACGCCATCTACGTTGGATTGTTTAAATATAATATAATGAATGATGATTAGATTCTTATAATTTGTTTAAGGCAAAATTTCTATGCAATAATAATTAAATATTACTCAATATATTAATGTTCTGAATAATTCCTTCCCAGGAAGCTATATAGTCTCATTGTATTTCAAACGTAGTCTCGCGAGATAAATATTTTACAAGAAAAAAAATGGCAGACGCAAATAGTACGAAAGTTGTTTTTTTCCTTGGAATTTTCTGTTCGTTTCTTTTTTTCTTTTTTTTCATTAAAGCTCACACCCACCAAGACTAGACTAGTGAACGAGTGAAGACTCCAAGCTATCGGTAATTATTATCAACAATTCTTCATGCCACAGGTGATTGGACTATTTACAATTTTTTATTTTTATTGTCTCGTCAAATGACTCGTGCTCGATTCTATGATAATTAAATAAGCAGCCCGAGGCGATTGATTCGCAGTTGATAATGTTTTTTGTTTAAATAATTATTTTGTCCTACTAATTATTGCTCAGTCATCAGTCGTTGACAAATTTCTAAGACAGAGTATTGATATCTCGAAGGATGTTGTCTACATAAGATATTTTCTAGTGTCAAGTTCAAATGCAGTCGTCATGGTCGACCTTCAATACATTCGCGAATAAACGGTGAACTGGACCAATAAACAATAACCGTTGGCCGTTGTAGCCGAGGAAATTTGTTTATCTAATACCCAACACCCTCGCAAGGTATTAGTTACATTATTACGGCTCCAGCATTGATATACGCTATTCAAGGTCATATGAATTTCTTCCACCCCTCAAGTGCCATTGAATACGTTTGATGCGAATGTCTGAATTTCCTCGCTCGTTTTTTCAAAGTGCAGTTTCTAATGCTGGTGCACTCGGACTGCGCGAAACATTTTCCTGTACACCGTGTTGCGGAGATTCGGATCTGGCCCTGTTCCTCCACAAGTGGGAGTTGTCGACGATCGCTCTGGAATTGGGACTGAGGGTCGGTGAGCCAGCCAAAAATTGAGCTCTGGCCAATTGATTGTTGATTCTTCTAGTTTCCGCAGCACTCAGCATTGCCCGTTTGTGTTCCATAGTCACAAACAGATTTTCGGGTTGGATCGTCGAAATGGGCGTTTGACAACGAGATGTATTAACCTGGGTGCCGTGGGCCATTCTGGGCTCGGGAGTATCATTTCTGTTGGAACGATCTTCCATCTCGGGTGTCCTCGTAATTCTATTGTCATCGAAGAGCCGTCTTGGGTTGGATGTCGAATGTCCATATCCCAGCGTTTGGGGTAACGTAGCGGCGTTGGTCGTGTAAGTATTGGAATTGCCATCTCGCAAATCCGTGCACAGATGCGATGGCTTCGTTCTGGAAATGGGCGATGGAAACTCGGGGGATGGTTTCATTGCCTTCTCCTCAGCGGCCGAATCTTCGATGATAGTCGAGGACAGAACGTCCGATCTTGGACTCTGGAACCTCCAGGTTGCTCGAGGACTCAGAACTTTAACTGCTGGCATTGGCTGCGCGATCTGATGACCTGTTGGCTGATGATGTGCCCCCGCGTGCTGTTGCTGCTGATGTTGATGGTGATTTTGCTGTCGCGACAATTTCAGCTGCTCGGCTGCTGACAATCGCGTCGGGCCTGTTTTCACGCTTTGCTGCAAGAGCAGCCTTTTGAAGTTGAGTCGTGACGTCGCAGTCCGCGGATTCGCCGCTGGTGAGGTCTGCAAATGAGAGTCTTTATACATCATCCGAACGTTACGTGTGCGCGGAATTGTTCATCGAAAAGATATCAGCATCTAAAAATTTATTTTTTGCCAAAAACGCAAAAAAAATGAAAATTATAAAAATGTTCCGAAAAAATCTGAAAAAATTCTGGAATACATCTTTCTACGGCGTTAAGAGTTTCCCGAAGCGATTTCATTTTTCACGCATTTCTGCACAAGACAGGAGGAGTTTTATGGAAGTGGGGAATTTTCTGCGATAACCTTGTACTTAGAAACTGTTTGTTTATACCGAGTATCAATATTCTCATGTTTTTTCCATACAAATCGGATCGACTGTTGACCTGTGATCGGTTCTTGCCTTATATAATTACAACGAGAAATCAAAAGTCAATAATATCGTGCGAAGCGGTGATTGGTCAGCTCAGTAGAGCGTCGAAGTGTTGTCGCAACGCGAGGAAATTTTATTGTTCTTTCATTCGAATTATAAATGAACCGAAAAATTCACGCGTCGATGATGCCGACGTGTTCATGAATAATCAAAGTCCGTTTCGTTTTTAATCATCTTCGCGACAGTTACATCGTCCCACAATGCCTGATTATTTTTATCTCCTCGAGAAAACCAAGGTTGCGTCGGCCACGTGAGCCGTGACGTGACATTGGAAACTTACTCTACGCGTAGATAAGGATATCAATGTTTTTCGACATTTTCTAAAAAGAAGAAAAAAATGGCGACAAAATAGAAAAACATTTTATAGCACAAACATCTCACCGAGGTCGCGCCGTGGGATCCTGAATTCCAGCCGTACCCAGTGACGTCTTGATTAGGAGCCAACGATGCTATCGACTCGCTGGGCGAGAGATTTTCAGCTTCTTCTTTGATGTTCAGTCGTTTTTTCGATTTATGAATCGCCGCGAATAGCTCCTCGTTCGACATCGTACTTTTTGTCGGTGACAAGATCACGTTGTTCGGGGTGTGACGTCCAGATGTCGTTTGGCCTAATGGGCTCACTCCCTTCATAATACTCGTGTCAATCATTTGCCTCGAAGATTTGCAACCCGGGGTCGAGGATTGAAATCCTTTTGTGCTCGTCGGTGGATCGATCGGCGATAGCATCGTATGCCTCAACGGATCTCTCGTGGGTGATCTCGTGTCTTGTAAGTCGTGCATCGACGACGACGCGATAAAACGATAGCCAATAGCTGCCAGACTTGTGGGTACCTTGAACCTGGTGTGAGCACACAGAATAAACTTTGGATCAAATCGTGCATACGACTGGACAAATAAATCAAACTAACATCAACTCGAGTCCAAACACCCCGCGTGTCAATTTCAATCGGGACACGTCCAAACATAGACAAAACCAAAATATGTATATACGTGATTTTCCAGTTTCAAGTTCCAAATCTGTTCTTTGAATATTTGTTGGTCACGAGCTGATATTTATTCAACAACTTTTTACCCCGGTCTGATCGTGGGATCTGTTTGCTTAATACACTATTTTTTGTATTTCGATTTTTGGAAATTTGAAAAAAATTCGTTCGTCTGTCAATCATGCTGAATCCCAATTTTTGTCACCGTGTATTCTTTGTATAATTTCAAACGTGGAACGCCCCATATATCTTATGCATTTTTCACACCTGCTTCGATTAACGAGCACAAATGTGACAAAAGTGCTGGATTACAAATTCCCAAAAGTGCTCATCCGAATTCCATTTCAAAAAAAGCTATTTCAAAATGCTCAGCTCTTTGAGGGGTACAGTTTTTTCTCGACGAATCGTGAACATGGAGAACGATTTCATGGTTTTTGGAGCCGCTGATTACGAAAATGCAATCAAATTTGGGAAATACCAAGATGGCGAACCAGTAGCGCGCATGCGACCTGGTTTTTGGGTTTGGGGTACGTGATCTGCTCTGTCTGATACCACATTAGTCATCAGTGACCTTGAAAGCTCATGGGTGACAGAGTTCAGGTCAATGAGCGGAGATCCCGTCGATTTTGCTACTGCGCGTGCACAGCACTCGTTGCCTATCTAGGAACGTCACAAATCTGATGCCAGACTCGGTATCAGCACCCAAAACCATGAGACCAGGATTGTCATTGCTCCCTTCGGTGTCTTCCCCCAGATCCAACATAAAATGCCGTTTTACGAGGAAAATAATGGTTTCTCGATAAAATGTGTATAGATAAAAGTTGTTTGAAATAGAAAAATACACAACTTTTGTTCGAAACTTTTTTCCGAAAAACGCGTTTTTTTGCAAGAAATTGGTAATAACAAATAGGAGCGGGAAATTTGGGGTTTTGGCAATCGAGCACCTCCACAACTCCACAACTTTCCACGTCATCATTTAGCTGACTCGATCAGTCAGTCATCGATCGCTCTTGCGGGGCTACATGTCCGGTATTCTGCATACGTACCGATTCCTTAAGTCCAATGCGGTACGATTCTCGGTTTGCTGATCGCTTTCCCGTTGATTTTCGTATCTTTTCGCGTTTCCCTCGCTCGCATCGAGATGTCCATCGCTGCCGAATCGATTCGTATTGCGGTAACGATCGGCACCAACTTGGCCATTTTGGCCATGCTTAGCCATCGCGTGCGCCGTACTCAACGGTCCTCGTCCTAGTCCACGCATTATATCCGGCGTAACACTCCTGGGCGATTCCGCGGTATCCCTGTGGGGTCTTTGCGCTGGCAGCGTGTAAAATTGCTGTCGATTTTCCCCCTGGTTCGATCGAGTCGAAGAAAATTGTTCACCTCGCGTTTGACTCCGCGCGACTCCGCAATTTTGTCGTTGTCTCTGCAAAAATAACTTGGCGTTTCTCTCGAAACTTTCGCGAGACGCGTGCTGTCGCGTGTCAGGTGGGTTCGTCCAGGTCTCTCGTTGCTGGTTGTTCTCCTTGAAATGACTAGCCTCGTAACTTCGTTTCGTATCTCCGCGCTGCGATTCGTTTTCACTCGAATGTCGCGAGTTACGATCGCACGATTGTTGCCTTTTCGGCAAACTCGACGAGGATATTTTATAATCGGCATTTTCTTTGCTGCGCCTGCTCAACGCTGGAGGCTCGATGTACGGCGGTGGCGGCTGCTTGCTGGCACATTCTGGTAAAACAGAGTCGATGGGTACATTTAGCAAGGCGTGGCTGTCTGCAACACAAAAAATTAAAATTAATGAATTCGTTGTTGGGACTATTTACGCCAATTTTCAAATCGAATTTCAAAACGATATGCGGAAAATCATTTTCTCATTTGTATTCCTCACATTTTACCAAACAGTCGATTAGCGTTTAAAAAAAAATAACAAAAAAAAATAAAAATAATAACAAAAAAAAATGTGACCTTGAAATTGCCCATGCGATCATTTCGTCTGCGTTGCTCGATTGTTGACAACTTTTTTATTCCCGAAATTTTCTCCTACGTTGCTCAATACTCTCGTCATACGATTATTAGCATTTGGCACATTGGCATTGACATTACGCTCAGTCCGTAGCAAATACCCTTGACCTTTCCGCACGCCAAAAATTAATCGTACGATGACTCCGTGCCCATGAGAACTTTTATCAAGGAGTCAACAAGGTCTGCATCGATCAACTCATTTACTGATTTTATTTATTTCCATCTGCTTATTTTATCAGAAATTTTTTGCAACTTCATTTATTATTGTTATTATTATTCATTAATTAATTAATTGAATCGAAGCGATTAGAAATTGGAAAAAATAGTAGGCAACCTATTTGTAGTTTTTTCTCTTCACTACGTTACAAAAACCTGCGGTCGTTCTGATCGATAGTAATTCAACTGCTTCGAAGATGTTATCGTTAACGAGGCGCACGAATCGATGGATGATGTCACATGGGAAGTTTGTTAAACTTTATCAGGCGATTATATTGCCAAGTTGGGTGTTCGGTTCGTGTGCCAGCACGAGGATCGTACTACTTCCTAATCACGTTTCTGAAAATTGCTTAGGAAACGAATGAATTGCGAGTACTCACCTTACACCCACGTGTCGCAAACGATACGAGGGAGGCCGGGGCAAATCGGGAATGTCAACGAAAAACCATACGTCGTTTCTGATTTTACAGAGCTCTCGTGAGATATCAACCTTTCATCGATACTCCCACGAATTCTCGTTAAAGCAACATCTTTTCCCGGGGCAAATCGACGCAGCTCTCAAAAATTCGAAGAAAAAAAAATTGAGCATTTCCATTTTCCATACTAGCGCTGACTTATTTCTGCATTGCTACCGATGAAAAAGTTTATCCGGAACTTGAAATCGATTCTACAAACGAATTTGTGCAAAATAAGAGGAAATTATGCGACGGAGGACAAATTTTTCGTCAACATTTTTTGTCTTCTTTTTTTTTTATCGTACCACATTTTGCCCCAAGTACTTCGATTTTCGCCGGCCACCCCGTTTTCATACAGAGTGTTTCAGTTTAACTTGAGCAAGAACCCCCGTTTTTGACAGCGGATTCGAAAAGAGCGGAAAATTCCACGTTCGAATGACATATCGCTATAACCCCAAGGTCATACGAAGGTCAACTTTTTTTCCACAGGGAACCCCAATTTTTGACGGCGTTTTCGGAAAAAGCGGTGAATTCTACGCTCAGGTGAGGTTTTACCTAGCGGATTAATTCACGTTTTGGCAGAAAAAATACAAATATGCGTAAGTTTTAAGCCACACTGAATTTTCATCACTTTTTCGGGGTTTGGTAGAAAAAATGAAAATATTCGTAAGTTTTAAGGCACACTGAATTTTTATCAATATTCCACGTAGAGTTCTACAAAAAAAAAAAAAACGATTAGTCAATGATGATGTTGATCGGCAGTATTAGTCAAGTTGATAATAAATGGCTTAATAAGTTGACCCTCGTGTGACCTTGAGAATACACCCCGTGTATGAACGTAGAATTTCCCGCTCTCTTCGAATTCGGTGTCCAAAATGGAGGTTCTCGTTTGAAAAAATAGCGTTGACCTTGAAACGACCGTCAAGGTCAAAGGCGAGTATATTTTATTGGAACCTTTTTTGGGCTCCCTCTCGTGGTGCGCGAGAGATCTTGGCGCGGAAGTTAAAACGGAACACCCTGTACAACAGTGCAAACAAATACCAAAAATGAAAGGCAAAACAGTGCGATGAGAGAGATGAAATTGACGCTGCACACAGAATGAAATTAGTGGAAAACAACGAGATACGAGTGGGCGTGAGCGTTCGAAGAATGTCGGGTGAAACAAAATGACAAAATGCGTATGACACTTTTTATGAAAAAATTGCGTCTATTGATATAGATACAGCACGTGTGTGTATATATATATATGTGTGTGTGTGCGCGTGTATATATATATATATATATATATATCAAATAAATATGTACAAAATAATGAAACAATTGGAAGTAATATACAAAAGTAGCTGTTATCTTGCGATAGGTGTGGGTGCACGTGTACGAGTGATAGCCAATGCAATCTCTCCAAGTTGCGAGTAAACGCGATTGAAACGAAACGTATTATTTCCAAGTAACAATGAAATTTTCCGGCAAATGTGGGATGATATTCGGATGCTGTGAATTTTACCGTGGGAACTTCTGATGTCAACCCGAGAATCGTTACCTTCGATTTGCAGGAGAGGCGAAAAACGTATAATTGTATAATTTGTATAATCTTAAAATTTGTAAAAAAAAAATTGGATAATTTCCAAAAATGGATCAACAAGACAATTAATTTTCCAATTATTCACTCGTTTTTCCCATCGCAAATTTGGAATAGCAGCGAACGAAAAATAATCTTAAATTCGATTTTTTTTTAAATTTTTTTGTTTCAGCATTGTATATTCAGAAGGGGGCAAAATATTCGAGGAACTTGCCAGCTAGGCAAAATAGCATCGGAATGAAAATAAGCGAGTTCTAAGCACGCGAATTCGAAGCAGGTAGATTTCGAAGCATCGTGATTTTTTGAATTTGAGTAGCGGTGCGCGGCGAATTTGGAGCGACACTCGATACTCGCAACGAGGATTTGGGACTGCATACAATTTGTCCGCATGCAAAGTGGTAAAATATAGAAACAACAATGTTCGTTAACAAACGAGTGAACAATAATTCAAATAGACACATTTACTTAAACACGCTACTTAAAAACACACAGAAAACAAAAAAAAACACCTATTACCTTACAATGGATGGAATGTTTAGCTCGAACGATCGCAAAAATCATCGTCAGCAAGACGTTTTTAAGATCACTCGTCGTTGTTTTCATTACATTGTCGTTATCGACGCGAAAATATTTGTACGATGGTGAAACAAATTTAATTTGCTATCGTTCGAACCTTGCGATAAAATAGATATAATTTACAATATTTACAACGTTTCTCTCTCTTCCATCGATGACGACTCCGTGTGTGTGCGTCAACACTTTGAAAACGTTTCAACGATCGTTGCATACGCGAATCACCGCGAATTGAATTCGTACACCGAAGCAATTCCGATGCAAGTATTACTTTCCCAATGTTAAAAACACGCGACAGGCATACAATCAGCGTTCAGATAACCGTGGGCGCACCTTTTTTAGATAAATAACTGTACAATATAAAAAAAAAGGTGCCCGATATAATTAACAATTTGCACATAATTTATTTATAATTGTAAAAAAATAAACTAATAATTGATTTGGTAAAACGTAAAAAGTATATAGAATTTCCAAAAATTGTATGCAATTAATAATTCATTGATTAGAACGTTAATTATTAATTATATAAAGAACAGTGTTTAGTGCAACATAATTAATGGAATTAATTTGTTTACATTAAAAATTTCGTATATCAATATATCGGGCCAGGTTTTTTTGTATGATTAGATACTATAATCTTTTTTTTTCGGACGATTATCCTCGGAAATTCGGTCGAGTTGACATTTTTTATTTTGACGATAATCATCGTTATTCGTGTTTGTCAGGGCGAGCGAGTTCCGGTTGATAACAATTCGACCGTAGAATCGCGTGCGTCCGTAGAATACCCACGGTTATCCTGTATACCGCTGTCGCTCGCTCGCGAGAAGCGAGCGGGGCGCCACCCCGCAGCGCGGCGTGGTACTAAGTTATCAGCAATACGGCCGACGACCTTGCTTGCCTATGCGCCGTGCGCGTGTTTTCTTTTCTTTTTCTTTCTCATTTGGGCGATAAGTAGATACGACATTGGTAATTCGCCAGGAGGCTTTTTATGTGATTATTTTTTTGTCAAGGTGGTATTTTAAAGATCGAAGAAATAAATATCTCGAGTTGTGCTGTGATCGCATCGATGGCAAAAATAGAAACGGATTATGAGCTAACTAAGGCTAGTTTTCTCAAAAAATACATTTGATCGCTCGTTCTTATCTCTGTGGAATGAATAATTACATTGCGTCGTGTCTGTGCTTGCAAGATATTATACTATTTTCAGCCGTTACCCAATACAGTTGCGTTGTGCAGAGGCGATGATCATAGTTGTGAAAGAGAAGCGTGATAACATAATAGAAAAGAGACGGGAAAGCAAACGCAACGGTTCTATGTTTACGGCGATACCGCGCGAAGGCGACATCGTATTAACAAGAATCGTCGCTAACGAGTACCATTTTCCAAATGACTCGGCATGAGAATTTTTCTAATGCTGACCCAATTTTTCCGTGGGACCACCGTTTCACGCGTGTATACTAGCGTGCTCCATTTCGAACGAACATTTTCCGTTGTTCGAAAAGGAAATTCCCTCAAAATTTGAGCCCTCAATTTCAATTTTAAGTTCTTGATCTCCATCGTTGAATTTTCCCCCTCCAAATAACATGTATATCGTAGTTTTTTTTTGTCAAATTGTGATATGTTCGTTGTTATCAGCGTAACGGAGGGAGTTACAATAAAAACGCTCGGGAACAATTTGTAGGAAATCAAATTTTCTACAAAAAATGTATGATTACGTATTTTGCTAGGCTGCGTGGTTCACGAGATATATTCACTTTGATGAAACTCATTGAATGCCAACTTTTGTAGTATCATTTCTCAAATTTAGAAAATTGAATATATCTTGTAAACCACGCATCTGAGCAAAATATGCCATGGAACATTTTTTGTAGGAAATACAATTTGCTACAAATTGTTTCTTAAGTTTTTTTATTGTAACTCCAGCCGTTGCGCCGATAACAAAGAAAATGTGACAATCTTCGTGGAAATTGGGCTTTCGAGGTCAACACCCCCGAAACGGTTCAAGTTACAGAAAAATGTTGACGAACACTTTTGAAGAGTCTCTAATACACTACAAATTGCGACCAATCGCGATAAAAAATCATGAAACCGAACGGAGCTATAACAGTTTTAAAAAAAAATACCATGATCCACGTGTTATATAATTGGGAAAAATTCGAGAGCAAGTGCTCAAAATTGAAATTAAGGGCTCACATTTTCAGAGAATTTCCCGTTCGACGCGAGGAACCAAATTTTCAGGTGCCAGCGAAAACAAAAAATGTTCGTCTCAAACGAAGCATCCTAATGCATGCACTGCAAAAAAGTTTTTTTCCACCTAGCTAATACGTACACCGATTTTGAAAAAACTCTGTTTCCTCCTCAGCAAAGTACCAAAATAACAAGACGGCTGACACAGTGTTTATAAAGCTACGGATCTTTTTTATTATAATTTACATACAAGGCAAAGCATCGCTGCTGCCATGGCAACGCGGCACTAGAAAAAACTAGGCATTCTCAGTCTAAATATCCCAGTTGTTTCACACTAAAAAACGCATACTGGATTTAAAAAAAAAACTCTGATAAAAATATTTTGCTTTCGGGGTGGAAAAAACTTTTTTTCAGTGCATCCTACGTAACATAAAACGTCAACCAATGTTTAAGAACACGAAAGCTTCTCGACGACCCGACGAATAAAATCACCATAAAAAAGGCACACGCACTTTTTTTTGCCAACAAACATGTTTCGTGTCTAGTAATAAAAATTATCGTGCCGAGTACTAATTAATATACGAATCAATTCGAAGCACGTTACGTTTAAAAAAAAACTCGCTCCTCTATTGTAAATACAGCTGTGGCTTCGTCCTAAGCTACAATTATTCTTTACCATGCGTAGTTAACAAAATTTCTACAAAAAACTCTTTTTTCAAAAAAAAAAAAAAAAAAAATTGCAATAAAATTTGTAATAAAATTTTTTTAAAAATGTTCACAACGCGAACAAATTAGGAAAAATATTATCTGAAGTAGACTAATCTGCTAATACGCAAATGTGGAGTTTGTACGATCGAAAATGGTCTGAGAGTACCTAATTTTACTTATCAGGCCAAAAACGAATTGGCAATTTTTTTTTTTTGGTGCTATTGTTCGTCAGCGACGTTGTTTCGTCGTCTTTCGTGTTCCCACTCGAAACTCCCGTGCATTCTCGGCTGCACGCGATGAGAAGAGTGCATCGAGCGAACATTTGGATCCGGCGATCTGTGTGATCTCGAGCAGGGGGCGCCGAAATGAAAAAACGTGTCGTCGAAGTGAAGTCTGTGCATCGCATGAGCCAAGGCTATCGGTAATTTTGTATCTCTCCAAATCGCCATTCGTGAGAAAGTTTGAAATGAAAAGATAATTATTTATCAGGAGGCCTCTGGAAATTGATGGTCCGTTGCATAAGGCGCGTAACGTCTTCACAAATATGCCTCGATCGCGATCGAACGTTTTGTTTATAAATAAATATGTATGTTTATATTATAAATGATAGCCGCGATTAATCGTCCCGGAGCAAAGGTTCGCATCGTTCGATTAACGGGAACTAATTCTCCGAATAATCGGGACTTTCTAATCATAATATTCGTGATCTCATTTTTTATGCAACCGGCATAAAAAGCAGCGATAGCTAATAATTATTATCATTGCGATTGTGGATCTCGGTAGAACCGTTTTACGCCGACGAGCAAATTTCCCCCAAAACGTCGCTGCACAGACATTTAATTTGCGAAAAGATGAGAAATTCATTTATTTTAAAAAAAAAACTTTTTTTGCAAAGAAACTAATTTTTTTTTTTTTTTTCTAAATTAAGCAGAAAGCGAAGATCCCAATTTCGCGGAGATCGCCACGAGTAGAATATTTCAGACCGTGAAATGTGAAATTCTGATCAAATCGCTGTTCTCCAACTGATCGAATTTTAATAAATAACAAAAACTAACGTATAACATTTTATTTGCACTTGCGTAATACTTTTCTGAAAATTTCATTCGCGACTCGTCGCAAATAAATTAATTGGATAAAAATTTGATATCCCAACAATTTTTTTTTCAAATGATATATTAAAAAAAAAATCAAAATAGTTGAAAAAAATTGCAACTTAAAAAAAAAAACTTTATCTTTTCATTTTCAGGCACACTTGTCTAAGTGCAATTAGGCAGATCTTATAACACGTTTAAATTGCTTATTGAACAATTTATACTCGAAAAATTTGGGTCAAAATTGGTTTAGAAAAAAAAAACAGAGCATCGATAAAGAAATATACGATTTTTGAGCAATTTTATTGTGACAGACTCCCAGAAATGTGTGAATCACTTTTTTAGGCGGGTATCATCGAGTCGGGCAGTAATGATGTTGAACTGAAAACCTAAATACTTGAAACGCACTTCAGATTTATTTCTCACCGATAGATACTCGTGTATCAACAAATTTAAAGATCCTGTGGATTTTCCCATACGTATATCATGCACAAAGCACGGTACAACATTTTTCGACCAATTTAACCCAAGAATTTCGGCCAACCGCTTTTTTTTACACAACACAATCAGTAGCTCTGTGCCAAAGCAGCATCTTCAACGATATGAACGTGAATAAAATTCATGAGTCGGAAATTGTGAATATGAATACGAATACAAATACCAATGAATACATCTTCACATTCTTTTACAGATTGCACCAAAATTCACGTTTTTGCAAGTAAGTTATTTTTAAAAAAATGTAAATTCCAGTGAAATTCGTTAAAAAAGTGCGAATACGAATGTAAATATAATTTTTTATAACGAATTCCACCTAAATAAATTAGAATTTGAGTGAAATTTATAAAAAAAATGTGAATATGATTTATTCAAGTGAATTGCACTGGAAAAAATGTGAATTTGAGTGAAATTGATGAAAAAAAATGTGAAGACGAATACGAATGTGAGTATGAATTTTCTTTAGATGTACTTCACTTCGAAAAATCCGAATTCCAGTGAAATTCGTAAAAATAGTGTGAATATGACTTTCCTAAGTGAATTGCACTGAAAAAATGTGAATTTTAGTGAAATTGGTGAAAAAAATGTGAATATGAATTTTTTTTAGATGTATTTCACTTCGAAAAATCCGAATTTCAGTGAAATTTGTAAGAAAAATGTGAATATGACTTTTTCAAGTGAATTTCACTGGAAAAAATATGAATTTTAGTGAAATTGGTGAAAGAATAATGTGATTATGAATTTTTTCTGACACATAGTTACAAAGTAAAAACACATAGTAAAAAAGTGCAACAGTATACTAACAGTGTATCGTGTTAAAAAGTGGACTGACCGAACAACACCAACGACTGTTAATACTCAACAAACTGAGACGTTAAACATTGTGCGCAAACGGATGAACATGCAACGAAACGACGAACAATTTTGCGAATGATGGAGAGTGAAAAAACTGAATTTGCAAGTAAGTAAAAGTAGCGCATGTGAGGACTTACGATTTCTTCGCGTTGCTAAAAACAGAAGATGCCGCGCGAGCATGATTAAGTCTTGTGTGTCGACCCGAGTGACGGAGAGAATACTGGCCTGGCGACCGATGGTCTAGCAGTAAGAAGCTCTCGGTCGTCCGGCCAGTCGACTGATAAGACGAGCAGCTCATCGATTGTTCGTCGAATAAGTTTGCGTACGTGTGCGATATAAAAGTATTTGCCTTCCCAGCGCGTCAGCGCGTTCCCCTTTCGAAAATTATCGTTCCCCAACGCCGAGCGCCCGACGGAGCTTTCGCCCTCCACCGAACTTCTCTCCGTTCGTTATCCGCGAGGCCTCATGGCGCGCTTCTTATCGCGCTCATATTTCTCGCAAACAAAATTGCAGGCGCAAATTTGTCGTACCGCTCCGCGTTTCGTCTCCCACCCACGCGGATTGCGATATCGGCGGCGATGCACGGAGAAGAGGATTCCAACGAATGAGAAAATTGGCGACGCTCGTGTTTTTTTGGGTGCGACGGCTAATTGGCTCTTTGTTTCAATTCCCATCTGCTGAATAAATAGTCTCGACTGATGCAATTGCTGACGTTATTGAGTCACTATTGAACAGCGTGTGCAATGATAAGCATCATTCACGCAGTGGCATTTTCCACGATACTTACGTAGGCCCGAGGGCCGCGCGAAAAAAATCGAAAAAACAACAAAACTGACCATTTTTCTCGAGTCTCCCGCGAAAATACGTCGCTTTGTCGTATTTCGAGACCTCTTTTCGAAACTCAGTTTTTAAAGGCTGCTCGCGAATTTTGGAAATTCGACAAATAGTCGAAATTGGAATTTTTTTATTTTTGAATTCTCTCGCGAAAAAAACCAAGTTTCCCAAATTGTCAGCCTAAGATATTTGTTCTTTAGGGCGGCTGCCAATTTTTTGGAATTTTTAAACGCATTGCTTCTGATATTTTTGAATGACCTTGAAATATTCATATTCTGTTTCAACTCGTATTCTGATTTTTAATTAGTAGCATAATGAACGAGCATACCAAAAAATAATTGAGTACGATTTTCTACACAACAGCAACGCGATTAACATTTGTTTAAAATTTTGAGCGACCTGTGAAAATAAATATTTGAAGATGAAATTTTGAGAACCTTTTTTTTATATACGACAATTTGCGGTATCGGAATTTTGGAATTTACAGTTTTGTGAATTTTCAATATTCCAAGCGATTTGGACGTGTTTTAATCGAACTGATTTTTGAGCAGAGCTCTCGAAACCTATTTTCATGAGAGACTCGAAACTAAACGGAAATACTGGTTCGTTTCGATAGAATGATACTAGTCGCAAAATTGAGCAGCGTCGAATTGGCAAAAAAGCCAGAGGAGAGAAAAATGAAAATTAGCAAGCTTCGCGACTCGTGGGAATTTGTGCAAAGATAGGAAAACAAAGTTATAAATAATGCGATACTCAACAACAATGCATTTCCCAATTGATAAACGTTACGTGCAATGGAACGACGATTGGTTACGTGTCAATTTAATCTGAAATCGTTATACTTATGATGAAATAAATAATTATTATTGATTTCGAAATATGGAATTGAAAAACTTTTCAAAAACACTCCGAATCGTAATATTATTTTTCCTGTCATTAGACTAAGATATAATACGTTTTTTGGATTTAAATGCAGATTTTAAACAAAGCTACTAAATCGCTCGTGCAAAATGCACACCACTCCTCTGTGACCCCGTTATTATTACAGTGTTTTGCAATCGAAGATTTTTTTATTACACGTTTCTTTTATTCTGATTCGCGATGCGCTACTCGTACGTCACAATTTGTTGCATCTGCCATGAAAACAAAAGTGGTTACGGTTATCACGACTAAACAATGAGTAGTGTTCGGAGAGTGAGAAATCCGCGATAAGAGGCAATCGTTATCTCGCAAAAAAGTTCGACTCTCCCGTTGTAACACGATGGGTTGTCTGATATTCTTATCCGGCGGAATGATGCAAATACGGAAAGTTTTCACCCCCAGCCGAGGAAACTTTGAGCGTTATCTAATCACGTACAATACAATCGTATTTGTGACTCTGATCCTTTTTCTAGTCACGATTTGCTCGTTTTATTTCTCAAATTATGAAACATATACTCGAACAGCAACAAGTATATTCGTAAAGCCGTAGAAAAGTCTGGAAACGGTCAGATATCTCGAAAACGAAAGGTTTTTGAGAAAAAAGATTCGAATCAATGTTGTAGGGTTTCAAAAGTTCTATTTAATGAGTGTATCCGTTTGAGCTTGAGTAGAGGCGTCAAGGCGACGTCGAAACCAAGATAATTTTTTTAAACAGAACATCCCATTTTTTATTGTACAGTATTAAAGATGGCGCCGAGACGTTTCCAAAACACTACTTGAAAGCCTATTTTTGTCGAGAAATGTCCGAGTTACGAGCTTTAGAACTTACGGTGCCGCCGGCACTAGTGTTATCCATGTGGCACCGCGTGGACGCTACATGTTCGGCACTAGTGCTGGCGACATGCCGCGGCACCGCAACTTCTAAGGCTCGTAGCTCAGGCAATTCTCAACCAAACCAGGCCTTCAAGTAGTGTTTTGGAAACGTTTCGCTGCCATCTTTAATACTATGCCATAAAAAACGGGGTATTCCATTAAAAAAAAAAATCGTGTTGGTTCCGATCCCTCCTTGACGAAATCGGTGACCGACATGGTCTACCGCCCCTCGTGAGTGTACGTATCTCCCTAATGATTTGACTCGCGCACGCTACAGGCGTAACCCAGGCATATTTCGCAATAATCCTATGCATTCGTGGATGCTATTCGTCGTATTGGATCAGCCATTTTGAATTCCCATAATTTTACCCGAGGCTCACGAACAGCAGCTATAGAATACTATTGTTGTATGGTTCCAAATTTCCACGGATGGCATGTCTATGTTATAAGGTGAAGTTGTTAATGTTAGCATTTCTGGTGTGATCCAACTTCGGAATGGACAGCTAACCAAGAGAATGATAGGTACGCTTCACCATATTTCGGTGTCGTTTCCGGTGCATCTGAGCACGCGAGGAGATTCCAGGTCTGCTACTCGAGGATGAGGACTGGCAGGTGATGTTAGGAAGGAAAGTTTCGTCATCCAAGCAAAACTCGAGTTTTCACTAGCGAGCGTCGGTTCAGGGCTCGATACAGTTTCGGGATAATTTATGCGTTCGTTTATCAAGTCTTCCTGAAGCTCCTCGGAGGGAGTACGAAATATCTTGGAAGATTTGTCACCGTTGTTGGATAATTTTTTGATAAACATCACGGGGCTATTGGCCATGCGATAGCTTTCGCTGCGTTTCACCTTGCGATCGGTTGTTTTCCCCTTCGCGGACTCGGGATCCTCCGTTTTTAGCTCTTCAGAATTTACCTCAGCCGTTCCCGAATTAATAAATTTGGATTCGAATTTTTCCGGACCGGAGGAGTCCTTCAAACTTGGGGTAGGACTACGCGGCTTGGGGTCTACACTCTCGCACTTGTCGCTGTCGCTGAGATTTCCGGAATTCTCTGGCTCTTGAATCTGACAACTTACTGTGGACTTCCGCGAAATACACGGCGAATCGAGATCCGAATCGAGTAATCTCCTCGTCAATTTCGGCGTTGTGCCGACTGGCTTCAACATGCCCAAGTGAAACGCTGCCGCGGTCGTGCTCAACGATCCCTTGTTCTGATCAGACTTTGTACTCGACACAGATTTAGCGGATCTATGATTTTCCACATCGCTACGATACTCATGCGAATGACCTGACTTCAGTGGACTTTGTTTCGTTTCTGTGACCTTCAGTTTGTTACCGATCGAATGCAATGCCGTTGGACGTCTAGATGAATCTTTAGTAGTAGACTTGGTCCAATTGCTCGCAGATGCCTTTGGACCTGTCTTACAATTGTTGACGGACCGGTGCTCGAGATCACTGATCACTGTGGCAGAATTCATGACTTGCGGTGCAAGCCTCTTACCTTCATCCCCTTGCACGTTCACGTATGCGCCTCTAAAGTGTTTCTGGGAACTGGTGGGGCTCGTTGGTCCTACGATGGTTGACGGAGTCCTTACGTAACTGGGGCTCGATGCTCGTTCAGGACTCTTGGGTGCACGGATAATGAGTTTACCCAATTGAGGTGATGTTGGGGGTGTAGATATCGAGGGGCAATCCGTCGTGTCCTGACCATCTCTCTGCAGATCTCTGGTCACGGCTCGCACCGTCGTTTGCGAACGACGAAGTAGGGGGGAAGTTGCTGGTGAGATTCCTTCCTTCACGAAAGGACCTGGAAAAAAGATGCTAATCATAATCATCAATTCCGAGCAGTCTAACAACACAGCCCCCCAAAGAATATACTTCAAACTAGACTACGCTTTGTCGACAGATTTCGTCCCACTAAATTCGAATCTAACTTCAAAATCAGCCCAGTTCTTAGAAACCTAAAGTCCCCAAAATGAGGCAAATCGGATTTCCTGATGTAACAACAACTTCTAACATTTTTGATGAACATTTTTTAGCATACTGCTGTAGTGCTACTCTGTGATATACTCAACTTCTGTGAAGAACTTATTTATTTATAACGCGAACAGAAGAATATCGAGATGCTTTTTCCAGTTTCAAGACCCATGCAACTCTTGGAAGAAAAATTTGACATTATTCGATGAACAAATTCGGAAACATTCGCACGACTAATCACCTGGATTGAAAGTAGTGTGAGCTCCTTTCCTCCTCTTCAAGCTGTCCGACGAATAGACAACCTTACCTTCCGAGTCCAAAGTAACGCGAGCACCCTGTCTTCGTCTCTCTAAAGAGGAGTCTTGCTTCTTTGGCAATTCACTCAAACTCACGTATTCAACGTCTTTTCTAAAAAGATCGGAATTCGTGTAAGTAATGCCCTCGGCAGGTCCGCCCGTTGCACCGGTATGATCCGATCGTTTGTCGTTGTTGTTCCTCACGTCGGCTATGGTCACATAGTCGCCGGAGTCCACATTCTTAGTTTCTTGATCCGGATCTTTAGCAAGCGAACTTCTCTTAGTGCCAGGAAGTACACCTCTCAGTTTGCCCAACACACTGCTCAACGGGCCAACTTTGAAGGGTTGTGAAATCTGGCCAGAGTTTTGTGTACCGTTTCGTCGGTTAAGAGGTTCTTTAGGTTTCTCACTAGCAGGTCCCAACGGCACTGTCTGCACGGTCGCATATGGGTTCTTGTCCTGGCCGTTGATCACTTCCATTTTGGATGTTCCAACAGTAGCTGACATCAGGACAGATCCTGGACTCTGGAACTCCTTGCGCAACATCTCACGACGACTACTAAAATTATCGAAATCCTTCGACGTCTCGTCATCTGACCCCGGTGGAGTTATCACGCACATCGATGGTATGCGGCTAGCGTTTATCGCAGTTTTCGAACGGATTCTCTCGACTCTTTCGCATCCCTCCAAATCGCTCGATTCCGAATACTCGAATTCGGAACAGGATCTTCCGGTGCAAGCTGGACTCGATGCCGATTCGACTGGAGATGAAGACGTATTGTGACCGCTGTCAGGGGATTGGCCACCGTTTCCATTTTGTCCATGAACCTGTGGCAAAAAATGTCACCAGATAAATCTCATCCTGAGGGATGAACCGTTGGTGTAGCAATGCTGCTACAGACCCCCAACAAAGTCTGCTATACGTGACCAGCCCAAATATCTTCGCTGCCTTCGGAGTTACGAAGAAAATCTCAGAAGGTAACTAGATTGATTTCAAAGGGCTGATATTTATTCATTTTTGTTGAGACCATAGTTTTTGCGTTCTCAAGGTCATCAATGATTTTTTAAATGGGATCATGTTGTTTTTATCAAAACGTGCAGCTGATCTTTGGGCGAATCCAACGTTCTACAATATCGTGACCTTGAAGGAAGTTTACACCATAACACGAGTATAAGAATCATTCGTACGTACAACGTAACATTTTTTCGATCACATCAATAAGAATCCACACTAGTATCGATTCACAAAAAGTACTAAAACAATTCAATCTCTCTACTGTAACTTTTTGATAGTGTACAAGAACCATGCCTGAAAAGGTGTGACTCAAAAGTTCTTTCTGGAATTTCGTTTTCTTTGGAAAACTCAAAGGCTCTGTGGATTTTCTCATAGGAGGCCCAAGGAGACGGATACCCACCATTGCAACGACCGTTAAGCTCGATTTCCTCTCCGGTGGCGGTGGAGCCAGTAAAGCTGTGCATACAGTGCCAGCAGAACTAGTCGTCGTCGATGTGGATCCTCTGCCAAACAATTCGTACTCGTTTTCAGCGATGGGCGAGGCTAGGTCAGGACTCAGGTCACAGGACTTCACCAGTGGACTCTGCGGCATCGATTCTTCTTCTCTCAAAGTCTTCAGGCCGGAGTCAACGTGGAACGACGTGTAGTAGCCCTCGGTATCGCAGGAGTAAACGGAGGAGTTTTCGCCGTCATCCGAAAACGGGACTGCTGAAATATCGTGTATTATATCCGGCGTTAGAGTATCTTCGGAAGTAACAGACGAGGAGGCCGACGTGTCTCTTCCCTTTGGACGTCGGACGTGACTGAGAGACGTAGAGGACGTACCGATAGATGCTGTCGTTGTCGACCTGAAATAAAATACACGTCGTCATGCTCAATTTCCTTTGGTACAAACTATCCGTAAACACTTAAAAAATGTATAGGTTATGAGCAAAAACAAATTTATGAGGGATGGCTTAGTGTCAAGAGTCTGTTGCCTCCCAAGCTCTAATCTCTTACTACAATAAACTGTCAGAGTTGTGGGTACATCAGATGCGAATGTATTATTTGCCCAGAATGGAAAAGGCTGAGAGTAAGAACATCGGTAATTGAGAAGCTATCTCGAGGGCATGACGAGGACTAAGAAAATGATCTAAAACGAAGTTCAGAAAATTCAACTTCGAGTGGGCTCATTTCATTATTTAGGACAGCCTTCACGTTGGCACTCGGGACAGCTAGCGGGAAAGTCTTCAACAACGGGACGCCCTGTATGGACCGTGCGAATACCTCGGTGGATGAGTAGTCGTAGTATTTTCACTCCCAACACTCGCTCTTCCACTTTCCGACGAGGCACTCCAGTTCCCAGAACTCGAGTGTAGCGCATCTTCTCGATTTCCTTTCCGTCGTTCCCTCCGTTGTGCGGCACTCTCGCGCAGCTTGACGTTCGCTTGTCTCTCTGTGACTGGCATGGACACTGGAATGCTAGAAGTACTCTTCCCCGAAGAACTGGAAGAGCTTGGTTTTCGCTCGTGGTATTTTTCCTTCCTGCGCCTCAGCATCACCGATTCATAGATGTTCGTATCATCCGTAGCCCCACCCCCAGCTTTATCGTCCTCCGCCGCATCGTTTTGACCAGGCGTGGCGTCCTGAACGTTTTGGCTCGACTTCGGACTGATGAGTTTCAAGCGCGACATGCCCCATGCTTTCAGAGTATTGAAATGCGACTTCTTTTCCGAAGGAGAGTCCTTCTTCGACCCAAGAATATCAGTGCTCACGGATCTTTGAGCTCTGGAGGTCGACGGCGACGGAGCATCCTCCCTATTTTCCACAGTCGTCTCGCTGTAAAAGAGAAAGCCTACGTCATCTTCTGCTCAATGTTGCGCGGACTGAGAGCATTGCTACTATTCTACTCATTCAGCAATTCATTTCCTCCACAAATATCAGGCATTCTAAACTCATTCGAGGTCACAGGTGACGAAGAACTTTGGCACTTGCCCTCCGATCGCTTGACGAATTTCCTTCTGATCGATCCCAGCGATGGTGTTTCGCCGCTTGCCTCTGGGCCTCCTCGGTCTCGACCTCCTCTTTACGCCAGCTTCTTCAGGGTCAGCTACCGCAGAGGATAAAAGAGACCTTCTCCGGATGGACATTCGTTCGAATCCCCTCCCACTCACGTCCACAGCGACCACCTCTGCTGGGAATCTGTGGGAAAAACAAATTCGTCAAAGGGTATCTGTGAAGAATGATCCCAGTAGCCACAGGCTTTATAGCACCCAGACGATTCAACCCAGGCAAAAACTGGGCTAGATGCATCGAACTAACTATGCCACTCGTAGGCCAACAGAGAAAAAAATAGTATCCGTGTTTTTTCTTCGATCTTCTGCAATTGTTTATAGGAAATTGTTTAAACAAATTAGGCTAAAAGTTGTTATTCCGAAAATCCCTATTCCCTCGACTATGCAGGAACACAAGTTCGTCTCGAACGTTGAAACTCACTTGAGGGCTACAGCTTGTAGTTGCTCTTCGGGACTCGGGAGCTTGTGATCAACGGCATCGTCGTCGGTCACATCGGCGAGGATTCTCGACATGCAGTCCGGCGGCACGGTCACATCGCCGAGTGCCTCGGTGGAGGTCCATCTTCTCAAATCTTCGATAGCCGCCGGCTGAAACGAAAGTTCGCGTTACAATAAATTATCATTGTATGTACAAAACGAAGACAAGATGGAGAATGGAAAAGCAAACAAAATGGAGTCGCGCCGAAGAATCGAGCTGATTGCGAGAGAGCATTCGACAATAAACTAATAATAATGAAAAGAGTGGCCTGATTCTTACGAATCATTATCACACTGAAATTACGGTTTCTGTCCGACCAAAAAATCTATTAAAAATAAATCAAAAAAACTATTAAAAAAAACAAGTTAAAAATAAATTTCAAAATATACTCAAAAATAAATCAAAAAACCTAAAAAATTAATCGAAAATAAATCAGAAATAAATTTAAAAAGCTAAAAAAATCAATTGAACGAAAATCAAAAAATTTTGAGAAATATATTGAAAATAAATTTAAAAAATAAATTGAAAATATGTTGGAAGAGGTAAGAAAATAAATTCAAAAAATTAGTCGACGGAACGAATATTCAGACTTGTTGCCGTTTCTACGGCAGTTTTGTTTTTTTGATACTTTTTTTACAAAAATTAGACCAAAAAACGAGGCAACGTCCAATCGGGTGGAAAAATAACTGCTGCTTGTTGTCGGGACGAATCACGTTGTCGAGAAATCTTTGGTATCTGATGTCATCTGATACAAGTAACTAGATCTAGTGATGTGCCTCAACGCCAGGTTACATTACGGGACCGGTTTTCTTTCTGATTTAGCCATTTGTTAGGCCACGAAGAAAGCTGTCTTCAAACGAACAAAAAAAAAACAAAAAAAAATAACGCTGTCGACGCTGGAGGACGTGTAGACTGGACCAAATCTAGTGCATCTTTGTTCGTCTACTTTTAACAGATTTGAAAAACTCGAATTGGATTAAATTGGGTTTCCAAGAGTTGGTTGGCTCGGACGAGCCAATTCTAAGTGAGAATCATCAGCGATTGTCCCAAAATTCAAGGCGGTGGCCAGCAGAATTGTGGAAATGATTTTTGCTGACGTTGTTATGATAGATATTAGATGATGTTACACGCAAAGTGCGTTGGGAGCACGATCTCTCGTCTCTATACCTCAAGACGTATTTCTTTGCAACGAAGGTCAGGTTTATGAAAATTTCACCAAAAGAAGATCTTTGTCGATGGTCGGAAACTGAGGAATCCTTTTTTCGTCAACGAGTACTGGCAAATATTCGATGCAGGTGAAATGACCCACTGTGGCCATGTTTCCGTCGATGAGCTCTGTTGCTACGCGGAATTCGTTCACCCACCAAAACAATCTTCCTTTCCTTCTCCCTCCTCCCTCTCCGTCGTTCTACCTCCCACGAAGAGGTATTCTTACCTCCGTCTCTCCTTTTCTCCATACACAATCCCGCAGGGTCTCGACGAGAAACTTGGACCCCAGAGAAACGACCCCCGTCGACCTCGCAGGTCGGCAGCCCTGACAACCCTCTCCCAATCTCTCCTGCACGATGGAAGATCGTGTAAAGTGTAAGAATTTTGGTGTAGAATACTTGACCCTCAGCTGCCACACATCGCTGGTGTAGCCCAACTACCACAGTGGGGTGTGTCGAACCCCACCGAAAAACTTGTCTCCAAAACTGACTTGAAAATTGTACGCTCACATCTTCTGGCACTACGTTGGTGAGAAGACTTTCGATCTGTTGGAAGAATAGCAAGACAGGGCGATTTTCGCCTGAAAATACTGTGGTCTCTCAAACCCCAGAGCACCAGCTAAGGGTTAACCATTCTAGCCAACGCCAAAACCAATGAGATTCTACGTTTCACTCCTCGAGTCTTCGCCCAGATTTGATTGGCTTTCGTGATCGTTCGCACCCTTTGCTACTCAACGACAGGTAGGTATGTAACGGCTCGCTTTTACCTACATTTTTTCGAATCCGTTGCCCCACCAACGTTACAGGTCCACTGGCTACGGACCACCGCTGAGGATCCTATTCTTAAGCTGAGTAGGTACGGATCCACAGGCTATATACACCTACCTGTCCGGTGCGTTATTTTTTTCATGTATATAGCGTGCTATATCAAGAACTGACTGCCCGACAAAAAGTTTCTACCTGCATAAATATATCCAACAAATTGGCCTGATATAATTACGTACAATTCGAACATAGTTTTCACATACTTATACTATATATATACATATAGCATGTAATTTGAATATAGTTATGCAGAATTATAAAAAAATTGCAAACTATATATATGGAACTATATATATATATATATATATATATATATATATATATATATATATATATATATATATATATATATGTTTCGCACCGCGCAACTGATCGGTGTTGCGACAGCGTGAAATACGTTCGCGTTGACTATTCTTCCCATCGCTAAAGGACGTCCGTGAATAATCTTGTTTAATTATAATAATAATAATAATAACGGCGCAACGGTGACAATTCTGGCAATTTGTTTTCAGCTCGTCGTGTTCAATACACGAATTAGCAGCGCGATAGTTCTCGACAAAACTGACGCTCAATTGGACTCCCGAGATCCAAGTTCGAACGTTCTATTGACGAAATAGAATGAACATTTCCTGGAATCGTTGCTGCGTGACATCTTTTCATCTGTATCATCGCACGGTTGCACATTCGTCATGCATCCAAAGTCGGCTTCCGCCGATGCCGACGCTCGCTTCGTTCTGCTAGTCAAAACTGGGCCTCGAGCACCAAATTATACGAAACGGTACGTTAAAATGCTGGTGCGGATACTCGAACCAAAGTAACTTGGAGAACAATGAAAAAAAGCACGTAAACAGAATGAACGAATAAAAAAATTAACAAGTGTAAGAGTGCACATGTGCACAAGTGCACAAATGAACGAGTTAACAAGTACACAAGTGCACAAGTGAACAGTGAACTAGTGAACAAGTCAACGAGTGAACGAGTGAACGAGTCAACCAGTGAACGAGTGAACAAGTGAACACATGAACAAGTGATCAGGTAAACAGATGAACGAGTGAACAAGTGAACAAGCGAACAAGCGAACAAGCTAACAAGTGAACTAGTGAAAGAGTAAGCAAGTGAACCCCTGAACTAGTGTACGAGTGAACAAATGAACAAGTGAACACATGAACAAGTGATCAGGTGAACAGATGAACGAGTGAACAAATGAACAAGCGAACAAGTGAATTAGTGAAAGAGTAAACGAGTGAATAATTGAACAAGTGTAAGAGTGAACGAATGAACAAGTGAACACATGGACAAGTGATCAGGTGAACAGATGAACGAGTGAACAAATGAACAAGTGAATAAGTGAACAAGCGAACAAGTGAACTAGTGAAAGAGTAAACAAGTGAACAATTGAACAAGTGTACGAGTGAACGAATGAACAAGTGATCAGGTGAAGAGATGAACAAGTGAACAAATGAAGAAGTGCTCAGGTGAACAGATGAACAAGTGAACGAGTGAAGAAGTGAACGAGTGAACAGATGAACAAATGAACAAATAAATAAATGAATACATGAATAAACGAATAAAATAAAATAAAAAATCGGAGAATGATTTTCCACGACATTTTCGAATTAATTCCTTGCCTAAAACGTTCACGTATATAAATGACGCTAGTCGTTATACATACGCCTCTGATTGTATCGAGAAACGAAGGCGAGTTGTGATAATTCACTGTGAACTTCTCAGCCACGGAAAATGAAAAACTGCCGCACGATATTCCCCCAACGATATCCACGGAGTGCTGGCGAGATAGCCAATTTCGTAAGCGTATTAACCATTGATCTGTACATAGACGGGAAAGCCGATTACGCATTGAGGCTGGGGTGAATCGAAGACCTACATTTTATAGCGAAAGTTCACACCGATCTGTGCGTGTTTACTCTTCCGCTTGTACGTACTTATCTCGAGTGACACTGACTAGCGTTTGGTAATACGAATTTGTGGTGATAGTGATCGATGACGAGACTACAGTGTTTCTACCGCGAAGAAAAAAAATATTTTCAAAATTTGTTTTTGTATTATTTAACAATCCACCTTTTTGTTTGCCAGAGTTTAGTCAGACGATGTCAAGCTGACGAGAGCACCGCTTGAAAAATATTGCGAGGAACAGCATCGATTTTCGATTTTACACGACTAAAAGCACATATAGTACAAATTTTTCATCAACAAGTAAACTCCGTATTTCTATATCGAGTACGTAGCGAGAGAGAAGATTATTTTGCCGAGAACTAATTAACGTATCAGGAAATTCGAGGCACATTCAATTACGTTTGAGAAGCGAGCTGTTAATTTTGAGCGCAGCTCCGAGATTTCTGATATGATCGTGCGAATCGAATGCTTGCTTAGAAATCGATTGGGTACCAAAAAGCCCTGGAAAGTTGCGGTTCACGAGGAAACAGGTGAATCCCAGAGGCCAGATGGACTTGCGTAGAAAGCCCATGTATAAGCGCCGCTCACAGAGCTGGAGGAATTCCGACGTTGCCAGACTACACTTTTATTTCCTCGATCCTCGTACGAGTAAGCTGAGCAAATTGAGTCACGTTTGTTTGTCAACAACGGAAAGTCGTTACGAAGTAATATTCACCTGTTGCAGGAAGACGTGGAATTTCTCAACGCTACACGACTCGCATGGTGGCTTCCTCGAAACCCATTCCTTCCAACGAACGAATGACACGCGCTGACCCACGAGAGAAAGAGAGAGTGCACACGTGCCCATGCAACGTACACAATAGAACGTGCAATTTTCACACACATTATGAATAAAAATGACTAAATAGATAGATAGACAGATAGATAGACAGCGAGACAGATAGATAGACAGACAGATAGATGGACAGATAGATAGATAGACTTCAACAACGAAGGAGCGTTGTGTCTGACGTTGGACGTCTCATTCGCCAACTAGTGCTTCTTCCATTTTGTTTTTCTAATCTTACAAAAAAGGACGTTTTTTGGCGACTGGCGAGAAGACATATATAGGTAGCGTGGTCGTAGTCCGAATGGCGCGTCTCCAATGCTGGAAGTTCGATGCGAAATGGAATGTGGAACGGCATAAACGCTGAACTTACCACTCTAGCCTCGATGTCTAGACTATAATCCGGACGTCTTTTTCCGAGAACGGGCGTGCAGAGATACATTTCCGTTGAGTTGGTCCGACCATCTCCGTCAATCGAGTCCAAACTCCTCACGGCGATAACTGCGGCCACTTCGTACAGCTCCCTCAAGATTCTCGGTCGTGATTCAGCGGTGAACAGCATCGTAGATATTCCCGACTTGGCGTGAAAGTGTACTTTGCGGGATGCGAACGTTGAGATATCAGATTCCGCTGAAACCGAAACAAGAACGATAAGAGAAGATGCTTCAGCAAGATCGAAGCGTTTTTCTTGCGTCTCGTTTAGTTTCAGAGATATTCGTCTGGGGCTATTAAAGTGGACCACCCTGTATACTCTTATTTCTGAGTGTAAATAGTGTAAATAGTGTGAAATTTTTTCTCAAGAAATTTGAATTGTTATACGTATCTCCAGAGTGTATGTACGTCAGCTCGATACGTCTCGTATCAGTGTATGTGATAATAGATTTAGGGGGGTGCACCCATGTGATGGGTACAAAAAACGAGTTTCGTCCCCCATAAATTGCCTCCTCAACATGTCTAAACTACGGTGGTGAAGGGATATCTCAAGGTTCGAAGTTGTTATAAGGATACAGCAGTTAGAAGAAGCAGCTGTATGGAGGGTTGGCTAAGATTGTCCCATGTCTGACAGGACTTTTCTCACAACTGTGTTTTTCAACTTGCCTCCGTCATATCTCGAGAACGGTTTGACCGAATGACTTCAAATTTATAGGGTAGGTTCAGCACACGTAGACGCAGGGAACGAACTACTAAAATTCCAAAATTCCCAATTTTTCTTCTTTTTTAATAACAAAAACCACAAAAAGCTCGAAATACGAAACTTTTTCTTCCGAGGTCTGGCAAAAATGCAATTTTCGGTATTTTTAGTCGAATATAGTTCATTTCGTGCATTCGAGCTTACAGATCAAAACGACGTTAAGTTTTTCCATTTCGGACGAGCCAATCAGCTGGAACCGTAGAGGAAGCGAGCGTCCTCTTTTTCGAGGAGGGTGTGTCCACAGCGCTATAACTTCCGTTGTATTGGATATTTTTGGCTGAAAATTTGTATACATACTCTTGAAGTATGTATAAATAAATGCTTAAAAATTCGAAGTTCTGACTTTTTACTGGTGGTTGGAAAAAATTCGCGAAAAATGCTTAAAAACAGGTCGAGTGACCTTGAAAGAAAAAACTACAACGGCAGCCCTTTGGCGGAGCATCTGGAACGGAACGAGCCCTCGACGCGATTCGACGAGTAACGATATCGAAGTAAGGGTTTCCCGCACCCGGATGAATTGTTCGAGTTGAGGCTCATTCGAACGTATTAAACACGAGTTCCACCCACGTAAGCCAAAGCATTTCTCGACCCACACCATATCGTTCGGGCAACGGCTAATGTTCTTTTTCCGGTCATTTTTGGCCCTCGGTCCTGCTGATACGTCGAGGGCTGAGCCAACGTCAGTTGGTGTTCCTCGGGAATCGACGATCCGCCGATTTTCAAACGGCGGATCACATCCAGCACGGAAGTGGCGATGGGAAAAGTTGGTGAAATATATTTTTGCGCCTGGAAGCTTTGTTCGGCGCGTACAACGGGAGAGTCTGCGAACATTGTTTCTCGAATCCAGGTCGGTTACGTGTTTCAGCAGCACCCGCACGGATGCCCTTCTAATTGGTCGCTTTTCAATTATTCCTTCGATTCAAACCAAACGGCAATCAACAATACCCCACGCCCTCGGGTATTGTTCGCGTTATGCTCGTTCCCTTTTGTTCCCTGCTTTGCGTCGCGCTGTTTACGATTCTGAATGAACAATAATCTTAACCCCACAATTTATGACACGTCGAGCCCTCGCGTCGCATTTGCAGCTCGTCACGTCCGTCCAGCTCTAATGTCCGAATGATGAGATCAAACCAACGTTTTCCACACCAAGATCCCAATATTTCCAAAATCGTACCAAATTAAAATTCGTTCACCGACCAACGTGAATAACAAAGTAACAACACTTTCTTTTGTTTTCAGAAAATATATATTCAGCACGTCTATCTCCCAGTGTATATTCGTCTAGACTGAAAGGGAACTGAGGGCGAGAATAAGATTTGGGTATTCGTCCGCACTAATCACTCGGGCGTACGAGAGCGTTGTACAAACATAAACAGTCTAGATTCGACACGTATCGCTCTCGGTATACAATACATTAGTTTTTGTACCCACACATATTCATACCAACAAGCCAGCACTCCTCATCCCAGACCAGACGATTGTTTTAGACAGTGAAATAACTGTTACAGATTTCTTGCAACTAGTTTAATGCAGTTTACCCTCAAAATATAGGGAAAGTACCAAAATTGTTGTCTATCACTCTACCAAGAGCCCCCTGCCCCCCTAATTTTTGTACCTAATTTTTCATTAGTCCATGGTCCATTATACTCCGGTGATCGTACATCATCTCCAACATCAGTGAGCTCCTCGATTTTATACGGTCACGACGAGAGAGAATACATTATTCGAAAATACAATTTTTGAGGGGGGCCTCCCCTTCTTGTATTACGTAAGGTAGTTTTATCGACAAAACAACCTCCGGAGCCGAGGATGCCTCCAATCAGAACTACAAGCTCCATCTCGACGTACAGCGAAATAACAATCGCTAGTTACGTACCGTTTGCATTGTTTTTTCCACGATTTTTGTCGATTCTAACTAGCAACAATTGCAAGATGAGGATATGTCGAGTATTATCCCTCGAATCGATACTCGTGTTTGCGCAATATTTGACGAATTTTGATTCCCAATAATAATTTTTGCCTTCAAACTGTTACACAAATTATCGTGACCTTGAAAAAAACTGAAGAGCAATAATTCCAATGTACAATTCGCATAAAATTCAAACCTACAAGCTTTGCACTATAGTGTGAGATTCTTAATGAAAAAACATGATAAGACCTTAATTCGTTAAATTATACGTTTCCATTGCGACATAAATTTGATGGTCAATGAAAATTTTCCCATTGAAAAAATAAATTCAATGGTGAACGAAATTTTCTGCTATAAAAAAATGTAATGATTAATGGAAATGCCACTGCATGGAAAATGTAATGCATTATTTACGACCTTGGGTAATTTGCAAATGGACTTACTTGGCACTAATCATCAACGATCCGAGTCGTGTAATCCATATCTAATCACGAAGAGCTTATGAGGATGTTTGAGAGATTTGATTCGAACGCTTTGATGTATAATGGTAGGTAATGTCTGAATTCGAATTGAGCTTTGCCATAAGCATGCTGCCGATACTTTATAGTGCAGTCCTTGGCAGAGGCAGGGCTGACCAGTGGTATTTTTTACACGCGACCGAGAAGTACAAGCAACGTTCCAAGGCCACTCTCGTCATGCTTACCTCTCAGGTATTTACCAACACGTATGATCGCCGATATACTACACCTGTCAGGTGTGTATCGGGCGTAGGGTAAAATGACACAAGGACAGGCTGAGCTATGGGTCTTTAGTCATGCGATACAAACGATTGTGTCGGCGCAAAGGGGAACGCTTTACTGTCTACTGACGTCGGATGAGATTTATTTAGCCACAAATAAATGGATACATGTACGCTCGAATGATATTTTTTATTGGACGTAGCGAATATCCATAGGAATGAATCGAGCAAGAGTGATCTGAAATTTGCCAAAATTATTAGTGACACCAGCCAATCGTGTTAATCCTCGTCTACGTTCATAATTCTTGTTGACCATTTTTTCACGCACACCCAAAATGTTCAATCGGTCATTCATTCACTTGTTCACTTATTCACTTATTCACTCGTTCACTCGTTCACTAATTCACTGTTCACTAGTTCACTGTTCACTAGTTCACTGTTCACTAGTTCACTGTTCACTAGTTCACTGTTCACTAGTTCACTGTTCACTAGTTCACTGTTCACTAGTTCACTGTTCACTAGTTCACTGTTCACTAGTTCACTGTTCACTAGTTCACTGTTCACTAGTTCACTGTTCACTAGTTCACTGTTCACCAGTTCACTGTTCACCAGTTCACTGTTCACCAGTTCACTGTTCACCAGTTCACTGTTCACCAGTTCACTGTTCACCAGTTCACTGTTCACCAGTTCACTGTTCACCAGTTCACTGTTCACCAGTTCACTATTTCACTGTTCACTTGTGCACTTGTTCACTAGTGCACTTGTTCACTCGATCACTTGTTCACTCGATCACTTGGTCACTCGTTCACTTGTTCACTCGTTCACTTGTTCACTCGTTCACTTGTTCACTCGTTCACTTGTTCACTCGTTCACTTGTTCACTCGTTCACTTGTTCACTCGTTCACTTGTTCACTCGTTCACTTGTTCACTCGTTCACTTGTTCACTCGTTCACTTGTTCACTCGTTCACTTGTTCACTCGTTCACTTGTTCACTCGTTCACTTGTTCACTCGTTCACTTGTTCACTCGTTCACTTGTTCACTTGTTCACTGTTCACTAGTTCACTGTTCAGTAGTTCACTATTCACTAGTTCACTGTTCACTAGTTCACTGTTCACTAGTTCCCTATTCACTAGTTCACTGTTCACCAGTTCACTATTTCACTATTCACTTGTGCACTTGATCACTTGTTCACTCGTACACTCGTTCATTTGTTCACTTGTTCTCTTGTTCACTTGTTCACTCGTACACTCGTTCACTTGTGCACTCGTACACTTGTGCACTCATACACTTGTTCACTGATTCACTTGACCATTTGTTTATTTGTTCATTCGTTCATTTATTCATTCATTCATGTATATAATTAAGATAATTGCCAAAACAGAGCAATTCTACGATTCTCAAACTAGATGGTTAACATCATCTACCAGCAAACCTAGTTAAGACGACCAATTTTATAATAAACAATACGCAGCACAGATAAGCACGGAATTTTTTCATCTAGCACTCCACTCAAAAATCTCGTTTACCGATTTTCTATTCTACCGTATAGAGACTTGAGATTGCAGCGCCGAACGTTTAGAAAAATAAGAAGGTAAATAATATAAGCGTCAACGCTGATGTCGATGATAACCTTCGTTGTTCATAGGACTCGTCAATATGATCTTAGAATTTATTATTCAAATACCTAATTTTATTCGACTCGATCATTGAAGCTACAATCCTCTGGTAATATTTATAACCAATAATAAAAATCCATAAACAGGAAGCGAATCATATTATTCATATCGCATTCGCAATAATAAAAACTAGTATTTCCTATAATCGAAATTCATCAGTGCTCTCTTCGATACTCTGATGATAGTATTTACCATCAAACCCGTAACCCAAGGAACGATTGTCAGGCTACTATGTACTATGATTACGACGGCTATCACCTGAATGAAACAGGTCGGCGCGTTTGATTGTCGTTTTATTCCTGTTCACTCGCATTCATTCCTTACCTCCGCACGCTCGATTCAGCTTTCGCATACCCGCGAAGTCGTCTGCGAATTTCACGATTGCTCGCCGATTTTTTTTTCTCGGAACGGCGGATATATGTGCCTGAATGACGGAGGAGCACGACAGACGGATGGCTGCGGGCGAGTTGTGGTTTCAAACCACACGCGCGAGGACGTGTTCTGGCCAGGTGTTCTGACGTTTGCGGATTCGTAAAGCTGTGGCAGTCGGTTCCGAGGCTTCTGCGTTTTTCGACGATTTACAGTCGCAACTATCTCACACATTGTATTCCGGTTCGTCGGCTTGTCTCCCTCAGCGCCTCGGATTATTTTCTCAGATCTGTTTGTTTCTTTCTTCCGATTTCTTCGCCACTTTTCACCTCCGAGTTCTTCTTCCATTTTTCCCCATTTTGGGGAAATCCTCAGGTTTGCTTCTTCAGGTTCGCCATCGCCATTTTGGCAGCTTGTCGAGTGTCTTGAGATTTTAGCTGCAAGTGTTTCCCAGATGCCACGAGCGAGCATCTAACAAACTTCAGCAGTGATCTCGCACCTCTGACTTAATTTCTGTGCTCAGATCTGATCGGACGACGCCTCGACGTTGTGGGTTCGCTAACGAAGGGATCGTTGGCTTAGCCAACACTTAAGATTCCGTCCGAATGATTCTCAAGACGTTTAGATTTTCCCGGGTCAAGTAACACGAGAATGAAACCCTATATTCATCGGACAAAGATCGAATGTCAAGGGGCATTTCGTGGAGACGCCAAAAGTGCCTAGGCTTCCTCGTCCAGCGAGGAGGACGAGCGAGACGACGACGAGGCCCAGGAAAGTCTGAATGTTGCGTGGATGCTTCGATCGTCTTTGTTCGAGACACGAGGAGAGAATTAAATAAATTCCCCCTGAAATAACCAAACCATACTATTCAAATTTCGGATCTCCTTAACGTTCCTCTTACTTACATTCTTTGCGTTAGACTGTGTCGATCCACATTTTTTCTGACCCCCATTCAATTTTTTCCGCGAGGTGAAAACGTTGGGACTGGACGAAGAGCTTCTCTATGTGCGCGTCTCGCGTGTCCGCGCGTAAAAATGGATGGGAAAAAATAAACATAGGAGTGCCGAGCAAGGAAGGGAGGGAAAAAGGGAATCACTATTTACGTAAGTAGGGTTTCAGTTCTCGTAGCCTAGAGTGATTAATCGCATCGCTCGTTATACGATCGTCTTTGTTGCAGCCCTCGAATACAAGAGGCATGTCGAGGCCTACAGCGACGAATACATTTGACCCTTTGGCCAAGGAGGCCACACGATCAACAGGACTTCGAAATGAGCGATCAGCGCGTTCGCCATCTCGTTGCTAGTTAATATCATCATCTCGACGTACGCCCAGGGAGCGACTCGGTATCGCTCGGACGTTCCAATCGCCCAAAACGAGTCGAATCGAAAATTTGTGAAAAACGAAACTTTTCTTAAGAAACCAGTAGACCTTTGCGGCGTTAGCTTAAAACCCAAATTTCAGCTCGGTATCACATTTTTTGGCACCGATATTCAAGAATTACGAACCGTGGAAGCCCGAAATGCTCAAAACTGTGAATAACTTCCCCATCATTTTGAGGGCAAAAAATACAAGAACGTAACTACTGGGGTCTAAGAACCGGAGGAGTGCGAGAAATGTAGTCGTTCGTTTGTTTGTTGCTAATAAACGGTTTTCCCCATCTCTTTCCACTGCAGTTGCCTTCGAGCTTTCAGAGTATTGTGAAACACGCGTCTGGTCGGCGAAGCGCGAGTGACGAATGGTAGTGCTGGCAAATTTTGAAATGGGCTCTGCATGGGATGACAAGGTTCAGAAAGTTGCACAATCGGAGCGTCCACCGAGATAATAATACAACACGTGGGCAAACAGGTCCAGCCGAGTCTGCCTACGCGCCGATGATCTCCCATAGTCTCTGACGATCGTACGTTTCGGTGAGTTCTCTATGGTGCACCTTACGTGTGCTCGAGCCTCTGGAGCCAAAATTCATCGGACCCGATAAGACTTTGTAAATAGCAATGCTCGAGGCTTTATCGTTACGAAGCATACCCAGCGTATCCAAGGACGACATTTTAGTACACGCGCACTTGTCAAGATTAACATTCTCGTCTAGTCCAACCCTTCTTCGGATATAGCCCTGCTATCTCCTCGCCGGAAGGCCCAAATTATCATTTCCGTTCAAGATTGTTACCACGCTTCGTATCAACGTGATCCGGTTTTAGACACTCATTTCGGAAAGACCGGATTCCAAAAATAATCCCCACACTTTTTTTCGCGTTCTACCCAATGAGAAGACTATTCGAAGCGTGCTGCTTGTGAGAATCAAATAACGCGCTAGAATATTGACCAACGACGCGAGTATTACGCGGGGCCTATCAAATGAAACGAAATCGACTCGACAAAGTAAGAGCGAAGCGTCGACACTCTGCGAGAAGACGCCAGGACTAGCACACATTTTAATTATTCCTCGCAGAAGTCTGAATCGCCGAAATCATATTTTATTTGTGACAAGTCATAATTTTAAAAACTATCATCGATTACTTTGTCACTGTACAAGTTCAAGTTAGCAAAGCAATACACCAAATAACTACATCAAACGTTAAACTTCCACCACCACGGAAAGGGCAATATAACGGTCACACTTGGAATGTCTCGACATCGCTACCGTCATCGCAAGAACTGACAATTTTAACAACTAATTGTCAAATTAAGATAAGTTATTAATTTGCATCATAACTTGAAGGAACTTGTACACAGATTTGAACGAAACAAAGAAAAATAGGTGTTAAAACTGGCTAGTCGAATTCGAACAATCATGTAATGGCGTATTTTATCTTTATCATTTTTGAAAATTAGTGTTGAATGACTGATAGTGCGAATGAACAGTTGAGAAATCCGACCTTCAAATATCAATCATACGAATAAATCTGATCACTGTGTCTTGTGAAACAAATCCAATCTAATAATTATTTTAAATAGATGAAATCAATCGTTACATGCTGAAAAGCAGGGAAACTGATCTCAAAGACGTTCTATCAACTCCTTAAATAAAGGAGTTATTTACACTTAGTTTTTTGGTCGCGTAGCATGGACTATTTTTCCGCAACCAACGCCCTTCGTATCGCTGTCAACTGCTTTCACCTGACACTTCAGCTGTCACAGCAGATAACCACAATTGGGACCAATCCGAATCACGAGCGTTGACTCCGCATGAAGAGTCCACGCTACACGACCGAGAACTGTAGTGCGCGAGTACTGGAGTCCGTCTTTTCAAAAGACCAGGGTCACAGCTACACTCTGCGAGGTACATCCGAGGAAACTCAACGTTTACCTCATTCTAATTGTCAGCAGCTACGTTGGTTCTTCCGTTATGCTCGGCCTCCACGACTCACCTAGCGTGAACGTTCTCGGTATCGCGAGACTCGTCGCGGCAACGCGAGAAGCTCTGGTTCCCGTATAAACCTCGGCTTTGTCAGAATTTCGAGGCACAATTTATTCTTATTTAGAAATACTTCGTTTATTCGCATGTCCAATGCTGAAAAATTGGCGCGCGACTGCATCGCTGTGATTCGCCACAACGAGGCTTCTGTGGCGGCTGCCTTTCTCGTCGTATATGAAAGTAAGCTCTATCCCTTGTAATTTGAAAGCTTGCCTGATACGTGCCGATAACAGAAGAGATTTATACCGAGCCAAATTACCGCGATACGAGCAGATAAGCGTCTTACGGTACACCGCCGGTCATTGATCTAGGGCATACGGTTCGTTATACATCCCAGAATCCTTTCGATAGCGTCTCTCCTCAGGGCGAATCTCGCGCGCCTTTTCCAAAACCGTTCCAAGATACACTAACGTCTGTTAGCACTACACATTTAAAGCTCAAGAGGCAAGTGAAAAAAACAGTTATTTCTTCCGTAAAAAAAAAATTGTTTAACCCTTACTGGTCACTCGGGGTTGATTCAACCCCAGCGGTTTTTCGAACCGCGCTACCTCCTAGAGTATTTGTGAAAATGGGACACGTGTCGTCATCTGTGGGTAGTTTAAACCATTTTTCATCATAAAATATCGTTCGTTATAACAAATCTGGCGTATCATTTTTCCGCACTTCGGATGTTCAAATAAATATAGTTTTTGGAACGGCCACTAATTTATTCTCACCCACCTGAAAGTATGCTATTTCAGATTTATGAAACGATTTTTTTTATTTTTTTTGCGCGAAAATTGAAGTCTCTGCATGGCTTTTCATGAAAAAAGTCATATTTTACGATTTTTTTTTCGACTTTTCTTTTTTGGTATTAAAAATTACACGACTTGAAAATAACTGGCATGGTCTTACGTATAAAGGTTGACATTACATTGTAGTATTTTGGTATAATTTTTTTTTCAATTTTTTAGTTATTTATCACTTTCCAAAGTGAGTGGGGTTGATGACACCCCATGTGACCATCACGTCAGAATCCGGAGGTGTGACCATTAAGGGTTAAACAAATTATGATAAAAGTTGTCACTTCCACTCTCCACCATAATTTGTTCGTCATAACGATCATCGACAAAGCTTACACTCCGCTGACACTGCGATTTTTCCTGCACTGAAACCGGTTTTTCGTGAGAAAGCGACGTTATCGGGCTGGCAAATTAAACGTGATACCACCACCGATATCCGGCTACCGATCGATGGTCTTGGCTTTTGCGAGAAAACCCAAATAAATAATAAACCCACAATCCGATATTCAACCGATAAAACACTCCGAATTAAAATGCTCGCAGACGGATTCTCTTATCGGTGCGGTGACCTTGGAACTATCAACACCTTCGTAATTGGACGTAATTGAATCTGAGACTTTCACGCGTAAAATTACGATCATCGATCCGGTTTCGGTGGCCGTGAGCATCGCTGGTAATAAGATACGTGCACAAATATCTTTAGCGTATAATGCAAATATTCATAATTTTCAAAAATAGTTTACAACTGATTTTCAAAAATGTACTGTTTTAACTTATTTTTATTTATTATTATTGTTATTATTAATTCTAGCATGTGAGATGCATTTCTAGAAAAACATGGCGGAAAAAGATCCTTTTTCATTTCAGGTCGCTTCGATGTACGGGGCGTTCCATTCGGAAATATTTTCTATTTGTTTTCCCTAATTCTTGGACATTTTGCCTGTGCCACTTGAAATTATAAATTGAAAATTGTAAACAGACAACGACAAATTTTAAACACCGTTGTTGTTAGCAACGAGAAAATGTAAAAATGAGTATAAAATAACCGAATAAAAATGCACAGTGCCAAAAATTGGTATTAACAGTGATTAATGGAAAAAACAACATTTTCGAAATTTTCTAAAAACGAAAAAATAAAAATAAAAACCGAGCTTCAATGGATGATAGTTGACGATGAATATTTTCTTTTAAATCAGAACAAGCACTCCCTTTGAGAAAACAGATTAGCAGCTTAAAAGCTCAGAAATCAGGTAAAAAAATATTTCTAAACAATTTTTTTTTTTGTAATAATATATGAGAAATAAAATTCGAGAAAATGAAATAACCACGTAGATTTTTGCGACGGGTGGAAAAAAATGTCAACAAAAATTTGGGGGACGAAGAATGCACATTTTTGATTCGCTACTTGGGAATAACGTCGGCGGGAACCACTTGCTCGGCAGCTCCCAGGTGTAATCAGTTGCGCCGCTCGTTTCTGTACGTCCTACTGGTACGAAAGCCGCGTCGAATGTCGCGGAAACTGACCAGCAATGCTCCCGACGGTTGATAAGTCTACAGTCCACGGTGCACTGCATCGCGGTGATATCGCTGTACAGGTTCGCGAAACAGTACGAACCGACCGCGTCGTGATTCCGAACTCGAAAAAAACCTGCTCGCGAATGAATGGCACCGGGCAAACTTATCATTTCATTGAAATCGTTCGGTAAAAGTCGTAAAGATAACCACTGCGGATTGCGCACCGGCGAACAACCTGGACAGATCGACATGGAATGTATACGCCACCAACTGCCTGCCATTATTTCCAAATGCAAATTTCATATTTCCAAATTAGCTATTTATTATTTATTATTTATTTCTTATTATTTATTATTTATTATTTATTATTTATTATTCATTATTCATTATTCATTATTCATTATTTATTATTTATTATTTATTATTTATTATTTATTATTTATCATTCATTATTTACTATTTATTATTTATTATTTATTATTTATTATTTATTATTCATTATTCATTATTCATTATTCATTATTCATTATTCATTATTCATTATTTATTATTTATTATTTATTATTTATTATTTATTATTTATTATTTATTATTTATTATTTATTATTTATTATTTATTATTTATTATTTATTATTTATTATTTATTATTTATTATTTATTATTTATTATTTATTATTTATTATTTATTATTTATTATTTATTATTTATTATTTATTATTTATTATTTATTATTTATTATTTATTATTTATTATTTATTATTTATTATTTATTATTTATTATTTATTATTTATTATTTATTATTTATTATTTATTATTTATTATTTATTATTTATTATTTATTATTTATTATTTATTATTTATTATTTATTATTTATTATTTATTATTTATTATTTATTATTTATTATTTATTATTTATTATTTATTATTTATTATTCATTATTTATTATTTATTATTTATTATTTATTATTTATTATTTATTATTTATTATTTATTATTTATTATTTATTATTTATTATTTATTATTTGCTATTTATTATTTATTAGTTATTATTTATTATTTATTATTTATTATTTATTATTTATTATTTATTATTTATTATTTATTATTTATTAATTGCTATTTGTTATCTAGTATTAATAATTATTATTTAGCTAGTAATTATTTAGAACTCCTGTTATTTAGAATAGACTGTTTTTGATCGTCGTACTATTCGTTAGGTGCGTCGGCACGTTACCAATGATCATTATTAGGTCGACGCTGGAATGTGAAACGTGGAATAATCTCCTTAATACATCTGAGATAGTGGCCATCGATAGCGCCGACGGAGTTGTTCCAACGTGGCACCTCGAAAATCATTGGTAATCGGGATTTGGAAGTGCGATACAAGAACTGTAGTTGGACCTGGTCCTATTTTCAACATCGTCGCAATATCGAAGGTGGTGGTACCCGATGAAACGTCTACTCCTCTACAAAAAACCCTTGTCACCTCCTACTATTTTGCGAGTTACGCGTGATTTCGTGAAAAGTTGCGAATGTCCTTGGAACTACGATCTTTATATGTTACGATAACTCGGAGCTTCCGACCGACAATGCGTGTACGCGTATGAAATTGCAACGGTTCGTCGCTGCCGTGGTACGCTGGCGTGACTCACCGGTACCGATTTAATGATAAGACTGCGTAGAGTCCCCGCGAATGTGTACCTCCTAACGTCCAACAGAGTCCGATCGGACGACTCACGCGAGCAATAAAAGATAACGTCGATGCCGCACGAAATGCAAATAATTGCCGCTCGTTTATCCTCGATGTTTGTCCATTTCCGAATCGAAAGTCCAAGCAATAAAAACAACTGGCGAATAAATAGCAAACGATTAAATCAACGTGGCGATGACGAATCTCAGGATTATATTATTATTATTATTATTATTATTATTATTATTATTATTATTATTATTATTATTATTATTATTATTATTATTATTATTATTTATTATTTATTATTTATTATTATTATTATTTATTATTATTATTTATTATTTATTATTATTATTATTTATTTTTTGTAAAATGGGCATTATCGTCAAAAATGGTTGTGGATCGATTGTTTGACGTGAACGAAAATTCTGAGTAAATTCTGAACTTGACCTGAAAAAATTCGAGAGGGTTCGAATTTTTTTGGTATTTTTTCGCGATTATATGCGAACATCGTAAACGTGATCCATGCGACATGACACTTTGCGCGGCATCGTTTCAGTCGAATTCACTTTCGTTTACGGGTATAAAGACGAGGGGAAGTGACAAATGTTCGCGTCATCGTTAGTGAAGTTAATGTCACGTAACACTAATCAACGAGCGCGTGGCTTCTATCGAGGATCGTCGGAAGACTAAGGAAATTAGGAGATCGTAAAAAGGCCGACGGGGTAAAAAAGTGTCGTTTTTGTGGGGTTTTTCAAACGATTCAATGTTCTCCAGATTTGTTCGTAGAACAAAAAATAGGTGGGGAAAAAACTGATTTTGGAATAATCTAATAATCGGAAAAGCGCAACAAAAAAACGACTATTTTTGTTTACATGGAACTCCGATGAAGATGTGTTCTTCTATCATGTTTTGGGAGTTGTCTTTGGAAATGAACTCGATTGACAATTTTGTAGACGGCGCCCAGAAATTTCCAAAATTCCAAACCACCAAAAAATCAAATTTCCTCCATTTCTTATTTTTTTTCTCCTAGCTGTAATTTTTTGCTTCCAGAAAAATAGGTTTCTAGATTTGCTCTTGATTTTTGAACAATTTTAACGTATTGCTTTTTATAGATCGATTCCAAAATCTTGCTCTCGACGTTGCGCTTAATTTTTGTGTATTCTCGTTCCTTATGACAGTAATTAGAGGTAAAAATATAAATAAGAAAATACAAATCAAAGGCAATGCGATTAAAAATTAAAAAAAAGAAAATTTGAAAAAAAGCAAATTAGAAAAAGAAAATTAAAAAAAAGAAAATTAAAAAAAAAGAAAATTTGAAAAAAATGCGAGTGACCTTGAAAAATAAATATTGGCAGCTGAAATTTTGAGGAACTGGTTTTTTGTGAAAAAATTGAAAGTGTGAAAAAAAAATTGGTCGCAGAGAGCGTATCGATCGAGATGAAAAATCCTGTTCAGACGAAGGAGAGAATCGGCGAGCTGCGGCCTCGTCGATCGCATCGCCCGCGGGTAGTGTCGTGCGCTGGCAACTAACTCTTCAGAATACGCGAGTGGAGAACGCTCACGGGCCGACGACAGGCCACGGAACGTGCATGCCTATAAAAAAAATCTGCTCGCCTATACAATCGGAACGTTTGAAACAGGCGAGCTTTTCCGCCTGCTTCACGATAATCGGTAATCGGTAATCGGCGAAACTTATATTTATCTAGTGACATTTTTTTTTTTTAGTACGTATGATGAGATGTAATTTTGTTCGATTAGTCGTCGATCGGCGAGAATATTTGTCCGGTATCGGTGAATTTGCCTGCGAGTGGTCCGATTCGAAAAAAAGGGCTCGAAGCATTTTTTGTCCCGTTGCGCGCGCGATGTACGAGACAGATCAAGCGCCGCCGATCGCAGCTTCACGTATCTCGCGCAAAATGAACAATGTGGCGATAAATATGTGCTGGTGCCGGCGATACGCGCGCGGAAACTCACCTGAGCGGCGTTTGCCAACAGATTTACGACGACCGGATCGAGAATCGGGCCTCGAGGATGGAGGTTTGTGCCTTTGCACGGACGAAGCAGCATGTTATTAACCCTTACTGGTCACTCGGGGTTGATTCAACCCCAGCGGTTTTTCGAACTGCGCTACTCCTAGAGTATTTGTGAAAATGGGACAAGTGTCGTCATCTGTGGGTAGTTTGAACCATTTTTCATCGTAAAATATCGTTCGTTATAACAAATCTGGCGTATCATTTTTCCGCACTTCGGATGTTCAAATAAATATAGTTTTTGGAACGGCCACTAATTTATTCTCACCCACCTGAAAGTATGCTATTTCAGATTTATGAAACGATTTTTTTTATTTTTTTGCTTGAAAATTGAAGTCTCTGCATGGCTTTTCATGAAAAAAGTCATATTTTACGATTTTTGTTCGACTTTTCCTTTTTGGTATTAAAAATTACACGACTTGAAAATAACTGGCATGGCCTTACGCGTAAAGGTTGACATTACATTGTAGTATTTTGATATATTTTTTTTTCAATTTTTTAGTCATTTATCACTTTCCAAAGTAAGTGGGGTTGATGACACTCCATGTGACCATCACGTCAGAATCCGGAGGTGTGACCATTAAGGGTTAAATATCGTTACTGTTATTTTCCAGCATTGGTTGCATTCGAAGGGATTTATAGGGAGTTTTTCTGATGCTGCCGTTTCGGAGAAAGAGGAGGCGGAGAGCACGGGCAGCGAAAATTAAATAAAAAGTTTTACCTGAGACGCTGAGACCTCCGACGGCGGAAGAAGAAGGGGAATAGTGGAATGTGGTTTACGGTAGATGGCGAACTTAATTCGGCCCGATCCAACAGGATCGCAGTCGAGATTGCGCAAACAATAATGCAAAGAGTATAAGTATACCTGCACGTGGTGCGGGTCGTTTCGAACGGTTGATCGAGATTTCATAATTCCCCACTGAAATCCTTCTCGGTGGGATGCAAACGACGAGATGAGAACGAATGATGTGATTTTTTTGTAAACACTATTGCATTTTTTGCATTGTTGGCAGAATTCCAATGACCTTGGGAATCTAAAACTCAACTTTGAGACGATATTTTGATTGGTTCAGCCCCTTCAGTCGCAGCTGGACTGATGTTGAGAAAATACTAATATTGCACAAATATTCAAATTAATTATTGCTAATGACAAATTCGTAATGAAAAAAGTATAATTTTCAGAATAAATTCAGGCCCAGACGAAATACAAGCTAGTATCATGTGAAAATGTGTATGCGAAGGTATGTCATACTCATATGTTGATTATGAATCTGCTGTCAAATTTTCCAAATACAAAATGGCGGATTCAAGATGGCGGCCGAAAATATTAAGATATGGTCACTTTTTCCTGAAATTTCGTATATACGGGTTTGTGAGGTCGCTGATTACGAATCTGCCGTCAAATTTGTGAAATTCAAAATGGTGGATTCAAGATGGCCGCTGGAAATGTTGAGGTATGGTCATTTTTCGTGAAATTTGGTGTATACGGGTTTGTGCGATCGCTGATTACGAATCTGGTGTGAATTTTTAAAAATACAAAATGGCGGATCCAAGATGGCCGCTCAAAATATTAAGATATGGTCACTTTTTCCTGAAATTTGGTATATACGGGTTTTCGAGGTCGCTGATTACGAATCTGCGGTCAAATTTGCGAAATTCAAAATGGCGAATTCAAAATGGCCGATCAAAAATTCGACATATGCTATTTTCTCCTCGAAAACTGTTGTACACCCAATTTCAGGGCGAAAACGAGGCTGAAAAATTTCGTGGCCGGAAGTGCTCGACAAAAAACCCACCTCGCACCATTCTACGATTTCGAATTTCGAATTTCTCGTTGGAAATTTTAAAACCTATTCATCCGCTCACTCGAAAAGCGTCGTGTGCTGCACTTTTACACCTGCTGAAGGCATCGCCTTGAGAGCGATGCGATTTCATAGTGGTCGAGGCGAGATCTCGCGTGTGGCGGATGAGATAGCAGGTTTGGTCTCGACCGTCCGATCGCCTCGTTCGCATCCTTTACGAAGCAGGAACCGGTCAAAAGCTCGAAAGACACGTAAGAAAGATCGCGGTCGCATCAGCTATGACAGAATCGGCGGACCTCCCGCTTCTCGTCGTATTTCACTCCCATTGACAAGAGGAATCGCGCGTCGCGCGCCGATCAGAGGAAGCAGCATGGTCGAACATGCGAAGTACAGTAGATCAAAACCGAATTCCAAAATCTTGTGCTCTCTACTCTCCACAAAACATGTCACAAACATTCACTGCAAAGGCTGTTACCAGACGTCCACAAAATTCTGACTAAAACCGTTTTGCATCACCAATTTAATTATTTATTCATTATTTCTCCTACAAATAAATAATTGTTGATTAATAACTCTTAATATTCCGAATGTACCTGCCTGTATAAATACGTACGACTCGGACCCACTTTTTTGCAAGGACGAAGCTTTCGTCGAGAATTCCCACGCCATTATTTAAGCCACGTCTTCTCTTATCTTCTCGTCGAATTAAACGTTGACCCCGAGGTTGCCCCCGCTTGTAGGAATTAACCTACAAGTGAAAATAATTCACGCACGAAGGCGACAACGAGGCTCGTTAATATCCTTCCTTTTACCACGAGCGACATGAATTTTTCATTTTTTTTTCAATCCCAAAACGCTATGAAACTCGTTTTTTCGAAACTTCGCGCAGTGGCATTTCCTCGGTATCTTTCAATGTGATTACCGACAATTAAACGGTATCTAATCGCGATTATCGTCTGTCAATTATCGACGCAACGGAATTGGGTCGTCCTCGCGCTAATCTTGGAGCCACATCGTCGATGGAGAAGAGGAAACGTAAAAACGCGTTTTTACCTAAATTCCCGATCACATTAATCTCAACAAAAGCTTTTCCATGGTTGCAACTAATTTTTCTGGGTTCCTCCAATTTTTGTGCAAATTCTGAATTCGCGTGAGATTTTGTTCCGCAGAACTCCATTGCTGTTTTTTGATTACAGTAGGAAACAAAAAAAATTTCGGAAATTAAAAAAAAAATGTCCTGGTACAAAATGATAATGGTTTTATAATTCAATCAATCGCGGGTCGCATAAAAAGCGGGTCGGAAAAAACTCATCTGCTCGGCCAGTCTGCAACGCTGCAGGTTTCGTCACGGTCGACAGACTTTTTCTTCGGATACTAATAGTCAGCTACTACTGTGACGCGAGCATTTGGGTCGCCGCCTTCGGTTTTTTGGGCGGCCCGCTCCACAACAATGTGGAACCGCGTCGAATCGCCATTTCAGCGCGAGGCGAAGCGCGATCGTTGGATTTTTGGAAAACGAGCATTCCGATCATTTCCGGTAACGTTCGCCTCGAATTTGGGCTATGTCCGACAAGTTGGCACCGCACTTTTGAAATTTCGTAATTTTGACGGTTGTTCCAGGTTGTTCTAGGGTTGTTCCACATTGTTCCAAAAAATTACTGCGATAGCATGATTACTTTTTGAGAAAAACATAAAAAACGAATTTTTGGGGTAGTTTTTATTTATCTACTGATTTATTCAATTATTCATCTTTCGATTTGTTTAACAATTTTTTTTTTTTGGGCAACGTGTTCTCCGAAAATCAAGTTACCGTACTTGAATTACGTAACGCGTTTCTTCGGCGGTACAAATTTAGGGGAACATATACTAGAGAGTTAATAATTATGAAAGGAGTTTGAGGATAATACCCTAAGATTCCCGATAACAAATTGCAATATATCTCGGGAACCAAGCATCTGAGCGAAACATGTTATTCAACATTTTTTGTCGAAAATTCGATTTCCTACAAATAGTTCCGAAGCTTTTTTATTCTAACTCCAGCCGTTGCGCCGATAACAAAGAAAATGTGACGATTTCCGTGGGAATCGGGCTTTCAAGGTCAACACTCCCGAGGCGGTTGAGGTTAGAGAAAAATGTTGGGGAACACTTTTGAAGAGTGTCTAATACACTACAAATTGCGACCAATCGCGATAAAAAACCATGAAACCGAACGGAGCTATAACAATTTTAAAAAAAAAAACGCCATGAGCTGGGAAAAAATCGAGAGCAAGTGCTCAAAACTGAAATTAGGGGCTCACATTTTCAGAGAATGTCCTGCTTGACGCGAGGAGCACCCAAATTTCAGGTGTGCGCGAATGACGAAAAACCAGGCTTGGTGCCTGATAATCAGTATCATCGTTGTTATTATTATTATCGTGTTGCTGGTTCTCCTGAGTTTCAGGTTCAGCGTAGTTCGAGGAGGGACAAAAATATCCACTCCTTCGCCGGTCGTTCGTATACAAGTTCAAGCTCAACAGCATCACGCGTGGAGCGTCTAGACTTGAGACGACATTTCATGGAAATAAGCATGAACTTGAGAGAAATATGCCAGAGCCATGCGCGCTGCGCCAAGCACATCTCTCGGACTATCTCGCCAAATCATCGTAGCATGCCACAGCCAAGTACACGGTTCGTCGACGGAGTGTTTTCGCCCCGCGTTTTAAATAGACGTATCAGGAGTGCACTTTCACGACACGGCGTCTCGGAGCGTCACGCTCCACACTCCGCAACAGCTCCCAACAATTATAGTATTTCCGTGCGCGAGGAAACTTACCGAAATAGAACTGGCGACGAGTAATAAATACCGTCTAGGTGCTCGAGCCTCGCGACTTGGAGGGTGCAACTTATCGCGAAATTTCCTCCCAAAATCGCGCCCCGGCGCACCCCAACGTCCTTCTACCCGCAGCGACGAGAGATCGGGGTTGTCGACAAAAATTTAGCTCCGCGCCCCATCGACGCCGAGAGCGTTACCGAGGAAAACCAGGCATCCTTCACAGCCGTAAACAGAGAGCCACAAATGCCTAGAAAGAACCCCGAGCACTTCGGTGACCGAAATATAAAGGCACCATTGTACCATCAAACTTCTTCGGCGTCACGCGCATCGGAACTCGACTCACTGCTCTACGTAACGCGGACACCCAACTCGTGACTCGCCTCGTCTGACCGGACATTTCCATTTCGCAGCTTCAGCTCTCATTGTTTGGGACTTTGTTCTCAGTCTCGCGATTACTACCTACTACACAGACTCGAAAAATTAGTGATCTAAAAGTAGCGCGGTACCCTTAACTTTGAACCACGTGTTTCGGATAAGCTCTGCATTACCAATTTAAACAAGTCACGTGACAAAAAACATTGCAGACAGAAGAATTGCTACGCTGCCACCTCCTTATTTTATTTCGCACAAATCGTCAGGCGAGCACGGCAGTTTTTTTCATTTGTAGTAAAGTACTCTACATAACAAATTACTTTTTTTTTTCGTTCGTAATTTGTAATGGTAACTTATCAATTACTTGCTTGAATTACTAACGGAGAACTCGTTCGTTGCTAGTTACTTTTTTCACTCGAGTTACTTGTTCACACTTATCCACTCTACACTGCGCAGTGTAACGTGCAGTGAATACAGTAACGCGTTATTCACTACTCTGGTACTAAAGCTAAAAGCTTCTATTTACACTAAAAGTTCATTTGCCGGTGTAAAGCAATTCTGCACAAGTGTTTTTGCACGAATTGGATGCTAGTATAGTGTAGAATACGTGGACGAGGTGAGTGTCGACGCGCAGTTGTGGTAGCTGAAAAAAAGTTGTTTGTGCTGAACAAATTCTACACTATGCTCGAGATAGGGATCAATTTGGCAGTTGCATCTTCATTTAGTTGGCCCAAAAAAAAGGTTACAAATAGAGTTTACACTTGGAGAGATTTGATGTTGCCAGTCGAGATTCTTCAGTGTAGAAAAAAGCTGTAACCCCATCCTTCTTCTCGCAGGATTACGAAGCATTTTTTGTTCACATCACTGCGAGGACCGGAATCCTGCGCACTATTTTTCGCGAGGGCCACCGCAGTTTGTTCGATTTTGATTTTTTTTATGTTATCGGTATTTTGTACCTACTCTTGAAATATCAGTGAATAACGAGTACGAAAATGGGTGTAATTTTTTTTTTTTTTACGGCGTCCAAAAAGCACAGAAAATGCGGGCGACCGAGGGGAAGTAGTCCGTTGATTGAGAAACGAATATTAGAAAAGAAAAGCGCGGTATGGCGCCGCTCTCGAGATTCTTGGGTCAGCATGCCAGAGCATTTGCTGCGGTCTTCCTGAGGAGAGTCTGGAAAAAATCAGCGCCGTATACCTACTTTACGACCCAAACCACGAAAACACGACGTATCCCCGCGTAAACACGCGAGAGCCCACTAAATATTTCCTAGACGTGAAAATGTTGAAAGAATAAATACAGTGCGTCGGTTTTCCTCGTTTTGGTGCAAAATATTCGCGGTACGCAAATTTTCGCTGCCCCGAGTTTGAATCTGGTTTCAGCGCGACTCCCTTAAGGAGGGGCGGGGGGGGGGGGGGGTTAATTCGCTACAAAAAACACCTATTATTGATAATTTTTTCTGTCGATACTGTTAATATCTATTCATTTCTATGATTATTATGTTATAAAGTGACATTCTAAGAATATTCTGTGGAATTTTCAATAATTTTTATGAAGAAATGAGTCGCTGACAGCGAATCTCCTACGACGTCTCAGAAAAAGTGTCCATTGCGGTGACACCCGTAACTCGTCACTGGATTATCTGATACGAAAACACCAAATTGAATTTGTTAGTTGATAAGTTTCTTCGGGTAACCCTGTCGAGTTTTTATTTTTTTTATCAATTTTTCAATTTTTCACAGAGCTTAGAAGTCAAAACACCGGTTTTTCATCATAAACGTCAGACATTTTGTTATTTGAATATATGTTAAAATTGAAAAAAAAAAAAAAACTCGACAGCGTTGCCTCGCGATTTATGTAAAGAAAGCTTGTGCAATATTTCAAAAGAATCGGTGCAGTAGATTTTAAGTAAGAGAAGTCACCGACTCTGAAAAAGCTAAGTGTGAGAAAAACGCGGTTAAAGTTTCAAAGATTTTTACGCCACAGAATGGATGCTTTTTTTTCATAAACTTAAACTGAATCGTCGATCCCGGCTCCATAAAGCGATGGGCTTTCAGACAAGATGTCCAATGCATCTTTTCGCTGTTGTCGACGTCGAATCCTGCCTTCTTTGCTTTCTTCAGCAGCTTCTTGCTCCGCACGTCTACGCGCGGGCGAAAATTACAACGCGAGACTCACAGCTCCACATCTCTGTCAGTTTAATTCCAATCGACTTCAAATTCTCACAGAATATTCTCAACGTGGTGTACATTAATAAAAAAATATAATTAAAAAAATGTAAAAAAAAAATTACCTTACTCCCCCCTTAATTTCCCATGGAGTCAGCCGCACCTTCGAAATTCGGCGGGCAGCGAGGTGAGTCGAGGAGCCACATGCCGATTGGAAATGTGAAAAGGAGATCGCGAAATCGAGTGCGTGACGGGATGTTCCAACATCTGCTCGAATCTCGCTCCCCGGCGATGCGCCGCGCCGAGCTTATTCTCCGTTCCGCATCCTGCCGCCCTTCGCCCTCGTATTCCCTGCGATTGTCGACGGGTGGTACGACCCGGCTATCAAAACACAATAGACAATTTTTCGCACGACACGGCGCGAGCAGCTCGACCGGAAGAATTCGAGGGCCGATTGAATCTCAAATTCATTAGGTATCGATTACAAACACGTCCAAACGAACCTCCCCAAATTTCGGCTGCCCCAAATTTTTCGGACGCCCCAAATTTTTCAAGGCTAACCGCAAAAATTACACAGTTCTAAAGCGACATCTCGCTGATTATTCGTCTTCAAAATCGTGGTTCTTGATATTCGACGAAAATTGTCTCCTCCTCATTTTTTTCCCACCCTATTCCACTTTTTGTACTTGGGAAAAAATGAAAAACCACGAAAATTCGAAGCCATTTCTCGTTTTCAAAACCAACACGTTCGAAAACAATTATTTTCAAAACGGACTACGCTCGTGAAATTTTTTACAGCCGGTTGCAAAATCGAATCCATGCAGCAAGCTTAATGCAAAAGGAAAATCAAGGTCAACAATCTTGTGAATAATTTTAAATGAACAATTGATTAAAAAATTGTGATTACCTTGGAAAAAATTGTGAATACCTTGGAAAAAAATTGATACTCCAGGGAAAAAGTAGGAAAAAATTGGTAGGATTTTTTTAAGCAATTCCTTAATTAGTATTTACGTGGATATAACGGGTGTAAAATTAGGCCGAGGCGAGAATAAAGTTTTACTAACAATTTATTCAAACTTTTTGGATAAAAAAATATATATTTTTCCAGACCAGTGGGGCAACGATGACCTCGGGCTAATTTTACCAGTGTCGACCGACTTTTCATTCAGTTTGTTAGCGTTTCCCAACATCGGCGCGCTCGCGTCGGTGGTCGAGAGTCGAGAATTTCGCGCGCACTTATTCGCCACGGCGGTTTCTTATCGTGGTGCGAAAATGTAGCCATGGATATTATCAGAATCGTTTATCTGAGTGAAGCGAGCGGAGCGGTGACAGGTAAACGAACCTGAACGCGACGCGTATCGCTTGACGAATCTGCAGCTGAAGATCAACGAACGGATCGAGTGATCGGAAATCGATGCGGAGTAAATGCTTATCGGTATTCATGTTCGCAGATATGATAATGAATCAGATTCGTACGACGGAAATTGTAAATACAACATCACAATTTTCTCGAGTGAAATTTATTTCTACAAATTTCATGTTCAAACTCACACTTTTTTACGAATCGCGTCGACGTCGACTTTTCATTATTTTTTTGAACCTGTTTTTCAGGCTTAGTTTTTTTTGGGCCTATTTACCATTTTCTTTCGATTTTTGTCGATTTTTCACTATTTTTATGAGCCTGTGTTTCAGTTTTGCCTTTTTTGGGCCTGCTTGCCATTTTTTTTCTGTTTTTTGTTCGACCTTTCATTGTTTTTTGAACCTGTTTTTTCAGTTTTGCCTTTTTTGGGCCTATTTACCATTTTCTTCTGATTTTTGTCGATTTTTCACTATTTTTATGAGCCTGTTTTTCAGTTTTGCCTTTTTTGGGCCTGTTTGCCATTTTTTTCTGATTTTTTTTCGCTGTTGCATTGTTTTTTGAACCTGTTTTTTCAGTTTTGCCTTTTTTGGGCCTGTTTGCCATTTTCTTCTGTTTTTTTTCGATGTTGCATTATTTTTTTGAACCTGTTTTTCAGTTTCGTCTTTTTTGGGCCTGTTTGCCATTTTCTTCTGATTTTTTTTCGATGTTGCAGTATTTTTTTGAACCTGTTTTTCAGGTTTTGTTTTATTTTTGAGCCTGTTTACCAGTTGTCACCGATTTTCTCCGTGATCGCGCCCGAGTCGTAACATAGGATCACTGCTCATACACCTTTTGCATTACTCATTTCTGTTTCAATTGGAGTCCTGCCGTTTTTCCGCGGCTCGTCTCGATTTCACAGCTTCGATATAGGTTTCTCTCTGTACCGTCAACATATATCACGTAACGGAAGTTGCTGATTCATATTCCGACAGTAACTCAAAACCGTTATTCCGCTCACCCCTCGGTCGTCGTGTGCTGGAAACTTCGAAAACACAGATGCAGCTTGGAGTAACAGTTTTTCCGCCGCATCAAAAAAAAAAAACCTCGCGTTTTGGATCGGCTCACTTTTTCGAAAACGAGCTCGCAGGATGCGAATGCTGCCGAAATTCGGCCGAATTTCCTTCGCTATTGTCGTCATTGATCGGGCACGGTGTATCCTCGTGCGGCAACGCGCGAGGATCTAATGTCGCGAAGAGGAAGTCCTCGAAGTATCTGCGTATCCGGTTAATTTACGCACGTCCTACAACCAACGCGGGGAAGATGAGCTGAAAAATCGATGATCAACGGTGCATGAGCACGGAAATTGAAGCCCTATTGATAATGCACCTGAGGATTGAGAGCAACGAGGCAAAAAACACAAAATTAGTCTTCTGTATTTTTCTGTGGATTTTTTGTTACCAAATTTATCGTTTTACTCTAACAAATTGAAGTTTGACAAGATAGTGTTGTATAGGTTTTCGGCACAGTTTGTCCCGTAGAATTTATTGGTGCAATCAGTTTTTCAGAATAACAACTTTTATCGTAATTTGTTTAAACAATTTTCTATACAAATTTACAAAGAACAAAAGAAAAAACCCGGGTACCTTTTTTTTTCACTTGCCTGTGATGGCATAGTCAGTTTGATGCTATCTGGATTGAATTTTGCTTGAGATTTGGCGTAGTCACTTTTACTTGCAATTGTTAATAACAAATTTACATTAACAAATTGAAATCTGACATAAAAAGTGTTATATAATCTCTCGTCGTGATTTTCTAGTAGAATTTATTAGTGCAATCAGTTTTTCAGAATAACAACTTTCATCGCAATTTGTTTAAACAATTTCTGATAAACAATTGCAAATTACTTCAGAAAAAAACGATTACTCTTTGTTTCTCTATTTACCTATAAATGGCATAGGTCGATGCTATCTGGCCTAAATTTTGCTTGGAATTTGGAGTAATTAATTTTACCATCCGTCATGCAATTGTTTATAACAAATTGAACTTTTCCAAAAAAGTGTTATACCAGCCTTCGTCGTAGTTTTCCTCGTAGAATGGATCGGTGCAATCAGTTTTTCAGATTAACAATTTTTATCGTAATTTGTTTAAACAATTTTTTATAAACAATTGCAAACGACCTACGAAACACTTGCTCGCGAGTGGCGCTGTTAGTTGGATGCTATCTAGCCGTGTATTTGGTTGCGTGAGCTCATCATACTTCCAGCAGAAATGTGAAAATCGTACGGTACCTACCAACAGCGATACGAGGTACGGAAAGGAACGCGCAATGAAAGGATGATCGATGGCGAATTGGAAAAAGTAACGCGTAATGGGAAGACGCTGCATTGCACAGGAAAGTACAGGAGTGATGGTAGTTATGATTACAAAGAGGCTGGAAGTTCTTCGAAAACATCGACCTGCAAAGAATTCGCATTATCTCCGGATTCAGAAGCAAGCGTATCGCGTTAGAAAATGCACGTTGGACGCGCCTCGTGACTGAGGGGCCGTAATAGCTTGTAACCTTTATACGGACTTTGAGGATGATCGACCAGTTTTTTCCGCGAAGCTTGTCGGCGACTCGTTGTCCAACGGTGCTGCGGCTAGGCATCGCGCGCAGGCTGTAGCAAGCCGGGAAACGACCCGACAGCTACTCCATTTCGAGGGTTCAGTTACCCTCCCGAACGATAGCAAGAAATCTTCGCGAGCAACTCGCTCCGTAGCTCGCAAACGAAGGTGTATGAGTCGTGAAAACGAATGGGCGATTAATTTATTTTACCGGCGGATATTTTACCGGTCGTACAGTTCTCGCGAGCAGCACCGTATCCGTCTGCTTTCGCTCGTCTGCTTTCGCTGTTTTTCGTAAACGATAGCTGGTATCACCTGAAAATGCGCGTACAGAGGCTCTTGGGGTCGCTGATACGAATGCGCAGCCAAATTTTAGAAATTCGAGCCGATACAGCCGATGGCAACTTGGAAGTATGGTATATAGGGGTTCTCAAGGTCATCGGTTCCAAAGCAATATACACCCTCGACGTATGCTCGACAATTTTTTCAAAAATGAACACTCGGAGATGGTTGGCGAGGAGAGCAAAATTGGGCTTGCAAAAGGTCTCAGATTGGGCTCGCGTTGTACCAAAAATATTCACCGCCAGTCAGAAAGATTCGCTCCGCATCCGACGAAGAGTTACGCAAGACGCGTCGAATTCGCAAAACAATTACCAATCCACGCTGACAGTTGGCAAATCTTTTACCGTTTCGAATTCCATATGCAAAATTTTTTACGACCGAAGTTATTCAACATCGAGCTAAAAATATTTGTCTGCTCGGATTTCGTCTCCGTTTAGCTGCCATTTTTTAAATTAGCACGTAGCTTATTAGTATTGTTATTAGCATTATTATTATTGTCAGCATTGATGTTGTTGTTGTGTTCAGCCTGAAAGAAACTTGAAGCCCGCAGAACCGGTGATATGATAAAACGGAAGCGGAATATAATCGAGGCCACAAAAACGGGCCGGTAACAATGACGACTGACGAGTTTTGTGGCCTGTCGGGGTCGATCTCGATCGCAGAGCATCGCATCTGCCGCTCCGCTGCCTCGTGCTCATCCCTTTTTCGCCTGCTCTTTTAATCCCCTTTCGACAAATGCATCTCTCCGAGTCCGAATCATCATCCCCTTTTTAGTACCTATGAAGTAACTTTGTTAAAGCAGCATTGGTCAGCTGCTCGAAAGCCTTTATGCAAAGTTCGCTGACAGCATCCCTCGCGCAGGGACGTGGCGAAGCGGGTTTTTGACCGCACCCGAAACCCCCCGGATCTTTTCTCGCCGGATTTGGCTGTAGCATATTGCCAACAATCGGGACTCGTCGAAGTCGCATTTCCTGCGCACAAGTGCGAAGTTGTCTCCTGATTTACCTTCAAATACCCAACTCCTTACATTTTTTGGTCACACAGTTTACCTACTTACCGTTCGAATGTGACGACCTCAATTCGGAAATCGCTCATTCCGAGTTCGTATTCGGTACCAGTGGCCCCAAAAACCCCCACGTGCCAACTCTCACCTGCGTCAGACCATTTTTGGCCCGCCATATTGCATCCGCCATCTTGAATTTGATAACCCTTAGCGCAAATTCGTTACTGCGACCCAGAAATCCCCGGTACGAAGTGCCAAGTCGATCGGTAGTCGATAGAGAAAAATGTGGCTCAGAGACCGAAGAAAACGCTTTTTTACGAATTTTTACAAAGTTTGGTTTATCTATTTTTTTAATAAATATTCCGCCAGTCGAACGATACAGTTTTGGAGAAGATGTGAAAGACGTGAAAAATAACTCGTTGGTAGCGTTTTTTTTTGTATCTTGACATGTATCTATGTATTTTGACATAGAATGTACAGGACTGATGTACAGAAAACTTGGAAATTGGAGATTTTTTATTTCGTTTCGAGTTGGATAGGAATTTTCAATTGCACATCCGGTGAGAGCGTGGAATTGTTGTTCAGTTTTTTCGGTCCAAGTTTTTTTCCCCGGTTCGTATCGCTGGCGAGGTTCGTTCTCCAGCGCCAAGTACTCGGGTGACCTTGAGTCGCTGATAAATATTCTAGGCACGTGACGATGCCGACTCGAGGAAATTATGTTCTTCTGGATGTACAACGCTCGCGTGCGTCGTTCGACTCTTGATGTACGCGATAAATTCACGTGTAATATCCACTTCAATTCTTGCGTACCATTCGAAGTATAGCCGTGGAAGTATACCCGTTTGTGCCTCGGAGCGACGGTCCACCGGGAGACAGAAGCGGATCCAAATAAGGATATCGGTGTTCAGACAAGTGCGCAATCCAGGAGCTTCGGTGACCGATGAACTAAAGTGCAATGATCTCTTCTATCGTTCGAGATAGCAAAGTACAATGCATCGAGATGATGGCTACTAAATTCCCAACGATTCCAAGCAAAGTTGAGGTGGATTTGGTGATCGATGAACGATGCCAGCATGTTCGTCGCGGTACCAGGATCCACTCGTTACTAGCATCGTCTGCCAAAAACTAGCAGATCTAACCCAACCTGAAGGATTCTTAATAGCGTGAGAAAGAATTTAATTTAATTTAATTTAACCACCCTATTTATCCCCATATATGTTGTCTTGTGAAGCAAAAGCAGCATCGCCTGGATCTTGAATTCACGTGAAAATTCGAAGTCTTTGTATTAATAGTGACAGGACACAGAAAGGACGCGGAGAATTGTGGTTGAGAAATTAATATTCCTTTAGGTTTTTTTTGCGTGGAGTAATTACCATTAACGATAGCAGTTTTCTGCTTTGTTGTACAGAAAAAGAGGCGATGGTATATCTATGTCGGATGTTGTGTCCCTAATTGTCACTTCTCGCGCGACGCTATTAGGTACGGAGTTTCGGCTCCCTTTTATGGATAGAGCTGCGTCAAGTCGCTAGCGAGAAACTCCGCCGAATCGAGGCCATCTAGCGGTGAATGATACAAAAATAAATGCATGTAATTTTGTTGCGTTATTCGTTCATTTCGGACAGCTCGGCATGTTAGATGCCGAGTCTGGCGAGTGGAAAGTAACGGTGCGATATCGATTTGACCTAATCTAGAATGACGCGTATCAACATTTCCATCTGCGTCAAAACGACATCAGAACCAAGAATGATTTTTCAACAACGGTTTGTGGTTGATACCTGTCAATGTGAGCTACGCCGACGCTCTTAGCATGCTTCGATAAAGAACTAGGGAGAAACCACAAGGATCGTGAGCTGAAACCTTCCGCGAAGCCTGGGCTGTGGGAGAGTTGCAACAAAAGCATAAAAGTTCGTACCATTTATCCCGTGGATACTACTACCTCGAGCAGCTACTCCCTACAATCTTTTTTAACCGTCTTGGTCACAAATTTGTTCAGCCATCGTTTTTTTATTTTTTATTATTTATTTATTCTTTATTAGACTTTTGTATATAACGGTTTACGAGACTGCTGATTCCGAATCCGCTGTTAATATGGCAAAATCAGCGACCTCGAGAACCCCTACATGACAAATTTCACAGAAGAACTTATCATTTTTCGAAATTTTCAGCGGCCATCTTGGATCCGCCATTTTGTGCTTCCGGATTTTATCAGTAAATTCGTAATCAGCGACCTCAAAGACCCTGTATGCCAAATTTTAGATAAAACTGACCACATGTCCAGTTTTTATCGGCCATCTTGAATCCGCCATTTTGAATTTTAAAAATTGGACACCAAATTCGTAATCAGCTGCCTCATAGGCCTCCGTATACACATTTTCGGACACTACTAGCTGCTATTTCGCCTTGGGAAGAATTTATTCTGAAAATTCTGCTTTTTTCAAACACTAATTTGTTATTAGCAATAATTATTTCAAATAATTAGGCAATATTACAATTTTTTGAATACTTATTGGATTCTTGGGAACGCAGGCAGCAGAAAATCGCATAGAAATCGATAACAAACTGCTCATGAACGTTGAAAACCGATAGTGTCCAGGCGGGACACTGGTCTCCTGCTGTGACCGAAAGGATTAAACTACACTATGGATGGCGACACGGCAAACACCCACCACAGCCAACTTGGCGTGCTGAGAAACTGTACTAAATTCGAAGAAATGGAATATCCATCGACATCTGACGGTTAATAAAGAGTGCAGAAGTAAGTACAATACGTTAGTATAGTACCCCAGCGTTTGTATACGCTTGTATCGGCAGCAGCTTGAAGTAGACGCTAAAAGTCGATGGGTGCTCAACACCCAGTGTGCAGGTAATGATTAAAAAAATTGATTATGAATCAAATTTTTTTCTCAAAATTTCATTAATTCTTGGTTAATCTCCAACCTTGGTATATAATCGGAAATGATGTATATAGATATGTATAATATATATGTTTATGTATATACATGTTTTTTCCGTTTTTCTTCAAATACGAATTATTTTCACCAATAAAAAATAAATTAATGGTTATAAAAAGGATTGTACCTGGAAGAAGATGTATCGACCTATATGGGATAATTTTTTGGTCAGGAAATTTTCGATACCGGCTGCGCAAAACACCTCTAAAGACTTTGGGTGCAAAACACCCAATGCGCAGCTCGAGCGATTTTGTGAAGTGTACATCTTGAGGGTCAAGATCGCTACGAAAAAATGTTCGTCGATCTCCGTCGTTCCTTTCTGAATAGTTTCTCTTAGCACCGGAGATTCTATGTACCGAAATATTGAAGAAGGCAGAGTTGTGGGCGAACCTGTTCCTAACGAAGGCGTAAGACGACACGCTGCAATCATGCCTCGCGAGGTTCACCGCTTCGTCAAGATTTTCCTCTAGGAACGAACCTTATACTTATTCCATAAATAAGATCAACGCCGTGGGCGTCACTCGATTGCATAATGCTCAATATTTATGCGCGGTGGTACTAGATTTTCAACTGCCATGTATGAACTACGTCGACTAGCAGACATCCTGCCAACATTCCGTGCGACTCTGCAACGCGTGCGTGACACGGATCCACGTCCTCGTGCAGTCTAGCAAAGCTCACTTGCAAAGAATGGATATTTTGAAAATTGGTAACAGTGGTTTTTGAGTACTTCCTCAAAAGCTGCCATGTGAGTGTTCCAGTACGTCCCGTGGTCTAGTAGGTCTATGGGTTTGGTCGAGAGACCGATGACACTCCCAATCAGTCGAACACCCATATGACTGCAGTCCAACTTTCGACCGTCTGCCATCTTTGTTCCGTTCACATGTCAGTTGAAACTTGCGTTTGAGCTGGCTGGATCACGAACAATTGGATAATTGGCGGTTGTAACGAGATAACTCCAGCCTTCAGACTTTTATTGAGTCTTTCATTAATGCAATACCGTTCAAGTGGCGCCGAGGACAATTGATGAGAACTTTCTTTATCGCCGTCTACTTGATCCGGCGGATAGTAATTTTTTATTTGTAAAAACGAAGTCGTTGGGTAAACATGAATTGGGTTGAAGTCAACGAGACATTTTTGCGAACCGCGGTGGAAAATTGCGAATAAAATTGGCAATTATCCAAAACGGCAGCGAGGAAGGATACGTAATAGGAGGAAAGAAAAACTAGGACTTCCTGGTTTATAACAGTCGTGGAGATTGACCGATGGGAAGCATGAAACGTTCGAGTGCCAAGGCCTGGATGCGATCCAAATAGTCTTTGGGAGTTATTGAATTTGTCCCGACTTTGGGGCTCCTCCCTTTCCAGACGCCGCGACGCCAACGTCGTGATTGTACAAATTCCCAAGATATCAAAACACGGAATATTAAGCGGACAGTTTCTCAAAAATCCGTCGACACCCGTCGAGCATTTGGTAATTAGTAGTCGCGATCGTTTACCGCGATTCGAATTTCCCACCGATTACTTTCTCAGCCCAGAAGCGTTTTCGCCATTAGGCTTCGGGCCAAACAAGTGACTGGGACGGACCAGAGAAACGGAAAGTAATACTACAACTTTATTTTATTCATTTTGGGTCGTGAAGATCTTAGTTGTTCCGTGTCTTACACCGGAAACCCTCTCACATCTCTCAATGGACTGTACTGTTTGCATTAGTTCGTGTTTGCCAGACTCTTGGCAGCCACCACTACACCGCACCAATAAAGCGCCACCTACGACCCAAGTCTGTGCTCACAAATCTCTCACGTCCAACCAGATTTCGAAGCAGATAACATTTATTTCTTCGTACGATGAACAATTTTCTAAATACCTGCAAAAACAATGGAGCTCTCGAATTGTTGTAAACAATTTCGTTGTTATTCGGCACAGCGAGAGGTTATATGTAGTTCCAGCGGGCCGAGCAGTGGCGCTAGCGACCGACGAGTACCTCCGCGCGGAGCGCCACCATCGCAACATGGCGGCTCGCGCTCTGCACTCAAGTTCATGTTTTACTAAAGGAAACCGCGCAAAATGGGGGGTATTTTTCGAAAATCCGGTCACGCTACTCGACTCCAAATAGCTTTTCGCAGCTTTTACCAAAAAGGTTTCTGATTTCGATTCGTTGTTTAGAATCCTGGTGAGAAACTGTACTCGCAGGCCCTTAAGGTAGTGAAATAGGTACCAAAAATTCGTGTCAAGAATATATGATTTTAAATTATAAGCAACGTTTCCTTTTAAAATCCGCTAATTGCTGTCGAATGACCAAAAGTGTACATCGAATTCATTCAGTTTTTGCCCAAAATTTGGGAGCTCATTTTCGCGGGGGTTATCGCAACTATTCATTTGCTTTTTCGTGTGTTTAGGAATTTTAATTGGTAGAAAAGCCTTTAAAATGTAATGTATTGGCAAATTCGAGTACTAAGCTCATCGCGATGTCGGTGATGCCGTCAAATGTTTACCCCACATTGTAATGTACTGTTTTACGGTAAAGTAACAGGTGGGTAAGAACCGTTGAACCATCTGATATACGCGCACCTCCGTAGGCCCGAGAGACACACGTTGGACTGCAGCTGTCCATGTTCAATTTCCAACACGTCTGTACGGGGCATTCCACGCGAACTCGCTTCGAACTTGGAGTGTTCTAACAATTTGAAACTCATCGGAAAATACCTCGAAAGGCACTCGTTTCGGATGGTACGAAGAAATGATAATTTTTTCATATTCAATGATATTTGTGGTGTCTCTGCCTTCCTTCAAGGAGATAAAAACTGTATTCCCCGAGGGGTGTGCTCTCTCGACGATAAGATACGCATTCCCAGCACTGGAATCCTGGTACAGTCCTCTCTCCATTTATTTCTCCTCGACTCTTTCAGAGTAAAAAAAAATTTTTAAAAAACAACAAAAAAAAGGGAATTTGTAGTACAGATGGTAGAAATGGTCGAAATTCGTAATCCTTTTTTTTGTAGAGCGAAGGGATGTTGCAATTTGCGACAAAGTAAGATTTCCGAAATTGCGAGTTTCCCTGAATAGTAGTAAGAATTAACCGGAAAAGGGAAATGGCCTTGGAGAGATTGAAAGGGTCCTAGAATTTCGAAGAGACCCAGAGCTCTTTTCTTTCCATGGTTCAAGGAGACCCAAACGGTCAGGTCGGGGTGAACGATAACCTAGAAATTCCACGCTCGAGCATGTAATCGCGAACAGAATCCTTAAGTTGTACGTAGCATTGGTTCTCATGACGCGTTTCCTTTCTTCCTTCCTGAACACTTTTCACCCCTGAAAATTCCTTTTATTTACTCGCGCTTTCGTTTCTTACGGTCACTTCCGGTTGCCAGCTGGGTAACGCATAAGTGTCGTGCAGGGAAGTCTTTTCCCATTTAATTTTAGCCATCTATGAAGCGCTGAATAGCGCGCGCACGTGCGCACCGTCGAGGGCCCCGACCCAGGGGCTCTCATAATTGTAACCAGAATTCGGAAGGGATCAGCCAGTAGCGATTATCGTTCAACGATCATCGAACTTACTGTCTTCGATTTCGCATTATTCATAACGGTTTCTCGTTGCGACGGGTGGAACATTACCATCTTCTAACAAAATGCTGCTGTAGCGTAGATAGTACAGCTACGATGATCAACAGCGAGACCACAAGCTTCGTTATGGGGACACGAGAAAGAATTCGAATAGTACAACCAACAGGGTCTGCCATTTTTGGGCAACTTGTTTTCTGACTCAGAATCCGGCTGCACGCTCTCAGGAAGGTGAAAACAGAGTCTGCTGAAATTCGAGCTCTCTGGAATTAATATTAGGAGGTGCCTCCAAAAAGTGAGTGAAAAAAAAAGCTGCCCAAAAATGAGACACGCTAGTAAGCGATGTGGTAGAACTTCTAGTGTAGAAGACGAGAATCATGGGGGATACTATTTTCCAAGATGTTCTGCTAAGAAAATAGATTTTCGTGTTTATGTCCGGAGTAGCAGTCAGACTGACGAGGTCTAGGGTCGTTGAGCACGGATACACGAAGTCAAACATGATTGCAGGAACTTCGAGAAAGTTTCTTGCGGTCTATACTTGGATCTAGTTAGAGGTAGGAAGCTTCCCTCGGAGGGGACACTCCTTGCACTTATTTTTGAATTTTTAATGAAAAGTCGAAGCACACGCATCACTTTCCACAACGCACCCTACGCACAGCTGACATGGAGCCGTTGCTGGGAGATCGTCGAGCCCTACCACTCGCAAGACTCCTTGGCCCCGAAAACCAAAAATGCATATCACAAACAGTTGCCCACCGTATGCCTGCTTTTCCTGCAGCAGCTGTTCGGATCTTGTGGGGTCGCGCGAGACGTGAAACATCGCGACTCGTCGATCGATGACTCCAACTTCCCGGAACTATATTCTACGAGGTGTCAACAACTATATTTCATCTCGACTTTTATTCTCCAAATTTCATTTCAATCCCTCGAAAAAAAATGGGTGAACCAACTGTGAATTTGGATCTATCAATTAACAATAATCAACACTAAATTATTGTCTATTAAACGAGTCCAATCATGATTATAAACATTGCACGAATCGTGTTGAAAGTATATCGCGATATACGAAAGGCATCCTCCCTGCAGCGTTAGATCAGTCGACTGTCGCGATCAGGACTGCATGCCAAACGAAAAATCGTTTTTGCAGCAGATCTATGAAATCATACCAGATTAGCCAGCTCTACGGCGTTAGAGTAATACAAAAAGAAGACTCTTGTATTTTTACTCCTACCCGTACATTTGGCTGGTTTTATGCTGTATCGAATTGGTGATGAAGCTTGAGATCACGCAGGTCTTGTGTTATTATTAGAATGGATTGCAGCCAGCCCCGCTGGAGGGGTGAAGTACTCACGGGCAGGGGAGGTCGGGGTAAAATAGTTTTTTGGAAATAAATGTGGCCAGAGTTAACGTCGAGTCCGGTACTGCTTGATTTCAAGACTTTATTTCTCGAACATATCGCGAGTTATGCCAACGGCTCTCGCGTTGCCAGGCAAAGTGCTCTCTACTCGGCAAATTCTCGATATATTCTGGTACATTTCTTCACATTTCTCAAGCAATCAACCGTTTCGGTTTTTATTCCACTCGGCTGTACTTCCAGCGCACAACTCATTTACGAATGCTATGTCTACACGAAGCCCCAACACACGAATAACGTTCGTTCGATTTCCAATAGATTACGGCACTCCGGAGCTGAGGTCTGTTCGTAGATGTCCGTTATTGCTTGCAGCCTTTTGGAAGCTATGGTAATCCGTGATCAATCATCGCTCATTGGCTTTAATTCACGATTCAATTTCTACAGCAAAAAACGTGCAAGCTCACAATGTTTGGTCTATTCCTATCAATAGAGCTTTCTAGAACACGCTACGCGAGTTTTTAGTTCGGGGTATAGCTTTTTCAAATGAGAATAGAAAAGTACTAATTATACTCTACCGATTCACACGATACTGTTAAATGTCAGATACGCCGCGGCACATGCACCTGCTTATACGTCTAAAGAGTGCGCGGCCCAGTTATGCAACTTACAGTACTTCCCCCCAGGTCTTAAGCAGTTTAGTTCAGCTACGAGCTCGTAACAATCTTAACTTCAAAGTTTTGCTTATTGGATGGAGAGAAGAAATTGCAAACAGCTTCCGGCGTCCGAAGCCTGCCGGCGATTTCAACTGTCGATTCGAAAACGAAGCTGCGTGGTACTCTGGATAGGACCGCGTACTAGAGAGTCGAACTACAGGTTTGAAACTCAGGTAACAAACCCATTGCGCTCCAGGCATGTTGAGACTGAGAGGTCGTTGCAGTACCTACCCTCGCAATTCAGTTGAAAAATGAAAATGAAGAATTTTTTGAGGAAAATTCGAAATAGAAATTTGGGTGCAGGTTGGGACAATAGTAGGGAGAGAAAGTGAAGAACGCGAGTAGGAGGATTAGGGATGGAATTCTTTCATTCGTCCAGGAACGAGGACCGTGGCCTTCGGAGAATTTTAATGGCGTTGCACCTTTTCTGGGAAAGTTCTGCTCGTAGTATCTTTGCAAACGTGACTTGAACGGCAACTCGGTGCTAGTTGATTCGTGAAGTTGAACGATTGCAGGGAACAGCATCGATTTTTCGCAATTAATATTGATTGAGAAACGAGGGAGGCGAGAGGCGAGGTCACAGCGTGATATCGTGCAACGGTACGCTCACGCGACACAACAACTGCCCGATGCCAGCTGTGGTCCATTGTACCTTCGTAGCTGTAACACGCGAACTGTAAAGCGTTTAACGTACGTGAGCAAGTTCGCGTGATTTACATGAGCACGTCTACTGCTTATGAAACTTGGACTATGTGGCTCTTAAGGTCGATGATTTTGCCATTTGGACAGCGGATTCGTAATCAGCAATCTCAAGAAGGAACGTGAAGACGACAGAGAGGGTTAAATGCAGGTGCAAGAGTCACAAGCTCAGTAGTCGGAAACTATCAACTTGTGGGGCCTATGTTTACAAATTTTGGCCCACATTCGTAGTACGGAGAGGTGCGAAGCGAGCGTATGACGCTGCAGTGAACTCGAGATACCATCTACCTGCGACTGCAACTTTAGCAACCGAAGAACGACGAAGTCTTCGTCTCTCTTACTTCATGCCCCTCGCTCTCTCTCTCTCTTCCTCGCCATCACTCCTTCTCCGTCTTTGACAGGAGTTCCTTACTTTCTCACAGTTTTGCCGCGTGTCATTTCAGCGGTTCTCATAGAACAACCCAACCCAACCCAAGCGACTGTCCCTGGAGCTTCGACCCTGGTGCAGGTATAGCAAGCATACTTGGCACGTCCACTTTGACGGTTCCGGATTTTGAGTGGGCAGGAAATATGTGATAATTTTAGCCACGCTTCCGACACATGCATCTCTGAAGAAGCTCCAATTTCTTTTATCGAATTTTCGTCTTCGTGGGAGCCTTGACCAAAGTTGGCACATACTTGTTGTATGGTGATAAGGATGGAGCAAATATTCTTACCTCCGTAGTTCTTATCGTTAGAAAGTCGGAGCTCTGCGGAAAGGCGTAGGTAAGGGTGTCCAATGATATATGATATATATGATTGGTTTCGCCGAGGCTACTGAAACTTGAGCTGTTTGTCGATGGAAGCCATAGCTCTATTTTGCATTGACTCTTCCCCCCATGCATTCCAAGCCATAAAAAGTCTGGACTACGAGTCGACTGTTGTAACCTATATTAACCCGGTTGGATTCATTTTTAAAAAAAGCCAAAAACGGTTTTCCAAAATCGTTCACCAAAAATCAATGGTCGAGCATCCCTCCAACTCTGCAATGGGCACCGATATTTAGGGCGTAAGGGTTGGGAAAACTAAAATAAAATCCAAAAACAATGGTAGAAAAAATTTTGACTCATTTTTTTGTAACCTTTGAAAAATTAATATTTTCGAAAATGCTTACAGAAAAAAGTAACGCGACTGAAATTGACCTCGAGGGATTTTTTGAATGGCACCAGAGAATGTGAAAAAATTGAGGAAATCAAAAATAAAAATTACCGATTCGGCGTAAAACTCCCCATGTATAGCCGCGAGAGCTCGTTGTATATGGAAAAGTATCTGCTAGATCTGGTCGAGATATTTTTCAAATTTTTTCACACCATCAGCGTTCGGTAAGTGGATGAAATATGAGAAAGTCGAATGGCGAAAGATAACACGTGGACTATCCCGTATCCCGAAGAGTTCTTGGAAAAGGCCCGTCAGAGATAACTTATATTACTTGTTAAATATCGTGATAACAATACCTGAAGGCATCGATTCCACAACCTTATTAGGTTTCTTTAACCCTTTCAGTCACATCGTGATACCAGTATCCCACCGAGACATCATTGATTTTTTTGCCGTTTACGTTTTTTAATCCTTGCCTACGTTTGTTGACAAGACACATACATTGCATAACTCTTTAAAAAAATTATTGCTAACAAATCTAAATTCATGCCACGCCGAAATAATAGCTAGTATTATCTGAAAGCGCGTACATCGAGTCTTTGAGCTCGCTGATTATAAATCTGCGGTCAAATTTTCGAAATTCAAAATGGCGGACCCAATATGGCCGTTCAAAAATGTTGAAATGTGTTACTTTTTTCTGAAATTTGGTAAACAAGGGTTTTTGGGGTCGCTGATTACGAATCTGCTGTCAAATGTTAAAAATTCAAAATGGCGGACTCAATATGGCCGTTCAAAAATGTTGAAATATGGTAATTTTGGTGTACAGGGATTGTTAGGTCGCTGATCTTGCAATTTTTACCGCGAATTCTTGATCAGTAGTCTCGAAAATCCGTATATAACGAATTTCATTCAAAAAAAAAACGATAGCTGAAAAAAATCGTGACCGAAAGGTTTGAGCAGTAAAAGGCAATCGCGTTAACTGGGTGTTGACTGAACGTAGCAAACGTCAATGGCATTATCGCGACTGAGAACCACTGAAGATGCACTTGACACGAGATTGAACTACGATAAATTACATCTCACAATCGTACGCAGTGCTTCTACGTAATTGGTGAACCAAGATCCACAACTATGGTTCATCTTTGCTCGAGATCGATCCGGATGTTCGCGTAGCATCTGATTTTTGTTACAGCGATTGAACAATAGAAAATAAATCACTGAATTTATTACTGATTTTCGAATTCGCGAATGCGACGCGTGAAATTAAATGTACATCACGTTCCAAATAGAAGAAACTTCTATGCTCCTGCCGAATTATTTGTCAACTATTATAACTACAATGTCGTCTATTCGAATCGTAGAATTGATTACAAGTTTCAGTTCCAATCAAAAAGCAAGAGCAAACTCTTCTTTTACATATTGTTTTTATTCAATGATTAGTTAGTTTATAAAAAATACGAAAATCAACTCTTTTAACGGCCTTGGATCTGTTTCGAGTTACCCATCTACTGTCCAAACAAAAAAGGACAGACCACAGAAAAGACTGCATTTTTATAGTCACCGCCGAAATGACCTCTTAACGTGGAATCACCCGTACCCAACAATACAGCATCGATGTTGATTTTGATATCGACGATATACATTCCGAGGAACTGTAAAGATAACCATTTCTGAAGCAAGCCACTTTTTCTCACCCGGACAGAACACTGCATTCGTGCAACAGTGACAATCGGTATGCATACATGTATATATACCTGTTGGCACAACTCTCGCGTAACGCGTCAGATTCAAAATTGTCATTTTTCATCTGTTTCTGATTTCGTCGGCGTTTTTTCTCTTCTTTCAGGTTTGTTCCAAGTTTGTCGTCGCTTTCAAGTGTGTGTACCAGCTTTCACTGATGTTTTTCCGACTTTTGAGTTGTTTTTTTAGACCTGTTTTTTAGTTTTGTTATGCTCGTTTCGCTGATTGGTTGAGTTTTCACAAGTTTTTGATGCAACTGTTTCACAGATGCTCGTGTACCGTGATAAGGAACTTCATCGGTGATCGTGCATCTTTTATTTTGGTTCCGTCTCGCAGTTATGCGTAGCTTCGATGTAGATTTCTTACTCTACCGTCAACATACATCATGTAGCGAATGTTGCTGATTCGTATTCATCTGACATAAACTCAAAAGCGTTATAAATCGAGTTATACCCTTGTTCCCTCAATCCCTTCAATTGTCCTTCGTACATGCAGAGCTGCTCGCGTGATTTCGACGACTAGAGTTGGAATAGAAATGAGTCGTGGAATTTTCGCGAACGAGTAGTTAACATCGAATGAGACTTGCAGCCTTAAAGGTGTTGGCAAAAACATCGTTCTTGAACTATTAGGAGTAGGAAAAAAAGTGTAAAAAAAAGGTTGTTCGAGTGCAAGGTCGCGTTTTTGATTCTTTTGTTTTTCAATTTTCAGTTGGGTCTACATCCAGTTCTAACCTGGCGGAGATAGTGCGGCGATAGGTGTATCACATCGCACCTACCTACTTATCTGTTTGCACGAATCTCTCAGGTAGTACACGCAGGCTGTAGCTTAAATTTTGGTTGGTAAGAAATTGCGTTTCTAAATGCTAAAGACGACCGAAAAGGTAGCCTTTGTCGGGATCGAACGCGCGACGGTTGAAAGGACGAGGGGCGCTTAGGAGGGTCACGGAGGCGCAGAAGAGGCGTGGATGAAGGGGGGAGGGGGGCAGACTCCTTCGGTGAAACTTGTCCGAGGTCCCAAGATAATAGTTTCCCACGGCCGCCGGGTAAGATGCATCGAAATAAACTTGAGGTTTTCAGGCGCGCGTTCGAGCTGCGAGCGCAACTTGGCTCCCCACATCGAGTTGCGCCAGACTCGAGGTTCGGATGTGAAAGAGGAGAATGATTCTACTCACGAACTGGTATCGTCTTAGGATCGATGGTCCCCAAGTGGTCCTCCACCTTGTCCACCTTTTGCCGCAGTATCCCGCTTCTGTCAGCTATCCTCGTCAATTCGTTGGTCAACTCGGCGAATATATCTTCGGCCAGTGTCAAGACCGATGCCAATTGTTTGAGGCAACCTGTCAGAGCCCCGTGTGCAATGGATTCCATTTCGCCGCCGACAGGAAGTATCCCCGGCGGCACATGACCTCTGCACAGCAGGCGCGGTTCCACTTTTCGCACAACGAACGGCATTTTGAATTTTTTTCACCGCAAGATGTTCGATTATCTCGTACATAACCTCTCCGAGCGTCAGAATCGGTTTCTCGAAAGCTTGAGCGCGATCCTCTTCGTTGTTGGTCGCATGTCGCGTTATCCCAGATCACCGCTTGCCAGGCACAGAACTTCACTCGCGCTACGTGGTAAAGCTACTTTCATTCGCAAAACAAAAGAATTAATAAAGAATTAATTTTCCACACTCTGCACACTCGTTTTTTTTGTTTTCCTCTTTCTCAACGTATTACTTAAGATTCCGAAATACGAGCCTCGTCGCACCGGAACGCGAGAAAACGCGAGAAAAAAGTGGAGAGAAAAAACGACTCTACGATTGTACGGGACGCGCGCGCGTTCGCCGATCGCGATGACCTTGGGGTTTTTTAATTTCTTGTATTCGATTGGTCGCGAGGCGGTTTGCGCGTTATTTCAAATCATCGCGTCGCCGTTGACGAACGGTCCACCCGGCGGTCGTGCGCGAAGTGCGGCTTCGTGTTGGGAACCGAGCGGTTCTGGCTGAGCCGGCAGCCGGCCGGCACCCTTTCAATTTCAACCTGAACCCGCTTTCACGTCGCGTGACGTCACTCGGGTGCCGGTTCCAACCTGCGCGGGCGACGGTGGCGCCATCTGGCGGTCGGAACCTGAGGTAGCGCGCGGTACGCGGTATACGTGCCAGGCGCGCGGTGCTGCCAACCGTATAATGGTGTCGTACTACGGATAGCGATTCGCCATCGTACCTGAGTGTACGATAATATTTGAATATTGCGAGATGCGTAGGATATTCCAAACACGGAAATGTATCCTAAAAACGTACCGTGATATAAGACACGGGGTTACAACGAGTAGTCGTAGAAAAATGTATAATTTGTCAGTTTGATATACAGGGTGTCCCATTTTAATGGACCCACGCCGATAACGATGAAAATTGACCTGTACAAAACTTGTAGGATGCATCTGGCACGATCGGCGCCACCTTCATGGACGCAGATGCTGCCACCTGGCGACGCGCTCGTCAAATAAACTCGAGGAAGATTTGGATTTCGGGTAATCACCGAGATCAGTGACCGAGAAGAGCGCGGGTGCGGACTTATCCACGCGACTGCAGCTGGGCTACGTAGTTGGCTTCTGAAAACGAAGGTGGCGCGGATCTCTGTAAAGGAAAGCGTTGGCTCTGTGAACCGCGGGCTAACGAATAGTTTATCCAGATGTCTCCATGGTTTCTGAACCTATTTGTTATGTTTGAAGATTACTTGATTAGTGTTTCCTGCTGAATAAATAGTATTTCTAAAATGAGGCGTCCCAATATTATTGGAATTGGTACTCTCTCCGTTGAGTACTTCTGGGCGATGGACGTATGAAATATACGTCCATGTGTTGACTACGGAGAGAAAAGATATTCAAAATAGAACTCCAAGTAGCTCACACTACGTGGTATCCAAAGATTACTCACTGCAGAGTAATACTGCATACAGTCGCGCGTGGACCCCAAGGAAGTTTCCAGCAACAGTCAAGTATCAGTGCCAAAATCTATCCTTCTGGAACTCTTGACGAATATCAATTTGATATTTGTACGAAGAATGTAAAAAATAGTTAGTCATGGAAATTCGTTGGCTCATTTTGTCGTATACTGTTTGATCGTGTGAAATGTTTCTGTTTTATCGAATAACCAATTGTTCTATAGATCGCGTTATCATCGACTTAGATAGATCGTCACTATTAAGACTCAGGATCATTGAACGACTTCGCAATCGCAATTTGCTGACTTGCTTGCGTCGTTTTTTATTGACGAGGTATATGAGGATATTGGAGTTGACAATCCTGATAAGCGAGAGTGGATACAACTGAGATAATAGATTGGGCTTGGAATTTTGGGAGGAACGCTTTACCGTACTCCGAAATCTACAAGCTTGCCAGTCGCTTCAGTATCTGTCGACGTCAGAGTATGATTACATCTCTACCGGTTTAGCGTCACCGAAATTTGCCGAATACATATTGGCTCGTTGTTCAGTGATTCGCGGTTTCCTGTTTTTACCAGAAATCGATCGCTGAAGATGAAGTTCCAAGGGAGCAACAACCGCTGTCTGTTAGCGATACTGCTAATCGTCAGTTTTTTCACTGCGGAGTGCGACGCTCAGGCACCAGAAGTCACGATACTTCAGGGAACCCTTCAGGGTCTCAATATAGTGACGAACAGTTCGAAAGAAGTTTTTGGTTTCTTGGGAATCCCCTACGCTATGCCACCAGTTGGTGACCTGAGGTTAGAGATTATGAAAAATACCGCTCATGCTCGTGTCAACAGATATTGTCTGAAATATAAAGATGAGACATGATGTTGCGCGTCAAGTGCTCGGAATAGTACTCTTGTTTTTTTCTGCGTTGGTTTTTACGAAATCCAGATTCAGCGCACCCGTCGAAGGCGCGGCGTGGAATGGCACGTTCAACGCTACCGAGGATGGATCATCGTGTCCACAAATCTACATGGACGAACTGTTCGGGAATGAGGATTGCTTATTCGTGAACGTGTACACTCCAAAGGTGGGGAATCATCCTTGAACACACGTTGTACTTCAGTATTGGGCCATAATTTGTAACGCGATCATTCCAATCGCGGAAAATCTGTGAGGTCATCGACTACGAGATTGTCGTAGATCATTGCTCCTTGACAGCACCTCGTTCGCTTCGTTGCAGCTTCCAGAAAACAATCCGACGTTGCTGCCTGTGATGTTCTACGTATACGGAGGCGCGCTCAAGACTGGCTATAATAATTCGACCAGATATGGCCCAGAATATATGTTGAAAGACGACGACGTAGTGCTCGTCTTGCCCAACTACCGCGGAGGGCCCTTAGGATTTCTGAGCACGGGTGACGACGCGGCACCAGGAAATTTCGGCCTCAAAGATCTGACACTTGCTTTGAATTGGGTGAAAGAGAATATCGAATTTTTCGGCGGCGATCCCAATCGCGTAACGATATTTGGCCAAAGTTCTGGTGGAACGATCGTGCATTATTTGAGCTTATCGGAATCTACGGAAGGTGAGAGAATCTCTCTTTGATATTCACGATCAATCTATATTCTCGATAACAGGAACTTGACATAGCTACGAAATAGAAAAAAATTATCAGAAAAAATAGAAGAGATTTCAAATTATCAGTTACCAGTCAATCATATCTGTACACTGATTAAAGCGCTGTAAAATCGATCTGCATCGGTTTTATCGGGAATATTTTGCTATGATTGATCAATGCTTGGCCAAACATTTCGCTTCAACCCAGAAACCGATTCAAATAGATTTCGAACAATCTAATACTTCAAAATCAGTGTTATTCGTTCGTATTTTATGCACTGCCTTGCCGTTCGTCTGGTGATGATGAAACTTTATCAACTTGCAGCCTAAACTTGCGCGAAAATTTTAGGCTTATAGAAGTTTCATGAAAAAAATTTGAAGAATCTTCAGCTTGTGTTATATAGTTGTTTAGAAGTACATAGCTCCGTATGTGTAGGTGCGAAATTATATATGATTATATATGGATGCATGAAAGTTTATATAATTATGTATAATTGTATAAAATTTGTATTAATCTGGGAGACTTCTTCTATTTCCAGTATATAAGCAGCTTACTAAAGCACGTGTCTTCATATCTAATCCTGTGGTCGATAGGTTTATTTCACGCATACATAACTCAAAGTGGAAATGCATTGCCATCGATGGCTTTCGTTGAGAATACAATTGCTGTTGAGCGAGCCTTCGAATTCGGAACCTACTTCAACTGCTCGTCGGATACATCGACTGCCCTCATAGCCTGTTTGCGAACAGTCGATGCTTTGGAAATGATCAGCATAGCGGAGCTAGTTTACGCCGTAGATTCGGATATATCGGTCCCGTTTCTTCCTACGAACGAGCGAAACCCCGATGGAGCTTTCATAACCGACTCACCGAAGAATCTCTTCGCGGCTGGAAAGATTCGCGATTTACCTTGGATCACCGGTGTTACTATGGATGATGGGCTAACAACGACCTCAGGTACGATCTCCACAGTCGCGTGTCATCGATAATATCCGTAGATCTCGTACGATTTTTCATCGCGAATGGAAATCTCGCTACTCCGAGTAATTTCTGTTCGATTTTGCACACTTCTCTGACCAGGAAGGTATTCAGAAAAAAAATACATCACGTACTCGTCGGTTGCTGTTTCAGTGTACTACGCAGATCCGGACTCAGTGGACGATTTCATTGCTGATATCGACAACATGATTCCACTCATGTGTGGCTATTTGTACGATGACACAATCGCCAACAAAACCGCTTATACTGCCGCCTTGAAGAACTATTATTTCAATGATCTGACAGCCAACCGAAGTGAGGTATGTTCCTACAGACTACGAAATTCCTGTGAGGAATTTGTCATATCATCACGAATTGATCGCTTCTTGCAGATACTGGCGAACATGACGCTGCTTTTCGGTGATGCGGTCTTCATATACCCTACATTCACCGCTGTGCAACAATTCTTAGCGGTAGCCACGAGTCCAGTATACTTGTACAACTTCAATTACTTGGGAGTATTTTCGTACAGCTACATCTATGCTGGAACGTACGAGGTGTTCGGCGTGGCGCACGGAGACGACATAATCTATCGTTTTCCACAAACCGAGGCAATTTTCTCCGGTTCCAACGACACCATGTCCGCCACTGATATGGAAATGGTGGATATCGCCGTAGAATTGTGGACCTCGTTTGCGATCAACGGGTACGTGAAACACGAACAGCAACAACACTCCTTTGGCTCTAGCATCGGATCCAAGAATTCACTTTCAGAACGGAATCAACGACTTTCCCGTCATAAGTTGACTCGTTGTATTCCTCCCTCTTAGAGTGATCAAAACTGTGGCATGACTAGCTCAACTGCCGAAATGCCAGGCCGTTGAAATCAAGTGACGTTTGGGGATCCCCTGAGTAGGATCCTAGCGTTAATATTGAAGTTTATGGATCTATGATGATTATTCTTATTATTATTATTCGTTATGATACATAATTATCAAACTTCAGGTCAAGTACTTTGAGGCGGGATACAGTTGACCGTGAATTATTACGTTTCGACAGGACGCCCAGCAGTTCGGCTCTGGTTCGTTCTACGTGGGAGCCATATTCGGCAGCGTACAGCTTCATCCAAATTGGAAATCGTTCCGACGTGACGGTTTCGATCGAAAGTGACTTCTTCTCCGAGCGAATGCGGTTTTGGGACGAGTTGACTTCTTCCTTCGCGGTAGAAGCATCATCTGCCGTGGCGTTTACCTCCGGCTCGAGGCTTCTGGCGTTGATCGTTTGCTCGAGCATCGTCCTCCTAGCGAGCAGGCTTCAGTCGATCGGAAATGACGAATAATCACGAGGGTGACTTGGCTCACGTGCCGTGCAGCGAGGGAATTTGGTGATTCGTGAATATCTCGCGTTTTCGAAATTCGGAGAGTTTATTGCATTGTTATTAATTCCTCGCGCGCATCTCTGGATGTGTACCAACGATGGAGTACCCGAGTCTGATAGACCAGATGAGGCCCTGACACTACGAGAACAGCTGATGGTTTCAGATTCTTTCACGGACCAGCAGTGTTGAGAATTCACACCGAAATAAGTGCAGTAGCTGTATTTTCGTTCCGGTGTAACTTCTTAGCGGTACACGATGAAGATTTATCAAAACAGCGTAGATATTTCCCGAAGCTATCGGCTCAACGCTAGTGATATCTCCGGTTTGCGCGTCAATCGCACTTCCGAGTGATCTATGAAACGTAAAATCATGTTTATTCACGAGCAATTCTGTGTTTATTTATAAAAAAATGTATGACTATTTATAAACAAATTGTTATGTATTCATAAATAAATAGGGTAATATTACCTGAAGCTCTGCGCAAAAAATTTTCGTGCATGTATCTCTGCGGGGTTGTTTATTCAGTGATTCGAAAATGAAGCCCACTTGACGTGTGTTACAATAAAGCATCTATCAAATTACGTGTCGTTTCTCGTTCACCTCATCGCGAAATCCTATTTATCAAGTAACCGAATGTTCTATTGGTCGCGTTATCATCGACTTAGATATACCGTCAATATCAAGACACATGATCATTGAATAACCTCGCGAATCACAGTCTGCTTAATTACCTGCCCTGTTTGTTATTATCGACGTGTGTTAGAATCAACGGAGTTAACAATCCTGATAAGCAAGTGTGGATAAAACTGAGATAATAGATTGGACTTGGACGTTTGGGAGGAACATTTTGCCGTACTCAGAAATTTACGAGCTTGCCAGTCGTTTCAGTATCTGTCAACATCGAAGTATGATCAAATCTCTACCGGTTTAGCGTCACCGAATTTCGCCGAATACATATTGGCTCGTTGTACAGTGATTCGCGGTTTCCTGTTTTTACCAGAAATCGATCGCTGAAGATGAAGTTCCAAGGGAGCAACAACCGCTGTCTGTTAGCGATACTGCTAATCGTCAGTTTTTTCACTGCGGAGTGCGACGCTCAGGCACCAGAAGTCACGATACTTCAGGGAACCCTTCAGGGTCTCACTATAGTGACGAACAGTTCGAAAGAAGTTTTTGGTTTCTTGGGAATCCCCTACGCTTCGCCACCAGTTGGTGACCTGAGGTTAGAGATTAAAGTTCACGATGAATGTTCGAAATGTTCGTTTCAAAAAACGATACCACAAGGAGCTATAGACCTGTGTCGGTTTTTTTCATTTCAATGACCTTGTACATCATGAGTCACTTTATTATACTCGCTGCTTATATCCCTCTTATCATATTATCGCGGACAACGATTCTGCACATTCGTTCAGCAAAATTTCGATAAATATGAAGCGATAGCTTGGGCTCAAATGCTTTTCTCAGGGCCAATGATACTCAAAGTTTGAATGTAATAATCCTCTTACACTGGTCCTCTAAATTCTTCGCCAAGTGAATTACACTTCTTCAAGCTCGTACTAATGCCAAAAATGAAATCATGAGACAACAAAAGAGAGTTGTCACAATCTTTCTAACGTATACTATTATTCCATTGCCATTCCATTCGAATGACTTGGTTAATACGTACAAGGCCGTGATTAGGAAATCCTATCATATACGTTTGAAAAAATACCGCTCATGCTCGTGTAAACAGATATTGTCGGAAATATAAAGATGAGACATGATAATGCGCGGCAAGTGCTCGGAATAGTACTCTGGTTTTTATTGCGTTGGTCTTCACAAAATCCAGATTCAGCGCTCCCGTCGAAGCCGCGGCATGGAATGGCACGTTCAACGCTACCGAGGATGGATCATCGTGTCCACAAATCTACATGGACGCACTGTTCGGAAATGAGGATTGCTTATTCGTGAACGTGTACACTCCAAAGGTGGGGAATCATCCTTGAACACAAGTTGTACTTTAGTATTGGCCCATAATTTGTAACGCGATCGTTCCAATCGCGGAAAATCTGTGAGGTCATCGACTACGAGATTGTCGTAGATCATTGCTCCTTGACAGCACCTCTTTCGCTTCGTTGCAGCTTCCGGAAAACAATTCGACGTTGCTGCCTGTAATGTTTTACGTATACGGAGGAGCTTTCAGGACTGGCTATCATAATTCGACCAGATATGGCCCAGGATATATGTTGAAAGACGACGACGTAGTGCTCGTCTTGCCCAACTACCGCGGAGGGCCCTTAGGATTTCTGAGCACGGGTGACGACGCGGCACCAGGAAATTTTGGCCTCAAAGATCTGACACTTGCTTTGAATTGGGTGAAAGAGAATATCGCATTTTTCGGCGGCGATCCCAATAATGTAACGATATTTGGCCAAAGTTCTGGCGGAATGATCGTGCATTATTTGAGCTTATCGGAATCTACGGAAGGTGAGAGAAGTTCTCTTTGATATTCACGATCAATTTTCATTCCCACGCGTCCAAGGCACGTATCTTCATGTCTGATCTTGTTGTTTGATAGGTCTGTTTCACGCTTACATATCTCAAAGTGGATCTGCATTGGCATCCATAGCTTTCGTTGAGAATACAATTGCTGTTGAGCGAGCCTTCAGATTCGGCAGTTACTTCAACTGCTCGTCGGATACATCGACTGCCCTCATAGCCTGTTTGCGAACAGTCGATGCTTTGGAAATGATCAGCATAGCGGATTTAATTTACGTCGTGGATTTGGACGTATCGATCCCGTTTCTTCCTACGAACGAGCAAAACCCCGATGGAGCTTTCATAACCGACTCACCGAAAAATCTCCTGGCGGCTGGCAAGATTCGCGATTTACCTTGGATCACCGGTGTTACTATGGATGATGGGCTGTCAACGACCTCAGGTACGATCGCCACAGTCGCGTGTCATCGATAATATCCGTTGATCTCGTACGATTTCTCATCGCGAATGGAAATCTCGCGTAATTTCTTCGCGTAAATTACTTCGAGTAATTTCGATTCGATTTTGCACCCGTCTTTGACCAGGAAGATATTTCGAAAAAAAATACATCACGTACTCGTCGGTTGCTGTTTCAGTGTACTACGCAGATCCGGACTCAGTGGACGATTTCATTGCTGATATCGACAACATGATTCCACTCATGTGTGGCTATTTGAACGATGGCACAATCGCCAACAAAACCGCTTATACTGCCGCCTTGAAGAACTATTATTTTAATGATTTGACGGCCAACCGAAGTGAGGTATGTTCCTACAGACTACGAAATTCCTCTGAGGAATTTGTCATATCATCACGAATTGATCGCTTCTTGCAGATACTGGCGAACATGACGCTGCTTTTCGGTGATGCGGTCTTCATATACCCTACATTCACCGCTGTGCAACAATTCTTAGCGGTAGCCACGAGTCCAGTATACTTGTACAACTTCAATTACTTGGGAGTATTTTCGTACAGCTACATCTATGCTGGAACGTACGAGGTGTTCGGCGTGGCGCACGGAGACGACATAATCTATCGTTTTCCACAAACCGAGGCAATTTTCTCCGGTTCCAACGACACCATGTCCGCCACTGATATGGAAATGGTGGATATCGCCGTAGAATTGTGGACCTCGTTTGCGATCAACGGGTACGTGAAACACGAACAGCAACAACACTCCTTTGGCTCTAGCATCGGATCCAAGAATTCACTTTCAGAACGGAATCAACGACTTTCCCGTCATAAGTTGACTCGTTGTATTCCTCCCTCTTAGAGTGATCAAAACTGTGGCATGACTAGCTCAACTGCCGAAATGCCAGGCCGTTGAAATCAAGTGACGTTTGGGGATCCCCTGAGTAGGATCCTAGCGTTAATATTGAAGTTTATGGATCTATGATGATTATTCTTATTATTATTATTCGTTATGATACATAATTATCAAACTTCAGGTCAAGTACTTTGAGGCGGGATACAGTTGACCGTGAATTATTACGTTTCGACAGGACGCCCAGCAGTTCGGCTCTGGTTGGTTCTACGTGGGAGCCATATTCGGCAGCGTACAGCTTCATCCAAATTGGAAATCGTTCCGACGTGACGGTTTCGATCGAAAGTGACTTCTTCTCCGAGCGAATGCGGTTTTGGGACGAGTTGACTTCTTCCTTCGCGGTAGAAGCATCATCCGCCGTGGCGTTTACCTCCGGCTCGAGGCTTCTGGCGTTGATCGTTTGCTCGAGCATCGTCCTCCTAGCGAGCAGGCTTCAGTCGTTCGGAAATGACGAATAATCGCGAGGGTGACTTGGCTCACGTGCCGTGCAGCGAGGGAATTTGGGGATTCCTGAATATCTCGCGTTTTCGAAATTCGGAGAGTTTATTGCATTGTTATTAATTCCTCGCGCGCATCTCTGGATGTGTACCAACGATGGAGTACCCGAGTCTGATAGACGAGATGAGGCCCTGACACTACGAGAACAGCTGATGGTTTCAGATTCTTTCACGGACCAGCAGTGTTGAGAATTCACACCGAAGTAAGTGCAGTAGCTGTATTTTCGTTCCGGTGTAACTTCTTAGCGGTACACGATGAAGATTTATCGAAACAGCGTAGATATTTCCCGAAGCTATCGGCTCAACGCTAGTGATATCTCGGGTTTCCGCGTCAATCGCACTTCCGAGTGATCTATGAAACGTAGATTTATGTCTATTCACGAGCAAATCTATGTTTATTCATGAGAAAATGTATGATTATATGTGAACAAATTGTTATGTATTCATAAATAAATAGGAAATTCGAAATTCACTTAAATTGAGTCTGAATCCGTTTGCTTCATTGCATTTCGAATTCAATGACACCTCGCCAGTTAATTCTTCCAAGTGATAACGAGTCACGTTTTTCAGATGACCTTGAACATTCGTGTAAGCACCTGTCATGTTGGACGCACATTCATGAGCTCCGACCCAGAAACTACATTCCTGCGGTGGCGTATTTTGCAACGTGGAAAAAAAGCAAATTCTATGAGTATCGCCATCGCACGTGTTTGCCATGGATAAGCTTTGAGAAACGATTGTTCTGTATAGGTACAGTTGAACAGAACATTGGAGAGGCATGAGTCGTCGATCGTAAATACGTCAAATCGACTCGATAATTTCCGATCGCCTCACTCATGGATATCAAATTACGAAAGATATGATCAGTGATAAGAGAATTCGTAGCTTGTTATGCAATCTACGATGCCTTCTCCCACAGCTGCGAATGGATCAAGTTCGAGAGCTCTGTATTTCATTGCCAAACTCTATCGTTCTGGAGCTCTTGACGAAAATCGATTCGATGTTTGTAAGAAGCGTGCAGAAAATAGTCCATTATCGAAATTCGTTGGCTCATTTTTTCGTTTACCGTTTAATCGTGTGGAATGTCTTTGGTTCATCAAGTAACCGGATGTTCTATCGGTCGCGTTATCATCGACATAGACATACCGCCAATATCAAGACACACGATCATTGAATAACCGCGAGAAGCACAGTTTGCTGAACTGTCTGCCTTGTTTCTCATTACCGGCGAACGTTAGAATCGTCGGAGTTAACGATCCTGATAAGCAACTGTGGATAAAACTGAGATAATAGATTGGACTTGGACGTTTGGGAGGAACATTTTACCGTACTCAGAAATCTACAAGCTTGCCAGTCGTTTCAGTATGTGTCAACGTCGAAGTATGATCACATCTCTACCGGTTTAGCGTCACCGAATTTTGCCGAATACATATTGGCTCGTTGTACAGTGATTCGCGGTTTCCTGTTTTTACCAGAAATCGATCGCTGAAGATGAAGTTCCAAGGGAGCAACAACCGCTGTCTGTTAGCGATACTGCTAATCGTCAGTTTTTTCACTGCGGAGTGCGACGCTCAGGCACCAGAAGTCACGATACTTCAGGGAACCCTTCAGGGTCTCACTATAGTGACGAACAGTTCGAAAGAAGTTTTTGGTTTCTTGGGAATCCCCTACGCTTCGCCACCAGTTGGTGACCTGAGGTTAGAGATTATGAAGAATACGGCTCATGCTCGTGTCAACAGATATTTTCTGAAATATAAAGATGAGACATGATATTGCGCGTCAAGTGCTCGGAATAGTATTCTTGTTTTTTTCTGTGTTGGTTTTCACGAAATCCAGATTCAGCGCTCCCGTCGAAGCCGCGGCGTGGAATGGCACGTTCAACGCTACCGAGGATGGATCATCGTGTCCACAAATCTACATGGACGAACTGTTCGGAAATGAGGATTGCTTATTCGTGAACGTGTACACTTCAAAGGTGGGGAATCGTCCTTGAACACACGTTGTACTTCAGTATTGGGCCATAATTTGTAACGCGATCGTTCCAATCGCGGAAAATCTGTGAGGTCATCGACTACGAGATTGTCGTAGATCATTGCTCCTTGACAGCACCTCTTTCGCTTCGTTGCAGCTTCCAGAAAACAATTCGACGTTGCTGCCTGTGATGTTCTACGTATACGGAGGAGCTTTCAGGACTGGCTATCATAATTCGACCAGATATGGCCCAGGATATATGTTGAAAGACGACGACGTAGTGCTCGTCTTGCCCAACTACCGCGGAGGGCCCTTAGGATTCCTGAGCACGGGCGACGAGGTGGCACCAGGAAACTTCGGCCTCAAAGATCTGACATTTGCTTTGAATTGGGTGAAAGAGAATATTGAATTTTTCGGCGGCGATCCCAATCGTGTAACGATATTTGGCCAAAGTTCTGGCGGGATGATCGTGCAATATTTGAGCTTATCGGAATCTACGGAAGGTGAGAGAATCTCTCTTCGATATTCACGATCAATCTTCATTCCCACGCGTCCAAGGTAGCTCCAAAGTAATTTTCAAAATCCAACACTTTCATGATCCAGAAGTATCGTTCAGTTCCGGAATTGAAATAGGAATTTAGGATGTATCGAATGTCAGAGCTCGCAATATCTCGTGCCTTCGATCTTTGGCATTTTAAAATAAACAAATTCGTGTTCATATTTGAAGTATGCCTTGAAAAACAAATCGTTGTCCTGAACACTAATCAATGTACTAATCACTCCGAAGCATATGCAATTACCGCGAATTTCACTTTTCGTGCGAAGTTCTCTGGTTCTCTTATTCCTTAGCGTCATCGAGATACGTGGTTCGGAAACAGGCACTCAACGGTATTGATCACCAATCAATTACATCTGTACACTGATTAAAGCGTCGTGAAATCGATCTCCATCGGTTTTATCGAGCTTATTTTGCTATCAATCGATTATCGCTCGATTATCGACCAAATATTCCACCTCGACCCAAGATCCGGTTAAAAAAGATTCCATACAATCATGTTCAATTATAAAAATAAAATACGTCTTATAAAGTTAGATAACTTTCTATTTTATTTTACAGGGTGGAGCACCTGAGGTGTTACAGAGCAATAGCACTCAAACTCTTGATGCTACTAGAATGACCTTGTGTTGTAGACCGCTAAATTCGTCTCCGAATTGGTTATAATGTTATTGAGCAAAAAAAGACATAGTTTGGTTTGGAAAAGTGGAGTTGACCTTGAAAATAGGATAGTTCAGTATGACGGTTTTTTCAAACCATGAAACTTTTGTCTTAAACATTTTTGGATAATACTGATAGTTTGAGTGCTATTGCTCTGTAGGACTTCACGTACCTCACCCTGTATAATTTATACGTAATAAAAATTGCCACAGAAAATGTAATTATGATTGTATGAAATTATAGGCATTTGTGTATAATCATATGAGATCTGTTTGTATCGGGGAGAGTTTTTCTGTTTCCAGTTTATACGAAGCTTACTGAGGCACGTTGCTTCACGTCTAATCTTGTTCTTCGATAGGTTTGTTCCACGCTTACATATCTCAAAGTGGATCTGCGTTGTCATCAGAGGCTTTCGTTGAAAATTCAATTGCTGTTGAGCGAGCCTTCGGATTCGGAACCTACTGCAACTGTTCGTCTAATACGTCGAGTGCCCTCGTAGACTGTTTGCGAACAGTCGATGCTTTGGAAATGATCAGAATAGCGGAACAAGTTTACTCCGTGGATTTGGATTTAGCGATCCCGTTTCCTCCAACGAACGAGCAAGTTCCAGATGGAGCTTTCATAACAGACTCACCGAAAAATCTCTTCGCGGCTGGAAAGATTCGCGACCTACCTTGGATCACCGGTGTTGCTACGGACGAAGGCCTGGCATCGACGTCAAGTACGAACTCCACAGTCACCTTCCATCGACAAAACCCATAGATCTCGTTCGATTTCTTATCGCGAGTAGAAATCTTGCCACTTATGGCAAGTTCACTTAGATTCTGCACCCTTCTTTATCCGGAAAGGTATCGAGAGAAAAAATACATCGCGTACTCGTTTGTCGCTGTTTCAGAGTACTACGCAGATCCGGACTCAGTGGACGATTTCATTGCTGATATCGACAACATGATTCCACGCTTGTCTGGCTATTCGTACGATGAAACAATCGCTAACAAAACCGCTTATACTGCCGCCTTGAAGGACTATTATTTTCATGATCTGACGGCCAACCGAAGCGAGGTACGTTCCTACAGCCTACAAAATTTTTCTGAAGAATACTCTCCGTTGTAATCGGGGGGATAGGCGGAATAACGTTATAACTCGAAGAGCGTGATTTTGAAAAACGCAAAAAACGTAGAAAACTGTGATGAAATCGAGTCTCAGGATTATCAGGATTATCTTCTGATTTCTCCGACGATTTTGGTCTTTCGGGAGTTTATTTTTTTTTCAATATGTTTCAGACTTTTCCGAAGTCGTTTCTCTTTCTCACAACTCTTGCGAATAGAATTCGAGATTAAGGATGATTTGTCGGTACAATCGGAAACAAAAGTTAATGACATTTTCACCCAACTCATATCTTTAAATATATGTTGAAATAAATGATTTAAATCAAAAAATTTTGTTTTTACAATGTTAATTTTGATATTAACTTTATAAAAAAATAAAATAGACTGATAATTTTAATAATATTAACATAAAAATTTCAATATTAAGGAAAAATGGAAAACAACTTTTGTTTGTGACTGTTTGTTTTCTTATGATGTTTGCGATGTTGTCACGTTTTCCTTGTAATTCACACGGCTTATTCAATAATATGGTAAATACCAGTAATTTTTATTATTTTTCTCTATAAACAATATTGAAATTACCAATTATTAATCGCTTATATGTTTCTTGGATATTTAATCTATTGATTTGAAAAGTTTTAAATTTTTCACATCACAATTTCATAACTTTTTCTTCATTTGAATATGTCTGATAACGCGTTTTCCATTTAACCATGTGTTAATTTGTGGCAACTAATAAATGTTATAACTTTTTAACGGGCTTGTGAAAAATTCCCAATTTTTTTTAAAGCTTCAGTAGACTTGTCAGAATAGTATATATTTTTTTCAAAACATTTTCATCATTTTTAAAATACCGACAAATCATCCTTAATCACGAATGCTGCTTTTTTCGTTCACCAACTGTTCGATGATCATCCCACAGCTTGCACCAGATTTCTAATAATTGCGCACAATACAATGGTCTAGCTATGCCCTGTTTCCGTTGTCGTCTCCCGAATAGACAAGTTCGCGTCGCGATGTCTCTATGTATCTGTCAAGATTCGTTGCTTGGAAGTCGAAGTTTTTCTCATGGTGTTTTGCAACGAACAAAAATATGTTGAGCTCATTCCTTCATCGAAAGAACTGCGGGATCTAAACGTGCGTTCGTGTTACTCGTAGCCGATGTTCCTCGGTCGGCATAACGAACAAAAACGAATAAATATCGACGTCGTCCACGTCCCCATATTGACACGTCTTTACGAATCGATCGCTTTTTGCAGATACTGGCGAACATGACGCTGCTTTTCGGTGATGTGGCCTTCATATACCCTACATTCAGCGCTGTCCAACAATTTTTAGCGGTAGCCAAGAGTCCAGTATACTTGTACAACTTCAATTACTTGGGAGTATTTTCGTACAGCTACATCTATGCTGGAACGTACGAGGTGTTCGGCGTGGCGCACGGAGACGACATAATCTATCGTTTTCCACAAACCGAGGCGATTTTCTCCGATTCCAACGACACAATGTCCGCCACCGATATGGAAATGGTCGACATAGCCGTCGAATTGTGGACCTCGTTTGCTATCAACAGGTACGTTTGCCTCTCACTATCACAAAACTCGCGATCTCGTGCAAAATCTGTATTGCAAAATTCAAGTAGGTACAAAATCCCATTTCTGCTATTGTGAAATACTTTTTAAAATCGAACAAAAGCTTTGTTGATAATTTCACAGGGAGTGCATAGCTGTAAACGAAATTCTCTATAATGCTAATTTCTCAGAAATGCGTTATTTCCTAAGCACCGGTGTTTCTGTTTTGCAGTAACTGCAACTACAACTATTATTTTGCAATAATTTCAATACCCATTCCATTGAATTGGGACTCAAAAAATAGGTACTCTCATCTATAGTGGACCTTCATTCGCTATCGAATCTTTTGTTGGAATAATAAGAAATCAAATACTCAAAAAATCCTCTCAAAAAATGAATTCTGTTCTCCTCTTAGAACACCGTCGAGTTCAGTTTTGACTGGTGCCACGTGGGAACCGTGTTCGACAGCAGCTAACAACTTTCTCCGAATAGGAAATCGAACAGAACTATCGCTTTCCATGGAAACCAACTTTTTCTACGAGCGAATGTTGTTCTGGGATGAGTTGACCGCTTCCACCACAGCAGAAGCCTCATCTGCCTCGAAATATGCTTTCAGCTCGCTTCTCTTGTCGTTGCTCGTTTCTTCGAATATAATATTAGTTTTGAGTAGGCTTGAGATATTCACAAACGAGAAATGATCATTGTCTCGATCATATGTAAATCAGCCCCCGCGAACCCCATCGTTTCAACAGTCAACGGCAGCTACAATTGATGCCGCTATATGCCTCGGAAATAAATGACTCTAATTATTTCTCTCTATCTCTCTATTATTGACCTCGTCGTATCATTTGTACCGTCGTTCTTTTAGATACAGCTGATGAATGAAAATAAAATTAAAATAATTATTAAGTAAAAAAAAAAGAATTGCATCGGCCGGGAATCGAACCCGGGCCGCCCGCGTGGCAGGCGAGCATTCTACCACTGAACCACCGATGCTGTTGTTATCCACACAGATTAACAATTTTCATATATTGTGCAAATGCTTTTTTATTATGCTTACTGCTCTACTTACCAGCAACTACCTAACGTGCCACAACTTCACCTTTCTAAAAGGCGTGCCCCCCTCCCCCGGATGAACTAAGGGGAATTGGCTGAAAATGTAGTAAGTTGCACTTCATGACGTCCTGAGCAGAAGTCTCAATGGGTGCAAGGCCAGAAAACAGACAGTTTTTGAGATACGAAGGGATGAAAGTGTGGAATAGAGCGGTACCTGTGGCGTATCGTATGGAATAAGGAGTTACCGAGATACTTAACGTTGTTATTTTCGCAGTTGTAAATAAACTCTCACACGAGCATCAAATCCTACCTTCGAGCATATCCTTGGTAAGGTTAGGGTCAATGGCACTTCAAGGTCAAACTAAAATAAAGGCGTTAAATAAGTCTGAGAGAGTAGACATTTAGGTTTTTGGTGTCCCTAAAACCGAATTCGATGTTTGCTCCACCTCTCAAGGTCAGTCACCGGTCATTTCAAGGTCAAACTTAGATAAGGCCGCTAAATAAGCCGGAGATAGTAGATATTAAGGTTTTTCGTGTCCCTGAATCCAAATTCGGTGTTTGCTCGATCTCTCAAGGTCAGTTGCCGGTCATTTCAAGGTCAAACTTAGATAAGGCCGCTAAATAAGTCTGAGATAGTATATATACAAGTTGCTCAATGTCTCAAGGTCAATTGCAAGATCAAACTGACAAAAAAGCAGTGTAATGAATTTCAGCAGAAGTCACTGATTCCAAACCTGAAGCCTGTACATACTCTCGAGGTCTTCTGGATTTCGTTAACACATCAGTCGTCGGGTATGTCAATTCTCCACGTAACGCGTCAGTTGAATTCGATGCACCGCGTTTCTCTGTGCGACCCTGAATCGGTACTGCCAGATGTTTCCATCCAAAATCTTCTCCGAATTTGGAAAATCATGCAACACGTTTGTCATCCTAGATAGCTCGTCAAGTGAATCGTATTCTTCGAAGACACCAATTTTCGCCATTTCAATACGATCAATTGGATAATCGTATCCAATTTTGCTATGTTCAGACGAGAATTTGCTAAAAGACTAGTGCAATGATTTTGCAATGTAAAATTGTCGTTGCTGTGTACGATTTAATGTCGAATCAGTAGCCCATGATAAGCTGACACAGATTAGGAACACCGAAGATCCGGGCATCATGCACTTCCAACTCGAATGCAACAAAAAATAAAAATTTGAATGACCTTGACCAAATTTTTAGGTCCACGAAGAACGAAGCGGATAATTACGAAGCGGAGAAAAGCGATCGAAAATCATTTTGCCTTTGTACATAGTGTAAAAAAAGGGATACCTGAAGAAATGCTATGGTTTTGTGAACTTGAATGTGCTGAATCTTTTTTTTTTTTAATCAAAATCAATCTGAATAAATAAATGACTCTTTATATAATTACTTAGTGAAAAAATATGGGCAAAAATATAACAGACAACAATTTTTGTTGCAAATATTTTGGGGTACCTCGTTTTGCAGGCCTCCTCCTTCCTCTACTTGTACTAGGAGTTTCGATCGTTACGTTATTTTCTGTACCTGTTTTATAATAATTGTTGAATTTACCAGGTGTCGAATTTACGGTACATTTATATTATATTTATAATACGCGTAGGATTTTTTGTAAGTTGGTAATTCGAAAAAACGCGAATAGGATGGAAAGGTATGAGAAAAATGTTGATGACTTCGTGTAGCACATACATTCATTTATTATACTTAGATTGTTCATAGCTTATTAATATTTTTCTATGATGTTTTTGTTGTTTTCTATGTTTTATCTTTTATTCGGTTTTGCAACAAACAAACAAAAATTGTTACATTTCTGATTAACAAATGCTGCGTAAAGTATGTTAAATTTCGTTAATCCTCGGTGTGCACAGCTCCGCCGCACGCGAATGCGCGTGGATAAAATACAACGTACACGTTCGTGGGTTACAAATAATACGGATACAAACGAAAGCGAGTCGAATCGGCGACAAGCCTCTCGAATCGCCGAGTAGAGAGACGTTTTTACTTCTGGTTACTTCGTGAAAAGCGAAATTGTCACAACTCGTCGCTGGAGGAGGTTCCGGACAGAGCTAGAGATTCGTGTATCAAAAAACATAGTCTAAGTTGAAACAGCGAAGAGCGAAGATCGGAGATCCAGCCGAATCCGGAGCCAGCAACGACTCCGAACGTGCACACCAAACATTACACTTTCGCCAATCCACCGTCGGTGTGTCATTCACGCACGAGCCCGGACACAATACATGAACAACTGAGCCCCATACACCTCGGGCGGATTAGGAACGAGGAGGCGATTCAACATCCGGATATGAACGCCTCCCTTTCTAGTTTATTTAACCCCCGTCAACTCCTCGAAAACGAAATTCCCTTATTTTTTTTCTCCACCCCTCTCCTTTTTTTAGTCGCGTTTTTCCTTTATTAATTTTTTTTCAATTTTCCATTTTATTTCTCCCCAAAAATCGCACCTTCGTTCTCATTTGTATTTCACCCTTCTCCACACCTCCAACACTTTCATCCTCGATTTTTGACTAGATGCAAATAGCGCGTCGCGACGAAAGCTCCTCGACCACGCGGGCTGGACCATTGCTACTCGGCGCACGCCCTCCACTGTTCTCCTACCCTTTCCCACCCCGCCGCACTTTTCCGCGGAGATTTGCCCCTCGTTAATCGGCACATTTTCCCCGGGGGGCGCGATCGCGAGACGAACCCTCTGTCCTCCTCGTCGTCGCGGTTCACGAAGGGCTACGCGCTGGCATCGCGGTCCAAGGATCCGAATACTCGTCGCATCTCGACGCTGCTGCTGCTGCTGCTGCTGCTGCTAATTTCTACGTCAAGCAACGTCTTAAACCTAGAGATTCATATAATTATATACATCTTTTTGGCACCTAACTCGTCCAATTCCACGCTCTTCGTGTTGCGCGTGCCAATCAATATCGACTTGAAAAATTCTAATCTAGCGAATTCCAAGTCCCGCGCGTCGAGAAGCGCCGAGTAAACGTAGCCCAGCTCTTTACCCTCCCTTGTTCCTCCTCAACCCTCGCGAACAATTCTATCGGCGACGCGAATTTTCACGCGACTCGACATCAACGTTTCTTTCTCCTTCTCGTCGCTTTCTCTCCTTTGTCCCTTCGATCGCCGTGTCGCCCAACTGCTGCGCGATTATTCCCGGTACCAGCGACACGGCACGAACTTTTTCTTTGGTATACAATTTCGTTAATAAACATGGTTTGCCACATTACAGTGGAATGTGTACGACCCGAGCAAACTTCTGCTCCTAATCGTCGCGAGAGTCTGACGATACCGATGGCGCGCCAAGTAGCCGGAACTCGTTCGGTTTCACGCGAATTTCGCGTTCTTGAAACGCCAATTTTTGCAGCACCGTGAAACGCGGCCGAACCGAATAACAACGATCGTCCGAGCCGACTCGACGAATTCGCGGCCTTGGCGCAACGCGACGATGAAGTCCGCGAAAAGAACGCTGCGTCCTCTCAGCTCTACCGAAGTTACCTTATTAATTCACTTGTTTTTTCTCCATTTTTTTTCCTCTTAGCTTTTTCACTCCTTTAAATTCAATATTCACTTGTTTCTAGGAAGTCTGACTGCGACTGGTATATATAGAAATTCCAGACTGCCCGGCAGTCAGATTGACAACAATTACAAAATCAAGTTCGTAATACTAATTACAATATTATGTAAATATATTAATATTTAGTTGTAAATATTTCATATAATAATATATTAATAACAACTGACTCTTTTTGCACTTTTCGCTTCCTCGTCATCCTCTTCGCGTACCGTTTGATAAATCGTCGCGCGCGCACCCTATACGAGGCGATCCCCTTTCCGTGCCATTTTTTTACCCGTCGCGGAATACTCCGCGACTACAACCAACGCGTTTTCCAAAAAAGAAAAAAAAATCGATCCCCGATTCCCACGGCAGAGGAGCAAACATCGTTGACCTTGCTCCTTTTTATCCGTTTAGCTCCGTTTCTCCTTTTTCCTCTCTCAACAGCGCGGAGCTTTTCAACGCCAGATACAAGATCTGCTCCACGCAATGTACGCAACACTGTCGTTATATTTAATAATAAATAAGGCGCAACAATTTATAGGGAATAACATTATCATAATGATAATATTATATTTGTAGTATTTCGCAGTACGTGGTCGCACTTAGCCAGCTTGCGATAAGTGTGGCGCGAAGAAAAAACAATTTTATCGTGGAATTTTCCGCGAAAAAAAAAATGGCGAAACGGTTTCGCCTCGTGTGCACGCGCATTGTTCGCGATTGGCGCGCGCACGTGACGCCGGCGCACGGTGTACGCGGGTGACGATTCATCAGACGTTACTTATCCAGCGCCGCTGTTCTCCACCCTCTCCCCGTCTTTGACTAGCAACAAACTATAAGACTACGAACATAAATGCAAAATGAATGATCTCAAGCGGTAATGGCTTCGCGATGCTATTTCGTTTGCTTCTCTCCTCTCCCTCGGGCAGCTCCCTTTGGGAGGGTGCTTTCCGCGTCGTTTTCCCCGGCCGACAGCTCCGCGTACTCTTTACAGTATAATGTATACGAAAGAAAATATTCATCGATAAACTATACACGATGCTACGATTAATATATAAAAATGAGATCTATTTCACTCTGATAACTCGACACGTTTTAGGAGCACTCGATTTACGCTCAACGATTCCTCCGTGCTTGAACGTTTCGTTAAGTTAATTTTCACATGCGTTTCTCGAGGAACAATTATTGCTATCTATGCTTTCGCATCGCTCGAAAATTAGGTGGCAATAAATGTTCGCTGCATTGGACTCGGTGCTACAACGATTCCGACACTCGAGTCTCCTCTGTTTTCTCTGATCAAAATCGTAGCGATTTCATTTCCGCGCCGGATGCACGCGCGCTGCACGACTCAGAAGACTTCGGAGTCCGGATCGTTCGATGGCGCGGGTTGAAGTGCCGTCTGCATACTCGGTTCTGTATTACGCCGCTTCATTTTATTCTTCACCTTCTTCAGCATCGTGGCCTAGGAAGGGATAGGATCAGGAGGATGCACAGAGGAACGATTCGATAACGAGTCAATTGCCAACGATCACCGAGCGCAACCTCGGCGCTCTCGTTCGCAACATCAGACGAAATCAACAGTAATAATCATTAGTCACTAGTACCAATCAAGTATAATATCAGGGAAATTAAGCCATCGAGGCCCAGGCAAAGAAAACTGGCCGTTCGCTTCGTAGGCAAACGAAAAATAAAAAAATACCCTAGATTTTTTCAATCGTTTAAACAAATTACGTCAAAAGTTGCTACTCCGAAAACTGATTGCAGCAGTCGATGTTACGAAAAATGAACGTGTGTCTCGAAAACTGCTTCGAAAGTTTTGTGCCCAAGTTCAATTTGTTGGCGCGAAACGATTATAAACAATTGAATTTCTGAAGCGTGCAAATCGTTGAGGATTGGGTCGTCGTCGAGATTTTTGCCCTAGAATCTTTGGGTCCCATCCGTTTTTCGAAAAAACAACTTTGGACCTAATTTGTTTAAACAATTTTTTTCATAAACAATTGCAAACGGCGCGATGAAAAATGCGGTAATTTTTTCTCCCCGTTTGCCTATGAATACACAGTTAGATGGATGCTATCCAGCCCGAGTTTGGCTTGGAATTTTGCGCGAGCACTCTTGCACTCTTCGTCATGCGATTGTTTATAACTGTTTTACACTATCAACTTGAACTCTGACCAAAAAAGTGTTCCACAACTTGTGGTCGAGATTTTTCCCTAGAATCTTTGGGTCAAATCCGTTTTTCGAAAAAATAACTTTGGACCTAATTTGTTTAAACAATTTTTTTTTATAAACAATTGCAAACGGCACGATGAAAAATGCGGTAATTTTTTCTCCCCGTTTGCCCGTGAAGGGCGTAGCTAGATTGGTGCTGTCCAGCCCAGTCTTTGCCTGGACCTCGATTCGTTAAAGTCACGTGTCAATCGAAATATCTAGACGAACGGAAGAGACGCATAGAAAAGAGGAGACAACGAAATTCCAAAAATTACGTGTGCGTGCGCGTGTGCATGTGTGTATGTACGTGTGCGTGTACCCGTGTCTGTGTGCGTGCGTGTTATCGTACGTTGAGGATAAGCATGAACTGCGTTTTCTGTTTCAACGTGGAAAAACGGTGGAACATGGCAAAACTTTACAGGGGAGTCGCCGATTTGCATGCGTCGTGGGAACGATCTTGGCTCGGAGTAGAGACAGATGAAGACACGAACAGAGAGAGAGAGAGAGAGAGAGAGAGAGAGAGAGAGAGAGAGAGTGAGAGAGAGAAAGAGAGAGTGGGGAAGATAGAGAGATAGATAGAGAGATAGACAGATAGATGGATAGAGAGAGAGAGATAGACAGATAGAGAGATAGATAGATAGATAGAGAGAGAAAGTGGTCTCTGCCTTAGATAGATTCGTGACGCGGTGTCGGATCGTACCGAAACTCCCCTCTCGTGCATGCGTACAGGACGCATGGAGGAGTCTAGGCAGTGATCGCGCACCTTTGAACCGCGATGATCAAAGACAAGACTGACTAGTCGTTGCAAGCTGCAGTACGGTTGATTTACTCTTCCGTGCTCTTGCCCCCCTCCCCATTAGCAGGTAGAATCGACGGTTCTGTATTCCGACGCTTGATCTTATTTTTCTTCAACATGGTCGCCTGAAGTGAACAAAGGAACAAGGAGCATTAGTAGAGTGCGATTAGGGGAGGAATGCATGCGCTGACGGACATCAGCAGTTAGCTATGGTATGTTTTTCTCTTTTTTTTCTCTTTTCTTCGTTTTCATTCTGTTTTTGGTTCTTTGCACCGACAACGCGAGCGTTACCGTTACCGAGAACGAGCAACCACCAAGCCAAAAAACAAAAAAGAAAAAAAAAAGAAAAAAACGCACGACCGTCTATCCATATACATACAAATAATTCTAATCAAAATTTACGTGCCACGAGATAACGGTAATCGGTTTCACCTCCGCATTCCACTTCGATCATCCCTATCATCGGCGAGACAATAGACGACGAAACAAATAATCGCGTCGGATGTTAATATTGCTCCCAAGGTCGCGCTCTAATCATGGCGTTGTCACGCATCGTATCGGTGTAACACAATTATCATCGACGTCCTGAATTAGCATTACTCGTGTCGCCCTCTCATCGCGGTGGAATGCGGAAGTTGGGGGGCAGTTTTTTGGGGTTTACCTTCAGAGCAGATTTTAGAACGACCACGTCGCCTGGACTCTGAACCCAAGGCTCACCGTCCACTTGAACAGGCATGTCCGAATGAAGATGGATCTTTATGTGGCCACCCTGCGAACAATGCGGATCGTTTTCAACTCACGCTTGTGTGTTTGGAAAATATGTTAGCAACGTTTCACAAAGATCAGAGCACTATGCTAAAAGCTTCCTCCATGTCAGTGATGTCTTTAGTCAAACATGGGCGTATCTGCTGAAGTTCTGAAGTTCTCGTTTCGTAGAGTAAATGCAATCTGCTGCGACCAGTGATGGTGGTTCTCACCTGAGCTATCCTCATGGCGGAGCGAAGACCAGACTGAATTTGACCGAGGTGCACTACGCCGGTAACACCGACGACCTCCAGCATTCCGTCCCAGTGATTCGGTTTGTTAAACTGATCCTCCTTCTCTGGTCCCCAGGGATTCGCTCCGGAGCCCCAACTGCGATTAGTCGTAAGCTTTCTAACAAAGAGTCCACGCGCCAAGGTCACGGCGAATCAGCCCAACACTCACCTCAGTATATTCAAAATTATGATTCCCTCCACCTGCGGCAGCTCGACCAATCTACCGTCAACTTCCAAGCGGATTTCCCTCTGCAAATCCTTGCAGAGCTTTTGCCCGACCATTTTGCGCAGGCCCATCTTCACGTAAACGCCTTTGTTGTGAAGACGACTGTTGAACTTGTTCGGATTCTCTTCACGAGCATTATGAAATGCCAGACACAAATCCGCGTCAATTCCAATTCCGAAATAATTGTTCATCACATAGATTTGCGTGTTGTCTTCGTTGGCCGCGCAGGCAACTGTAACAAAATCATGAGTTACATCGTAGCCCTATTTTTCCAAATTCTCGATTACACCGAAAAAACGTAGCCTCATCTTCCACGTCTCATTTTTGTATTTCTTTGTTTTCTGACACTCACCTGCGGAATTTTGGACTTGTTGGGATTTGTCGTCCTTCTCTTCCGGGTGAAAAACGACCGTCCAACGATCCAGTTTTATTTCCTCGGCATCGATCACGTCGCGCAGCAGGTTGAGCGGGTCTTCGCCGCCGGTGTAGCCGGACCCCCATCGCAGAACCCGCGCCAAGTCGTTTCCGGTACCAAGAGGAACGATCGCGCAGGCTGGCGAGGAGCACTCGCTGTCCTGGCCAACGTTGTCCAAGCATTGCAGCACCCAGCCAATCGTCCCGTCGCCTCCGCAAACGAGGATTTTGTAGTTTTTTATGTGGCGAAATACGTAGAGTCTGAAATTGGAAACGCCAAGGTCAAAACTGCTTCTCATTAAATCTCCAACGATACTCCAGGTTCCAGGTTAAACTGACTAGTCTGCTTTGGAGACTTTTTTACTAATTTTTTTATTCCGTTTGATTAATTTTTTTTCCATCTTCTTCATATTTTTTAAAATCTGTTTCATATTTTTTTCAACTGGAGCCGGAATATTCGTCTGGTTTTTGTCGTAATGCCTGAACATGCTCAACTTTCCGCTGGCATGTTTGACTCACCCTGGGAGTGGACCTCCGTTGTCCAAGTCGAATACTTGGTATGGATTCAAGAGTTTTCGAAAACTCGAAATCAACTCGAGTCCTTGGCAACCGCCAGATTTGACGTTAACAAATACCAGCAAGGGTTGTACGCCAGGAGGAACCATACTCGGTTCGATATTTGGCAAAAGCATGACTGGAAAATATCAGAAACCAATATACACCTGTGTAGGCCAAAGTAGTCCAAAACAATTTTTTTAATTCGTTCCTCTAAAAATGGCTCTCACCATTCCAACTGATTGTGTTTGATGAAAAAAGTGTGACCTTCAAACGACCTTGAATTACACCGACAAGGTCGAGTTTGAGGTCAGCACTAATTGCAAGTAAGCGAAGTAACTGAGGTGAGCTTTGTAATATTTTCATCAACTGATATCCAGTCCACAAAATTGAATAACCTTTAAATGACCTTCAAGGTCAAACCTGATTCACGACCTTGGACTGTTCTTGGGCGTGAAATTTACCTCCCTTCCGATTGCCGACGTTAAGAAAGGGGGTTTCCGTTCAAAAAACTGAATCGACCTTCAAATAACCGTCAAGGTCAAGTCCAAGGTCACCATTGAATTCGTCGTCAAGAGTTGCTACAAGAATGACGTTAACATTTTTCGAAAATTATGTACCTAGGGTGTTATTTAAACACCTTATTTATTTAAACACTTTATTCAGGTGTTCCCAGACTTTTTGACAGTCTGTATACTAACTTGGTCACCCCAGAGGAATGGTTTGCTCTGTGCCATTGAGCAAGTTAGTATATTCCATATGGCTGTAAGTAGTCTTACGACAATCACGTTTCACTGTACAGTTTTGGACAGCTTTGAGACTATATAATGCTAACTTGCCCAAAAATGTAAATGATCTAGTCTAATTTCAATTCAAATTTTAAAAAAACAAAAAATGGTCACGTTAATCAAAATCAAATAGAAAACTGAACTAAAAATAGCCACCTCTTAGAGCCGAGCTACGTGGTCCTTCTTTGGTGAGGATATTTTTCTCATCAAGCCCAAACGTTTGGGAGGGTAAGAACCACCCTGATGTAGGCACGCTCGTTGGAGCAACGCTCGATGGGAGAAAAGGAATTGTAAATACCTAAGAGATGTTTATCCTCGTATTTTGATTCTCGCAACGTGTAAAGCGCCTTCACAGCTTTGTTCGAGTCCTCGTATATAATGACCATCGATCCGTACTCGTAATAAATCGGACCGATGGATGAAAATTTATTTTCTGAAATTCAACCAACACGTCAAGTTTCCTGATCGTACAATCATTCGTCAAACGAGCCAATCAGGCTAAAAAGGTGAACGGAGGAAAACAGCCGTTTAATTCTTTAATCCTAGTCACAAAACTGAAACAACGTCTCGCATTACAGTGTAAATTACAGCGTAAATTACAGTGTAAATTACAGCGTAAATTACAGTGTAAATTACCGCGTAAATTACAGGGTAAATTACAGTGTAAGTCGCAGTGTAAATTACAGTGCAAATTGCGGTGCGAATCGCAGTGTAAATTACAGTGCTAATTGCGGTGTAAATTACGGTGTAAATTACAGTGTAAATTAGGGTGTAAATTACAGTGTAAATTACAGTGTAAATTACGGTGTAAAATGCAGCGTATAAGACACGAATCGGCACGAAGAGCACAGAATCGAACGGTATGTTTGTTCACTTCGGTTTTTTGATCTCGTAGCAAAGTCGAGCCCCAACCGTCCGGGCCATTAATTTCCATTGACCTTTTTCAAGCCTGGATGAAAATGAACGTGCCAACCTCTTCCCAAGAAATCCGTCAGCATATTTTCATAATTACGCTCCGACAGATTTGGTGGAAGATTGCCAACGAATAAGGCGAGATTCGGTCCGTGAGGATCCTGCTTCAGCTGAAGATAAAACCGCATCAGTTCCATTTGTCGTATCGAATCTCGGCCCAACTGTTTGACGATGTCCCACGGTTTCTCGTTCCATGACAATACTCGTTCGGAAACTGTGGGGAGAGACAATGCACCGTGAAAATTTCGATCTACCTGCGTAAGAAATTGCTCGCTACGAACGATCGACCAATAGTGAGATACGGACCCCCGCGATCCAGCAGGATCTCGCTGCAACGATAATCCTCGCATTTGAAATTCTCCAAGCCAAACCGAAGGAGGGCTTCTCGAATGAGGTCGGTCACTGTACTCGCCTCGGTGACCGGAACTATGCAGAATGCCTCGGACACCTGAAGCTTACCAGGGTAGACCCGTACCTCGCCGCTCTCGTTATCTCTGCAACGAATCCAACCATAGAAAATAACCCAAACTTTCACAGCAATTCGAGTCCACGTAAAAATCGTAACCGAAAATCGACGGCGGATTTTTTCGAAATTTATTTGCTAGTAGTCAAACTGTGTGCTCAAGGTCAAATTTGCCGGGGCAACATCCTAGGCTCGCCTATTGCAATGAGAAATTGAAATTATTTTCCTTAAACTGTTTGATAGAAATTTTGATCGTTTACAAAAAAAGGTCCTCATCAATTACGACCTAATATTGTACTTCCAAAAATAATGGCGATTTTGTACAAGAATTGCCAATTTTTTTTTTAATTTTTTTTTTTTTTTTATAGCTGCACAATTACAGAGCTTGGATGACGATGCATCGGTATATTCATCGGTTCTCGTCGTTGGTCGGAAAATAATGTCGCCAAGGTCCCGCAATTTCGCAGCCCCAACTCCACGAGAACAAGTGGTTCGAGTACAACGATGCAACGATTGATGATTTTCGTCTTATGATTAGAATTGAAATTTGGACGGGACTCACTTGAAACGAAGGAAGACGGCCGGTCGCTTGCCTTCCTTCCGATGCAAATTTAACACAGGCGTCGGATCGCACAGGCGGGTTTCGTCGGAGGCGTATAAATCGGTCAGGTAAAAGTTTCCTGCGATACCAGAGACGAGAAAAGTGATAAGAAGCGTAGCGAGGCAAACTAGCGTAACAGAGATAATAAATGATTTTTTTTTTTAAACGAGTAAAAACGCTCCATACACAATTGGGCTCGTAGTTATCAGCCTTTTTATCGTCATAGAAGTGTAGAGTGCAAAGTTATATAAAAAAAACAGAGCAAAACAGAAATTCGAGGGGGGTCGCGTGCCCCGGATTTTTTTTTTTTAATTCTCGCGAGCCAACAATTAGTTTATTCGACGTAGACCAAAGCCACGTGTACCCGGTGCTCAAAAAGCACGAAGAAAAATAATTTCGAGGCGCGAGGGGGCCACGTGCCCCCCTCTGCGCCAAGTATTTTTTTATCGAACTTAAAAGCACCAATTACCTCGATTATCTTGATAGTTGTCAACCTTGTTATTGTCATAAGAGTGTAGAGTGCAAAGTTATTTCAAAAAACAGAGCAAAACAGAAATTCGAGGGGGGTCGCGTGCCCCGGATTTTTTTTTTTAATTCTCGCGAGCCAACAATTAGTTTATTCGACGTAGACCAAAGCCACGTGTACCCGGTGCTCAAAAAGCACGAAGAAAAATAATTTCGAGTCGCGAGGGGGCCACGTGCCCCCCTCTGCGCCAAGTATTTTTTTATCGAACTTAAAAGCACCAATTACCTCGATTATCTTGATAGTTGTCAACCTTGTTACTGTCATAAGAGTGTAGAGTGCAAAGTTATTTCAAAAAACAGAGCAAAACAGAAATTCGAAGGGGGTCGCGTGCCCCGGATTTTTTTTTTTTAATTCTCGCGAGCCAACAATTAGTTTATTCGACGTAGACCAAAGCCACGTGTATCCGGTGCTCAAAAAGCACGAAGAAAAATAATTTCGAGTCGCGAGGGGGCCACGTGCCCCCGTCCCCCCATTTATTTGCGGTTGCCGTTCGATCGACGAATAAAACTTACTCAGATCTTTGGTAATGTGGAATGCTCTCAGGGCTATCGTGAGGACCTGATCGATAGCAGCATGACGGGGTACATTGATGACCCGGAATATCCGTCTCCTCACCGAACTATTGCCGTCGTACACTTTGATCATTTCTAGAAGGTTACACAGTTTAGATGTACGCTGAGCCGTGCGAAAATTCGCCTCTCGGCGAGACCTAGGGATGCAGACATCGGATAACTTCAAATACCTTCGTCCCTGTCTTCCTTCTCCTTTTGCGGCTTCGAATCCCGGCTATGAGCTCCGCTTCCGCTCTGTTGCGCCGGCTCGTCATTGTCGCGATACCGCGTGTCGCCGCTGCTGAATTCCTCTGAAATGCTACGCGCTGCAAATCCAAACGATTCGTTAAACCCACACATCATGGACGTGCATCGAGGCTGTAACGTTATTACGCGTCTATCTCTGTATCCATTGAGAAATATGATCGCAGAAAAAAACTCTAACAAAACGAGTGGTTCGACTGCGTTACCTGTTTGCCCATTCAAAAAGGCGTTACGCTTGGAACTTGCAAAAAATCAATGCTTGCACAATTTTCTTTTTGTTTCCGTGATTTTTTCGTTTTTTTTTTACCCAAAAAATGAGCTTTTTTTAGCAAAAAAGTGAATTTTTCCTCGAAAGTCCGCCATTTTGGACTCGGGTCAAATTTTTAAATAAAATTTGACGCAAACGGGAGACTAACAACTGGTAAAAAAATCAGATCACTCGGTGAAGCCGTTTTTGAGATTGTTATATTTTTTTTTGAGCTGTATAACGCGACGTGAAAAAATTCTCATAACTTCTTCGAATGAAAAATATAATGTATACATTACTCGAGTGCCAGGTAATTTATTGATGAATAAATAAACCTGATTTTTGGAGAAAAAAAATTAAAAAAATAAATAAATAGAACAAAAAATTTTGAAATTTCAAAAAAAATTGGAAATTTCGTAAAAAAAGATCAACTAATCGTAAAGATCCCACGCTAAAACCGGGCTAAAAATTGCGATGAACGAATCTCGAGCCAGTCTCTCGAAGAAAAAAAAGATTTAAAATTTAAGATCCAAAAATCGGGTACAAAAATATTTTGAAAAGATGTTCCGTATTTTTTTGTCTGGGTGAATTTAAGAAACGAAAATTTTGAGAGCAAATCGATCGAATTTGGTCCATTATTTGAAGCGTGGCTGGCAAAAAACTGCAACTCGAGCTTTTTTGAAAAAAAAAATGTGAGAATTTTAATGCAAAGTAAATTTTGTCTAAAAAGGTTTTCAGGTTGCAGTTGAACCAGCTCGCTCGCGGTCAGCTTCGCGTAGTATTTTCAAAATCACGGATATGGGAGATAAGAATGTATTTCTTCGATTTTATCCAGCGATTCGGCCGCGTGGATTTTTGTCACAACTCCTTCGCAACAACGCTCCTCTCCGCTCGCCACGAGTCTTCGATCGTACAAATGTCGTCGTGAAAACGTGATTTCTAATCTCTGTGTGATCTTTTTTATTTTTTTCATCCTTTGTTTCTCGTTCCCGTTTCTTTTTGTTCTTCGCGTCCAGACGTCACGTCTCTTAGCGTCGATGGTTCGACGTGGCACGAGTATTGGAAATAGTATCGAGCAACATTCCATCGCCTCGACGCGCGGTGTATCGACAATATCAATTGACAGCGGCGGTGTTTCTGACTCTGACAATTCATGCACAAAAGCGAAACAAGCATGCCGAAACAATGCGATACGAAGAACGAACACACCAAACGAAACGGACGAGCTGTGCACGAACGCATACTACTACATTCGGTGGGTCGTCGACAACGAAAACCTCCAGCCACAAACTAGTCTGAAGTAGTCGACGTTTCGTCACTTATCAACGAAACTAAACGAACAATAATTTATTTATAATTATAAATAATTTATTTATAATTGTAAATAATTTATTTATAATTGTAAATAATTTATTTATAATTGTAAATAATTTATTTATAATCGTAAATAAATTATTTATAATTATACATAGCTATTTGTAATTGTGTGTAGCTATTTATAATTATGTACAATTATTTATAAATATCCGGGTCGACATCGAGATCGTTACTTGCTAACGAAACTAAACGGATAATAATTTATTGATAATTAATAAATAATTATTCATCGCCGGAGAAAACCAAATTTATTTGCAACGAACAACAACGAGGATTTTCTACGGGTATGTCGCCGTCTCGCGATTGTGAAACTACGTATGTAGGGCAATGCTTTTCAATTGGAAGAATATACGATTGAGATATACGTCGGGCATTTTTTATTTTTCACTTTCCTGAATTTTTTCAAATTTAGTTGTACCCCTCGAAACAAGCTTCCAGGTAAGGTTTGAAATTTTGTACACACAACTTTGCGAATAATGGACCTAGTTAGACCATTTGTTTCAAAAATTTCGTTTCTATGAATATGTACATTTTGATTGAATTTAATTTCACCTTTTTTTGTTGTTATTGTAAATATTCCTCAGATTTTTACGGGAGTTTTCTCCCTGTGGGGAGAACACGTTCGAAAATAGTAGTAAAGTGAACTGTTGGATTTTATTCACGTTTTGTAAAAATAATAGACGAGGTACAAGTAGGAAAAAAAAATTGGAGGAATATGTACACTTTTTTTGTCACGCAAAGATTGGTGTAAGCTTTGGCTGTAAAATGGCGGGTTTTCAATTCCTTTCAACCTTGATAAGTAGTCGGTTAGGCGGTGCGTGTACGCATCAGTGGTACTCTTCCAATTGAATAGCATTGCGTGCTGCAGTTTTATACCTGCCGAAGGCGAAAAACACATGCGTGTTTTGAATGCGATGTTCGCGCGAAAGTTTGTTTCGGATGATATGAATACCTATAATGCGCTATTTTATGCACGAAACGTCACATTTTCGCAATGCCGAGATCAGCCAACAACGATTTATTACACCGTCCAACAGTCGAGCTATGTAGCAATGTATTTTTTTTTCTTTTTTTTTCCAGCAATTCAATTTATTCGACGGGATGCAGGCAGATTTTCGACAAATATGACGATATGTAAGTATGACTAGTCGTCGAACGCGCGCACGTTCGTTCGGGGCACACGAAATCGAGTGTGCACAAGTTTTCTATGGAATATAAATATGCACACAGCTGCACACGCACACGGGCACACAGCTGCACACGCACACAGCTGCACAGCAACCAGCTGCGCATAGCTGCACACGCACACAACTGCGCACAGAACTGCACACGCGACGGGCACATAGCTGCCCGCGCGCACAGCGGCACACAGCTGTACACGCGCTCAGCGGCACACGGCTGCCCGCGCGCACAGCGGCACACAGCTGCACAGGCAACCGGCACACGGCTGCCCGCGCGCACAGCGGCACACAGCTGTACACGGGCACAGCGGCACACGGCTGCCCGCGCGCACAGCGGCACACAGCTGCATACAGCGGCACACAGCTGCACACGCACGCGCACCCAGCTGCACACGGGCACACGCACAATGGTCGCATGGCAGAGGAAGGATTAATAATCTAGGTACCTCGAACATAAGGAGGGGAAGCATGACAATTTCCATGGCAGCTACGTGGCAAAACTAGTGAAAGGCGCCTCAAAGCTTCGGCAAGGTGGCCTGTACCCCCAATTTGTTCACTCTCAGCGAAATCGAATTGCTCTCCAGTGTAATCTTCAAAGAGAAGCAAACGATAGTCCGAATTGTTGAAATAATTAGTTATTCACAACAAGTGTATATACTGCGTGTAAAATCATCTATGTGGCGCCAAAAATTAAAAAAAAGGAAAAAAAACAAATTACAACAAAATTCGACCGAACGATCACGAATGTTTCTATTTCCTTACGATTCTAACTAACCAACGCTAAAAGCCAATCGAAACGCCGCTTCTACTATCTCACCGGGCTCGATAAGGTGGCCTGCTCTGGCAAATCAAATTAACAATAAATGACAAATCTTCAAAATCACTTTCATTTATTACTTACTTATTCATTTATTTATTTATTTATTTATTCATCAAATTATTTTTGCAAATTCAAATGGTAATCGTAAATCGGAAAACGACTCAGCTGTATTTTAGAATTTTTGAATCCGATTTTTCGTTGGGCGCAAAAATCTAGTTCTCCATTTGCCTAATTTTACACTGCATCATACGAGTCAAGGTCACGTCACAGAAATCTGCGAAAGCAGTTTCTTGCCAGGTTTTTTTTCTCTACAACAAAGGCATAAAGCCTTTCGAGTGTGTGCTGTAAAAACTACGCGATTTGCACACAATTTGGCCTCGGAGACTTTTTCCCCCCTCGATAAAACCCACTTAAAAACGGAATTGCGCGTCGAACAGCTGGATGATTTGGGTAAAAACGTGTAATGCGACCAAATAAACAATTGTATAATTCTGTTTCGGGGCTACGACTTGTTTGCCAGTTGTTCGTAACAATTTCAAGTGTTTCCGAGGTTTCAACGGATCAGCCGGTTGAATTGAAGAATTTTCGTGCGTTTTTATTGTTCTCGAGGGGTAAAAGAAATCCGCTTACATACATATCTACAAGTACGATCGAATATTGGAAAAGATACTTGATTGGATGTTCGTATTATAAACAAATGTGAGATCTGTGCCTAACTAAATTGCAAATAATTACCAGGATCGTGCGATACGGTGCAGAAATATGAAGTATATTAGTGCGATTTAGCACGCATGTAGGGGACAGCGGGGCACGATGGACCCCTCCAAAAACTGGCAAAAAAAAAAAAAATTATTTCCTTTTCAATTCATTTAGAATTTCGAAAATGAAGTATTTCGTAGAAAAAATAAAGTACTACCTATTATTACTTAATTTAAAAAAATAAAATAAATAAAAAATAAAAAAGGGGGGTTTTCGTGCCCCGGTCTGCCCTATTATATTTTGGAACGGCTGAAAAATCGCGTCGACGTGGCGGCGTACGAACGTCGTATCGTTTCAGGGCAGCCGTACTATCGGCAGTTACAAATAAACAAATTTTCTGCCAATAATCTCGTGTTCGCGACGACGAGTTCTGCCGGAGGTGGCGCGAGCTCTCCGGATGAGCTTGGATCAAGGCAATCGGAACACTCCTTGCCGATCCACGTTCGATACGAGTGATCGCTATTTTTAAATTAGGTCAGATTTACATTAGGGGGCTTCAAAGAGAATCAACATTGCTTTGTCCGAGTTCTCATCGGAAAAATGTTCAGCTTCCTAATCGAAATGATGCGCGCTTTGGAAACCTCCGTATTTCGATCGTACTGGGCATAACAGCGGAAGCTACGAATTTTATGACAAATTTTTATTCCCTCCTTTATTTAATTGTTTACAAAATTCGATTTCGGTATTTGAAGAAGAATTAATTTGCAATTAATTTACCCTGTGCATTCCAAAAAAGTCCACCAATTTTTTACAGCAAAAAATGTACCATTTGTGTTCTCCGTGAAAGTACGAGTATTGTAAATTTGGAAGTATACTAAATAAACTTTCCAAACACCTCCATTTTTTCGGAGAACATTTCTAAACCTCATCTATGGAAATAAATTTGTAGAAAATAGTTTTCGTATTGGACGTGAAAAATAAACAATGGAAAAGTTCGTCAGAAAAATGAAAACACGTACAACATATTAAACTACTCGATAATACAAATGAGACAAGCATCTACGAATCAATTGCAAGTTGTACAAATTTTGTGTACACCACCATTAAAATTACAAATAACAATTTATATTAATTCCATACGATTCAATAATACTGTTTCGTGCATAATTCGATCCTGATCAAATAATTGCCCATCGACTCAAGTAGTCGACAATCTTTTGGGTTTAAAAAAGACGAAAAAACAATCCTTCCCTCCATTCGACTATTTTTCAGCCCAGTGTTTTTTGAAACATTTTTTAACACATTTTTTAACACGTTTTTTAACACGTTCTCAGTGACACGCATGCAGTTCGTAAACTTTCGACAAGTAAACAAAATACTCGTATTTCTCAACACGTTGGAAGCATTCCATCTTATTTTTCCACCAAATACTTTATTTTGTTCTAAATTCGCGAAAACTCGAAATTAAAAATGAATTTGGGAAACATTAATTTTTTTGGAACGTTTTTTAGAGGCACCGTTTTGCCCCGGTCTTCCCTAGGTAAGACACGCCTGTTGATTGCAGAAGGGTAAACATTTCTATTGGCGACGAGGGGCCGAGCTTTTTTTTTAAACAAGTAACGCTGCCCTGAACGATTGTTGGGAAGCAATTCGCCGGTTATAACAATGAGATCAACATTTTCGTCCGCCACGTCGTGAGAAATAATGGTCGTTGAAACGAGGCTCTACGCATCGTGAGAAAAGCGATTGAGGATGAAGTGACGTTGTTGTTACATCGGAGGAAGGTTGCCCTGTTCACCTTGCGTGGAATAAAATGATAGTAGCACATGCCAAGACGAAATAATAGCTAGTGTTACGTGGAACTTTGCAGCCGGAGGTTTTTCACGATGCTAATTATGAATCTGGTGTGAAATTTCCGAAATACAAAATGGCGGATTCAATATGGCCGACGAAAATGTTGAAATGTGATCAGTTTCACTGAAATTTGGTATGTAGGGGTTTTTGAGGGTGCTGATTACGAATCTGCTGCCAAATTTAATAAATTCAAAATGGCGGATTCAAAATAGCCGATCAAAAAAATTGAAATATGATAAGTTTGTCTGAAATTTGGTATCTAGGGGTTTTCGAGGTCCCAAATTGTGTTTAAAAAAACAACGATGGTTTAAGTGAATAAATGAAAATTGTTTAAACCAGAAAATACAAAAATCTGTGTACAGTTCCTAATAGCTTGGCAACCTGCTGTAAAATGTTCGTATTATTCGCAATCGGTGAAACGTTTTACAGATCCCATTCACCGTCAATGGAACATTTCACCATTCGAAAAGTGCGTGTCGCGGTTTTTTTCCCAACCAGGTCCAATTTCGGCAATCTTCCCCCGTCATACGCCGAAGAATTATTAACGCGACGTTGACGTGATATCCAGAGGAAGGTGCGGAGGTTATACCGCGAGGAGATAATTATTGTTAAACGTTATTTTCCCGGGGCGAATACTTTTCTGGGATGGAAAACGAATCACGGACCTCCTGTGGTGTATACTTGCGTTGCGTTCACTTACAGTATCGGCATTCTGTGTTAACTGACGACGACGTTGTAAAACAAAATATATGTTAAATCAGGCTCGAGAGTTTCCGATGAACTTTCCAATGGAAGCTGACACTTACGGCAAGAATACTCACGCGCGAGAACCTCCTTGCGACGAACCTGGACGCCGATGATCGCCTCCATGGGTACTTCCGTACGCGGGATGCTGACCGCGTGCGGCGGCAGATAAATCGGTTCTAGATTCCCAAACGTGCATTTTTGCGGTATGCTCTTGTGACAAGCCGCGTGCGACTGTAAATAAATAATGCGCATCGTAAACACATCGCATTTCGCGGGTGGGAAGTTGCCCTTTCACGCTCTAGGGCGGAAAGTAGAGCCCTAGGGCGGGAAAGTGCTATTTTCGTCACATTAATATACAATCGTGATTCCGAACTTTTTCGTTAACCCTTAATGGTCACACCTCCGGATTCTGACGTGATGGTCACATGGGGTGTCATCAACCCCACTCACTTTGGAAAGTGATAAATAACTAAAAAATTGAAAAAAAAATTATACCAAAATACTACAATGTAATGTCAACCTTTATGCGTAAGGCCATGTCAGTTATTTTCAAGTCGTGTAATTTTTAATACCAAAAAAGAAAAGTCGAAAAAAAAATCGTAAAATATGACTTTTTTCATGAAAAGCCATGCAGAGACTTCAATTTTCAAGCAAAAAAAATAAAAAAAATCGTTTCATAAATCTGAAATAGCATACTTTCAGGTGGGTGAGAATAAATTAGTGGCCGTTCCAAAAACTATATTTATTTGAACATCTGAAGTGCGGAAAAATGATACGCCAGATTTGTTATAACGAACGATATTTCATGATGAAAAATGGTTGAAACTACCCACAGACGACGACACGTGTCCCATTTTCACAAATACTCTAGGAGGTAGCGCAGTTCGAAAAACCGCTGGGGTTGAATCAACCCCGAGTGACCAGTAAGGGTTAAATCAACGACGTCGGTGACGGTGATCTCTTTTCGAGCATCAAGCAGGCAAAGAAGTCGAGCGCGAGATGACTTCGTCGTAACGCGTAAGCAGCAAACGAGATCTCACGTAAAAGTAAAAAAAAAATGGCGCGATTCGCCGGTTCAAACTCACCGTCATACCACACCATTCGCACCGATATCCCGAGAGACACTCGACCGACCAGCAAGTCTTCTTGCACATTATGCATTTCGAGTTATTCGGAAGGTTTCCCTCTCGCCAGTGGTGATTGTGCCGTACCGTAGCTAAATCTTTGCCCGGCAGGTAAGTAGCGTTCTCTTTACAATCGGCCACCGCGAAGTCTTGACAATCCGTATGCACGAAGTACTCGCATACTGCAAAAGGTAAATGAATTTCCATTAGCCAATTATGCACCTAAAAAAAGTTTCTAGTTCCCAAAAAAGTCTTCGGATTTAATGTATGGAGAAATTTGCAAATTTCGCTAAACATTTTCGATTTGGAAATCCCGGTATATATATATATATATATATATATATATATATATATATATATATATATATATATATATATATATATATATCATTGAGAGACGTATGTCTCGCTACTTTTACCGAACCCTGGAATACTTATACGGGATACTTACTCTCACAGTGAATCGACGGAGTGTCCTCCAGGCGTTTCCGACAGACATTACAGAATTTTTTCTTATGGTGCGTTTGTTCGGACCAACAGTGTGCAACCGGATTCTGAAAAAAAGTCGAACACGTGATTAGTAAATCCAATTTGATAAAAATTTTGCATCACCTTAGCCTGATATTTTCGTTTTAAAAAATAAACTACAAAAACGTGACGAAACAGCTGATGCAACGTATTTAGTGTCGTAGAATAGAAAATGTTGCATTTATTCTACTCAAAATTTATATGAAAACTACAATAACGAATTTTTACAGTTAATCAACAAAATGGCGGACATTTTTGTGCTGATGCCGAGGTATTGCACCGATGCGTGATATCATGGTTGGTTGATTTCACGGTTGTTTACGGTTTTTGCACTTTCCTTAAATAATGGTCGCTTTTGTGGAAAAATGTGTGAGACATAAAAGATATATTTTAATGAGACCTACAACTTTTGTTTGAAGTACTTTTCGAAATTTTGCTTACGCTTTGAGATAATCGCAAAAAACCATGATTTTTCATTTTTTTTTTTAGGTTTTCACCGTGAAAATTCAATTTGCGCCGATTTTTATTGTCGTATTCGCAATCAGCGCACCCTAAAACGTGAGCAGACGTAGTGCCAAAAAAATCGGGGCACCTCGATTTCGGGACTGTGGGTACCCATAAAATATTTGGTATTACACGAATTCTCAATTTTTTGTCGCTTCTCGTCCGGAAAGCACTCGCGTCGCGACTTAGCATCTCGACAGAGCATTTGTTCAAGTTCAATACATAACGAAACATCGAGCGAACGGTAAGAGGTACGAGCGTCCTTCTGTCAGACATGACGTCACCGCAGTAGTAGCAGCAGGTATTGAGTAGTACATCGCCGCGGCATTCCGCAGTAGTAAATGCTACGTGGTCGGACAGCTGAGGTGAGCGAAAAAAATAAAATAAGAATTGGAGAAGAAAAAAAAAATACGATGAGACGGGCTTGCCTTTGGGGCGAGGTATTATTATTATTATGTCGCAGGTGAATTTAACTAACGGCAGGAAGCAGCTAGATCCGAAAGGAAAGAGGCACGAGGAGAGGGAAAATATGAGGAGGATAAAAAAAATGAAGAAACGGGAGAAGTAGAGGAAAAAGGTGGAGGAAAAAGAGAAAAACGAAGAGAAGGGATGACAGTGTGTGTGTGTGTGTGCGCGCGGGTCTGTTATTGATCGTAGTGCTGTCCGAATTACCCGACAAGTCACGGGAAGAAGACAATATTGGCGAGATACGGTTAAATAAGGCTCATCGTTGACAAAAAGCACGACGCTGGGGAAAATAAAAAAAAATGAGTGAAAAAAAATATAAATAAATAAATAAATCGCGAGTAGGGGATGAAAAAAAGAACGAAAAAAATAGGAAAATGTGATGCGTGGGAAAGGCGTTTTTTTGGGTTTGGTTTTCAATTATTGTGGTTGTTGTTGTTGTTGTTGTTGTTGTTTACCTTTATTAGGCTTGCCGCGATGCTGGAACAGGGAGAGACGACGGTCAGGAGACAGCGGTCGTGCACCACGAAGTTACACACTGAAATTGGAGGAAAAAACGGACATTTTAATTTTATTCGTGACTATGCGAGTTGTCGAGTAATTTTTGGAGGCTTTCTAAAAATTCGCCTTCTCTCTCGAGGACTGACGAATAATTCTGATAAATTGGACGAAACAACGCCCCTGTCTACGCTAGGGTGTGCCTGAAATACTGAGAATTCGAATTTCATGCTCTTGGGTTCCGATTGAGTCGACAAATCCGGGATTCTTAAAGATATTTTTTTTCAAATGTGCTACACTGCTTCGTTTGGGTCGACCATTTTTTTGGTTCCCTCCATTGTCGAAATATTACTCTGATTGTGTTACAAAAAAACCTCACCAATGACGAGATCTACATTTTTATTCGGGTATTCGCTGAATAAATTTCTAATTTTCCTATTCGATTCCGAGAATTTAGAACATTTTTGTTATTGTTGTTATTTTTGTCGGCGTTATTACGCCCGATTTTGTATTCGTAATACTGTAATGATTTTTTTTCAGCTATAATTTCGTTGAAAAGTACAAAAATCGAGATAAAATAGAGATTTTTGACATTTTCGTATTTTGAATTGGATTTAACTCGGAAACTTTCAGATCTACGATTTGAGCTTACTAATCTTTTTTGTAGGAAATTGAATTTTCTACGAAAAAGAACTGATGTAAATTTGCTGTCAAGTCGATGGTTTACGAGGGAAACCGGAAAAACCCCGAATCGTGGGGAATAATCGAGTTTTAGATTTTTGGGAAAAATCCAAATTCCAAAATGAGGCTGCTGAAAGTTTGGAAGAAATTTCTTTGCGTTGGGTAATTAAGTAGTAATTACTTTTCTTATAACGTCGACTGCTCAATGCCAAATTTTTATTTTCAATTCAACAAAAAAACTCCAAGTGTCAAACTTTCGTGTGTCGTTTGACATTCTAGAGACTTTTTCTTGAAAATCTGTGCGCGCAGCTCGTTCGAATCGCAGAGGCATATGACGAGGAAAATTCTCAGAACTTCTACGCTGAGACGTAGAGCTGAAAAAATAATTAGATATTTATCTTGACGACTATGTGCTCGGCACTCGTCCGAGTCGCGTTTTGTCGACGAGTATTTGCACGAAAGTCCAGGAGGGATATAAAACGTAAAAAGTGGAAAAAGCTCAGATTCTATCGCGAATGCAACGAGCGCGCGGATTCAAGAAGAGAAACGATGCCTACTTGCCCCGTACCAAAGAGCCAACAAGATAAATGCTCGCTGCTACTCGAGTCGAATTTAATAACAATTGTTATTAATTATAAATTATAATCAATCACACTATAGTATCGCATAATTAATTATATTGATTACGAATAACTATTGTTAAAAACCAGTCGAGACCTCTGCCCCCCTGCCCCCCTGCCCCCTGCCCCCTCATTCGTATATTTCCACCCGGGAAGACGAGGTCATTTTTCTCTGTGTATCAGTCAGACGATTCCTCGCGGATAATCTGAACCGAAGCTCGGCGATAGCCTCGCCACGAGGTAATTTATAAATAAACCATAGCCAAAAAATTCCAGTTTATTAAAACCTCCGCTGTTAATTGCGCAATCCGTTTGCGTAGACGGTGTCTATTTTTTGCTGATAGGACTGCCAAACCTCTAAAATAAGGTGCCCTTGGGACACTTTGTGGGAGGGAACTTCCTGCCCGTTTCCTTCGTGATGCGTTGATTCAGAAGCATTTCTTAACCTCGATCGGGGTCCCTCCAAGCTATCGGACGTATTGGCTAGGGACTAATTTCTCCCCGCGGCTACATTCTCGATCGTTTCTCTGCGTCCCGCGCACTTTCAACCTTCGTGCCACGCGGCTACCACCTACCACTTATGACCCTTCTACCAGGCACGTCCCCAGCCTGCCTCCTGGACGTACAAGTTATCAGAATCCCACGACTGGTGATTTTTTTATGCGATCCCTATAAAAAAAATTTGCCGATTTTTTTACATATCTTGTTGCGATTTTTTTTTTACACAGGGTATACTCCGATGTATCAATATTCCGAACGTCCCAGTTTACCGAAAAATCCATCTGCAGTCTGACTATCCAAAAGAATGCTCGCCTAGATATCTATACCGCGGGCATAGCGATGAAATCCCATAGATCTCGAAGAAACTGGGTTCAAATCTCGCCACAGAATTTTTTTTTTTCTTCATCTTTTTTTTATATAAGTGATGCACAACCGGAATGGGGACAGCGTTATTACATTTGAAGGATTTTCAGCCCAACGCGAATAAAAAAAGACGAGAAACAAAATAATGAGAACAAAATTCAGCGGTCATACAAGTTAAAAAAAATTGTACGAAGGTATTGTTGTTTTATTTATTGTTAGATAAGGTTATTCAGTGAATTAATTAGGTGGAATAATGTCTATAGCAGAAACGGGGTGCCGTAGCGATCTCGCCCAGGGTGCTGGTAGTGCTAAAATCGGCCCTGCTCTCATCCTAGACACTTCACAGCGCATGCGGCTTTTATTTTAACCCTGTACGGCGTTACTCGAATCAGAATATCTCGAAGACTACGTGTGCCAGGAAAGAAATACTTGTGTTAATTATATTTTGAAGCTACAGCCTTGCAAAACATTTTTCTCGACTAGTGCCAGATGACGATGCTCGTTCTCTGCATGCAGCGAGGTGGGGAGGAAAAAACGAGGTTAGGCAAATAAATGAAACGAGAACAGTGAGAAAACAATTAGATGTTTGGAAACTTGAGACAGTGAACCTCTATCCATCAAACAGCCTTTATTACTCTTCCTCGATTAGAGAAGTCAACGTCTAACGGATCCAAAGTGGTGGTCTACTGTGCGCACGGACCACGGAGACACGCGGTCAATAAAATGCTCCGTACACAGCTCGCTATCAGAAATCTATGCTGGAGTGAAACGTAGCGGGTCCGAATAAAAGAAACCGAAGTTAATCGATTGTATTAAATCGTTTACATCGCCTCGGATCCGTGGTAAAAAAATATTACGAATGCTTTGCTAAAAAATAGGGATCCTCGCTTGATAATGTGGAAGTTGGGGTCCGACCTGGTAGCAGAAGACCACACTTGAGGACGAGTGCACAGAACCCACAGACATTCTTTTGGCAAATTGAATATTTTTGTCGGAAGATGTGGATTTTTTTTTTTAAATTAGCCGAAAAAGAGAGAAAGTGTGTGTGTGTGTGTGTGTGTGTGTGTGTGTTTGTTTATGCAGTGTAGTAGCCGATCGTCTGGACCGATTGCGCTTTAAGTTCTGCTAAGCCATCAAGCTCCAGCTCCGGTTCTTCATACAAGGTTTTGAGTCAAATTGCTTGGTGGATTGCAAAATAGCGGCCAAAAACGGTGCGAAAATAATTCTGTTTCTCTAATAATCAGCAAGCATTTTCTAACTAACACTGAGATTTGGTTCAGAACTTTAATCCTTCCAGTCACAGCGGGACACCGGTGTCCCACTTGGACACTTTCGATTTTTTAATGTTTATGAACAGCTTGTTACGGATTTCGTTGCCGTTTTCTTATCCCTGCCCTCCCAAGAATCCAATAAGTGTAAAAAAAATAACAACATTGCATAACTATTTAAAATAATTATTGTTTATAACAAATTAGTATAGAAAAAAGCACAAACCAGGACGAAATAATAGCTAGTATTATGTGAAACTTTGTAGACGGAGGTTTTTCACGTCGCTAATCATGAATCTGGTGGAAAATTTCGGAAATTCAAAATGGCCGATCCAATATGGCCGGTGAAAATGTTGAAATACGGTCTTTTTTCCTGAAGTTTGGTATATAGAGAGTTCTGAGATCGTTGATTACGAATGTATTGTCAAATTATTGAAATAAAAAATGGCGGATCCAATATGGCCGATCAAAATTCTGAAATATGGTCCTTTTTTCTGAAATTTGGTATACAGGGAGTTCTGAGGTCGCTGCTTACGAATCCACTGTCCAGTTTGTCAAATACAAAATGGCGGATTCAATATGGCCGGCAAAAATGTGGAAATATGATTTTTTTTCTGAAATTTGGTCTATAGGGATTTTGAGGTCGCTGGCTTTGAATTTGGTCAGTTAATGTTGTATCGAAAAAAATCCATAGCCGTAACAATCTCAGACTATGCGAAATTGTGTATTAAAAAGTTGGATGGGCAATCCAATTCGAATTCGAATTTCGTCATATTGGGACGTTTTTTAGCGAATATCCCGCGCACGTATTCCAAGACAATTCGTGGTATCGCTGAGATCCACGGAAATCCGAGATTCGTCATCGAGACGATGACATCCGACGGATCGTTTACACGTGAAATAACCGCATTGATATTCGGACTAACCTCAAAATTCGACGGCAATAAAAAGAGAGGGCAAAAACGACGTATGTTGCTCTATTTTAAGACGAACAGATTCGCACTCTGCCAACGTGTTAACGACCTAAGACGTCGATTGTATTTCCGTAGGTCCGACGACCAGCGGAAATAAAATGGTAAAACGATGATAACGAATTTAAGAAATTATCCTTATCAAAGTAAACGTGATGTCAAGATGGCGCCATCGTCATGTATAACGAAAATCGGAAAATTAAGATGACCTGCTTAATGAGACGAGTCGATAATGGTTTTTGCGATGTCCGGTTCGTTTTCCCCCTAAATTTGTACACTCCATAAATTTTGAATCCCCCAAAAAAAATTTTCGTTTACCTTGAATATCGAAAATAAATCCAAAATTTGATGGTGCACAAAATAGAGACGAGTCATTCTTCATCTGCACGGCTAGCGGATCAAAAACTACAACTTGGTCATTTTTTGATAATATTTTGAAATGAATATTAAAAGCACTGGGAAAATACAAGCTCGATGGGCATGGAAAAAAAATCGAACGATGAAGATTTCTCTGCGCGAGGCAAAACCCAGTGTTTACGCGTCCACGTCGAATTTATGTTACTCGTCGAAACTTTCGAATCGCAGATTAAGAATATATGAGCTTTTTTCCCGTTGTGTCGGCTGCTTCTCCTCGAATAATTTTTTCAACCGGTTTTCCATCATTTTTAAATTACACGTATCGAATGAAATGGTTTTCTGCTCGATTGATCTATAATTTTTTTCTGGCCTGGAAAAAATACTGTTTGTTGAAACAAAACGAGTAGTCGAACCCAGAAGGAAATCTTTCGGTATCCAATTCCAATGAAGCTCAATTTTTGACTAAACTTTTTGAATAATTTAAAGTGCAATTTTGTACAGTTTGGTAGGTGAGTAGATTTTTTCTCCACTTTTTGGAAAAACAGGGGAGCGTCCTAGGAATTTGTTGATTATAATTATCGTTTCGAATTGATGTCACACGAAGTGACCTTGGATGAAAATAACTAATGAATTCTGGGAACTGCGCTCATTTTGGTATTAGGGCGGCATAAAATTTGGCTCGCAGCGCCAAATTACTCTGATTCGACCCTATTTCACGGAGAGCAGTCCGCATAAGACTTCGGTAGCAGGCACTCTGCGACTGGTACACGAGACGTCGGCCATATTGGATGATCTAATAATTACCTGAGTCATCTGTAATGGCGTTCATGACTCTCTGGAGGCATGCAGGAGTGGTTTACGATCTGTAATGTTTGCGATCAATCCCATTGTCCTGTTGCCTACCTGCTTTAGTAGTGTAGTGAATTAAGAGTAATATTTGCGAAGGTTGGACAGATGCAGCTGGGAGCGTTAAGACTAAATTAATTGTACAACTATTGAAGTAGTACGTACAGCTCTAGTCTTCGGTTGTATGATGCTGGTGGCGAAAAACCCGAAGGGAACATCGGAGTAAATGTTACTGGCGTCAGTCTCGATGGGACGAGAAGTTTGTTGTAGCAATTTTTATTGAGACCTTTTTGCAGCAGCGAAGGTAGCACGCGTAGAAAATATCGCGTGCAAGTCGGATCAACGGCGTTTTTCTTTTTGATAAATTATTCATGACTCCTGAGCTGTTTTATCAAGAGTTCGAAGGTACGTTACGTGGTGTTAAATTTCATCGATAAATAATTACCGTATAATTATACAATAATTGTTCAAAGGGTGAAGCCCAATTACTTGGGAGAAACTGACTCCGAATTCAATTTTTTACCCAATGTAGGATTTGGACTACAATTTATCTCATTTATGCAAATCGAGGTACACGCTGATGGTCCAAAACAAATTATGCCTGCGGGCCCATTTAATTGTTGCACCTTCCTCTCAGAAGTCTCGGTCTCTGCTCGAAATAGCATCTCGTACGGTTTCGATTCACGTGTCGAAACACGAATATTCCTCGTCGATCAACGTTCTGTCTGTCATAAATATGATTCAAGGTCAATGCCATTGGACATGAAGTTTGTCCTCTACTTGTCAAACCACCTCGCGTTCATGCAGGTTCAAATTGCACGCTCATCTTCTATTATGCTGAAGTGTGGGAAAAACTTGTGTTGTGGTAAAAAAAAATTTGATGGAGGGGTTACAGCCAAAAAAAAAACAACTCGAAGGGAAAGGGCTCGACTTCTGTGGATACCTTCTACTGTGCTCAACAGTTTTCAAGCTCTTTTCCATACATTTTGTCCTGAACGAGACGCTCTTTGGGCTGCTACAAGTAAAAAAGGTGTCACGTCGAAACTTATTAGCAATAAATTCGTTCCTTAACGAACACTTCATTTTATGACTGCCATGGTAGGCTAACCCACTAATAGGGAATAGAACTCGCTAGACGACTTCAAAGCACGACGCCGAGAAGTGTCGAATTTGTGTCGCTCAGCGTTGCTGTTAGACAGCGTTTATACGACGTTCGTGGAATGACGTAGACATAGCGACAAAAACAAGAGAGAACATGAGAGGAGCGGGCAAGGGGATAACCCAGTTTTGGTTACACAGCGTTTAGTTAGACGGTCGTTCGCGTTGTGTTTATGTGAATGTATCTAGGTTCGATGTGGGAGCATAGACATTGACGTCACAGTGAGGCATAGAGCTGGCGGGAAGGCAGGCAGGCAGCGAGCTGGTAGAAGCAGAAACAGTACTCTGGCAACAACAAAAACATTCGCTGGAGTAGAGTAGTAGCGCTGTCGTGTTATTACAGTAGTATTACGACTACTACTACTACTAGCAGTTTTCTTAGGGGGGGAAAAAAGAGGCGAGTCTTCGCACTCGGAGGCCAGTTACGACTACTCAACTCCCATGTTGATTCCCTGCACCTTGGTATGACTTCGTTCCTCATCTGCTCCCAGATGCGTTCCTCGGACATTCGTCTTTCGTTTATTCTTGGACCGTTCCAGCACTAGTCGTTGATCAGCCCCACCGACTCAGATTTTGGATCTCCAGACCAGTAATCAGTCGTCAGCCATTAGCCTCTTGCATGATACTCGTTAACGGGTCACCTCAACCATCCATCCTTTTTCTGTTCCCACGGCATCCCCTACGCGAAGATGGGTAGAGCGTTCCACGAGTCAGTGCTTCTAAGCATGAGACCAACTATGTTGCCCGGTGTAATCCCTCCAACTATTGTCGTTAGCGTCAATCTCGTTTTCGCTCACCGTTCTTACCAGAAAAAGCTGTACTTCGCGTCGTCCCGTTAGTACCCGCAATATTTGCAGTCTGTTCATTTTGTCAGATATCCGTAACCGGATGAGATGCAGACCCAGCTCCCCAAAAGCCAGAGTCACCTATCAATCGGCTGCTTACTCTTTGACCTTGACACCCAACTTGCATACCGTTCGTTCATGGTCCATTTCCTTTCTCTCTTCACAGCGTTAACCCTTTTAATCTCTGCATCCAGTTCGTGCATCCTCTTCCGTTCCTTTGCTAACAGGTCTACGAGGATCACCGCAAGAACTGCCTGGACAGTAACGGTCCTCTTATGTGGGCACTAGCGACTTGCCCCCCTCAGCTGTATGCCATTCTTTGGCATTTACGAGTCAATCGAGCTGACTCGTAAATATTTAACTTTGCTTCTGTTCTCTGCCCGCTCTGAGCCAATGATCGTCGGTAAAATCGCCATGATTCGTTGACCCCTCGTTGCAAGGATTTGAGTCTTGCTGAGAGCGGTCCGTAAAGTGAATCCCGACATCCATCTGCCGACGCTTCTCATCACCTGGTTCAAAGTCTATTGCGCCGTTTCCGCGTCACGCTGCACGAGCACTGCTACCACGTCCTCAGCTTAAGCCACCAGAGATGCGTTTTGCGGCATCGTCGGTCTCACAGGAGTATCGTACGTCTCGTTGCATACGTTGAGACCAAATATCGACTTCCGCGATGATATTCCGAGTAGCCTGCTAGAAACTTCATCTCGTACCTGATTTTCCTGTTCTTAAATAATCATCCATTATTCTAACGTGCAATGGAGAGGGGGAGGCAGAAAGTACTCTTGAATTAAAAACGTTCCTCACATCCCAAGTTACCGGTAGAACTATCCGTCTCGTTCTATGGTTCATAGTCTCGGTTTCCTTAAAGGTCTCGACCACGTCAAGTACAGCCTCGATGGTAGACCGCCCTCTGCGAAAGCTGTGCTACCTGCCCCCCCACCCCGCCGTCAATTATCGCCCCTGTCAGTCGAGGTAAGAGCTTGCCCATCGTGCCCAGAAGACTCAGAGGCCTTAAGGAACTTGGAAGATGCAGTTCTTCGTTTCCTTCATGCAGAAGAACCAGTCTCGCTATTTTCCATCTTCTAATAAAAACATCTATCGCAAGACATTCGCTGTACGTATCTAGCAACACATCCGGCCTCAGGCGAGCCATCAGTCGGATGATTTCCCCGGGTATCCCATCCGGTCCCGGCACCTCAACCGCCTTCATCGAAGAGGTAGCTCTAACGAGCTTCTCCACAGTAAAGGCCGGAACCTCGCACGGGTTCTATGAGTCATCAAACTTCTCTCCTCTCTGTCTCTCTCTCTCTCTCTCTCTTTCTCTTTGGGTGAGTCGGAAAAAGTCCTGCTTAATTCTTGCCTCCTACTTCAGCTAGGCCCTGATTCTCTAGTTTGCGTGACAGTGACCTTTCACGCTTATCCCTAGTACCCGTTCCTCATACTTCCACCAACGCTGCCTACAATTTGGACTGTAGTTCTAGTGTGACCAAATCCAAGATATGTAGTTCTAGTGTGACCAAACAGTCAATCTTTGTCAATTTTTCTCTAAAGATCTTGTCTCGGGTCTACACCGATTTTGATGCGAAGTAAAACATTTCCGTCCTTCGTTACCCGGTAGCCATTGATCAGCGCGTCTTTCATCCGTCTCACGGCCTCCGCGTACAACTTACTCCCTGAAGGTTCCATGAAGACGGTACCTCGTATCGTAGGTTTCCATTGCGCCCTCCTTTCCGTTTCCTTTTCTTTCTTGCCGCGTCTCCATCGTCGCGCGTAGAGGAGGCCCGGCGCTTCCGGATTTCCGCAGGTCTTCGGTTCTGCCTGACCCAGTCCGGCTCACACTTTTTTTGCTCTGGTTCACGGTCCGCCGTACTGTTGCGGCAGTGGCCTTCGTAGGGGAGACTCGATCCAGAGACTTCCCTCTTGCTCCTGCTCAAAGGTGTCACTTCTGCACAACCACCCTCGCTTCTGCTAGAGCTGCTCCCCTTCGTCTTCGTGCCGGGCAACATCAAGTGCCTCCTGTATGTCCTTCAGACCTTTTTTAATCAGCATACTGCTGTCCCCCGGCATTTGCGTCACCACCTTCCGGACTTCAACATCCATTCTTTCCAGCTGCCTCTTCAGTTCCAGTGTCACTCGCGCAGCAGAAGATCCCGCAGTGATCTGACCCCCTTTAAGTGGTCCACCGTGAGCTCCGTTATGTGATGCGCGGTTCGAAACCCCTCGATTTCGATGTACTCTCGTTCCCCTATCTGCCATGCTGTTTCATACAGTTACCACTCCCGTTCTAGACCCTGTTTAGTCCCAACCGCCGAGCGGCCACGACGGACACCCCTCACAACCAAATCCGGACGTCACCCGGTACTTAACCGTCTGTGTAGATTTCTCGCTGATTGATAGAGCAGTCAGCCGATTCTGGCTAGGAGGGCCCGGGTGCATCAAACCTGGTATACTCGGGGTACCCTCCAGCGCTCAACGCTCCAGCTGCCCGGAGGAGCGAGGTGCGCCCGCTGCAGGTGCTCGGTGTTAAGTGTGGGTCTAATGCGAGTATCCGTATGCATGTGGTCAACCGTATCACGCACTCTCATTCATTCTACATTCGCACCGAAGATACTCAGTTTAGTAGGGCCCCTTGCATGCTTAACAGGCGCCACCTACTCCACATCGCTGGAACGGACTTCACCCAGAAAAATGCATTCGTTCCTCGTTCATTCCGTTGTTTTTTTCTCCGGATGAGAACACCAGAATCACCTCACTTCGCCGGAGAGAAAACCGTTTACAGACTACCCCTGTTCATCCACATCTCCGAGTCACCTCAGACTTGTTTGTAGACCTGCTTATGTTCTCTTTCAATGTACCAGCGTACGTACGTCTGTATGCTGGCCATTGGTTCCCATTAGCCCTGGTCAGGAAGACAACGTGGTTTTCGCAGCGGCGTTGTCCAGCAGGCAGGTCGTGGACGTTGGAAGTTAGCACTTCCTGGGATGAAATCGAAATTTCGCCCCAGGCGGCCTTCGCCAGCCGTAGCAATAGTAGCAGTAGCAGCAGCACTAGTAGTAGTGGTAGTAGTAGTGGTAGTAGTAGTGGTAATAGTGTGGTAACGTCGTCGACAGTCCCATCGCGCCCGCCGTCGGCGTTAGCAGCGGTGATGATGCCTGCGGTAGCATTGATGGTGGTAGTAGCCCACCGTGCAAGCAATGAAAACAGTGTCAGAGCGGGTAGGGCTACTTCTATCACCAGCGGGAGTGCCACCATAGTCTCTACATAGCGTCGCTCCACGCAGCTTCCATAGCTTGCCGCCATAGTCGCCATAGAGTTCACCCCTCGTTTACCCCGCGCCACCCCGATGCCCCCGTCCCACGATCAATGCTCGCGCGAACCGCGATGCGCGCGTCCTCGACCCCCGCCACGACGTTCGTTCGCTCGGCGATCTTGGAACTTCGGCATCGGAGAGTCGAATCCGAGTTGAGAAATTATGCTTATTTTCTCGATTGTTTCGAATCATTGTACCTTCCTCGGCGCAGGCATTAACCGCTGACACTCGCTACATTCATATTCGATGAATTATCATACACGTACTGCAATCGACATATTTCATACAGTACCTACATATTGCTTACCGTTGTCACATAGCCACATGCCTTCTAAAGTGATCCTCGAAATGGATTTCATTTGGAAAGAAAATTATTCTTGTTTTCATGCAAGAACCGGGGATCTGATTCGGTGTACGAATTTCAACAGAGCATCTAGTGTCTTGAAGACCTTACATCCATTCATGCTCGCATTTCTCATTCATAAACGCTGTAGTTTCGCCAAAAACCAAATCCAGTCCTCTCGTCTCTCCCTCTCTCTCTCTCTCTCTCTCTCTCTCTCTCTCTCTCTCTATTTCTTTTCCCCTTGCCTCCCTGGTAGACCGAACGCTGAAGTAGTCGCGGTTGGTTGGGGTCAGACAGGAGGGCCCGAAAGAAAAACAAGAGGATAAATTGCCTTAGAAGACGTCGACACGGTCGATTCCTCGTCCATCCACGAAACTGGACGCAAATATCCACGAGCCTTCCATGAACAACATCGAGTTGTTGCTTTGGTGCTTTTTCGCGAAACACCACGAATCACCAGAACACCTTAGCTCTAAAAAGCTCTATGCCCATGACAAACACTGTCGAGGCACGCTTGTTCGATGCAACACAACGTAGGTATATTCTCCAGGTTACGGATTTATTCATCGCTCATGGAAGCAACATTAAGAAACTAGAGGTCTTGAGCATATATGACTACGACGCAAGGGTACACGTCTTCTCGCCCCACCGGTCACGACGATTACAAGCGACCGGCGGGATGACAAGACATGGTAAGCTCAGTCGAATGAATTGGATGTAGATACGTGGTGTAAAAAGGGAAGATGATTGGACGCTAGGTTATTAGGCTTCAGCATCGTTACACCTACCTTCGCAGATGTACCCCTGCTGTAAGAGGCCCCAGAGCATGTCCGTGCAATGATGGCAGTAGGTCGGTTTGTGAAACGTTTTCTTACTGAAGCTATGCCCATGGCTGGCTGGAGTCTCGGCCGAGACCGACGCCATGGTCCCTGACCCACCGCGGCACCGCTCACGCCAGATTTTCACCGTGAAGTTACACAAGGCACACGCCGCGCATTACATGCCTACGTGATTTCGAAACCGTACGCGAACATTGCGATGCCGTAGGGTGTCCCTGTCGATGAGCGTTACGTCGTGCCTAGGGCGCATTTCCAATTGATTCCCCGGGTACCTTTCGCACTGTTACACAGTAAATCATCACTAATAATTATCAAGTAGAGAGATGAGACAGAGAGGAAGAGAGAGAAGTAGAGAGAGAAGAAGATGAAGAGAGAGAGGGAGAGAGAGAAAGAAGGGGGGCAGGGGGGCGGGAGGAGAGAGAGAGAAAGAGAGAGAAACGTCGGGTTGTTTTGAACGGTGCGGGTTATTACGAGCTTGAAATTACGCCAGATTCGTTACAACATACACGATGAAAACGGATGTAATATTATAACAATTATCGGTGTTGCTGTTATTATTATTGTTGTCGTTAGTGTTTTTATTACTGTTTTTTTATTATTATTATATTCGGTAATTATTATTGGTATTATTGTTGTTGTTGCTGCTCTCGCTGTTGCTGCTGTTGGTGTTGGTATTGTTGTTGTTGTTGTTGTTGTTGTTGTTGTGGTGGTTATTCCGTTAGTTTTAATCCTTCGTTCCCGTATATTTCTATTATCGTTAAGTATTCCCTTTCGGTTTCTCGTTTCTCCTCGATCCTCTCGTCGTATATTAAAGCCCGTTTCTTCGCTCCTTTACGTGACGTGTTCTTATTTATGACTCCCTTTTAATTTATTGATTATTCATTATTTACCTTTTTTATTTATTATTAGTTTGACTTTTTACAGAGGTAGAACAAACTATGATGCACGCACTCTTTCTGGCTTCGGCCCCGCAAGCAGGGAGGGCGCACGCCACCGTACGCCACCCCAACCCGGACTCGAGCCTATCCCGTCCTATCCGTCCTATCAACCCGCGACGTGAACCCGACGTCCGACGTCGTAGAGACGACGTCACACGGTCACGCGCCGACGCGCCTCCGCACCACGATATCCGCGCAACGCGACGACATCGTTCGCTATCTAACTAGTAACGTTATCTTTCTATCTAACTAAATTCATCTGACTCTCTGCTGCTGCTGCTGCTGCTGCCTCCTGCTACTGCTGCTATTTACACAATTCCCAACTCTACGAGTATGCAAGAACTGGCTCCGATATACCTCTAGATTTCTATTTGTATCTACAAACCCGCGTGCATACTCGTATCTGTCTCGAAGAACTTTTCACGGTAAATCCGAAATTTACCGGCACCAATCGACAAAATTGAACTGTCTAACTTATCTGATGTGTCTAACTCGTGCAACTCCCTGATTCGATAATTGTTATCGCACGGGGCATATGAATTAATGGTATCCCGTTAAGTCGACGATAAGCATTCTGGATAATAATAAATATCCTGGAAACTACCGATGCATCGATAACATTGCCGCGGAAGTTGCCTTCGGACACACATGTATGGCGGCACGCGCGCGGCACACGTATACACGCGACCTCTATGTTCACGGGGCCGATTCGCCGAATTTGTTTAAGCGTCCGCGCACTGTTTTTCTTATTTCCCGTTTCCCTTTTGTTTTCGCTCTTTTGTCAACGAACCTGTACCCGAGAATGATTGGCGAATCAAGAGTGGTTGCGGTGGTGGTGGTGGTGGTGGTGGTGGTGGTGGTCGTAATGTTTGATAGAAATCATTGGCGGGCACCGTGCGGACCTCGATGTGTTTAGGTCCGTCGTCGATCGATGAAAGTTGAAAAAACAGTCGTATGCACACCGAACATCACCACCTGATTGATTATTATTTCGAATGCACGTTACGCGCGACCCCGACGTGATGGATTATCGCAGAGAAATACGGAATTGTAATAGGTGATGATAATGTATTCGGAGATTCGACACTTCTGCCGGTAACTCGCTGTCATCGATTTCGTCGATATTTGTCTATGTTTTGTCATCCAATTTTTCCTATTCGCGTTGCTCGACCGCTTTCTGGTTGTGCCCCTTGTTTTTTGGCTTTTCTTTTATCAATGCTCCGTTTTCTGGTTTATCACAATATAATACGATCTTGGTGGAATGTAATCTCGCCCCCGCTTATCCTTTCGAGACGCCGCGCGCGGTCTCTGGTGGTCGTTTTCGCAAGCTCCATGTACTCCATGTAGTTTGGTGGCTCGCGCCGTCCGCTCCTCTCCTCGCGATGCGGCGTAGCGTGACACTTCGCGTTATCCTCCTCCCGTTAACGAGCCAGGGTTTCAAATCGTTGTTGGAATCGCGGCACATACGCCACTCTCTATCAGGATATCGTATCCCCGTGGCGAACCGATGCTCCGATGCCACGCGATACCACTTTCATGGAAACGATAATAACCGCGTCACAATAAAAAGAAGAACATCGCACCTGCCGTGCATAGCGCGATGACCGTCATTGATTCGCGAACACTGTTGATCGCCGTGAAATCAGACTTTCCCATTGACCTTCCTTCCTCCCTTCGGCAATACTTCGCCCCGCGAATCTTCGACGACAACTTTTTCAACACCAATCTCGACGTCGCCGTTATATTTTCAAATTTCGAACGACCATCGATCGTCGATTGTTTTTTCAAACCGTTATCAACTTTCTCACAAATTTCCAACTTATTCTCTCTCAACGACGCTTTTGCTTGCCGAACGAACTCCCACCGTTTCACCGGGCTCATATTTCCCAAACTCCCCGATATTTTTTTCGATACCACCACTACTAGCCTCGACTACTCCGCTCGTCTACGGGCAACGTATTTTCCGCGATCATCGCACCACGCGTCTTTAGCCACAACAAATTATCCAAATTTCTCGATACGATTATTCTATTACAATTGTTATTATTTTTATTTAGTGTCGTTGATGTTTTCACGATTTAACAAACATTCATACCTACGCCCAAGTAAACGCGCATCCATACACCACCGGGCACTCGCGTGCACAAGCTTACGCGGTATATACGTGTATAATGGAACCAGGCGCGTGTGCGCTTGCGTCCACGTGTGTATATGTTGGCGTGCGTGCTCGCATGCGCGCGCGCACGTGAATATACGTGTGCCCGTGTCTCTCTCTCCCTCTCCCTCTCTCTCTCTCTCTCTCTCTCTCTCGCGCTCTCGCTCTCCGTCTCTCTTCGTGCGCGCGTGTGTGTGCGCGCGCGCGCGCGCGCTATCTATACGCTCCGTGTATTTATAGCTGTCTCTTTCATTCTCTCTTTCTCTTACTCCTCTTTCTCTCTCTTTCTGCCTCCCTCCCTCGCCCCGCCCCCCGCGCGCCCCCTGCTCGCTATTTCTCGCACTCGCCCTCTTTCGTTCCGCTTATGTTTCCGTCTGGTATTTTCTTTGTTTTTTCCGCCTCTCCTCTCTTTTTCGCCTTTTCGTTTTTCCTCTCTTTTGTTTTGTTTTGTTTTTTTTTGCTCTCGTTACGCCGCCGTCGCTTTATTTTTTGGTTATTTTATTTTTATTTTATTTTATTTTATTTTATTCTTATATTCACGCACACGTTCTTCATCGACTGCACCCCCAAACGACGCGGCGGCCAACCACTCCGTTTGTAGCGCGTACGTTGACGAGACCGGGTCTTGTTCGCGAATGGCTCCGTCGTGTAGTCGTCAGATATTCCGAGAATCCGCACGCGCGCCGCCTAGAATGCCGCACGGTAACGCGGAACGCGCCATCACTGCCAGGATTAACTCTCTCTCTTCGTGAACACGACACACACAGTGCGTCCGCGCAAAACGTATCTATGCAAAGGCGCAGGTACCATCATCGTCGATGCGGTTGTCGATGCTCGGCTCTCCCGGGGTTGCAAAAAACCAATGAATTCACACGCCCGAGATTTGTAGAAGGGATATCTGCATGCGTGCGTTCGTCAAATTTATTACCACACACCGCGACCGCGTATTACTATGGTACGAATCTCGCGGGGAATATACTCACCATTAAGTATCACCGTTACTTTCGCGTCGTAATTCTCAAATAACTCCGTGACTCCTCTCCTCGCCCGGCGAGAAAAAAAAACATCGTACATAAGTAATTACACGGGGAGAAAAAAATTAGCGCGATATAATAATTGCAGAATTCCATATAAAATCGAAGGGAAAAAATTGCATACGATATAAGCGTCGAATTTCGTCATTGCTATATTCCTTCCAAAACTTTGCTCCCTGTAATTATAATTACAATTATAATTATACGCAATTTATTTATAATTATATACAAATGTGTTCAATTTTACAGGAGAAAAAAAAACGGAAAAAAACCCTCCAATTTCCAAATTTTCTCCCACACAGAATTTTCATATTCTTATTCCACAGACGAGATAACTTTCTTGCAGCTTTCTGCGGCAATAAGCAATGCGAGGAACGCTGTTCGATTCCTGGAGCAGATTTTACGTATTACAGAACACGGAGGTAGGAATAAGCCAGGGATGAGAGGCAGAAATAAGTAAATCATGTTGCAAATGTACCAACAAATTGATATTATATTTATCGTCATTATCGTGATTGTTGTTTGTTGTTATCATTATTAATATTACTGTTAATATTATTATTACTGTTATTGTTATTAGTATTATTATTATCTATGCTTGATTGTGGACGGAGCATGAAGCACATTCTACAGAAATAATAATACTTGATTTCAAACATGCCTACAACATTACGTTACTAAGTTTTTCAAAATTTGATTAATACCACGAATTCCTCGCGTAAAGCTGCCCGTATCGAGAATCATCACCGAGTTTTCACAATTTGCCATCAAACGCGACTAAAATGGCCGAGAAAAAGATTATAAATAATTATACATTACACAAAATTGAACCGAAATAATTACATGAAATTTGCGTAGACTTATATATAGTTCTATATAATTGTACAATTTGTTGAAAATTGTATACATAATTATATGTAATTATACGTCATTATATTCAGTCAAGTTTTGTACGTATAATTATATAGAATCTCTTTTTCTCGGCAATCCACGCGAAACTACACGTTAAAACGGGGAATGTAGCTGAAACAACGCTGAGAGGTTTTTTGGATTGGTTATTTGCGCGAAAAAACTCTCTTCGACTAAATGCACACGGAAATGAACGGAAGATAGTGGAATGACCGCAAAAATATCGTAACAATGAAAAGTCATCTGCGTCGTTAGCCAGAAACGAGCTTTATAATCCTGGCCATATTATCAAAAGATAAACATCGGCGTTGCGTTCGTTCGAATGGAACTACAAGAAAATTTTTAACGCTTACTATTCGTCGAAAACTTAAAATATATCTGTGTGTGTTTTTTTTTCAATTTTTTTTTACCCTAACAACAAAATTGCCCTTTCGGCTTCATCGTCGATCGAGATCCCGTTGTTGCCCATTTACGTCGAGTTCGGTGTTAACAATTTGGTAAATAATTTGCAACGTTATTGAGCAACGAGAATTCATAGATTATAATTATTCCGATAATAATTCGTAATAATATAATAATCATCATTATTATTACGGTAATTATTTGTAAGCGTGGTAAATGGAAAAATTCTACTATCATTAAACGTTATTGTCAAACACCGATCAAAACAATGATGCACAATGAAAGCTTTCTGTTATATCGAAGCGCGAGGAAAAAATACTGAATCGTGATTTTTCAAATTGGAATGAACAAATACTGTACAACAACGAGGAACGAAGATTGTGTCGCAACTTTACTCCTCAATATTCTCCTTATCTGCTCTCAATTGCGAGACACATACTCGACTGCGTTCAAATAATGCTGCGACGTGGCTTAATGACAAATCCATAATTAAAGAGAAAAAAAAAATTGGTGTGGTACAGAGAAGGCTTCGATAAAACGGGAACAAGACGACGCGGCCAGTCGGAAAATTTAACCCAATCCATGATCTTCGAAGAATCCTTGCGGAGTCTCCTCCTGCAACAAAAATATTTGGGTATTTAATCGGTTTGCGAGAATTGTTGGGGAAAAATGACAATTGCGAGGACTCTAGCGCAATGCGATTGATATTACCGCGTTGAAATGGCCAGTTTTGGCAGAATTTCCTGGACACTGGTAAAACTTTGCAAGGTTTTTGGTTTTTGCTATTTTGGTCATTTGTTTGCCCTGGAAAAATTTGATACTCGATGGCGCTTTGATCCAGACGCGGCGAAACGAACGTGGAGAAACTCGTGTACGTATAAATAAATATGATCAGGGATCAATTGAATTCGACGCTGCAGATCGATTCGAGATACTCGATAATATTGGGAACAAAGAGTAAAATATACAGTTAATTAATGAACGTACACGTACCTAGTTTGTATCAAGATATCTTCTTGTTGCAGCTTCAAATGATGAACTGAACCCTTTTCATATTTATTCAAAACATAAAATTCCGGCATCGTACCACAAAACTATCGGGACTTCCACACATTCAGTGCTGTACAATATCCGTCGCTTAGTGCTTACGAAACGGCGGTGTTTTTGCAACGTACAAACTTTTTGCGTCGATGCAGACGCTCCCTTGCATCCGATATCGTCAACCCTTTCAGTCACGAATTTTTGTTAACCATCGTTTTTTATCAAATTTGGTATACACCGGTTTTTGAAATTGCTCAAAAACCCCTATATACCAAATTTCAGAATTTTGACCGGCCATATTGAAGCCGCCATTTTGTATTTCAAAAATCTGACAGCAGATTCGTAGTCAGCGACTTCAGAAACCCTTGTGTACCAAATTTCAGAAAAAATGACCACATCTCAACATTTTCAGCGCCTATATTGAATCCGCCATTTTGTATTTGAAAAATTTGACTGCAGAATCGTGATCAGCGACTTCGGAAACTCTCGTATGCCAAATTTCAGGGAAAATGACTATAATTCACAATTTGGGTCGGCCATATTAAATCCGCCATTTTGTATTTGAAAAATGTGACAGCAGAATCGTGATCAACGATTTTAAAAACACATTTTAGCATTTATCATTTCGCCTTGAATTTATACGGGAAAATTTCCTTTTTTTACCGCTAATTTGTTATCAGCAATACTTATTTCAAACAGTTCCGCAATATTATTATTACTTTTTTTAACACTTATTGGATTCTTGGGATGGCAGGGATCAAAGAAACGTTAAAAAGTCCACTTTGTCCCGCTGTGACTGAAAGGATTAATCATTGTGTAGATTTTCCCAAATTCGTTAGTACACGCAACAACTGCAAGCGTCCCACAACAGTGATCTTTCGCGACGATATAGAAACGAGTAGTCGCTCAAGATCTGGTGTTAGTAAGACAGAAATCAAAGTTGTAACTAACAATTTTCTCAGCCCATCGTAGATCCTAAAGAGCAGGTAAAATTGTTAGAAGACGAGAGAGAGCGCGAAAGAGAGAGAGAGAGAGAGAGAGAGAGACAGAGAGAGAGAGAGAGAGAGAGAGAGACAGAGAGAGACAGAGAGAGACAGAGAGAGAGAGAGAGAGAGAGAGAGAGACAGAGAGAGAGAGAGAGAGAGAGAGAGAGAGAGAGAGACAGAGAGAGACAGAGAGAGAGAGAGAGTAATCGTTTCCATGATTACCAATTGTAAGTATTACAAAAGACAGATTGCATACAGATTAAGAACTTTATTTTCTCTATTGTTAGAGACGTTTGTTTTTATTTTAACATTAAAAATTGACATGGTTAAAATTGTACGTGAATATATATATATACAGGGTCCTTCGTTTCAGACGACTCATTTTTGTCTCTTCCTTTTTTTTGTGCGCCAACGGAATATCGCCCGAAGCATCTAAAACAGACTTCTCACCAAAGATGAGCTCTAATTCTACTCGCTAAATGGAATTTGAAATTCTCCCATTTGATTAACCCGAAAAACTTCGTTATTTTTTTTTCAATTATCTAGAACTACGCGACGTTTTGCGTTATCCGACTGGTCATAGGTGGAAATTGTAGATGAATCTGTGCTCTTCGAAAGCCTACAGCTGATTTGCGTTCTGCGAACCGCGTCACTGGTAGAAAATCTGAATAAAACGGATGTTTTACGTTTTTATGTGCTTAATTGGATTTATCTCGGAATATATTCGCTGTACGCTTAGAGTGCATATACCTTTTTTGTAGAAAATTTAATCGTCTACAAATAAGAACTGACACAATTTTGCCGTCAAGTCAATGGTTTGCGAGAAAAAACGAAAAAACCGCGAAATTTGGGGAAAAATCGAGTTTAAGGTTCTCTACAGGGGACACGGTTCACGGGACTTAAATCAGCTGTAGGCACTTTCGAAGAGCAAGGATTACTCTACAGTTTCCGTCTATGACCATTGAAATAACGTGAAATGCCGCGCAGTTATAAATGAAATGATTTAAATTTAAAAAAATTAAGGTTTGCGTGTTAATCAAATGGGAGAATCTCAGATTTCATTTAGCGAGCACTCGGAATTAAAATTGGGAGCACATTTTTGTTACACGTTTAAAGTAATATTCCGTCGGTACACCGAAAAAAAAATGAGTCGTCTCAAACGAAGCATCCTAATATATACATACATATATATACATATATATATATATATATATATATATATATATATATATATATATATATATATATATATATATATATATATATATGCAGTACGATTTTGTATAGACGTTTCTTCAACGGCGCAATGTTCATCTTGAATGGAGTGAATCTTTATCCCCATGCAGTACCGTTAATATGCAGTTATTACAAAAGTATCACTAAAATATTCAATGCGGATGAACCAATCGTATCAGCATTGGGGGAGATAATGTCGTCAGTGTCCAGACACGCGTGCGACAAAGTATCCGACGTTTTATCATAAAAAATGATAAAATTCAACGAATGACAATTTTGTTCACCTGGCGTCGTAGCTGCGCCGTGAAAAACCCCATTGACTCGCGAGAATTTCACGAAGCACACTTGTCGCCAGATGCAGAGAAATACAGGCGCTATATCTTGACCGGTTAACTGGCAATGTGTCATATACGACGAAAAACAATTGAATAACTCGGTATACAATTATTTTCTGGCCGTGAATCCGCTGCGCTAGAATTTCAAAATTCAATATGGCGGACCGAAAATGGCGGGTCTAAAATGGCGGACACTTTTCAAAATATTACGAGCATTCTGAAAACAGTGTGTAGGGGTTTTTTGGGGCGCTGAATCCGAATCTGGCATCGGAACGCTAAAATTCGGTATGGCAGACTCGAGACATTGAAACAAAAAATTCTTACAGATTGAATGAATTTTTACTTAGATTCCTGTAAATTTACAAGCTATACGGTATTCAATAACGTACCAAAACTTCTACCCCAGTTTTTGAAAGCTTAGATAAAAATTGAAAAACGTGAAAAATCTATCTCGCAGTCTATTTTTTTTAATTTGTTTTAGTTGGGCAGCTGCAGGTCCACAAATTGAGCCTGGAAAAAACCTTCTATACCCAATCTTGTATGATTCACTTAAATATTCCACATTGTCATTTTTGCAAGTACCAGTTAACCGGTTAAATATTAGGCGCATCCCACCCAATGCCAAAACTCGAGACAGTAAAATCCGGTTACCATTATTCTTTGACTATCCCTTCGCCTTCGCCTTATAATTTTGTCAGCGGTTCGGGTATCACGATTTTTCGAATAAAATATGTAACAGGATTTTAATGTACATTCGATTTGTCCTCCTCTCTGTATATATACGTATGTGTATTTTTGTTTGACTTTAGTTTGCTTTTTTTCTTAAGGATCGATGAAAATTGTATTCGATGATCGTTAAATTCATGTATATAAATTAGATTAGACTACCATTTGCCGGCAAGAGTACAGGCGGCATTTTCTGGATAAATAAATTACGGCAATACAATTTATTCACCGTCACATAAATTCGACTATCGACTACTTCGAGTATCTTAATTAAAAATAATATGGCAATAGTTTGGCAAGCGCAATTTTAACCGAATTATTATCGGTTCACAAACGACAAATGCTTTACGCACTGTCGTTGTAATTTGGTTACAAGTGTTTTTTCTTTATGGTATGAAATAATATTCTTTGAGGGTCGACGGTGACGCGACGTTGACCATGTTTCGCCTCCGGTTGCGACCAAGAACAAGGCCAGTGGCTGCGCCTATAAAAGCCCTATCTCCCGCAGAGCACCTTCGACAGCTTCGTCCTTCCACAAACAAAAAAACACCAGCTATTCCTCTGTTTGTTTTTGTTTTTTTGTTGTTGTTGTTTTTTTCTGCTTTTTTTCACTTTTCCATTCGACATTCACGTGGAAAATGCAAGATATTAATTACAATAATATAAAAGCTATTCAATTATTTACACAAAGCAAAGACGCCTCAAGCCAATTTATTCGATAATAGTCGCTCGAGTACTCGATTCTATCATTTTTACACCCAAGTAACGACGAACAATTCGTAAACCCATTCGAACAAGCAGGTATTTGTCACTATATTATCAATCTGATGACAATTGTGGATCACGTATCCAAATATATATAGTATAGTATATATATATATATAGTAAGCAATACAGTTTCGATATGTATCCAGATATATTTACAATTTTGTCGACTATTACGACTGGAAGCATGAATTATTTTTGCTTTGTACATTACTTCTGAATTGTTTAAAGATTAGTATGTAAATATCAAAGTATACGCAGCGGTTGAATATATCATTTATTAAAAATTAGAAACAAAGAGTTGTTACATCGTCAATACCGTATAAATACACAGCAGCGTTTCTATGGCCAAAAATATATATGTTTACCAGTTTGTTCGGTAAGATTTGTCTCTCTCACAGTTTACTTCGCAGAAATGTACCTTACGCAAAACAATATCGAGCGCGTCGACGATGAAAATTATTCTGAACACTTTTGCTAGCGTTGCGATTAGCTTATGAAAATTATATGGCAAGATCTATTGGAACGAGGAGGAAATCGTCGCGCGAGGTCATTTCGAAGTCCGGTATACGAAGCGGTTCGAGGGCGACGCGTGTCGAGCATAACGAGAAAAATGGAGCGGAACATTGTATTAGGATGATAAATAAAATATAAAACAATGTATAACGGACTAGAACTAGCAAAATGGCAAAATGGCAAAAGCTGGCAATCTTAAAACGATCAGGTCCAAGCAAAAAGCAACTTATCTTATGGCACGGCAAACCGAGATAAACAATATTAACAGTTAATAAATAATCATCAGTATGTACATTATTAAACTCTATTCAAACGTTATTAAATTAAATTCAACTCTTCGTATCGTTACTCGAACAAGCTACCGAGTCGTATATCGCGTAGCTAGTTATAAATCCAATTTGGCGAACGACGAATAACTACAACTGATCTACTTATAAACGTGGAAGTCGTCGATATAATCCAATTTTTCTGTGAAACTCCGATTTTTTTATGCTAAGTGGAACAAAATTTCCTATAATTATGATCTCGTGTCGATTTCGTGGTGAATTTTAGCTCGTTTTTTACACCTATAGATAATATTAACATGTAGGTACATTCAGTCATATAGTCTTCGACTCACGATCATCCTTTCGAGCTCAATACAAACTCTGGTTGCTTTGAATGCTAATCGATTCGACGAATGCTTATCTGGTTTTTGAATTCAGTTCACCGATGTGAAATAAAGCAAAAGCGACCGCGAACAACGGTGTAGCAGTATTCGCATGCCGCAGCAGGATTAAAAGTTATTTGCCCGCGGGGACAAAATAAATGTTCATTCGCAGCGAATCTTCTCGGTTGCACAGCGATCCGCAAACGAATGCTGAGTAAAATTGACAAAATTTCGATTCAACAAACAATCAATTTTCAGTTTTTGAAACATTGAAACCCACGAAAGAGAAAACTGCGTTTAGCAAATTCAGGGAAGACCAAACGAACACATTCGGTGCAGATTTTTTGTTGAACGGTATGATCGTTATACAGTAGACTAAATCTAATCTTAGAACATAGGGATTACATAGGCTATAAGGAAATTGCTGTACTTTTACTGTAAAGAAAAAAAAACGTGTCAACGTTTCTTTGGTGTCCAAATGGGAAGCTAACATTTGCCAACAATTTTATTTGGCTCCTATTTTTTCAAAAATATTTCTATAGTTGCATATCGGCATGTTCGCTCTCGGGAGGATGCATGGTAATTTCCTGATACCCTGTATAATACATTTGGTGGACGAGTTATTCGACTAATTACATTCGAAGAGTAAAAATTAGGAGAAAAACTATCGACACATTATTAAATAAAGGTCATTGTAATATTTGCTTTTTAAAAGCTCGTACTTTAAGTTTCTATCGCTGCCGACACAGTTTTCTGTATTTCTTTTTTACAATCAGTTTTCCATATCTTTATTTCTCTCACAGCCATTGTCAGGCGCAACGTTGACTTCTACGTTGTACTACCATCTGCCTCCGAACAACATTTTGGTTCAAACTCAAGTTACATTTCGAATGTGATTTCAAATGTTTGTTAGAACAACTTTCATCGTCGTGTTTGCTCGCGAGATATAAGTGCGAAGAAATCGCCAGTCGAACGAAACGTCGTGAAAAACGAGCGACATGAAAATTAATATCTATCATCGAGCACCGAGACCTGCGCAACGTTTATATCACGATATTCTGGTTAGACCGATAAAAACTAAACTAAAACCTTGGATTTCAATTATCGAAGCTGCCCGATTGCAATTTCCAAATAACAAAGGTCGTCGGCATTATTTCCAACCAGAAAAATGCCACTTTGTAATTACGAATTATAACTTAACTGCAAAAAAGCCAGCTAGTGATGATGCAATATGTAAATTATTTAAATAAACCCATTTTAAAATAATAGAATAAATGTACAAGCTTTTTATACACAAATCACTAAATAACCAATTAGATTAGATATCAACATTTCAGTTCACACAGGTAGTCGTACATAGTTTGGCATGCCTTCTACGTTCTGACAATATTATGCGTCAAGTGAATCAGTCACAAAATGACAAATACAATTATACCCGTACATAATAATCATGCACCAAAGATATGAAGAAAGATGTGAACATAACAAGAAAAAATATCGCCGACAAATTATAGGAAATCGAAATATCTTCGTCAAAATGTGCAAGTAATTCCGAGTCGAGAGAATTTCTGCCTAGTCGGCCGATGGCCAATTACAATGCAGTCTTGACGTATCCATTAGTTGCATATTGAAAAATTCTTTCGTACTACCAGATGAAAACCCACGTATTTTGTAATTCTTATCGAAACTTGTCACCCCAAATTCAATCTAAACTTCTCTTCCAGATATCACTTCTCCGTTTAGAGCCGATTCAAAATTTGGATTTCTATTTGACCATGCGAGTAGTCTCCCGATGGGATGAAAAACATGTTCCCAGATAAAAAACAAAACAAAAAATTGTACAAGCTTCCATAATTTTTCTCAGCTTGGGTACATCCAAATTTGAAGTTGATGTACTTAGGATATGTTTCCATATTTTTTTTTGAACGTTCTAAGAAGTTTGCCTGATTGTTTCCAAAAAAGAAATAAATGGCAAAGTTTCCAAGGTAAAGACAGAACATTCTCTATAAATGGAAAACACGTAGAAAAACGAATTCTATATCTTCTACAAATAATTACTTTTTTCATGTTCTACGTTCGGTAAAGCAAGAGACAAATGAATGTAAAAAATGTGAATACGTCGAACAACGAGGAAAGAAATTGTAGAATCACGATGGTGAATACTTCCATACGTGTGCTTTCAGAAGTCAAATTATGGAAAAACTTTGGAAGGTTGCGGAGGAACATTTTTATCTAGGATTCGATAAGAGAAACATGCCAATGCTTGGAAGCATTAGCCTGAACATTGTATATCTGAATTTGAAAGTGATTCTTGATGTTCGTTTCATCAGTTCTTAACTTAGCACCTGAAAAACCTTTGTGAAATAGCCTCGGAACATGTCTGATACGTAATGCGAACGAATAACGAGACCGCGATGAAAAATGTTCGGACACAAATCCCGAGGCGTACTTCTCAAACATGTTACTATTTGTTCGTACGACAAAAATACGCGCCTAGAACGTCTACTAGGAGAAACCGTCGTGATTAATTTATTTTTCTGCTCTCAGTTTCACGCAGCACATGCTATGAAATTTTGGCACGTGCCCAACCCAACTGAAATAATGTTCTGATATTCGCACGACATTAAACTTATACATCGATGAAACTCATATGCTTGCAGATTTTAGAATCAAGCAATTTGTCTACCACTTCATCGTAGCCATAGACAATTGTTCTCCATCTTGCTCGACTGGAGCAAATGGTGCAGTTTTTTTGTTGTTTTTTTTTAATATCCTACCTATCAGCTTAGGACATTTTTTTAAGCTCTGTACAATTAAAATATATTCTAAACGTGCTGTGAATATTGATATGTTAATCTTACTGTTAGGTACGCAACACACAATGCTACCAAAAGAGATGAAGAAATTTGATGAATTGTTTTAGCAATAACAATATGATCGTTCTAGTAACATACTTTTAAAAAATTGAATTACAGATGCAGATACAGACGAATTGGACATTAATCCGATAAACTAATGCCACGTATTGTATCATGAGCTAACGTTAAAAACTTTGCTTTGGCACGTTAAATAAGAGCACAACGCAACTCGACAGCACTAAACAACCGTCGGTCGATAATACTTTCACGATATTCAAATGTGATCCGGTTCATGACAAAATCTATAATTGTGAGCAACAAAATATTTGGTCAACCAACAGACGTGAGAAAATTACAAAATTAATTTTCACACGCTTAAGCTCTGATTGAGAAGTTGGCAAGTCTTACGATCAATTTGATTCATCGATCGGATGAGAAACTGTAATTGAACTAAAACAATTCGAAAGATTGTAGGTCGAAGGAATATCATCTTGCAATGATAATAATAAATAAAACAGGTCACAACTCAATGGGTACATCCCCATGACTAACCTCCTGCAGTAGATCCTGCGCTGCTATAGCCTTCAGCACATTTTTTTTGCTCGTCTCCTGGATTTCACCGCCGACTAGTAGTTCGTCCAAAATGAAATAGGCCTTTTCAAAATTAAAGATGATATCTAATTCACAAACCTGCGAATTAAGAGCAAGAATTAGTTCTCAATTATCTTCCATCGCAACTAGATATGACGTAACAAACATTTCACTCGCCCGCTGTTTCATAGGTATAACAATAACTATGCGGTGTTAATTTTCTGTTAATACTTCAATTTCTCATGCTATATGACTCGATTACTTTCAACTTCACTCATCATGCTCAAATAATAGAAATACTTATTATTCACATTACATCAGCTGTATGGGACAATGTAACGATGCTTCTAGTAACGAAAGGCATGATTCACGATTATTTCTCTTTTGATCTCGCTAAAATTCTGATTTCAATCGTGCTTTACTTTCACGATTACACGTTCATTCAACTTGGCATGGTAACTATGAGCATGGCATTATTTTAAGTCCATAAACGGAAGTCAACCTCATATAAATATGTATGAGATTCATATATTGAGAAAAATATGACCCGAGAGATACAAAATTCGTGCAGATTAATTCTCCAGCTACAGGCATTTCGCAGCCTGTAAAACTGGATACCTAATGCTTTATATACCGGAAGAACAGCGATGAGAAACATTACAAATTGTGTCAACGCTCAGGCGTGATCTTCAACGTTAATCTAAGAAAGTAAGATACGGCGAAAAACGGAAAATCGTATACTCACGCTGCCAAAGTACTTGTCAAGTAGTTCGACGTAACGGTGAATTATTTCTAAGGTCAGCAGTTCGTTATCATTTTGCTCGATGGCGCAGCAGAAATATAAACTTGCATATCTGAAATATGATATACGATAATCATCTTAGTATTACCAAATGATATCTGCAAACATGATTGTCGTAGAAATTTATGTCGGACTACGTGTATGTGTACCTCTTGTAGACGACCTTCACGTCTTTCCATTCGAGAAAACTGGACATTTTAGGCTTTCTTGCCAATATTGTTGTGATTAGTTCTCGAGTAATTTTTTTCTTCAACTTGTCCGGGTGTGCCACGTACCATTTTTGCAAACGCAATTTACCTTGGCGACTGAACAGTAACATGAACTGCATCTGAAAGTATGGTGAGTACATCAGGGTACTTACTAGATATACATCGAAAAACAGCGCGGAATGAAATGTGCAATCTTTTTGCTAGTGTCTACCATTTTGGAATCCGAGAAAATTTAACTCAGCAACGATTTGGAAATTATTATTTATATCACAAACACCATTGAACGTCACAATATCGTTCATCAGTCGGACGATATCACTCAGCGATCACAGACACGGAGGCACGTCGACACACACCGAACATGAACAAACGCCCCGTAGCTCCCGCGTCGTCTTTTATCTTCGTGCTATTGGTTTCCCTGTTGATCACTTCGGATGACTGACCAACATCGATAGACAAATTTATCGAATCTAATGTATCTGATCAAAGAATCTCATCTCATGTAGGAACTAATTTATGAATTAGGATTTAAAAACTGATGACTCTCGTATTTGTCAGTGATATGCAGTGATATGTATGCCATTTATACACCAAGCGGATTTGGCGCGAACTAAGTACCGGAGCAACCAATCAGGTGCGAGGCTCTGAGGGAAATTTACTAAATCATCGCGTTGATTAGTTGTTTCGGTATTTAGTTGGCAGCAGCGGTTTGGTAACTTACTAGATATTACTAGGAGGTCAGCCACACCAGAGGTAACTAGCTAGGTGACTAGGCGACTAACTCCCTAGATATTACATGTAATATCTAGTAATATCTAGTGAGTTAGTCACCTTGTGCCGCCGTACAAAGGCAGCACAGATGCTGTCATCTATCTTCTATGATTGTACGTTCATGATGAACACAAAAACACCAACCTTCAAATCGTGGAATGAAATTCAAACACGAACGTGCGTGTGATTGCATATTTTGGTTTTACAATGCTCGTTATCGCTTCATCTTAAATCAATATTTCACCGAACTCCACGCACTTGGAATGCGATAGAAGATTAATAATAATACTGCGTGTAATGATCTACCGTCGATTGTTATTTCAGAAAAGTGAGTTGTTCGTCACTACCTGTTTGACGACAAAGCTCAAATCTACAGTCACCCTCACGTATCCATGAAAAAATTCGACTAAACAATGGAACGACATAAACTATTCGAGGGAATTTCAAAACTCAAACCACTCTGCGATGCATTACAAGCAAATCCAACCATTGAGATGGCGAATCGATTAAAATATGAAGTCGAGCAAGTGTCTCCGGGAGTGGCGCAGGATCTTCAAGAATATATATTGCTTCCTCTTTTAATTCATTTATCAACAAACGACATAGGGTAATGCTATTAAATTCAATATGCCTATACAAATAATCGCCATCAAAATTCATCCAGTAATTTCTTTTTCAGCAAGGATGTCAAGCTACATTTCGTCGATTGTCTGCGAGTTGTTATATCTAAAACATATATTACCAAAATAAATCTTTTAAAAAAGTTATTTTCAACGCTTACGTATCAAATTTTTGACAAGAATGAAAAATCTATGGGTAGGTATTACAGTAATCAAAAACAATTTAAAAATGTAAGATAACGATCGTTACTATTGATATGCACTTTTTAGTTATTCAATTGTACGAAGAATTGAAGGAGAGTGTACTTCTATGCATACAGGCATTGATGCACAAGAGCTGCACCGACGTCGTGGAATCATTTTATGTTCGTCAAAATGTCACAACATTAGGCCAAACTATTTATCTCTGCATTTCTATTGCGAAACTAGAGAAGTCGCAAACGCTAAGGTAAACTATAGCGAAATGTAAATTTGTCGTAGAGACGAATAAGTAAGCAAATAAGTTTTTGATAACAGGCTGGCAGCTATCGCGACAATGATGACATTAACGTACGTCCATGAACAGGCTGATTCGAGCGATCTAATTCTACGATCTCAAATAGCCGATATAGTTATGCTGCTTTTTCCTGGAATCATAATTGGGCTCCAAGAAACAGCGTTGAGTAGCGAAATACAAGGGCATAAAATTCCAATGGTAAAGATACTGACACAGCGATACATGATTCAAAGTTGAAAAACGAAACTGACCCCAACTATCGAAACCTAATTCCAATTTCGGTAATACTAAGAAACTTGATATGTGAATGAATAAATTCAGATGGCGTTACGAGCGACCGGACGAATACTGTGTTTGGTAATGGAAGATGGACCGGAACAGGAAACGGAATCTGATTTCAAATCGTTGGCCGCAAACAAAATCGAATCTTCAGATCCACTGGGTGTTACACAAAAAGCTAGAGACGGAATGCTAAAATACATGGAAACTGCTGCCAGAACAGTAGACTGGTTGAATGCAGCTGCGTCAAAATTTAACGTTTGCATCAAAGCATTGATCAGTCTGGCCAAACATTCGCATTTGAAAGTGCGAAAAGAATTGGCAGAGTTCGCAGGAATATTATTACACAAGTGTTCTCGGTAAGATTTAAATGAAAACCTGTTGTAGTAGTTTGTTCTGTACTTTATTTTTGATATATTCTGTAATTTAGTTTTTTTCGTTCGTCATTCCGTATTGGCACTTTTCACAGAAATATGAAGCCGAATCACAGGAACTTGGTAGAAATTCTCATCACGCTGTGCGAGGATGATGCACCGCAAGTAAGCACAACAGCAACAGCTATTTTCGATGAACTTAGAAAAAAATATAGCCAAGGAAATCAAGCTATTCGGCCTATAATTGAAGAACTCGAAGAATCGTTTTACACGTTGCTTACAAAATTACCAAGAATAATAAGGACTAGCGGTAAGATCCCATTTTCTCCTCCTACTAATTCGTTTTCTTTCTAATTTCTATGTATCTCGATTCGTTTCCAGATCATTCCGAACAAATGTCGTGCCTAAATTGTTTTGGAGGATATTTGAAAATACTGGGTCCGGAACGACTACCAAAAATAATGTCGTCCGTTCCTCATTTACAAAGATTAATTTTGTCACTCGTTTATACTATCGAGTTGGATTGTAGTAACGTATCTTTACTCGAAGACACAAGTATCAAAGGTAAAAACGTGATGCAAAAGAATATACTCTCCTTTTAATGATTTTTCAGACCGTAATAAGTTAATGATCTAATTCAAAGTGCGGCAATTTTTTATCTTAGATTCAGAAAATATCATCCATCATCACGGTTTCGACTCGTGGAGGCACTTTAAATTTTTGAATGATTCACCTGCCGAGCGCAAGATACAAAACATCTGCAGACTTATCGGCGAGTTTGGAGATTTGAAAATTTTAACTGATACAATACTCGACATGTTATCTAACATGTCGCGATACAGAAAAGAACTGGTGTTATTATTGAACTGGATTATCAGTGGTAATATATTTTAATTCTCTACCGAAGAAAAGAATATTTTTCGTTAAATCTCTGACATAATTCTATCCAATTGTATATTCTAGCCATATCCTACAAAAGTTGTAGAAATATTTATGCCTTGGAAAATTATTGTTCGTGCAATCGACAATGCATTTCTAGCATTAAAATGAATTATTTGGAAGCTTGAATATTCCTGCATTTTATGTGGCTGTTATTTACCTTTATTTTTGGTTGGCAGTTCCAGTGAAAGAAACGTCGGATTTTTCTGAGTACCAATCAATTGTCGAGTATTACATAACACCCAACATTTGGAACTTACAGTTGCACGTAACAAGTCAACTTAGCTTGGGTGAAGCGCAAAGCAACGTTGTTCAATGCTGTATTTTCTTGGAAGGCCTAGAGAATGTAGCACGTACCATGCAAAAGGAATACCAGAGGTTCTTATTGCAAACACTTTACCTCGTAATTGAAAGAGCTGGTGAGTGTAGCTACTGGAATTGTCATAAATTCAAACATATCCATATCAAGAAACTTGATTTTTGTTGTTTAATCATAGGGAGCAGACAGACTCTCGTGAGCATTGCCGGATTCAAAGCACTCTCATCGTTTGCTGAAGCAACAGGTGTTAAGTCTGTGGAAGATCTTTTGAAAAATAACATTGATTACCTGTCGTATCACATATCTCTTAAATTGCGACGAGTGGAACGGAACCCAGGTGTGCTGGACGTCGTTACGATAGTAACTAGACAATGCTCGCTGAACCTCCTTCCATTCTTAGAAGAAATAGTCCAAGATGTCCTTTCGCAGAGTAATCTTAATTATCAGGAGCGTAATTCGTACTCGTTTCTGAAAGTCTTCCACACATTTGTTACATGCGTACAACGATTGGTGAAAAACGAGATTGTGGATTCTCCGATGATAAAATCTGAAGTTGTCGATGATGCCGAAACAGTAATAAGAAATCTGCTTGAATATTGGAATGCTAAGAAGGACTCAAAGATCGATAATGACGACGACCTCCACGACGAAAGTAACAACGACCATGATGTATCGAACATGGATTCTGAGAATTTGGAAAATTACGAAAATTTCGAAGGTATAGTATTAAAAGGCACAAGTTCCCTTTTTTTACAAATAAAATATCAAGCCAATTAAGCTCCGGTTATAACTTTGGTAACGTTACAGAGGAGAAGAAGGCCCCGATACCACTTCATATCGGATTGACAGTATCGATTATGCGCCGATGTATTCATTTCTTGCCAAATACAGACGTTTCGGTAAAATTACTTGCTATAGATACCTTGCAAGCAGGTGTCTTAATCTTGAAAGATTTCGAGGATGAATCGTTGCCAATTGTACATCAACTTTGGCATCCACTTGTTCATCGATTTCACGATACGAATCCAATAGTAATAAATCGTGCTTGGGGGCTGCTTCACACTCTTGCCTATGTTTCCAGAGACTTTATCAGATCGAGAACTCTCAAGTGAGTCGTAATCATTCTCACAGATTCAACCATTTCACAAATTTCACAATTAAGCCTTTGCTTTCGACTACGATATAAAATTATTTTCTCGTCTCGTAGAGGATGGAGAGTCTATTATTACTTTAAAATGGTGTCAGAATAACTGATTAGCAAATATTTCATTGCCAGTAGCTGATAGACAACCAATAGCTTATTGAGTTGATTTTGAACTGTGATCGATCGTGCAAAATCATGTACATGAATGCAAATTCATCAATGTCAATTACCATTACAGAGAAGTGATACCGGCACTTTCGGAATTCTTGTCTAAATCAGCTAAGGAAAGTTATAAGAAAGATTCAGGTAACGCCTATAAATTTACTCAAGTATTCAAGCTGCAAAGAGAGTTGCTTTCTCGCCTGGGCGACGTGGTCAATCACATACAACTTCAGGAGCGTCAGTTATGGGATATATTAGAATCAGCAGTTCCTTATTTGAGCAAGTATCAGCATCCCGAGTTGCAGGTAGAGATTCCAACTGGCTGCTTTCAAACTAGCTATTTCGTTGCTAAACTTATTTTTTCGTTCAACAGGTATGCTGCGTTACGTTATTTAAAAAAATTGTGGAATATAACCGAGACCTCGTTTGGGTGAAATGTTTGAGTATAATCCCTGCCAACAAAAATGTCGAATACACTTCGATGTCGAATAGTGTAAAGGTAACTTCCAATTATTTTTACTAACCATATCAATATTTGACTTCGAACTGGTAGGTTTCGAAGTTCTGCCATAAATATCCTCTAATCTCCCTGCCCGAGAAAAAAAGATTATATATAATCTTTTACATACCTAATTATATACAAAAAATTGGTCAGATATAATTATACATAATTTATATACGTTTATGAAATTATCTACAATTTCTTGCAATGTTAGATAAAATTATGCATAATTATTTAAAAATTATTTATAATTATATCGTAAGGTATCAACTCTGTTATCTTTTAGCTAGTTGAAAAATTTCTTCCTGAAAGGATGTTAAGAGAAAAAATAATGACACGATTGTCGCTTTACAAATGTCTATTTATTATGTTTCAGGTGACAAATTTCAATATACAAAACGAATACCAAGTGAATATTGAAACAATTATGACTTATATCGACGACAAAACATTCAATATGTAAATACAAGATGTATAGTAGTAATGTCATATTTACAAAATTATATGTTCATTGCGTCTAATGATTGTGGGTCAGTTGATTTTTCGATATTTCCTTCATTTACTTATCTACTCCCTTGATCATTTTTATCGTCTCTTTGATTATAGTATAATTATTAATGAACAATGTAAATATTCTTGTTTCATTTCATTTTGACCGTGATATCAGACTGTATTAATTGCACGTTCGATGCTTGCGTTAATTTTGAGATTTTGATATAATTCATTAACTTGAATTGTGAATAATGGCCATTTTATTATACTTCGCTCTGCTTATGCTATCGGTTCGAATACTGCCAATGACGCGTCATAAATTACAAAAAATTGTACATCTGGCAGATTGGTGACTATTCCAATTTACTCCGTTTAATATTAGCGACTTACGAAACGTGGTTCTGTGGTTTTTGTACCTAATTCTCCAAATGCTAGTTGGATAAATTTTTATTTAGTAATAATTTATTACATCAATTGATTTTGCTTCGTCGAATTTACTTGACCGACATCATCAGACGAGATCACTTGCATGCACGTGCGTGTAAGTTGTTTGTTTATTCATAAATTGATAAGGACAAATAAATAAATCAGATTTCAAAATTTCATCATATGATTTATCAGATTTTCCCTTTCAGGGATCCATTTTCTTTTTTTCTTAAACAATGGGAATTTCATAGCAACAATGTGGGCAAATTACGGTACTCAGTTTTGAATAATTTTATATGTGAATCGCATCAATCGTCTTTTCTGCGATGGACTATATAGTTAATATTTCCTAGAGGGAGATATTTTATAAGTTGTTTGTTTGTCACGGTCTTCTGGTCAACATAATAAGTTTAATCCCTGCCTTCCAATTCATACTGTTACAGAATTATACTGCTTCCACAAAATCTTATCGCAACATGTGTTATGACATTGTTCTGAATAATACCAGATAAAGTCTTAATTTTATTCACAAGATGTACCATAAATAAATAACCAACTGACAAGCAGACTAAAGTTCCACGGTCAAATTTCAAACTTCCAAGTCATGTCCGCTATCGATTATTCTTCAAAGCGACGCGGTGTACTCACCGTGGTATCAAAGTTTAACCGATCTATTCAAACTATATTAAAGATCTTACGAAATGACGACTAATTAATGATCATCGCTTCATACTGTTGACTATTTATAAAATATAGTATTTGGGAAAAGTTCCTTCGACAAGCAACATTTTTGTCTATTACAAAGGCAAACCAATCAATAATTATGTATGGATTAGTCGTATGCCGGTCATCATTTCCATGCTTGTTTCTGTGCTTTGCGCGAAGCTAACTTCTTCGTTACGTACGATGAAACTAATAATGCGACGAGAACTATCGTGATAAGATAGTAATCAAAATCTTCCTTCAACACGTCGAACGTCTTCGATGGAGCGACCCGAGTGTAGAATAAATCTGCAAAAAATGTAAGTATGCGATTAAATAAATTATGTTATACCCTCCGATATACACATGCACAGTGCTAACAATTGAAGTGTTACCAGGCAACGTGCTTGCCACGATCTCAATACGTTTAATACTTACCGAGGCCGTGAACAAATACTAAACAGGTACTTTCAAGACCGCTAGGACTGGTGTGGATGCCAGAAACTCTGGATATACTTTGATTATAATTGACGATGGCATCCATTTGAATTGGTATTTCTGGCATATATGGTATGACCCCTTCTTCTCTCATCTCAGGATTTATCGGTCGTCTGGGATCGACAAGCATCCATGGTAACTCCAAGACTCCTCCATTAGCTAACGCCACTGAAACGTTGCCAATAATTTTACAATATAGTCGATCGCCGCATCATAAGATCAGAGATGATCAGAGACAGAAGTTTTCCATTTTTTTTTAATACATTTATTACTTTTTAAAGTGTTGAAACACCCAGTAGATTTTATGATACGACATTTATCGTCAAGTGTTTTATTCTCATCTCCACAAATTTGGCCAACCGCGCGTCGAGCATATACGGTGCGTAACATTTAATATTGCCAAGCGCAAATACATTCAAACAAATGAAATATGTTTGGTAAATGTGTTAAGTTCGAAAAGAAAAATTTGCAAACAAATTGCGATTCAGAAATTACCGAAGTAAATTCTATATTTTGACGATATCGTTACGTGCAAAAAAACTGCTAGACATTTTGGTAATATATATAAATAAACATAATTCAATGTTGAAGGTCTTACCCATTATGTGTTTACTGGTTATTCCCTTCTCAGTTATAGTTTCTCGCAAATAATCTATCGACGCTGGGAAAATAAAGGCTTGTCTCTCTACTATCGGAATTACTGATGTGGATAAGGAGGAGAAAACTGAAAATAAATATTTACGTGTCATAACGCATTCAATAGACCATCGCTTATGCCTTATTTGTTACCTGTTGTGTTGCTCTGTATTTTTCCTTCATAGAGCTCCATAGTTGCTATTTCCGTTCTACGACTCTTTTCACTGAAGTAACTATAAACTAGCCAATTCTCCGAGTGAACCACGTGTACGGGACCTCGTGCTCGTTTATGCACCACAGAAAAGACCATCGCACCAGAAACCGCATCCAACAAATATATATTTAGCGTATCTGTCGGTAACACATTTATTATTTTTAATCCATTTATTGTTTATAAATACGAAAACAGCGTTCAGTTACTTACTTTTATGCGTACTACCCACACCTTGAGTCACCACGGCAATGAGATTTGGGTTAATGTATTTGTAAAGTACTGATCTATCACCTAAGACTCGACCTTGCGAGTGTACGCGTTCTATCGTATTCTTCGATACAACATCCGTGATCCTTTGTGACTTTGGAGAAAAAATCACCTCCCATACTTTATGAATTAGTAGTTCCTGCCAGAATTATAAGATCATTCATGAAATTGCATTCCACAGATATCTAGTTATCACATTTAAGTTCACAACTAAGTTCAACTTCACCTACGCTGGTTGGTAGAACAGCGTAAGCACTTTTTGTAAATTCTTCGTTACGCGAACATCTGTACGGTATGATGGACTATGGAATACCAACCTTGGGCGTGCTATACGCCATTGAGAATCCGGTGATACTTCCACTTTCAGAGTCAGCCGTGAAGAAATACGTGTTTCTAGCAACAGATGCAGCAGTTGCCGTAGCACTCGTAGGAAATACATGAACAGTATCTGTCTTATCGAGAAGTAGAATTGGTCGAAGGAAGTCGTCGGTCGATACGTGTAACAGCATCGATTGCTTCACTGTGTAGTCTAGTTTCTCTAATTGACGGATGGGTTGACCCGTGATCGGATTGAAAGTGAAAATAATACCATTACCAGTGTCCTAAACATAAAAATGTATTATTATTTAATCAGTAAGAAATGAGTGTAGTGGAAAATTGTGGTGCAATTAAACCAGACATACCTTATGTGCTGCCAATAAAGTGCATTGGGCCGGATGTGGAAAGTGACGGCTACTTCGTTGCAAGTAAAGAATCATTTTATTGGAATCCTTGTCAAGTCCACGAATATTTTTTACGGTGTACTGCCAAATGATTTCACCACCTTTGGATTCTATGCCATAGATCTAAAAGAAAATCTGATATAAAATGGGTCAACGAAATTACAAGCCGATGCACCAAATCAAACGAGTCGCTCGGTCCACGTACTTTTCCTGAACTTGTAACGGCAACGATCATTTTATGTAAGCCAAATTCGTCCCTCACTAAATCAGCCCTCTGACTAGACTGAGGTGGTTCGAAACCCATCACAGCTTGAAGTAGATTTCTCAATTGATTGACTTGGGATGATATCCTTCGGCACATCATGCTCAAAATGTCCCCTGCGAATTTGTAATCATTTCAAGTTAAGACTCACTGTACCAAAGATTTTCTCAGATTACGTTGAATAGATGGGAGTAGGAATATTTGCAAGGTAAAAGATATTTCAATAAATAATTCTATAGATTGTCCGATGACAAACGATGTTCGCTGTTCTTTAGTCTCGCACACCATGCAAAATGCCCCTTGTTTTAGATTCGGTGAAGCAAACATTTAGATCTTTATATTATATTTAAGCATGTTTGGGAGGTATGTCGAAATTGTTACAGACAAACAGAAATGTAGTAGAATGTTTTCTTTTTTTTTTTATATGATACGACACAAGTTTGAGACTACGTTTGCCGAACTATGTATTTGAGTTTTGTAATCATCGAACCTTCAGCTACAGGTCAGCGATTCGATATATGGTTACAATAGCGATGCTTTGTGAATCTTCATAATTTTTGTAAGTACCATGTACTACACTACATATACTTAGAATAAGCTCGTCCCACCACGAGGCAGGAGATCTGAGCTGGTAACGATGGACTGGTAACGCCAGGCCATACCCAAAACTCATGGTGAAGAAAAAGTAATGGAAAACAAGTAACTATTAGCTCAACTTTTCAATTCTCTTTCAGGTAGCACAAATAAAATAAACAAAGATAATTTGTGTCCTAACAGTAAGTATCAAAAACTAAATTTTCTTAGTGCCGTGAGGCAGAATGGTAATAGATTTTATGAATCTGGCTCAATTTTACTTATGACGTAGTTTTCCCCTCGTTATTAGTAAAACAACGTGACATATGACGAACGTTCATCCAGGCAAATAAACAGAAAATCACACTGCTGGTAAAATAGATAATAAGTTTGGGCTACGAAGGATCTCGTACTCTGACAATACAGAGCTGATATTACGGAGCTGTAACGTTATATACATCATTAATGAAACGATAGCAGAAATGACTGCGATTAAAAATAGAAAGATACTCAAGTATACCGCGAGAGAAATTGAATTAATTAACCAGCGCGGTACTTCAAAGTATAAAATCCCCATAAGCTTTTCATAGCATCAAAACTGAGCACTCGTAAGTAAAAGAAGCTATTGGTTCAAAGCAAATCATAATAACAGAAATAATACTTCTGTTAAGTTTGTCAAACAAGAAAATTCAACCAGTCTGTTTCACGACGCTACTTACATGAACTTCCCACATCAAAATCTGTTGGCAGCCATTTGCAGAAAAAAAGGTCATTAAATCACTAATAAATAATTTGACAAGTGTTTGTGAAAATTTGCAGGAAAATTTATCACATCTTATTTCATTACTTACGTTCTTTCTGATCGAATTCAGTTTCGATTGCCTGATCTTGATCAGACATAGGTAACTCTATTAATTCGGCGGTAACAATGTTTGCCAGAGCCTCTTCTCTTATCCAAACTACTCGATCGTGTTGCACTAGCGAGACACTGTGATCCTCGGATGACAATAGATGACGACAGATTGTACCTTTTGTCTGTTGGAAGCATACAGATCCGAGAATTACCGAGTCTGGGAACGAGCCATGTGCTATCGACGTACTCAAACTCGGAATAGGATTCAACGTTGGTAACTCGAAGGCTACAAATTTAGGAGCCTGATAACAAAAATGATGTCATTTGTTTATACCGAAATTTGCTATATTGTGCTGTGCATTTTTGGTAAGCCGGAATGAACCAGTGGAAGCATATGGAGTCTTGATGGTGTACCATCAATGGTATTTTTATACCCACGACAAAGCTCCATCTGCTCGCCAAAGTTCGATGGAGAAATATAATAATTTTTATTCGCATACCACTTTATCTTGCGTCAATTGAAACAGAACTCTGTTATCGTCTACTCTAGTTACATAGAGTCCTGTATCCGCTTCTATGTTATCATTTTGAATAGGCATCGACTCGTCACTGATCAGAACGATTCGCTTTATCCTTCCATTATCCGCGCTAACGGACACCACAGGCTCGCTACCTGGTATCAAATTCAATTCAAATGGTCCCACGGCTCCGACGCCAAAGATCGTGTTTGTTGTAATAGATTGCAGTTGAGCGTTTGCGTCAAACAGATGTACGACAAACAATCTGGCCATAGAATTATCTTCCTGTAGACAAACGAGGTAGGGCGCTGCTAAGACACATCTGCAAATGCGTATATCAACATCAAATTAAAAATTAAACATGTTTCGAACAGGTATAGCATCAACCTGGCTAACGATCCAACGCTTTTCAATTAAAAGGCTTACACCTCTCATCAAATCGGGTAATCACGCACAGCCTAATTTTTGTTCAAGGCAAATAAATGCAATAAAATAAATAATTTTTTTTCTACTCATGTCGAGTTTGGTAGCATCTCTAGAAAACAAGGATCGTCAGCCATCCCACATCAGAATTTAATTTAACGTTACTTTGTATCTTTTGTTATAATCGGAGCCGAAACTCTTCTGCTCTTCAGTTTCTCGCCTGTTTTACCATCATATGACGTCACTTCCACTCCGCTGTTATATATGGGTAAGATATGATGCAGCGTACCCTGTTTCACATGCCACATCACCTCCTCTATCCTACGTACGAAAAAGGCTCGTTAGAGAATGAAACTAGCTATTACAAATATTCCACATCGATCACTAGTTACAAAAGCGGTGTATAATCACGCACGCTTCTCATACAAATCAATAATTGTACAAGTGATATATAATTACACACACATATCAAAATTTCTATGTTTGTGTGGGTGTTAAACTATTGCATATCGTGTGAAAAACATGGATTGTGTGAAGTACGTGATTGACTTTCAAGAAAACCTTTCAAAATCATACAATCCTGCAGCGGGATATGATATAAACGGAGAATCGATTCTGCAAGAAAAATTGATCAGTAAAAATACTAGCTCGATGCAAAATTCAAAACGTTGCAAAATTCAAAACGTAAAACCTCGGCGTACATTCGAATGTACAGCTATTAGAAACAGCTGACACGATTTATACCAGCCAGAGCCTCGAACTGATGTCAGAACGAAAGAGTAATTCTGATGTTACTGAAACAATCTGTACCTCTCAGGATTTTGCTCGATGATAGGCCATTCGTTCAAAATGTGACCAGTGGCCAAGTCCCATGCACGCACAATCGCTGGTACAGTTCCACTAACTGTAATTAGATCTCCGTCTACAACTCCGCCAAGAGCGTGGATACGACCAGCGTATCCTTGTTCTAATACTCGTCGCCATAATATCTGCCCTAAATGGATATAAAACTTAATAAATATAACGACATCACCACAAATCATGCAGGAATATCCAACTACGTCGATATAAATGTGAGCGTTTACCAGACTTCAGATTCAGCGCGGCGACGACATTCTCTTCGGTAGCGACAATGATTTTTTTTGCCGTTGATACGGTATCAAAGTTTGCAAACTTTATCCTTCCAACATAATTTTGCCTCCTAGAACAAAGAGAATATATTACGTGGAATAGCAGAATAATTAATGACACCAGCTCATAGTGACTCTTCTGTGTCATCTACTGCCTTCGTATGTGCTCGTGCACCCGTGCATTGGGAGACAAACATTGAATAAAACTTATGAAACCGAACAATAATACTTAGTTGTTAAGAAACGTAAAGGAAAAGATCACGAGTAGATTCACAATTCCGATGAGGTGGATCATTGTCATAATTATATTATAACGAATTCTCAAAACAATTACCAATCAAATTTTCCAACCTGGTCTTCGTAAAGACACAGCGATAAATTGAAAAGTCCGAATAATACGATTAAATATTGGATGAATTGTATGTCAGAGAGAAACCGGTGAACATTTCCACAAAATCTTGGCAGAAAAGGTACCATCTCGTTAAACCGAATGCCGAACTGCTGAGACACGATGATCAGCAGTGGTATGGCCAAGGGTATGGCACTTTCTATACTCCACTATACTCTATCACTATGTTTGATGGCACCAGGGGGTTGGCACTTAATGCTTTAAGCTAGGACCCTAAAGACGCATTTTCATACGCAGCAAGCAGCGGCAGCAGTTTGGTAACTTAAGCGATAATGCTAGTAAGTTACTAGATGTTACTAGATACTACTTGCAATATCTAGTAAGTTCCCAAACTGCTGCTGCTGTCAGCAGTCGTTTGGTACCTCACCAAATATTCCTAGCAATATCTAGTTACATTTAGTAACTTACTAGATATTACTAGTAGGTTTCCGAAACCCTGCTGCTGCTTGCTGCGTATGAAAAGCCACTTTTATGACAAGCACAGATGGCAAGGTACATACTTTTAGCGACGATGCGTGTTTCTACTTTCTTTCGCCCCCGAGCGTTCCGTACTTTCCAACTAGCAGCGACAGCAGCGACACTAGGCGGCGGTCATGTACCAGTTATAACTCCTGTCATACTCCGGTCTCTAGTGTTCTTGCCTTCCTGCTCCAATCGACATTTGTCACTGTTTGTGAACTTCACATTGTCATGGCTCCGGCTCTATCAATTTCTTGAAAGATACGGGTTTGGGAATAGAGAGATATAACAGCCAGCCTATTTGTATCGCGACAACGAAACTGATTTAGACACATTTTTTGGTAAGCGAAGTTATCATTCGAGAACATGCGGTACAAATAATTCCAATCGAACTACATACATCATTTCATAAAATACGAGCCCTTTCCTCACGACTAAGACACATTGACAACCTCATTTTAATCTTCTATTTTTCATATTTTCGTAGAAATTTTACAGTCGAGATCTACAATTGATCAGCATCGTTTTATAGCCTAAAAATCATACCATGAGTTCGGGTCGGGCTATTAAGTGTGTCGTCGTCGGCGATGGAACTGTTGGAAAGACGTGCAAACTCATTTCGTACACAACAGATAGTTTTCCCGGAGAATATGTACCTACCGTGTGAGTATTTTTAATCTTTGGGCTAATAATTATTATACGATACAAATATAACGTTTACTCGTCAACGTTAATACAAAATTATAACGTGGATTCGCGTACTTTCCAATGCTTGGATACTAATTTTCGAATGAGTCCTAAACATATGAAGGAGTCGACTGAAATTTTATATATATTTATTGTAAACAATTTAAAATTATTGTTAAGGAATTTGTTATAATTTTTAAATATACCGTAGTTGTCGAAGAAATTGCAACAAATTTAACTCGCAATACAATATTAATTAACTAAATCACCTGATCCATTTATAACGCCATTATTTAATTGAAGGATGATTATACATTCGAAATGATACAGTTGTTATCTTGATGCCAGTAGTTTAAAAGGATTGTTTATAGTGACAGAAATAGACGGTACATGTGACGTTAATCGGCTTGGAATATCAGTAGATTTATCAATATATTGCAGTCGTTCCTGTGATTCCAGTTTCTGCGTCTATTCCCTCGTAACTCTAATATATAGTAGGGTGTCTAATAATAGTTCGGGCATGAGACCAGAATCTCCCACTATTCACAGGAAGCAATCTGTTCGTAATTAGCTTACTGGTACTTCCTTTCTTCCAAATAACTCCAGTCAGTTACAATTTTCCATTATGTTCATCGCCTGTGTATATCTTTCGAGCTAGTCTATTTAACTTGTTATTGTAAATTCGTCTGTATTTTAGATTCGATAATTATTCAGCCCCCATGGTCGTTGATGGGATTCCCGTGAGCTTGGGACTTTGGGATACTGCTGGACAAGAAGACTATGATAGATTACGGCCTCTTTCCTATCCTCAAACAGATGTATTCCTGATTTGTTTTTCCGTAACTAGTCCTTCGTCGTTTGAAAATGTAACTAGCAAATGGTATCCAGAAATTAAACATCACTGTCCAGATGCACCTATGATTCTTGTTGGTACAAAAATTGATCTGCGAGACGATCGAGAAACGCTTACTGCCTTAGCCGAGCAAGGACTCAGTGCCATAAAACGAGAACAAGGCCAGAAACTGGCAAATAAGGTATAATCTGAATGGTTATCGACAAAATGAGCGTGGAAAAATAATGGTACAAAGGTAATAAATCCATATTTCTCATCGTAGATACGAGCTGTTAAATACATGGAATGCTCGGCTCTGACGCAACGGGGTTTAAAACAAGTTTTCGACGAAGCTGTACGTGCTGTATTACGACCAGAACCACAGAAACGTCGGCAACGAAGGTGCAGTATGCTTTAAATACTCAAAGAAAAAACCGTACTAAACCGAGGCCATCCAAGAAATAAAAATGCAGAAAGGAAATGGGAAAAAATGTTACTTTTCAACAGCGGAAATTATTTGGTGGTAATCAATTTCACAAGTATGCTGATTGCTCGACGAGAAATAATTTATCCACCAGCTTGTGCTTTTCACTCGTACGAGCTGGTCACAGTAATGAAAATTACAGAATTACATGCAAGTATAAGTCCAAATGTTCGAGCAGAGGAATAATCATATATTTTTGACTATAATCGGTCGATTTAAACTCTACGATCGACGTAACAATGCTGATGTGAAACCATTTCCGTTTTCTTATCGAACGACTTTGATATTTCTTGGACAAAGATTTCTTTGTTTCTCTTCAGAAATGATGATACAGTTGCAAAATGCTAATCATAAGCGACGAACGATTCGAGATTACGAGCCTACGGATGGGTTTATTTCTTTAATTGACCTGTGAAAACCATTTTAAGTTACTTCGATGAGTAGTATGAAGAAACAGTTATGAATCCGAGTTAGGTATCGAATGACACGTGAAGTATGTATGAAATTTATTTTGGACCTGATGGTAGAGTTGAACATAGATAAGCGGTGCCATAACGACTAAAAATCAAACACTACCCCAGCTTGCGATTTTAAATCCTAGACAATACCAGGACGATCGATTGTAACTACTTGAATGCAGTATTGAAAAAAACTAATAGAAAACCGTAAAATTAACGAATTACGACGAACCTCATTCCCTTGGCATAGCTTAATTCGATGATAGTTTGTGCAGTTATTGTCTAAGATTTCAATTCTCAGAAGAAAAAAGCTAAATTTTATATAACACAAGAAATTTTCTATCTTTACATTTTGGACGATTATTAGTTAAGACACCAAATAACATAATGAAACTTAAAATGAATTCCAGAGCCAAAAATTAATTATTGAAAGCGTGGGAAGTTATTGAAAATAACACGTAAACTAAGGCTGCTATTAGTTTTAATTAATTTTCAAATTTTAGGAATAACTAGATGATTAAAGCATTCGACTCTGACTCAGTTTACACTTTTCTTCTATGGCAATTACCATAGAAAATTATTTCTATCGCACAATTATTTTTGATAATGATTCATTACGAGGAACGTGAAAGTTAATTGAACTTTTTGTAATTTCACACATTTTCCATACCTATGTAAAAACCATATATCGTGCTCTCTACATCATGCTCTCTGTGTCTCGCTGTTCCTCTATTTCAGTGTTGCGTACCAATATGACTATGAATGATTATTTTTTAATATTCAGCAAATAAAGTAATTAGATAATGCACTGAAGTCCTGATATCTCATTTAATTGAAGATCTGATAAGATGAAGAGATTTTTTAACTTGAACATCAGTAACTCGATGAATGAGTTAAGCAGAAAACAAATACAAGAGAACGATTAGAATTGAAAACCAAAAATAAACCGTAAGCAGCTACTATTATTGTTGGGAGATGAGGCAGGTACTAACAAAGCGAATTGCACTGCTTGCTAGATGTATATAATGTAGTATAGGACAAAGTTAATTACGAGAAACTGATAAACGAAGAAAAACAAAAGGAGAAGGATAAAAAAATGCAGTCTAGTAATTTTTTCACTCGTCTAGTTCAATCAGATTGGTAAGATTATTAACTTAAGTCAGATGAGATATTCCCCGATAGAAATAATTACTAATAGTCATGATAGGCATGAATTGCTATCAGTTATTTATACATTGCATTTAATTCTAGAATAATTACAGACTCGTTAAACCACTCAGAATCGGATTTGTTTTTTTTTTTTCTTTCCGATTAAAATCAGACCCATCTGTGTCGTGCATATCTCTGCGAAAGATCGATACCCACGTTGATTTATTTGGGCATTAATGATCAGAGTATTGACAACGAACGTTTCAATTACCTGTATCTACAAAATTAATATCATAGTACTTATCTTACTCGTTGCGTGATAACAAAAATAAAATAACAGTTCGATTTGTTTTGAAATTTCTTGTACCAAATATTATATTCAATCATATTTTAACTAATAATGCAATGTGAACTGAAATACTGAAGGAGAACAATAATTTTTAATACAAATACCCCATCAATAAGTTTTTCTCTTCAAATTGCAGCATCAACAAAATACATTTTCTCTCATTTTTACATACACACGTGGAATTTACAATCTTTTAGCATTCGACAAAATTCCATAAGTTTCATGCAATCTAATTAGGTGTTAAAAAAGCCTGTAACTTAATCCGTAACTCTAATCAATGAGTTATTCCTTTTTTTCTGACAATTTTACTATTGTCGATGCATGTGAGTGGATCTATGCTAATTCTATTGATATTTCTTAGAAATGTTTTTCATTACCGTTTTCATCATGAATGAATTGCACAGCCGAATTCAGTAATCAGTAGGCGAAGTACACGAATGATTAGAGGTAACGATTTGACACTTCCCAGGATTCGTAGCAGAGACGACTGATTTCGAAAGCTCTTAACTGAACTCGAAAAAAAGTTACAAAAACAAACTTGCATACTTTTACAATAAACAGATATTCTTCTACATGTGCCTTGCTTTTTTTTATTGGATGAATGGAATAGAAAGAAAAAAATAGGGATTTTGGTTTCACTGGTAAATTCACAACTTAATATTACAAACAATGATACATACGTCGTTATAAGATGCGAAGAATAAAAATAGAGTGAAAAACTGATCTTTGTCGCAACAGTCACTTACAAATATGTTTTAAACTGAGAATCGTAGGCGATACATTCCTTCGTAACAGCAAGGATATAACATACAAGGTTTCGTCGGCGTTTAAAAAGTGGCAAAGACAAAACTGGCATTGCAACAATGACGAGCACACATGTATGTGCCAGGACGAATGGCACAAAATATAAATACTACTTACAGTTTAACAACGCGATATATGGAATTGCTTTAACAATAGATTTTGTATGTATCTTTACTCGACGCCGAGTGCTGTAAACCAAAGTTTAATAAAGATTTACTCTACGATCTTAAAATAGAAATTTTTTAATTATTTTGAGAGGATATTCGTACGTTTAGTACGTAGGAAATAAAAGTATTCTAGTCAGCATAAATATGTTCAGCAAATTATTTATACGAAGGAGACGGTAGAATTTTGCATAATTCTTCAAATTTTTTACCATTTTCCAATTTGTTTTCCGAACATGCATCGAATGAAATTATGGTGACTAGTATCGTATTACTTAATTATATCGTTCGGCGAACGCTTGGTTGTAATTTCGTTGGTAATAAATACTATATAACAGTCAGAAAAGTTCCAAAAGTGTCAGATCAGAGAATAAAACGTGCATTATCAAATAAAATATTATCAATAAATTAACGTTAAGGAAACGTCAATAATGGTAAAAAAAATATGAAGAAAATATAATAAATCTATGTTAAGTAATATTCTATGTATAAAATTCGTATGACAACTCTGTGTGCTAGAATGTGAGTAATATGAACTTGAATATATTTCATGATTATTTTATACGCATACTTTTTTTATTGTTACTTCTGTCGACCCTACAAAAAATTCTACTTTACTTACGTTAAATGACAATCAATCAATTTTGTCAATCAATGCTTACGATTAGACTCAATTATAGAAATTATTAAAATCAATACATTCTTTCTGATCTTGTAGAATATAAAGGTTCGATTTTAATACTATCAATTGCATTTCTTAGCTCGGTTGTGTAAACAGAAATGATGTATATCAATTTAATTGTTTGTAATTATTCTAACATCAGAAAATTCAGGATACCATTCGTGCATGCAGAACTAGAGTTCTAGGCACCTATGCTACAGCTACGTTGTATCCCTGTACAGCACTTCTTCATATTTGAGTATTTCATACTCGTGTTCAACTTTCATATTGCATAGATGCTGCCGTATCTTATAAACATGCTAGTATCTTTATGGGTATTTGCCAAAATGTTGTGATATCATTGTTAACTCGATGACAATAATTATCGAGATATAATAGCTGAGCCACGACACGTGTGGTACGGAAATGAGATCTCTCCAGTAAAATTGATAAAACAGGAGGGGTTTGAAATGACAAGAAATATATTTTTCTGTTAGTTTATTTGCTATTTATTCAGTATCAAGTTTAGTAGTAACTAAAGATCTTTATGAAAATCAACAATTTTTTTTTCTTGATTTGAATAGAACACACAGCACGCTGAACCGGTATTTGAATGCAATATTCTTTTAAACCTATAGTCTTTGGCTTATACCTCTTCGACAAAACCATCCAAATCACTCCCAATAAAGAAAGAATGTAAAAGTCATTTGAAATAATTATTTATAGCGGCGATGAACAGAACACCAAATTGTTTGCGTAATAGGCCAAATAATAAGCTAGCAAATCATTTGTCAGAGATACAATAGCAATCGAGCAAATGGAATTTGACTGTGTAATACAAATCAGCCGGAATTCTCTGATATTAACGTTTGGTATTGTTCGGTATCCTATTGCTCCAAATGTGAATGGATATTTTCTAAAATTCGCATTAACAAGCTGCCATTCCCCTAAATTTCCCTAGAAATCGGAAATTATAAAGATGGCGCGAGTGTTCGACGCATAGAGATGCGTCGACGTAGGGAGTGTAGAGTCAGAGAACATACATGGAAGCGTACCCTTACGGGATCTGTTGACAGACTTTCTTGGGGTGCTCGTAGTTAGCACCTCACCACTTTCGAGCGCTGTCTCTATGAGTGAGCACGAATTGGCACGAATATAGAAAACGGGTACTGGCAATGTATATCGGAACACACCCTTCATAGTTCGATGGTACACAGGTGAGCATTAATGGCTGGCACTGTCAAGTTAAGTTGGCTGCGCTGCCTTGATACACTCATGGTGCTTTCCATCCACGCACGAAGTCGATTATAATCGACTTCATTCTTGACGATAATCACCATTGCACTTGCTCATGTAGTAGTACAAAGTTGTGCAAAGTTGTGAGACGTGGGAAACAGTTGCTCGTGCTATATTTTTCGTACAACCGTATATCCCATGCGTTACTCGTGCAGGTGCAACATTCCATTTTCACTCGATAGCGATCGACACTCCACTGGCTCCAGTCAGCTCCAGTTTCCATAGTGCTCCATACTCTTAGTCTACTCGAGTTGTCTTTCAGCTCGTTGAGGTGTATATCGCTAAGTAGTACGTCTTACTTGCACTTAAACTAGTTTTCCTAGGTTTCAAGATAAATAACTAAACCAATTAGTTGATAAAATTAACAAGAACACTATACAATTTGCTCTAGTCTATAGTTTCCTTTCAATTTAGTAACTCAATTCTCAAAGGTTCAGTTTATATATGATTGACCTTCGATAATTTTACAGGTTGCAGATAGCATTTGGCTACACTTAGCCTGCAATTTCTGAATGATCAACAATGGAAACTCCTAAAGCTGAGAAAAAACCTCGCGTTATTGTTCTCGGAGGTAATATGGAGTGATACTTTTTTCATTGATTGATAAATGGAATTATTTTATTGTAACGCCTCATGTACTTATTCTTATCTGTGACATAGGATGTGGGTTTATCGGACGGAACCTTGTCGAGTATTTACTGGAAAATGAGCTGGTATCTTGCCTACGAGTTGTGGATAAGGTACCACCACAAACTGCATGGTTGAATGAGAAACATGCAAAGTTATTTGAGCATCCGTTGCTGGAATTCAGAAGCGCTAACCTTATTAATTCAAGTATGTCGAGACTGCTTACAAAGTAGTTCTTAGTATCCAATGAATCATTCTCAACGTACTTATCTTCGAACATTGAAGTATGATAATTATGTATAGATATTGTTAAGACATTGGAAATTGTTGTTTATAATTATCTATACTTAATTTTGAGTAGGATTGATTAATAGTTCTATATTAATGAATAATTTTCCTTATTGTAGTGTCTTGCGATACTGCTTTTTCCAGCGAGGAACCTTATAATTTGGTCTTCAACTGTGCTGGTGAAACCAAATATGGTCAAACCGATCCTGTTTATAAGGAAGGTATTCATAAACTCAGCATGAACTGCGCGCAAGAAGCAGCCAAGCTTGGCGTTGACCGTTACGTTGAAATTTCATCAGGTCACCTAAACTCGTCTGACAAGGTATCTAAGATTTATTAGCGATGTGCTAGTTAATCTCCGATTCAACTTATAATACAAATTTATGGCTCAGGCAGCGCATAGCGAGGATGACAATGTTGACCCATGGACATTTATAGCAAAATATAAATATCAAGTGGAACAAGATTTGAAAAATATCCCATCATTGAGATATACTATTCTTCGACCAGCAATCGTTTACGGACTCGGAGATAGAAACAGCTTAGGTAATTTTTAATTCTTTACTCGTGTAACTACACATTCGTGAGTATTTTTTAGTATGTTAGTATTGATAACGGTGAGTGTATCGCATCTACTTGTAACACTTTTTACTACTAACAGTACGAACTTCTTTTCGTATGCTTCAATAAATATATAATTGTCGAATGAATTCCTAATTCACCCAGTCAAATAATTGAATTAAAAACACGTTTAATTTAGGATACAGAACTTAACAGTACTCATTCTGATTTATGATATACGGATAATAACTCTCATGGTCCTTTGATCTGTCATAGGACCTCGACTTGTTGTCGGAGCTGTTTACAAGCATATGGGAGAAATGATGAAATTATTATGGGGCCCCACTTTACGAATGAACACTGTCCATGTGCGCGATGTTGTCCGTGCTATGTGGTACGTCAGCCATCGTCCTGATACAATTGGTGAGATTTATAATCTTGTGGATGAATCTGATTCTACCCAAGGATCAATAAGTGCTCTCGTTTCTGAACTATTTAATATAAATCACGATTACTGGGGCACAACTTTGTCAACGCTTGCTAAGGTACTAATAATCATGTTGAACGTTCAAAACTAGGCCCCTGCCGTGCCGTTGAATGAATTATCATGAAATATGTACGACACTTCACAGACTGATATGAACTCCGTTGTGGAAGAAGTCAACGACAAACATATGAGTCCATGGGCTGAAGCGTGCAGTAAAGATGGAGTAAAAAATAGTCCCTTATCGCCTTACATCGACAAAGAATTGCTCTACAACAAACATTTATATTTGAAACCAGGAAAATTAACATCGACTACCGACTTCAAGTATTTACATCCAAAGCTTACTCAGGAATTATTGAAAGAGGCAAGCTATTTGTATTTTCCTATTAATTTATAATGTTCAACAATTTTCTCCATGAAATTCATACACGAGTTGACGAGTTACCATCATTCAAATAACAAAGTATGATTTTTCTGTCGATGTATGAATTCTTCATCGCTCACTAAAAGAATCGCAGAAAAACGATAAAAGAAATAAATTATGGAAGAAGTTTGTGCTTATAACAAATGAATTATGAATGGATTTTCACAACGCCTATACTGTTACAGGTGGTCGACGATTATGTGGCAATGAAGATATTTCCACATTCCCTAATGCTGTGATGTCTACAGCGGATGTATGAAAAAGATATAGAATTTTGAAGTTAACTGAATAATTAAAAAAGCTAAAGCGACTCACGCCGTGCCTAATGTCATGATTCCATTAACGTATACATACGACATCGTTCAATATATCTAGGATGTTCGTAGGATGAAATTTGATTTACGAATTACTGCAACTGCTGATTAAATTGAGCCTACAGCCATATGTGATAAAAGTCGATTTAAATATACATTCTTAATATATCAATAAATCAAGTTTTCGGCAATTTTTTACTTAATATACAGCACTAGTCAACATTCGTGAATGTAAGCAAATTAACATAATGAATTTAGAAATGTTAGTATTTTATGAAAACGCAGTTCTATAGGATTTTTTCCATTCATGCTTTCACGACATTGCACAACAGCTGCGTATACAACTTGTATTATGTAAAACGTGACTTTCAGTTCACGATGAGCTCTGGTGAAAGCAATAATCATGATATACAATTATTATTAATATTAGAAGAAAAAATTCGGGATGAAATCAAATAGACGGGCAATGTGCCATAATTATTTCCACGTATGGATATCGGTCACAAAACCAAAAGATTATCATATGAAGATATCAATGGCCTATTTACACGACTGTTGTTATTCTTATTATTATTCTTATTATTATTATTTTTATTACTATTATTATTATTATTATTATTATTATTATTATTATTATTATGCATTTATTAAATTGCGGCCTACTCTTAGTTGTAGAAAGTGCCAAAGTGTCAACTTATTATACAACATTTATTAAAATGTATCAAATCCAGCTAACTTTTATAATGGATTATCTGTAAATCGAATTCTGTTATACATTGACTCGATTATTATTTTCCCCTGGTAATAATAAGCAGAAATAGACGAACCATCGATATAACAGCAAACTCACTCGATTGTTGAAATTTCTCAAGAAAATTCATGTACTGTATATGATTTTGATCAGTGCCAAGAATTAAATTTATGACAGCTACCAATAAATACATTTTTGATTGATATGATCGATCAAAATTAAATCCCTGACGGAAATTGTGATTGAAACATGTAAGTTAATGTTCTAAATAAATTGACCGAAATTTCAGTTAAAACATTACGGTATTTTTCTCCAGCGGAAACACTCTCTTATTTTTTTTCCAGTTAAGAAATAAAGAAAAGTCATTCCTCAAGTTCTATCGAAATTGTTTTTCGAACGTGGTATTTTGGCGCTCCTTGCGATACGAAGCCGGGAGTGACCGCTCTTCTCGCTCTACCCAAGCACCGACACCAACCGACACTGACCGAGCCCAACTGAGCCCAACTGAACTGAACTGAACACATCCTCGAACTTATGCTGCCAGAACGCGGATCGACCGTCCACCACACAATCGAAGAGCGGCATATCGGTGTGGCGCAGAACGTTTTGGCTCGCTTCGGAAGAACGAACGAACTCGAAGCATCATTCTACAGTGTTCCCATTGGGTGGAACTGCGCGACTGATAACCTTGAACGCTGCCGAAGCAAGTCGAACGCCCTGCGCCACACCGACATGCCGCTCTTCGACTGTGTGATGCACGATCGGTCCACGTTCTGGCAGCACAGGATTGTTAGCGGACGACTCGACGAAGTGGCAAATTGATCCCCGTCATTAAGTACAAGCAAGTACGTTAAAGTACGTGCGGGTTGGTGCGGGTCCACCGAGCGATAAGATGTCATCGCAGTGCCAAGTAATTATTAGCGAGCGTGGCAAGGTGCTCCTCGAAATCAATGGTTTCAAATTCAGAAAATGTCGTGACTTAACGACGGGTGAGACCAGTTGGAGGTAAGTTTTTGAAGGTCAGTGTGTTTATGTGTTACTTTGTTTCATTCGAGAAAAGGGGTTTAACATTTTGCTTCTTGTTTGTGATCTGTAGATGCTGTAAGAGTACGTGTAGCGCGTCAATGAAAACAAGAAGCGACGATTATACTATTACTGACACGAAAACGATGATTCACAACCACGAGCCTCTAACAGAGAAAGAGCTTGCGAGACAGCGGTTGAGCGGAGCGGCAAAACGGAAGGCAAAGGAGCAAATGTCAGAGAGGCCAACAAAAATATTACAAACACTGATTAACGAGCAAAATTGTCAAGTGTTGGAGGTTAGCACGCGTTTAACCCTTCCGATCACGAATTTTTAAGCTATCGTTTATTCATGAAACTTCGTGTAAAACGGTTTGTGAGATTGTTAATTACGAATTCGCTGGCAAAACCACAAAATCAGCGACCTCAGAAACTTACCATATTTCAGTATTTTCATCGGCCATATTGAATCCGCCATTTTGAATTTTAAAAAATGCACATTAGATTCATAATCGGCGACCTGAAACACCTCCGTATACAAATTTTCAGACATTACTAGTCATTATTTGATCTTGGTATGAATTTTTCTCAAAACTCTGCTTTATTTAATACTAATTTGTTAATAGCAATAATTATTTTTAATAGTTATGTGATATTATTATTTTCTTTAACAGTTATTGGATTGTTGGGAAGGTAGGGATCAAAAAACCACAACGAAATCGATAACTGTTCATAGATGTTAAGGAATCGATAGTGTCTAGGCAGGACACTGTTGTCCTGCTGTGACTGTTACACTTATAATAAAATAACACTGAAAATCGATATTTAATAATACTATATCTATACTAAAATAATAACTAAGATAGAGATTAAGATCTATAACTAGACTAAACTGAACTAAACAAAATTCTGTACCTATATCTATGTAAATCTATTCCTTAGACCCTGGACTTGTCGAGAATCAAGAGAAACATGTACAATGTACGGCGGAAATTACAGTGCCAAGTAATTATTAGCGAGCGTGGAAAGGTGCTCCTCGAAATCAATCGTTTCAAATTCAGAAAAAGTCGTGATTTGGAGACCGGTGAGACCAGTTGGAGGTAAGTTTTTGAAGGTCAGTGTGTGTATGGGTGTTATTTTATTCGTGTTGAGAAAAGGGATTTATCATTTTGCTTCGTGTTTGTGATTTGTAGATGCTGTAAGAGTACGTGTGGCGCGTCAATGAAAACGAGAAGCCCCGATTATACCATTACTGACACTAAAATGATGATTCATAATCACGAGCCTCTAACTGAAAAAGAGCTTGCGAGGCAGCGGTTGAGCGGGGCAGCAAAACGGAAGGCACAGGAACAAATCTCAGAGAGGCCAACAAAAATATTACAATCACTGCTGAACGAGCAAAATTGTCAAGTGTTGGAAGTTAGTACTTGACTAAACTTATACTCAAATAACAGTGAATAATACTATATCCACGCTAAAAGAATAACTAAAGTAGATATTAGAATATATATAACTAGACTAAACTGCACAAAATTCTGGACCTAAATCTATGCGAATCTATTTCTTAGACCCGGGACTTGTCGAAAATCAAGAGGAACATGTACAATATACGGCAGAAATTACAGTGCCACGTAATTATTAACGAGCATGGAAAGGTGCTCCTCGAAATCAATCGTTACAAATTTAGAAAACGGCGGGATTTGGGGACGGGAGAAACCAGTTGGAGGTAGGTTTTTAGAGGTCGATGTGTATAGGTGTTATTTTATTTTGTTCCAGAAAAGGGGTTTATCATTTTGCTTCGTGTTTGTGACCTGTAGATGCTGTAAGAACACGTGTGGTGCGTCACTGAAAACGAGAAGCCCCGATTATACTATTACTGACAGCAAAATGATGATTCACAACCACGAGCCTCTAACAGAGAAAAAGCTTGCGAGACAGCAGTTGAGCGGGGCCGAAAAACGGAAGGTGCAGGAGCAAATTTCAGAGAAGCCAACAAAAATATTACAATCACTGCTGAACGAGCAAAATTGTCAAGGGTTGGAAGTTAGTACTCCACTAAGCTTGTACTAAAATAACACTGAATAATACTATATCCACACTAAAAGAACAACGAAAACAGAGATTAAAATCTATAAGTAGGTCGAACTAAACTAAAAAAAATTCTCGACCTAAATCTATGTAAATCTTTTCTTTAGACTGCAGACTTGTCAACAATCAAGAGGAACATGTGCAATGTACCGCAGAAATTACAGTGCCAAGTAATTATTAGCGAGCGTGGAAAGGTGCTCCTCGAAATCAATGGTTTCAAATTCAGAAAATGTCGTGACTTGGGGACCGGGGAAACTAGTTGGAGGTAAGTTCTTGGTGGGCCGTGTATATATGTGTTATTTTATTTCATTCAAGAAAAGGGGTTTATAATCTTCGTATTTGTGACCCGTAGATGCTCTAACAGTACCTGTGGTGCGTCAATGAAAACAACAAGCACCGATTATACCATTACCGAGACTAAAATGATGATTCACAGCCACGAGCCTCTAACAGAGAAACAGCTCGCGAGACAGCGGTTGAGCGAGGCAGCGAAACGAAAGGCAAAGGAGCTAATGTCAGAGAAGCCAACCAAAATATTACAATCACTGCTGAACGAGCAAAATTGTGAAGTGTTGGAAGTAAGTACTCGACTAAACCTATACTAAAGTAATACTATATCTACACTAAAAGAATAACTAAAATAGAGATTGAGATCTATAACTAGATTAAACTAAACAAACCTCTAGACCTAAATCTATGTGAACTTATTCCACAGACCCGGGACTTGTCAAAAATCAAGAGGAACATGTACAATGTACGGCGGAAATCGCAACCAAAGCTACCTCAGAGCATTGAAGAGACATAGGTAGCCCTACGTTCCTTGGTTCTCAAAACCCTCAACGAAGAAGAGTTCCTGCTCGACAGCAACATAGGGCTGGTGGTGTTCTTATGCCCGACAAACTTACAAACACTTGTGAATACGAAAGTTTTGTACCTTGAATGGTACTTTTGGTATTTTGTTTGTTGAAAAATAAGGAGAGTGCTCCTTACGAATATTATTTCACGTGCTAGTTAAGTTGTGCAACTAACGTGAACTGCTCTATCTGCCCAATTTCGTACCTACCTACACTTCAAAAATGTGGCCTGCACTGTCATGTAAGCTCGACCTCGCTAAAAATGCATGGCAGTCATTTCATTGGTCTCATACTTTTCTAGCCCTCAGCCAAATGTGTTCACCTTCGCGCAGGTACTTGTTAACGACCGGAAGGAAATATTCCATTAAAATCAACACTCCCAACAACTTACATACTAGCACAAAGCACGAGTTTTTTCATGGTAAAATGATGAAACGCTGTCAGCAGTCGGTCTGGTCACACGAGTCAGTGACCATTACGGTCCGCAGCCTCCGAACTGCGGTCATGTATGTGCAATAATTAAAGGTTCGTCGTTACGTATTTTTGATTCTGCATTCGCTACTTTTTGGGATGGGCTCAGTTTACATTCCAGGAGGACAGATGGGATTAGTGGGTACCAGTGCTAGGCTCAATTTAGACTGGATTATCAGGTATTACATGAAATGTATCAGGTATATATATGCCAAGGAAAAATGTTAGGAGACTGGCTTACGCTATTCTTAATTTTATTCAATTGTTCTTACAACAATGTTTCGTGTACAGAAAATTCAACAATATCCTTAAATATCTCGTGTATCATGTAAATTATATTATTATTAAACAATAGGATTATGATATTACCTATTTAATTGTATTAAATATATTAAAATATATACTTTTATAATTTTCCATAGATATAATATATGTACAGTGGTGTAAAGTATTTACAAAATAACTGCACCCTAATTATGGTAGAATACTAAACGAAAAAGGTGTAACAAAAACAAACAGCTAGGTTCGTATATAAATTAGAAATAATCCTATGATCTGTGAAAAATAAATTACAAGCATCTGACGATTGATATTAAATTTATGAATTTATGAATCAACTACATCAATGAATAATGATAATAATACTTAGAATTATTTGTATATCGTCGTAGTAAATGAGAAAGCATAAAAATCAATAGAGGACAAAACGTAATGGTAAATTAATTAATTTCTAATAATAACATTTGTCTGAGGTATTTAAAATGGTATTAAATTGTAAAATTTAAATAATAGTAGGTAAGTAATAGGTACTCTGTTTAAGTTTAAATTAAGTAATGAAAGCCACCCAAGAGAGCGACCTGTACGTCGGTAATATTAATAACCATCATTCGTGGAGGGGACAGAATTGGAAAAAATAAAAATACGAAACAAAAATGGATCGCCTCGATTTACTGATCGTTTCAAATTTAAACTAAACATTTTTACAATACATCAATTTAAAAAGTATACGGTTCAGGGTTTTCTTTTTTTGTTCATTTTTTTTCCTTTTTTTTGTTTTTTCTTATTTATTGCCAGTTACTTTATATATTTCCAACATTATCTCGTTATACGGCGATCCCAAATTATCCTTCGTACTCTAACGTCGTATCGAGAAGTTATCACATTCATTTTTATATAAAAAATAGTATGATTTCTGGCATAATTTTAAGAACTCAAGTATTGGTTTTTCATTCATCTTTAACGTTTGTATAAATGCTTTTAGCGTCAAAGTCAATATAGTCGTTTTTTTAATCAACGACAGCAACGTGTATAAATTTAGTTCTAATGAAAGTTTACGTGACAATAATTAGGGTCTTTTAAGCTGCACGAAGTATTACGACAATTAGATTTTGGAGGACTAATAAAATGTCCCGAATTGCTTGCGGTTTAACATAGTTTTAAATAAATTATTCAAATAGTTCAGGGTAAGCGTATAAATTGTTTATTCACGTGCCATAACTGACTGTCCTTTCTGTTTCTCACACAAGTTCACTTTCAAGCCACGGTTCTCGTGCTTCATTTCCTTTCCTCGCTACCAGATTCGATGTTGCGAAAACTAATTTGATCAACTTGTCGAACTGTAGCGGAATACTGCGATCAGTGAAAAATAACACCCAACTGTTTAGCGATAGCTTCGCACTCTTGTAATTTGCTCTTGTTAGTATAATTGCCAAAAATGAAAAAAATAAGCTACGGTTTTTTTTTGCCAAACGTTCTTTAATAATGGCATTGCAGATAACTTGACCAATTTTAAAGGAATCTGGCAGATGCTTTTCCTTTTTGCAATAATTTGGATTGATTTCAAACAGAGTCGATTCGAGAACGACGAAGAAAGGTTGTTGAATCTTTTTTCTCGATAATCAGTCCCTCGGTCTTGGAAAAATTGTTACCAGAGACCATAGATGTCGTTGTTATCGGTATATGTAGTTGAAGTGAAATGGATCGGGCTCTCAAAGCCGTGCAAAATACTTGGTCTACGATGTTTAGTTGTCGAGAGTCATTAAATCGACCAAATGTTGAGCACCTACTCGGCTAAATGTTCCAACTTGACAAAATACTGTACGTTTGGGAATTTCTAATTGTCAGCAGGCACAAGTAAAATATTTGATAAGCATAAGATTTCCTATGCTTAGGATTTTAAGGTAAAGAAACATGATCGATACAACTGAAAGAGTGCAAGAATCATGATTTTCTGTGATTTGTTGTCATATGGAAAAATAGGGTGGGGGGAAATCATTCTGTAAGATCCTTGAAATCTTTCTGCCATGGGTATAAAATCATGATATTCGCACGGCAAGAGTGAGATTCGACCACAGTCGACTGGTGATGAACAATCGAGTATTAAATTAACGTTGAACGATGATTTCTAGTACTATCCGGTGGAATTGAGAACTGGAATGAACGTTATTTTTCATATAAGTTAAAATATCAACTTCAGGCTAGTACTATGTATTATTGCGTATTGTGTGGGGATGATCTAAAATTATTGAATGTACGAAGTAATAAATAACGGTTACCGGTGGTACAAGGTTACATTGACATGCCCTACGTGCCACTATAAACGATATAACTTAGTCTATCAGGTACTGCATTGGGTTGTTCTGTCATGGTATAGTAGCTTGAGCTACTCTGTGTCCGCAACTGCGTTTGACTGTTGTGAATCCTGTATGGTATCGAAGCGAGCTTCGAGCTTGCGCTAACAATTTTGCCATTATTTTGCAATTCTCTTTGTTTCCAAAAGTTTCATACGCATCGTCTCGATGTCTAAAGCAACCACTACCAAGAAATTGAGCGGCTCAGAGAGTTTACTATAATAATTAGTATAAGAAACCGTTCGTTATTTAAGTGAGATTTTTGGGCCAAATTTTCATAGAAGAATCGACGAAGGAGTAGCTAGTTGTTTCGCAATGTACTTTTCAGAATCGATCTCCAAATAAAAAAAAAAAACTTTTACCCGCTCGAGTCGCGTTAAAGTAGTAGCGAATGCTATCAAGTCGATGCAATATTACAATATATTTGTGCCGATACTGTCGCGTCGCATCGGATACGATAAGGGTAAACTTTTGACTATACTATGTCGCGTGTTCGGATGTGTTTGTATAGTTGCGTTATTTTATTCATGTCGTATCTAAGCTACATACTCACTTGAAATGGTGAAAAAAAATAGTCGAATAGCATGTGATTGAAAAACAAAAAAGAAAAAAAATGATTGCTCGAGGAGTGGACTGATTTTTTCATTATTCATTAAATTTTAATTTAGACTTTAAATTATTACTGGTAGCAAATCGTAACATGTGTTTTCAATTGAAAATCGCGATTGGGTAGAAATAAATTTAATGTGATTCTTTCGTCGCAAATTGAGGCCAAAAAGTTGTTCCTTCAATGCGAACAATGTTTTAGGTAGCTCTGTAGTGTGTAATTGATCACGAGTAATTTATTTGTATTCAAATGCTAATGACAGACTCAGAAAGCAAACAGCTTTTTAAAATTCCAAATGAATGGTTCGCGGTAGAAGAAAATTGGGTTTGCATAATATAAGGGTTTTCATAAATTTATCTGGTCGATCATGATCGAACAACAGACTAATCCTTAGGATTGAAAAACAATTTGAAATTAAACAGTAAACGAGATATGCGAGAAAAAAGGATTCGAAATCTCACGAAGGGCTTGGTTATACGAAGGGACGAAGATCTAAAAACCTAGTAATTGTACTCTCATAATTGATGGATGGTTGCGAAAACAAGTTTCAGCAAATGAAGCATAATTATCGAATCTTTTGTACTGGAACGTGCTAAAATATTAATAGAAATCAGGCGAAATAATTGTCTCTACGAACTAACTCTACGGTTAACGGAAATATATTATAAATAACCAACTATAACTATAAATCAAGTGTTCTTACGTCACGTGATAAAATTTGATAAAACATCCACACAAGAATGTGCTAAATATCGCATAAAAAATTCTCTGTGATCTAATCTAATTGTCTTGCGAACGTTACGGTGTGGAATGATTAATTCAGCACGAGCGATGAGGGTTTAAACGTATTCTAGATGTATTAAAACTATGAAATAGCTAATAAATATGTAACAAAAAACGAGAATATTGATAAAATTTAATAATTTGTTAATTTGCAGAATAGATTGTAGCTGCATAATCTTCTGATAGCAGAAAATAAACTGCAATGGGTTGTTCGCTCGTGAATTGTGGGTAATTGACTATTATTTTTGAATCATAGATTCAAATCATTTCTTTTTTTTGGTCACTATTGCGCAAACGCAATCAAATCGGATAGAGAGCGTTAAAATAATCGTCGCAGTAGTCAATGATATGGAAATAATTTTCAGAACAATCATTAGCCGGATGGATCGTGCTCGTAGAATGGCAAAGTCTATTGGGAACGAAGAATAGATCACAGAATCACCAAAATTCTAACATTCGTATGCCGAGTTACTAATGATTCTATGTAGAGCGTGAGCATTTTTGAATGGTCATCTCGTTTCGATTTTTTCACACATGAGCAATCGTTGAATTTTTGAAAAAAATTCATTAGATCATCGATAAAAAAATAGACGAACGTTCATTGTATAATCTTTGTCCATTGTATGCGTATCATTCGAACAGTTTATCGCAGTAACGTACGACTGATTAGTAATACATTTATTAATCGACTCATATTTAGACGACACCAGCGCCATATGAAGTCGAGCACCCGTTAACTTTTATACGTATATATTAATTGTATGATACTAATTCTGTCTTGCTATCTTAATCAAACAGCTGTCGTTATACTTGCCCGTTCGATTGGAGATTTTACCAATTCGCAATCAACAGAATATTTATAAATCAAACCTCGAGCATAGCGAATGATACGCTGATTTCTTGGGAACGTCTCATACGCGTCATAAGTTGTTGGTATAGCGGCATGTTAAAGCAGACCAACCGTGCGAATATTAGCCACTTCATCTGGCAGCACTCGAAGTGTCGTCACGTATTAAGGAACATTCACAAAGGTCTCACCCGTTCGGATCTACCAAAATCTGTGTGAATGTTTCTCGTCGCAGCGATGTTTGACTCTCGGTGTGCTGCGAATTATTATTCAGACTGCTACTGCTACTCGTCGAAGTGTAATTCAATACCGTCAGCTTCGTCTCGTCTAATTTTTGATCGTGCCTTTCTTCCAAGGAATCGCTGCTTCTCCTCTGCTAGAATAGACGAATGACAATTCCATTGCAGTTTCCATTGTCGGTGTTTGCTGTCGAGAATGCGAAGCCTAATTACCTTTAGATTTTCTTGATCGGTGACGTCTGAGGTATCGCTATTATTCAATTTCGCAGGAAATAGAAGCGGTTCCCTCAAGTATGACTCGACGATGCCGTTCGAACAGATACCACCCTGGAATAAAGTACGTATGTTATTCAGAATAATGATTTTGAATGACCACGTAGAAGAATTGGCTGATATCACTGTCGATCACCTTCGTGTCCACGTGAGAAATCGAGGTTTTTGGTGACGATGGACATAGAACGGATAATTCGATCTCGTTCGGCATCGTTGCTGCTGGTACTTGTTGACTCACGGATGAAGAATTCTGATCCACGCAACAACCGTTGCCATTCCTCATAACTTGATTTTTCGATGATCGAGTGTTATCGTTGCGTGACGGAGCATTTTCGCATCGCTTGCGACAATACATGCTACTCAGACAAACCGTGATGCAGAAAATACTTATGCTGACGCCGAGGATCACTCCTGAAAAATGAAAAATTAATTACACTGACTCTCACTTTAGAGTTATGTTTGCAAAATCGAAATCAGTCGTGAAATAAATCTAAATAAATATAGATCTACAACTCCAATCTCCGATACAAAACATCAAGGCCTGGATATTTGTCGATGTGAGACGTTTAATACGCGTGGTGCTCGGTATCGATAAATTTTTCCAACATATCCTTATAAATATATCAGGATGCACGAATCACTTACAGAAGTATATATCTGTACTGTGTTCCGGCATGCTTACCCAGACTTTCATCCGATTTGGGTTTAGGCGTCGGCTCAGCCGTTGGTGTTAGTTCTGGTGTTTCCAACCGACTCGTAGATTTCGTAGAGCTAACGTCGACCGATAACTTCCGTGAAAATCTTCCATATCCAGCATTCGTCGCAGCTTGGACCCGCACCCAATACTGTTTTCCAGGTACGAGTGTCGAAAGAGTAATCGACGTCTTGTTCGCAGGTACAGTAACGCTTTTCCAATCTTCGACCGATTTGACAGTGTAGGATACTGAATAATTTTGTAGTACGCCGTTACATTTATCAGGTTTCTTCCATGTAATTACAGGCCTCATCTTATTACGAATCCATTGTAATTCTTTAACGGTACCTGGAACTATAAAAGTTTCTAGTAAATATATTGTGACGAAAAACGTTTATTCATGTTTAAACAAAGCTATTAAACTATGCAGAGTAGTAGATCACAATGAAAAATAAATATCCAATTATTGCACAACTATCACTCACCGTCCTCCTTCGTGTAACATTCTATAGTTTCAGCTTCGTCGTACGTGCTATTCTCTTGTCTGTCCGTTTTGATAATTCTCATTTTAATTTGATATAAAGTGTACGGTTTTAGATTTCCAATGGTAACATTGACGTTATAGCTGAAACGTTATTGAAAATAATTTTCAATTTCCCATACTTTCTATTTCCAACCATCGACAAAATTACATACGTCTCAAAGCACACCGGTGATTGTGGATCCGCAGTTTGAACGGCATCATAGCAGATCTCATAGTGATAATCCGTAGCCAAATTTGGAGCGAACCACGTTACGTTGATAGAGGTAGAAGAAGCAGGCACTGCCTCCAAGGCGCTGATCATGGAAGCTGTAAATATATAATTTCACGATATCATCTCATCCCTTTATGCAGCTCCATTGCGAATAGTCGAGACGACTATGACAAATTCACCGATAATTTACTCACTTTTAGCGAGTCGTTTAGTTTCGATAGGTTTGTACAGACATGCCGATGTTTCGTTGGAACTGACCATACACAATCCGATTCCGTAAGAAAAATTAGCCTCTGCAAGCAAATGAAATGGATAAAGTAATTTTCCCATTAAATCACACGTACCGACAAGTGCTGCAAATTTAACTCACCAAAATTTGAAAATACGTATTCTCTACGATTTTTTGGCAAATTAATACTAGACAAGATCTTCTCTTCTCCGGTTTGGCAGTACAAGTGCCACGAGTCAAATTTTATGTGGTTTTCAGCAGTCTCTTCTCGTATTTTCCATCTAACCTGTTGCAACGAACATGGTAAAATTTTTCCATGTCCCACCTTTACTGAACGCAGTGGTACTAGCCCGGTATAAAATAGATATAGCAAACCTTGACAGTCGACGAATCGATATTCGTCACATCCAAATCTACGATGTTTTGCAAGGAAAGTTTGGGAAGCTTGAGAGCAGGCATCATCGTGGACGTCCAATTGAATTGGGAATCGTTAAGATTGGGCCATCCGAACTGGGTTCGACCCAAAACGCGTACTTGGTATTCGGCGCCCGGGATCAGATCTGCGAAGAAGTTCAGTCTTGAAAGAACCGAAACGTGTATCGATACGTGACGGTAAAACAAAGTTACCAATGATCACGTAGCTAGTGAAGTTTGATGGGAGATTGATAACTCTGGATGACGGATGATCTCGGAGTCTCCATTGTAGTTTGTATTCTACGATTATTCCTCGTGCTTGATTTTTAGGCAATTCAAGCCAGGATACGTTCAGTTTTGTACTGCTAATGGCTTTGACGTTAATCTTTGGTGCAGCTGTAGGAACTGCAAAATATTTTACTCGTTGGATAATCCACAAGTCAAACTTACGACAACGTTTATCGATAAATTGTCCTACCACTTTCGGCAGTCGAACAGCGAATTAGCGATGATTGATTACTGGCGTCGACACCGCGCCACATTCGAACATAGATTGTATAGTTGGTAAATGGTTTGAGGCCAACGATATGAAGAAATGTAGTATTCCCTTGATCCGCCAATACGAGTTCCTCTCTCTCGTCCGTATCTATTTAAAATGAAGTACGCGTAAAGATTATCGAATTAAACGAGCCATACTACGAAGGTATCAGCATATATCATCGAATTGTACTAGAAGAAAGATGTAACGATTGGAATACCTGTCGGAGCGTAATGAACAGTAAAATATCCATTGACATTCGAATACGCTATTGGTTTCCAGGAAACAAACATTTTGTCAGCAGAAAGAGGGTAACACTGCAAAGAAGTTGGTGCTAACGGACCCTCACGAGTTGTCGTAACTTTTAATCGCCCCGCGGCCCAAATTTCACCGGCGGCGTTCACCGCGATACACTGATACAACCCAGAGTCTGTTGGTATCGTAGCTGAAATGGCCAATTCTACTTTGTCCTCTTTCATGTAAATTATCTGCCGACCTATGAAAAGATTGAATCGTGAGGTTCCGATCGACAATTGAACAATCGAGCATATTAGACAAAAACTGCGTCCTAGCTATGCGAGGAATACAGATGCAGCATGCCAGGAGACAACTATGCCAATCCTGGATGCATTGCTCAAATCTGAATATTGTACCGTCGAAATCCTACTCTCGCTCTTGAGATATGTTAGATTTGTTGACAAAAATAAAGGTACAAAATACAATGGAGAAACTTACGATTCATTGTGAGATTTACAGCATCTTTCAACCAGTAAATAGTCGGTTTCGGGATTCCTTCGGCTTGACATTCGAATCTCGCTGTTCGTCCGCTGGGACAATCCAAGCTCATTGGCTTCTTCGTAAAAGTTGGTGGTATTAGGACGTCTACGATTATAATCTACAAAATACAAGGAAACAAATTTCAATGTTTTCAATCACGAGATCTCTCTACATCGAGGATGGTATGAATTTTTACTTGAGATTCTAAATTCGAATCGTCGGTAGAGCAATGGTAAATTCCAGCATCAGCTGTGCCCACATTTCTTAAAGATAAAATTCGAAGTCCATTGGTACTATTGAGAAGTAATCGAGGTTGGTCAAATGTACCATCTGTAAATAAAGTTAGACAAATTTAATCCTTGCCATCCAGACATCACTTTCAGTAGGATATTAATAATAATTAATTACTTTGAGAATGTGAAATAAATTTCCAGATCACGTGCGATGGAAAACCTGATGCGGCACATGCCAAATCAATGTTCGATCCAACGAGAAGTCTGTAACTGTACGAATATTGAGGAAAAAGTGAAACAGGTACATGTAACTTCTCAGTTTCTTCTATAGACACCACTCGCAGCTTGGCTTCCTTACTTTTCCTCGTATTTCTCTTTACAAAATCATTAGTTGCCTCGCACCTGAAACAGGGTGATTTATAGATTACTACCGAATGGCAATCGATATTAAAAATTATGATTCATATTTAAGTATAACGTTTACCTATATGAGCCAGCATCAGATAATTTCGTGGCACTTATGTACAGTATACCAGGAGGTATCATATAATATCTGAAATAATCGTAGAAAATAGCTCAAATTATCATCAAATTTCTCACGTGAAATAAAAACGAAGTTATCCAAGAACAATAATCTCGTTAATACTAAACGTCTACTTTGTTAGTGTATGTAGTTACTGCTCTGGGAAAAGTGCGCCTACAATACAATTAAGGCAACTCGTCACACTTTGCATGTTGATTTGTCATAAATTATTGGAAAATGCATCTCTTCGACCTGGTGGACTATGATTAAACAATGATTTGCAAGGTTTGCTTTCCTGTTCTGATGCCATAAAAAAAACAAAGAACCGAAAATGTACAATCTTTGAAAAAGAATAGATATTGTTGTGAAAAAATGCTGTGAATTTTTCAGACACGTGGCGTAATTGCTTGAAAGATATGAAAATAAATTAACATGCAATCCTGGCGAAATGTAAAAAATAATAACAAGTATTTAATATATATAATTATGACGGTCATCAAATCGCAGAATGATACCCAAATAATAACGTCTAAGGGCTTCACGTTATCAGGGTGATAGTCATCTCCATTTTTCATGATTCCATAAGATTGCATATCAGATTGGTATTTTCAGAACTTCCAACACAAATTTTCTGGCTCGTTACAAAATTTTACAGCATTTTCGTCGATTCAACGGCCATTTATTTCGCAACGTGCATTCAAATCTCGTAAAGGTAAAAACGAGTCATCCGAGAACTTTTCTTTTTAGCTATTATTAGTTTTTGGAATTTTTGAATCAGTCCGAATGGAATAAGAAGTTGAGGGCAACCAGTATAGACTTTTCATTCGCAAGCCTTGAACCGCCAACAATTATAAAGAAATTAACTTATATACAAGGTAGAAAGTGAAAAAATGTTTCAAGTGGACACATTTTTTTCTACGCTACACTGTTGGCGGGTTCTAATCGTGAGGCTGAGGAAATGCTCCTTTAGAACTTAGTTTTCTATTAAAATATTTGTGACCAAAATGATACTTTCGACCTTTATATTTTGAATAAATAAACATATCGTAACGGAATGATGTTGTGTTTATCTTAAAATTAATCAACATTCAACTAAATATTCTTACTTTGCGGTATGATCAGATGTCAATATCTTATTTTCATGCTTCCAAGTAATATTGGGTGGAAACGGAACGCTATCAACGAAACAAGAAAGCCTAGCAACCTCTCCTTCATATACAGTCAAGTCTTGCGGTGATTCTTTAAAGTCGTAAGACAAATCTGAAATGATTAATCACACGTCAGTCTTACGGGCCACATTTAGGATGTTCGCGAATCGGAATAAAATTTCAACAGTCATATGTTTCTCTTCCAATATTGATCCGCTAATACTCACCAGCAAGCTCTAAAAAAGCAGGCGACGATCGCAATGAGCCTACAGCAGTTTTGACAATGCAACGATATTCATCTGGTTTTTGAATACTGTCATTCGTATTATTGATCCATTGTCCATGGTTTTTTTTATGCACCATCTTTAATTCATTCGATTTTCACAGAAAATTTGAAATGGCAGGAACGGTAGAATACTAAATTAAACGATAACACCTTATACCTTGAAAAAATGTAAAGAACTATTTCGCGGTGTCATTTTGCATTGTACTGGAGTGCATGGTGGAGCCGGAACACCATTGCGAAGCCAAGAAATTTTTTGATTAGATCCCAACGAGCACTTGAGGTCCGCACCCCTTCGACCGACAACCACGATTCCCTTCGGTTCTGTATCCAGTTCGAAGACTTCCAACTTGGACGCGTTGAAACCTCCGATACTTGTTCCGTTAACTCCTGCACAATGCATTCACCGTGTACGACGAGTCAAAAATGAACAACGCAGCATGCAACTTATCAATGCAACCGTACAGAAAAAACACGATTGAGGATTTTGAAAAGGTTCGGGTAGAAGAAATAGGTTTTCTACAAAGTCTCGTAAAGATGTTATCGGTTCGAATATAGCATAAAGATAAACGTTAGCATGAATCAATGATATTCGTTCTAATCATAACAATAACTCGGGTTTCCAAATCGTGAATGAACCAACGTGGAAATTCTTTATAAACAAATGCGTTACAGTTTAAAAATGTATCGATTCACGCATACCATACGCAGAGTTAAATACGTGTTCTTTTCACCACGCGAAGTACCCAAAATTACGAGACACGTTCGTCCATGCAGGGAAGCACATGTACCCCCAGTCAGCTTACCATGTACATACGCGGCAAGTGGGTACTAATGAAAGTATAAACAAAGTGGCGCAAATCATAAATCGACGCACCTGCAACAGAGGCGAACCGAAGCACTTCTGTTAATAAGGTGCCGAGCAGCAATACTCGCGCCGCCATATATTCACAATCATTGGCACGATTTTCACTGAGAAATTTCATCCGAAATACGCCCAGGCTCGACACCACTCGTCCTTCGAAGAAACGTTCGTCGCATGTTTGACATCACCATTTACAACCGCGTCGACTGCATCTTGTAGTAGTTTGCACCGTTTCATTTGCGAGCAGCCCTCTTCCGATCTCGTTCGCTCGCCCTCTCAGTCTCTCAGCCCTTTACTTACTTACGCTCCTTCGCACTCCTTCGCTTCTTCCCCCTCCTGCGACGCCGTTTATCACCGTTTCGGGCTATCCTTCTCTGTCCCCTCTCTCTTTACGCGCCGTTGTAGTTAAGTACCTTTTACATTCTTATGAATGAAATACGCGAATCGTCGATCAGATTTCACGACGAAACATCTGACATGAGAAAATCAACCGCTTGTCTCGAATAAGAACGAATACTTTTCGTTCTATTACAATTAAACGCAAAGTGCGCGTTTTTTGCCGTATCTCTTGTATACACTTCTCCTCCTCTGTCTTCACCTCTCCGCTACCGCGCGCCCTCCTGGTCGTTCACTCTACTTCTCTTCATTCTCTTACTCCACAGTGCTCCACAGCACTGCTCCACAGTCCACACGACGAAGACCGCGACATTGGAATAAAATTCAAATTTATTACGAATCGCCGCGCGTCGTTTTTTCTTCCTCAGCTAAACATTAGCATATCGGTTCGTGAAAAACCGTTTCACCGGACGAACGCGAACGGTGGGGAAAAAAGCAACAAAAGAAACGCAGCGAGTAACAACCGCGCCAATTTGGAGATCGATGTTCGAATTCGTATCTATGTGTATACATTTTCTATGTTACGAAATATAAACAGCACTAACCTTACAATTTACAATTATCGTTAATCAATCTTCGAATGCGTCAATCTTCATTGATGCATGAACGTGTCACTGCGATTCAACAACTCAATGACCAGATTTATTTTTGACTACAACGGGATGTCAACTATCTAGGTATCAGCAATTATCATCACAACTGTCACAATCGTGATAGGTACCCGCTCCAATTCGCTCTCTTTCTTGTTTACTCCTGTGAGTTGGAGTCAGTTGGAGTTAGATATAAACGTTAGAGATACATAACCTGTAAAACGGACGCGACGGAGCTACGAATTAAAAAATGGCTCGTCAAAATATTGACGTTGCTTGCGAGAAGATACAACATTTTCAGGAAAAGAATAACCTAGAACTCGACAATTATAGGAAATTAGTTAAATCATATTTGGATCTGGTGAGTGAAGTTGCACGCTTGTTTGCCTACAAGTTATCGACAAATTTGACAATTTTGCATTTTGTTTCGCAGCATTTATATAGCGCAGCTTTATTTTGGGCAGATAAAATTGTTTCATTGAGTAACGAAAACCCGAGCGATATCTGTGTACTTGCTCAGTGCATGTACTTGATGAAACAGTATCATCGAGCAGCACACTTGATAAAAAGTCGAGGTCTTGAAAAAGTTGGTATAAGGATTCCCATCAACGCGTGCATGTGGAAATGTTGAAAATATATTATTTATATTCTACAGACAGACGTTATGTGTCATTATCTGGCTGTAAGATGTTTGTTAGAAGCTAAAGAATTCACAGAGGCTCTTCAAGTGATCGTAGAGATGGAGATGTGTTCGAATATTTCTAGATCAGGTATCAGTGGTATCGGTGAAGCGGATATCATGGAGGATGCCCCAAAAAATGTAAGGCACAGCATCCAACGTTCGATACTGTTGTAAGGCGTGACGTTGATGTTTGATTTTCTTTTCACTTAGGTACGTAGTTCCATATTATACTGCAAAGGACGAGTTTACGAAGCCATGGACAATCATGCTGTAGCTTCGGAATGCTACAAGCAAGCCCTGCAATGCGATGTATATTCTTATCAGGCGTTTGAAGCACTTGTTCAAAATCAGATGCTGTCGGCTGCCGAAGGTAAAGTCCTATATGTATCGCCTCGCACGGCATGTCTTTTTCAAATTGTGACCATGTACGAGGAGGCATACCCGCAAATTAGATTAATTGTGTGTATTTTGTAACTGCGCACACTTGAGAAACAATATCCTAGATAGGTCACATAAACATTACAGCGTATCATGTTATTTTCATTGGCCTGTCCGTTTTTTGCATTAGAGAAGGAACTTCTGGAGTCATTGCCGATAGCGGAGCAATGTCCAGGCAACGATGGTGATCTCCTGAGATTACTGTACGAGAGTAAACTCAAAAAATATCAAACTCCTGTAGAAAAAGAGCTGGTGAATTGTAACGACACGCAAGAAACCCTGGCAATACATCATTTGGCGGAGAACCTAGATATGGAAGTTTCGAGAGCAGAACGCTTGTATTATAATTGTGATTATCAACAATGTTTCAGCCTTACCGAAAGGTTCGTTAGCACATTTCGATTGATTGTACGTATCGCCTCAAATGATAGTGACTTTTTCGCAATTTGGTGACAGAATTTTGAAGAAAGATCCGTATCATAGCACGTGTTTACCTGTCCACATCGCCTGTTTGGTTGAATTAAAAAAGGCTAATGGTACGTGCATGACTGAATCTTTTTTTGTTATCTTATACATGATGGATGTTTTACTATTTCATTTCTTTCAGCTTTATTTTATTTGGCTCATAAGCTAGTCGACTTATATCCTGATATGGCGCTGGCCTGGTTTGCTGTTGGATGTTACTACTATGTTATAGGTGCGTCGACACGGCCAAACCAAATCTACTTAGTCTATTTTCATCTTAATCATTCGTCATTTTTCTATTCAGGTAAAAGTGACCCCACGCGAAGATATTTGGCAAAAGCAACAGCATTAGATCGTTTATTTGGGCCTGCCTGGTTAGCGTACGGTCATTCGTTTGCCATAGAAAATGAACACGATCAAGCGATGGCTGCTTATTTTAAAGCTTCCCAGTTAATGAAAGGCTGCCATTTACCACTGTTGTATATTGGACTGGAATGCGGTTTGACGAACAACCTTCGACTCGCCGACAAGTTCTTTCAGCAAGCTCAAGGAATCGCACCGCATGATCCATTTGTAATACACGAAATGGCTGTCATATCGTTTCAAAATTTGGAGTAAGTCAAATATCCCGGTGCGAGAATAATAATGCGTATCGGTTGAAATATCACTGTGATTTCTCATCTTGCCAATTATCGTTCGAACAAGCACAGCTATAAGGCCGCCGAACAACAGTTTACCGAAGCCATGCAGAAAGTGCAAGGCAACTCTAAAGACATTATACTTCCAAACAAATGGGAAGCTCTCTTGAATAACCTGGGGCATACCTGCAGAAAGATGAAAAAATACGACGAAGCATTGGAATACCACCAACAAGTAAGTTTCGATGAAAAACTTATACCAGAAATATTTTACCTAATTAGTAATACGTTACTAGTCCTTAGTGTTGAATCCTTTGAATCCATCTACTTATTCGGCGATTGGTTTTGTTCACGCATTGAGGGGTACAATGCAAGAGGCTGTTGATGCTTTCCATAGAGCTCTAGGACTTAGGCGCGATGATACGTTTACCACAACGATGTTGGGCTACGTGATGGAACAACTTATCGACGAATCACCCCCTTATCCGGGTAAGCTATTTCGAAGACAGGATACTTCTCCGTTGATTTGACGTAATCGACACGGTATTTCTTTGTAATACATAGATGCGCCGGATGATCCACCAAAATATACATTCTCGGAGACACGGTTGAGCGTTGGTTCGGGAGAACTTCTAGAAAATGTAAACGAACAATCGCAAGATTCGATTATCGATAAGTTGCGCGTCAACTTGTTTTCTGGCTGGGGCGAGGACTCTGGTAAAACGGAGGATGAAATGACGAGAAAAACAGAACAGTCAAGAGAGGGTATCGTTAATTACTCGACCAGTGATATAAGTTCGGAAGTAGAAATGTTGGACTCATCTACTCCTACCCATGTAGAATTTAAATAAATGAACCATGGGTTTCGCACGACTCGTGTCAATCATTGTAAATCGACGAGCCTGAATAACTCCGATAACACGATCATAAAGTATCGGACCGAACTTTGTTATCGACGGTATGTTCCATCATAAACATCGTTTGATCGCATCACACTGTACAATTGAATAAAAATGTAAAGATGTCAGACCCGGATTTGTAATGAACGAGAATTATGATAAAATAACAACTGCACCAATCAACCAATCTATCGTAGTTTCATGAAACAAGAATATCCAGCATTAAACAATATCTTATGTCTACGTTTTATACCACGAATCAGACAATACACATGAGAATAAGTGTCCTCATTACACTTGGATATGATTTTTTAATTCAAATGCAATATGTGGCTAGTTCAATAGTGATTCAATTCGGATGTTGAAGCGTTCCTGGTATTCATCGTGACCGACCCACATTGTTCTACGTCGATATACTGTTGGGTCGCAGGAATAATTCTGCGCCAACCCAATGAAGAGTATGAGCCAATAATAAATTGTTTTAATTCGATGATTCTCCAACAATTTAAGAAGTTAACAATTTGTACAATTCAACATTGGTTCATCAATGATCCTACTTTAATCGAGAATCAAATTCGAATTCGTGACGTCGCGCGTAAACGGGTAAGGTGATAGGAAGAAATGTTGGGGTTGCGCCGATCGGTGTCGCTGTAGTGTTATCTACCGTTCAGCGGTCGAGAGGGGGATACTCTGATGTGTAGTTCGCAACAGCGTTCCACGGGGCGCCTGGCTCTGTACGTTGCGCGTCTGCGCTGGAGGAACCGTGTGTTCTCGAGAAGAAAAATATTCAATTTAGTTTGCGAAGCGAAGCAACGTGGGGAAGAATGGGCGTTACGTCTCCATCGTTGCTAAATCGACATTAAAACTATCATTTAATATATACGTAATCGTATATGAAAATAAAATTCCACGTAAAATCTACCACACAATTGATCGTAAAGAAAGAGGAAAGGAAGAAAAACAAAACAATATCGTTCGCAAACAAACCAACATCGCTTAAGAATATTCTCCGATTTGAAAAATCCAAACTTTTCATGATACATTTTGAAGAGAAAAAAAAACCTAATTGTCTCTCATTTCAATCCGCCTATCGACTAATCTGTAATAACGTTCGACGGATTAATACATCAATGAGATTTTAACGCGACTTATTTACGATTTATTTATTCACCATAATATTATAAAGTATAAATCTATTGAATTGAACATAATTCGGCTCCGATTGTTACAGCGGCCACGTGAATATTTCGTCATTACTGTTATTATTCCGTCATATAATAATTCTTCTTCTTTTTTTTCGTCGTTGTTCGTCTCGTTGTTGGTATTCGTACGCTTCTACATATTAATATCGGTATAAATTAATAAATATAATAATAATCGTGCGCGGTATCGAGGAGGAGAAGCGTCCTTGTTCATCGAATCAGAGAAGTTATCTGGGAAAATCATCATCGACATGACTACGCTACTGCAACAGGTAAGGAAAATTCGTAGAATATACTGTAAGCCACATTTTCCGGGGTAATAATATTGCTTCGTAGTGTGTGGTGCGTCGTGTTATTCATCGATTTCAGAGGATTTCCTAGAATAGTTTATTCTCTTGAAACTGTGCAAGCGAGAATGTCATGACTCTTTGCGTGAACCAAACAAACGTGCGCTGTCCCCCTTCAATTGTACGTGTTTAGCTAGAGGTCTCACCGTCCGGGGTTGATCAACTTCGATTAGTTAGGAGAGTCCCACGTGCAAAACACGTTGCACCATTTCGCCGCATTACATTATACTACGTTGTTTTATACGCATGCGTGTCATTTACCGTGCGAGAGAGATTCTCACGTCGCCACTATTTCGCATAGATATACTACATACACACAGATAGGTACTCGTCGTTCGCGGAAAGAAGGTACCATATTACATCGTTGGGCTTTTGTTTCTCTCTCTTTCCTCTTCCATTCCACGTGCCCCTGTACGTTTCTACGTCATCTTATCGAAACGTTACATATTTTTCCAACTTATTTTTGTATTTTCGTTACATCGGCTCATTTACCACGATTTGAACGGGCTACGAGAGAATATAAGATGTTTGCTATTCGGGCGTAAATCTTATTGGATCTCTGCGAACTACACCGATATTATGATGTAGCCTTACTGAAAATTATACCGTGGTCGCGTGTCTGTTATTGGTAGGGGCAAAAAATTTGAATTTTTTCTCGCTCTTCTCTCCGTCGAGCAACCGTGATATTTACTGTTTGTAAATATACGCATAATCATCAATGATTTAACGAGTACAGTTTTTTCTCCTGTTTTTTCTCCTTTTTCAAAAACCGGTTCGCATTTTCTATCACATGTTTGATTCGTAATGTGTTACGCGGACCGGTCGATTTGCAATATATGGACCGGTAGAGTATTAACGGAATTAAAAAATTCTATCGGTATACTTAATTCCCTGTACACAATGTTTTGAATATACGAGTAGGTGGATTATCAAGATGCATTGCTTTTTCACCCGGAGCTTCGGTGAATAGCAAGTATACCTCAATAACAATTCTGCGAATGTTGGCAATGCGAAAACCATAACAACAACGTTGTCAACATTTCTCACGAATTACACACGTATACAGCGATGGTGTTCTTCTTGCCTTTTCGGGAGAAGGCGATCTAGTCACGGGAAAATTTAACGTACGATGCGCGTTGACTTAGTTCGAAAGTGTAGGTCAAAACAGGGAAACAACATTAATTTCTCAAACCTTCGCTTGCTTGGATTTTTTCAATGGCTTTTCTAGAATATTTATATATATCTATTTACAAATGTTTAAAATATTTATCTATGTATAAATAAATAAATAAATAGATATCCATCTATATTGGGGTGTGTCATTTTTAAAAAGGTTTTTACGTTTGGTATTTTATATCTCTACGATGCCATCATTCACAGATTAGTCCGAACATATTTTTTATACAGAATTGAACGCTCTACAAAAAAGGTTTCTTGGACTTATTCGCTAAACGTAACCGTTCGAATGATATTCGAGTTTAAAGTTCGAAATGGGTGCTAGTTCATCGTTTTTTCAATATCGCAGCAAAATTATTGACTCTATGGAAAAATATCAATTGACTTTTTTGTAGACCAATAATTTTGCTACATAAATTTTCTGATTTACAATTAATAAATATTGTTACATAGTGGTTTAGGCTTTAAAAACGTATGCTTATCAGAAAACTGATTCTAACGAGCTAATACTACTTAAATATCTACGAAAAAGATCCATAAAATACTCACGAGTGAAATATCGTTCTTTACTCCTGATAAAAATACGTTTTACCACATTTTTGTACATAAGTTTTTTTGAATTCAAAATATTTGATAATTTATTACAGTGTTAACTTTGAACTCGAATATCATTTGAACGGCTACGCTTATAAAAAAATTGTAAGAGACGTTTTTCGTAGAGCATTCAGTGCTCTATAAAGACATGTCTTGTAGTGATGTGTACCATATGCCATTGTCGAGATATAGGATTAATATTGAGAGGTGAAATTTTAACAGACTTCTTTTTTTTACCTTTCTCAAGGTATACACCCTGTTCGCGAGGTGTATACAACAAAGTTGCGAGAAAATGACACACCCTGTTTTTTGTAGAGAGTACGCGTGATTTCTGCACATCATTTGAACGATCGTGGTTTTATTATTTTTTTTGCAGTTGGGGCGAACGTACGAGCAGGGATGCGCAAGCAGCGCGGATAGCGATAGAGCGGCTGGCAATAAAGTACAAAATCATTTGCTCCAGCAAAGGGATAAGCACCGTGAACGGGAACGCGAAAGGGAGCAGCTTCATCAATTGCAATCCATCAGTAATTTGTTGCTAGATCTTCCGCCAATACATTCGAGCTCGTATCTTAGTGGGAACACGTGCGAAGGATCTCGGCTCCACACTTCAAAGGGCTCCATTACCGACGGTAAGAATCCACACGATGCGTTTTTCCCCCCCAATCTCGTTTCCTTCCTGTTCCCTGGATATAATATTTTAAACGAGTATTCGACACTAGCTAAGTCGAATTTTAATTGGTAGAGTTCTCATAAAATCTGCAAACCGTGTTCAATACTTGAAAAAAAAAATTCTCGATGTATGCTCTATTTTTTTTTATTTGGCCTCTACAGTCGTTCGGTAACTCGCTTAATAGTACTTTGCATTTTGCATAATTTGATACCGATGACCGGAGCTTTTGTCCCTGGCTCGCTGCGTGCTTTGAACACCTTGTACATGTGCGACGCACTATGATGTGAAGATCTCAAACGATCACGAATGATAAAGTTGCAATCAATCGTTTTTCGTCAAACTTTCGACTGTGTTTGTTTGTCGGTTGTCTGTCACCTCGTAGACAAAAATTGTCCACCATCCGAAAATAGGAGAAGAAAATCGAAATAATTGGCGACTTGGCTTTGAATTGGTAGGTGATATGTCGATCTCGGATTTATTCGGACTCGGATTACCGCGCGGTTCCTTGATGAGTACTACGAGTCAGGCATCGGCAGTCGGATCATCCGTACATCGCGGTCATCAATCTCATCCGCAACATCAGCAGTACCAAACTCCGTCGCTTCACAACCAAACGGCTCATCATACGCATCAGGTTGGTCATAGTTGCGTGCATATATTCACGTTCCTTGTAAAAACGCAAAATTTTTTTTTTTTTTTAAATTAGATTAAAAAAAAGTTTGTTATTTGTTGACTGTTAATTATTTGTAAACATTTTTCACGCCAATGTAACTATTTTCACGGCTCCGATGAACAAAATGAACGGAATGATTGAAAGTAATTGACAACTGTTCAGCTGTTTGAAAATGAGATCTGCGACGATCGTGTATGACAAAGACGGTACGATTCGCCGTTTGATATGCGAATATGTAGGTACGTTATATTTCCGGCTTGCGGGTGTTTCGCAATTTTTCACCGACATGAGACATTGCCTTGGCAGGTCGGACTTTATAGATCTTCGAATGTACGTATTACGGTGTAATAAAACTGTAAAATATGAAACGGACAATATCATAAAGTTGCCAATGCAACAACCGGAACAATGATTATTCGCATTACAGACTATATCCAGCGTTTCCAGCTTCTGCGAAAATCGACTTTTCGTCGCGACCGTTCCAAGAAAGTACTCGACGAATTCCGACGCATAGAAGAAAATGCTACGTATACACGGGGCGTTCCACGCCGAATGCGGCATTTATTTTTCGATTTTTGATTTCCGACTTTTAATTTCCCCAATTTCTTCAGATTTTCTTTATACTCTTCAAAAAAACCTTCCAGGTAAATTTTGAGATTTTCTTCATCACCCCTTCGGTTTTTTGTCCATAACTTTTTTATTAATAGATCGAATTGGAAGTTTTTTTAAATGAAACGTTTTTTTACTATTACTATTACTATTTTTTATTTTTTTGATTTCCAAACATTTGAAAAATTTTGTTTTATCCATTAATTATTATAAATACCAATTTTTGATGTTGTGTTCCTTTTTTTAATTATTTTAAATTAATTCTTACATGGTTCTCATTGTTAACATTTTGAAGAAAAAAAAGATGTAAGCAGGTTTATTATAAAAAAAAAGAAATGTGATGTTTTTTGATCGGGTAATACAAAAAGTTTAAAAGAAGAAATTCTTCAAAAAATTTAGAAAATCAAAAGTAAATACTTTTTAAACTGGCCGAGTTGGCATGGAATGCCCCATATATGTGCTAATTGCTTTTTCTAATCGTCCACTGTAAATTCTTGCGTGATTTATTCGAATATCTGGTCACTGAAATCGCATCTTATCAAAAAAAAAAAATTTTATGGGTCGAGAATTTTTCCAACAGAGGAAGGCGTAGTACTGGAAAAATTGTATCAGAGATTATATAGGTGTATATATAAATATAATATGCGGTGACGATACGGGATTGTTGATACGCCCATTTTTATGAAGATAGCACGAAACTATATTGAGCTAAGTACGGATAAATACCGAAACGCTTGATCCTCGTTAAACATGTTTGGTTTTACACACATCATCATCCAAAGATTTTTTCCACCTTTTTTGGGGATTATTTCACCTTTTTTGGGATTTTTTTTTCATGAACAATAAAAATATAGAAGTTTGAAACTTTGACCACATATTTATTGATATTCAAACAGTAAGTTAGAATATTTTCAGTCCAAAATCTGCAGGCCCATGTGTGTTGCACCATGTGGAATGAAATCTACCATTTGAAGTTGGGCCATAATTTACTTTTATAAAATTTAACTGTGAGTGGTCTATTTCGCCTGAAACTTTCTATCATCAGCATTGATGTGATTTTTTAAGTACGACGATGGACATGGCTGTTGGCCGAACACCTCAACGTTAGATACGCCGGGCTCACCGAACTGTGTTTCTACTCCTGGAAGTCCCAGCACCCCAGGCAGCATGTACTCAAATCCGTACAGTTACACGACTGCTACAACTAACAGCGCTCCTGGGACTCCTTCATCTTCGAGCAATCGTGTGCCATTCATGCAGATGGGTTCTCCGTCGTCATCTATTCGATCTCAGTACTGCGGAAGGCCCATTCGAGGATCACCGTCATACAGGTTCAGATATAGTTTTAGCATATTCATCAACAATTTTGTTAACTGCTTGCAATTATTGTTCCATATGCTTATTCAATTGGGGATATTTTATCGCAGTGACTGCGGTAGTCCAACTTTGGAGTGTACTCCGATGATAGGATACCACGGCTCCCGGTCAAATTCTCCAGCTGATTCCGAGACCAGCGGTGTTAGCAGTATGGATGGATCCCTTTCTGATATCATGGTGAGACAGCTAATTAAAAACCATCGTCGAACAGATTTATTTCAAATTTGAACTGTCGTTACAGAACTGTTTGTCGATGAACTCTGGGTCGCATCCGTGTTCCCAGCAAACGTTGGGCTCTCTAATGTCGCCGGATACAAATCTCTGCCCTGGAAATCGGGCAGCAGCCTTTCAACGTATGGCTAACAAAAAGTATTTGTCGTCGACGCATCAGCAACAGCCACAGCTGCAGTCGGCGCTGCACTACCATTATTCCAACAATCACATTCGAAATCATCAATACCCGCTAAGCCAAACTGGGAATTACCTGAACTCACTTTTGAACACTGAAAAGAATTGCTGTTCAGGTGGAAATGCTCATATGTTGTTGTACCCAGGTTCTAATAACTTACTCGAACAGCAAACCTCATTGGATCGTGCTGCGAGATTTCATCGTAATGCTGCTGGTAAAGGTTTTAACGTTTGATTCCTAAATCATGAATTACTGTAAATCAATCTCGACGAAGCATGCGAAACACTTTTTCCAGCTCTATACGATGCGACCTGCACCTGGAGCGGGCTACTTCCTCAACGTACTCAAAAACCCTCGGGATACTCTTCGAAAGTATTTTTAGGTGGTGTACCTTGGGACATCACTGAATCTCTTCTCATTACCACTTTCAAACAATTTGGTCAAATTCGTGTCGAATGGCCAGGCAAAGAACAATCCGTAACGCAACCCAGAGGATACGTTTACATCATTTTCGAATCTGAAAAACAGGTACGTAAATCACTTATGCATATTTTGAGCATGTCTCTTTGTTTTATTCTTCTCCATCGATCAGATTTTCACTTCAAAATCCGTACGTATCCTGTATTAATGATCTTCTCTCGTAACGCAGGTCATAGCATTGCTGTCGTGTTGCACGCATGATTTTACTAACGGAGGTAGTTGGTTCTACAAAATTTCATCGAAACGTATGAAAGCCAAGGAGGTGAGTTGAGCTAGTGAGTATATTCTTTCACGTCTTTTCTCGATTAATTTTTTATCACTAATTGTTGCAGGTTCAAGTTATTCCATGGGCCTTAGATGATAGTGATTTTGTAAAGCCCACTTCTCAAAAACTAGATCCGCAAAGAACAGTGTTTGTTGGTGCACTTCACGGAATGCTGACTGCCGAAGGACTTGCAAAAATAATGAACGATTTGTTCAAAGGAGTCATATACGCAGGTATACTTGACTTCTGTACGAATGATTCGACCAATCTCAAGAGTGACAAATTAATTGAACAATTTTGGTTCTAGGTATCGATACTGATAAGTACAAATATCCGATTGGTTCTGCCCGCGTCACATTCAGCAGTAATCACTCGTACATGAAAGCTGTGACCGCGGCATTCATTGAAATAAAGACTGCCAAGTTTACGAAGAAGGTTCGTCGCTACTTTTAATCCGATGCGAATAAATTGTTGGGGAACTCGAATTCAAATATTTAAATATTCATAGTCAACTCTGCAATGACCCGGAAAGCATTCAACAAATTGAATTGATAGAAAGAAATTCAAAAAGTGTAAATACATATACGTAGAAGTTGATCGGTCAAGGGGAAGAAAAGTTTGAGAAATTTGTCCATATCATTTCGACGTTCTTCGACGATAACGTCTTTTCAAATTCACATTCCACTTCTTTTCACAGGTTCAAATTGATCCGTACTTAGAAGACTCGTTGTGTTCAGGCTGCTCGGTGCAGCAAGGACCTTATTTCTGTCGAGAATTGGTGAGTTTGTAAAACATACGAATTATTGGACCATTAGAATGTAAGGACTTTGAACGTTATCATTTGGATATTTGCAATTTTATCTTATTTCTCGTCATTGTTCACAGGTGTGCTTCAGATATTTCTGTCGCAGCTGCTGGCATTGGCAACACGCTATGGAGTCGATGAGACACCACGAGCCAATGATGCGCAGCTCCAAAGCGAACCAAGTCATAGGTTTATCACCAGGTGTAGGGACCTACAACAATGGTTACCGCGCATCAAACAGACCCACCATCTAATCTAAGTCACTCTTGATGTTCAGTTGGATCACTTGGACGTTCAGTTTGATTTGCAAATCGAAAAATAATTTTCTTTTATTTTTTTTTAATTTTTTTTTTGTTTTTTGTATTAGAATTATTTATATTGGACGTTGTGCCAGATATTTTTCAAAATAGTGCACAATTTACTTTTATTATATAGGGCTGCGGCCAGCTGGTCTGACCGATATCGAGTAGTCAGGTCAGATGTCAGGTGATCGGCAATAACAATTCTGGGTTTTGTTGATATTCTGTAAGTTCTGCACAATATATCTCGCTCGCCAGGCTTAACGCTTGGACGAGAAGTTCCTATATAATAGAAAAGTTACGTGCGCGAGTTTCGTGCATCATATTTATCGTCGATATTGTAAAACGAATCACTTTTATTTACTATCTCTGTTCAGAGAGGCTGGCTCTCTTGCGTTATAATTTTAATTGCGATTATCACGATGAGTATCGTAATGCATTTTGCAAAAGTTTTGAACTGCGGGAGATTTTGTGAAACTGGAGTTACGCGCCGCAGGCACTATTACCATCCCAATATCGCGCCTGATGTTTATCCCGCTCGTGACTTCTACGAATTGTCTTGTACTTATAATTAACATGGGTGAGAAAAGTTTTTAACGACAACATTACTTTTACGAAACGAAATTATGGCGACGCTTAAGAATCCTATCGGGCCTCTGTACCGTAGACTGTCGCCCGCTGTTCCCCAATCAATATTCCACAACTACTAATAATTGTAATGATTATTTGAATTATTAGTGTGTTTTGTTAGTTTCTTGATTTCTTTTTTTTTATGAAGTCACAATGAAAAATATTATCTTGTTACCTGATACTATTATAGTTCATCGATCGTTCTCTTAACAAGACTTATATAATTAGACGAGCACGATGCTGAATCGCGCCAGGCTTTCAGAGTACCTACTTACCGTTACGTTTTTCCAAAAGGGCTATTAAAAACCTTTCGAAAAGCAAGACGAGAAAAGAGAATTTATGTAAAGGCAGCAACGAGGAAAGACGGATAAAAATTATAATAACTGAAAGTCACTACCTATACAATGTAGGTGTAACAAATGGTGATGCATAATGCTTAATTTAATTAATATATAAAGTATTAATAATATTAATACATAAAGCTCGAAAACTTGTAGGTCTGCCACTGTTATCTTAAGCAAGTGGTATCGAAGGCAAATGGTATGTCACAGTTAACTGCGCTGATACGTTATTTCATGATATATCGTACAATTTATTTAAAGCAAAGGATAGGAATAACAGATGAATTGATGAAAAAAATGGATTATATCCGCTCAAGTCGTAACTTATGTAAACCTATTTATATATACTTATATAATTGTTATATATATAAGTATATATATATATGGGTACATAAAATATGTGTTAACCGGAACCAAAACGCTGCTCATTGTCAGCAATCACTGGACTGTTTAACTGTTGACGAAATGGAAAAGTACATGGTCTACGATTCTGGAACGGATTGTAGGAAATTGATTCCGTTTTTATTTTCTGTTACAATTATTACGTTATCTTTCTTCGTCGATGAAAAAGAATTTGTCAATCCACATTTCTGATGTTTTGATAGAATCTTGTTAAATATATTAAATTCATATTTTGCAAATAATTTCATTGTTTTCACGTTGTTTACACATTTTCATTTACCCTGATATTTGTTGTTTGTTTTCGCATTCCTTTTTCCTCCTATTCGTTTGCATATTCTCCCCTTACTGTTGGATTCTAATTTTTTGTTTTATTCAATCTTAAATTTTGAAAGATACCGACGACGCGCAGACTGTTCGTTGTCCTCGAATAACTACTATTGGCCTGGGGATTGATAATCATTTACATATTTTATATGTCTACTATGTCGTCGCAAAGTATTTATAGTTTGGTCAAAAATCAGCTCCAACCCACGATACAGCATGTCGAGTGGAATAAAAGATAAAAATTCATCGAGTTACGCAGTATTTACTCCGACAGCTAGTTGCAAGAATATCATAAATTTCTCGACTAGAATCGAGGACAGAGTTCGACGAAAGGGCAATAACAAACAAGTATTGAATAAACATATGTGAAATTGTGTTTCGCTAGATGATTATAAGGCTTTGTCATTTGGGGTGAGCAGACGATTGCAAATTAGCTGTCTTGCCGCATCTCCTTGAGAGTACAATTTTCTGCTCGCTTCGACTGGAATAAGTTGATAGTTTTCGCCACGTAGAGATGGAACCAATTTGCTGCGGGGAATTTTTACACGAGTGGACAGGATCAGTTTGTTCTCTCTGTGGTAGATGAGGTTTACCTTAATTCTGGTGGACGCGATAGGAAATCGATCCTTTCGCGAAAGAGTAACGAAATAAGCCATCCGCGCTGATTTATAAAGTTACGAGATCTAATATTCCAGAAAAAAAATAGCTTTATATACGAAAAACAACTACGATGGTATTTGCAACAGTTGCATATGAGTATAACAAGTCAGACAGAACGATTTACTGCAGCTACGAAGTAATGTTAACAATTGCATGTGCGCGTGCATTTATTAGATAATTTGAAGTAATTTTGCATAAATTCAATTGATCTGCTGTATAGAAATATTTTTGAATTATTGTAATCGATACATTCAAAATGTAAAAAAAAAAAAACAGATACTTTTGTGAGATTTATTTGTAAGAAACGATAAATATGAAATTTTACACTTCTTACTTAGCGATACGACTAAGAATCGAATTAGAGAACTCTCTTTCGGAAGAAAGCTGTTTTATTAAAAAAAATGTAATGCGCTGTGCCTTTTTAATATGTATAATCCCAATATAGGTTTTACATCGTGGAAATTTGAAAAAATATTCCAATCACGCGACGTTCAACGCGAATGTTCAACGAGAACTACAAAGACTTCTATTACTTCCACTAAAACTTTTAACAAAACGTTCGATGTGATCCGTAACAAATGTATTTAATAGTTTTACGTAGACTCAACGACAATACGTGAAATAAGGGATGAAATAGTCACATTGTCTTTTTAATTTGTCAAAGTATATAAAAGTGCCTGGTCATTTGATTGATTTTTTTTATTAACAGTAACAATATAATTACTTCAATTATCTACTGTTGAAAATATTGTGCGTTCCTATACAGTGCGTTAGGTAATTGGCTATACAGCTACACAATTTATTTATCAATCTATACGTGGTACAACACCATTAACCATTGGCAAGTTGAAAACTTACAAAAATAATAAAAATATGTTATCCCATGCCTGAAATAAAATCTGAATTTGTAATGCTTTAGCGGTTCTTCGGATACATACCCAAATATATATATATATATATATAAAAATAAATATATACTTGTTATAATGTAATCTGTATATAATGAATAATAAAGACAAACTTGTTCGTCAATAGGATTTGCTAAAATCATACAAAGCTTAGCTGAATATCACCGTTTCGTCGTCAATTTTTAATTGACTTGGCGAGTTGTTTTTTTGTGCCTCTGAATACTGGAATATCACTTTTTAGAAGACACCTGTTTGCTGACTGCTTGGTACAGGATGATTATGGAGGAAATCGTTCCCAAAGCTCCAACCTGCCATGTCTTTAATCGACCGCCCCATAAAGTTCCAGGAGGCAAATAACTGACGGCATAGCTCAGATCCAAGATCAGTCTCAAACACGTCCATAACTCGTCACGCTTTTGGATTATAAGAACATGCTGAGCAACTCTGAATAAAGAATGAAGACGAAGATAATTACGCACGTAATAAATTATGTCATCTGTTTTGTTTTACGAACTTCTAGCTCACCCCACGTCGCATTTACTATTTTGCAAGCAAGTTGTATGCTTTTGTAGTTGATTAATTCTCCGCGAACATCTGCAATGACAAACGGTACGAAATCGAAAAAGTTGCAACGTGATATATATCTGAACTACGGCGATGAGAAATATTTTTCAGAAATAACTGATACATCGCTCCTTTCCCACACGTTTTACGAAACTTGATCCTTACTTTACTAAGGAAAGATAAAGAGACAGGATCCAGCACCAAGTAGTCAGCGTTTCCAGCGATGAAACATTTCTGATGGGCAAGATTTTTCTGGATCCTGCCCAACAGATGTGTTCAATGGGATAAAAAGTAACGTCGATGCAATTTTGCAACAGATTAGCACATCTCAATATCCAATCGGGTTCCTGGAACGCGAAATACGATCCGGTTACATCTTTTTCACTAGTAACTCTCAAAACTTTGAACTCATTTCTACATACCTGCCTGCCCAAGCCGTAATCGATAACAGAATTCAACATTGGAATATCATCCAATAGTCGTAAAATTACTCTACAACCACTAATTTGACTTGAAAAAATTTGCGACCTGGTAGCAACATCAGCGGATTTTGATAGGCCCGAACTTAGTTTTCCAGCGTAACTTAACAATCTCAAAACTTTGTCCCTTCCGCTATAAGTTGCCAGAAATTCTGATAGAGTATTCAGATTCATCTTTCGTAACGCGTATAGAATTGTCTTTTACGTCTGGAATGTATCACAAAATATTGGAACTGCTATTAATAATGAAGTACCAGAAATTTTAAAAATATACATATATATGATTACACACTTGTATGGAAATGGAGCGTATGGATGAAAATCAAACATGTGCCGGTATATAAATACGTATGAGGTGATTTATTTCGCAGATTATACATGAATTTCTCTTGTGAGCTCAGCTACTGGTCAGATATCCAATTCCTTCATATGATATTGCGAAACATCTTGTAAGTTGAATATGATCAAATCTCAACGGAAGTTAACCTTGTTAACCTTGATCGTTACTAAGGTCAACTCATATCACACACATTCAATCATGTCAAATGGTAATAGACACAGAACATGTTAGGTACAAATTATGATCGTGGTTGTTAGTAAAATTACGGAATACGGAGGCTGGATATAAATAGACTTCTCGAGTGAAATTTGCTTCCGCAAAAAAGTGTCACATACATAGTTGGCACTTTCACCTGCTTTCACCGTCATGTATTTCCAGCCTGTTCCCGCCTTAAGGGTGCCATTTCATGAGTAGCAGTTGGAAACTAACTCGATATTACTAGTAAGTTACTAGATGTTACTAGTAATATATAGTAAGTCATCAAACTACTGCTGTTGCTCACTAGTGATGGCGATATTTGCTGAATGTATCGATATTTGGTATCGATACGTATTGGTGATCAGAGTATCGATACAGGCACAATATCGGGAATGCAATATCGATATCACCGATATCGATACTCAACAAAATGCAAACAATTTTTTTGAATGATTCTTCATTTTTTATATTTATAAAAAAAGCACAGATATCGAACATTATAACAAAAATACACAAAAGTAATATACAGTAGGGTGCTTTTTTCGCTCCCAGCCTGAAATTTTGTTGGAAATACCCAAAAAAAAATCCCTGAAAATTTGAGCACTTAATATTAATACTAAGTACTCGCTCACAGTGTGTGAAGATTTTCCATTTCAAATACACGTAAACTTTGATATATTTTTTTCTTATTTTTATAGCTCAGCGGCATTTTATGGTATCAGCTCGTCCAAAGTCGAGATTTTCTCAGAATTGAATGTTCTACAAAAGTGCCCATTTCGGCGTAGTCGTAAGTCACATCGGCAAGGTAGTACGAGTCACTAAACTTAATTCTTTCATAGAATTCGCGTTTTTCTGTCATTATCTCATGAATAACAAGACCTGCAGAGAAAATGTGAATGACAAACTTGTAGGAAATTTAATTTCCTATAAAAAAGGTCGAGTGAACCAAATCGCTAAGATCGATATTTCTCGAGATATTGAGCCTTGAATTTATTTTTGTATGAAATTTATTTTATGAAATATTTATACGAATTTATTTATTTTGGCTTTATGTGTTATGGCCCCCTACGCCACATATCAAATAAAAAAACGGTTGTATCGAAATTTCGATATTCATGTATTGAGTATCGATACTTGCAAATATCGTTACGGAAAGTATCGATACAAAATATCGATATTTGGGGCAAAGAGTATCGATATTCCAAATATCGATACTGTATCGCCCATCACTATTGCTCACTGCCCATGAAATGGCACCCTAAGAATAGACCACGAAAGCGAGTTGAGAATGCGATAGCGGAATAGAAAGAGAAAATTGCATATCGGATCACACTGTTTTCATCTATCTGCGCATGTGCCTGTTTCGCCTGAAAAACACGAAAAATGTCATTAAAATATCATCAGGTCAGAACGTGGATCGACTGTGTACTACACAATCGAACACTGGCATGTGGTGTGCCGCATAGCGTTCGGCTCGTTTTGAAGTGGTTCGTGGTGGTTCGGAAGACCGAACGAAAGCGAAGCATTGTTTGGCAGCGTTCAAGGTTATCAGTCGTGCAGTTCCATTGGGCAGCGAAGGAACCTGAACGATGCTGCAGGTTTGTTCAGTCTTCCGAAGCCAGTCGAACGCTCTGCGCCACACCGACATGCCGCTGATCGAGTGTGATGCGCGGTCGGTCCACGTTCTGGCAGCACAGGAACGATGAGCACGCATGCGTGATTAGACAAGGTCAAAGGGGTCCGATACGCAGCATTCTCTTTCTATTGCGTTTACGCATCCACGAACAGGCCACTTGTATTACTCGAGTGGTCTATTATAGTATGTCTGTGGTCCTAATAAGTATCTTTGATCGAGACAACGTTTTTCGAGAGTCGATATGTTCGGTCGGCAACGTTGAGATTCAAGATGCTTGTTAGTTCATGGCCGACGGTGGGGGGTACTTTTTGTGTGGTGTGCCACTCGCCCGTAGACATAGCCGTGCGTCGCGTTCGGTGGCGTTCGCCGTGTCGTTTTGGCGAGACGTGATGACGTCAGACCCGACGGAACAAGCCGTGTATGAAACCGAGAAGGGCGTGAAAGTGTGTTGTGTCGAGCGTTTTATGTCGTTTGTTTCTTAAGAATATGTACAAATAGTGAAGTGTTCAGTGTTTCGATAATTATGTTTAGTGCTGTATTTGTGTGAGAGTAAACATGTTTCGATGTATACCAATTTTTAAAGGGTGTAACAGGCAGGTGGAATACGTTGACAAGCGTCACTGTTCGTTGCCAAGTGTTCCGGAGGATATTCTACGATATTCTCGTAGCTTGGAAGAGTTGTTACTCGACGCTAATCACATCCGAGACTTGCCGAAGGTACGTAATTATCAACAATATACGAAGATCAATGTATAATCACGAACGTTACGATTGGTTGTCGTTCATGGTTCAACGAAACAGTCTGAACAGTCGACAATCGACAGGTTAATTGACCGATTGACGCGAGAACATTTCACTGTTGTTGATTATTTTCTCGATACATTCGACTAACACTTATGCAATTGTTTATTATTTATTTTTCATTCAACGACATTTTATAATTATGTTGCAGAACTTCTTTCGTCTTCAAAGATTACGTCGATTAGGATTAAGCGACAATGAAATACATCGCTTGCCACCAGATATTCAAAATTTCGAGAACCTCGTGGAATTGGACGTGTCGAGAAATGGTGAGTTGAAAATGATCGTCGTGACGGTTTGATTGTTGGATCTGTTTTACTCTTCGTCTGGCGTAAAAGCTTACTCGTCTTAATTCTCTCGTAATTTTCCATTATCATTCTGTTATGAAACTGGGATTCGATAGATTTGACCTTGTAAATTATGTATATCGAATACGGAATAATTTGCCAATCCTGCGAAGAAAATGAGCAAACATATTTGATGACAGTCCAAACAACTAGCTATCTTAAAAAAAAGTTGCCGCCTGATCTTTTGCATTTCTCGTGATTTGACGTGTAAAGTAGTTGCAGTGTACGAAAGTGAGATGGGAATGCACAGGTCACAGAGCCTTATTTCTATTCAAAAATCTCAAAATGATAACATGGATACTGCCAGTCTAACAGGAACGTGAGGTAGCTTGTATCGAGGATATTCAAGATATTCTTTATTTAACGTTTTCGACGCATTGTCCATATGGAAACGAACAGATTGCTGTAATAAATTAAACCCAAGCTGTGAGAGAACTCTTTGATTATTTATAGTCATTATCACATCTATACGGATACGTGTACGATAAATGGAACGAAATCTCATTCGGTGAAAAGTTACGAGAATTTTATCAGAGTAATTACATTTGTAGTATCAAGTATAATTATCAAGTATCCGGATTACGATTATTTCATACCATTAATTGATATGATTGTTTCCTATGTTATTCTTCTCTCACTCACTTCTTATTTACCGACGAACAAATGAAATTCTTCGGTCGTAATAATTCGTTGCCAAAGGCCACAATGAACTGTTTACAGAGTTGTAAAACTCTTAAACTGAAAGTTCGAGGCGGTAGCGTGGAATGCCATTAAATGGATTATAATTTGGCCATAATCTTAGATATACAGCGAAGCTTTGTTTCAACGACTATTTGGCCTTTTTTAACAAAGTCACCGCAAAATTGTTTGTCGGTACTCAACGATAATCAGATCCGCCCTGGGACAAGTAATCGATAAAAGCGTAACTTCGATTAATCATCCATAATGTGAAAATGTCGAAAGTATTAAATCGAGATAAAGAAACTATACATTAGAATCAGATACAGACCATTCTTTCACATTTCATTTTTGTTTTCTCTTCTGATGGCATGAGAATCCTATTTTTATACAAAGGCGAGGGGGGAGGTAATACAGGAAGAAATAACAATGGTATCATCTTGAAAAGGTATACTGCTAGGCGAGTAGTAAATAATATACCGTTTATGTACGCGTGGTGCACGCATACCGATGTGACGCAACATCAGCTTTCAACACATACGGATTTAAATCTATGTGTCATAGTTTCGTTATCATCACTACACTTCTCACGTTTAACGATCACTATTTTATCGCGCGTCCAACGTCGCTCTATTTGGTCTGAAATTAGTTCATACCGATACATTATCATTATACCTTCCAGTCTTCTCGTACAATGATAATAGAAGACCGATGATGATTTTATTTCACTAATTTTCATTACTATCGTCATCTCTATGTTCAATAGCAATTACGTGGTTGAATAATATTTATCCGATTGATTTATCGAGTTTGTTTGATTTGGTTTTTTCAACATCACAAGCGCTACAATATTAGTCGTTTGGAAACGGTTGATACAGGTGTCACAATATTTCATGGCTATGTAACGACGCGCCTATCGATAATCGAAATTCTGAAATCAGTTGTTATTGAATTTAAAATTTCACGGCTCGTCGACACAATTGTAGATAAACCGATATCGGGAGTTCAAATACCTGTTCGAATCGCTGATTTTAGTCGGGTGGTTTTTTCATTGTCGAATATGAATCCAAGGTTGACGAGTAGATATCGTGAGCGGTAACGTAAAGTGAAAAAGTAAATGAATAAATTTCCACTCTGCCGCTTTATCAACGTCAAACCTACCTCCTAAGAATGCCGATTCCCACTTTTAGTACAGAATTGGAATTATTGCGCAATTTCACACTTGGGATTTGGTCAAGTTTACTATTCGTTTATGCGTTGACAGAGTATCGAAAGTCTAAATGTCAACGTCGGTACCAGCAAACCAATGCATTATATGCGTATTTATAAATTTGTTAAATAATTCCATCACCATCAGTGTTCAACGAATCTCTGTGTCTTTTATTATAACAAACGAATACTTTTTTTGTGTACTGAACTACTGTCTCGCAACGATGCACGTAGCTCGAATACCTAATCATAGTCGATCATATGTATGTCGAATGGAATGTGAACCGTCGTTGATGACCATCCATGCATCTCGTGTCATATGGTAAACAAGGAACTCGTTACTTTCAGTAACAGATAGCATGTGTAGCACGTGTCGTTCATATTCTACTGTTCAATAGTCACAGTTATCGTTGAGTATCGGTTGAATAATTGTCTGATAAAATGAGAAGTAGTTATTGGGTATATTGGCATCGATTCGGTTAGAGAAAAATGTTATCGACATCGCCAAAGAACGATGGGTGCATAGGTTTATGTTCTTTCAAAGAATAGTACGGATTACTTATTTACAAATAAACGTGCAATAAATTTGATAACAATTATTCGTTACCCATCAGATCTTGGCGCGAAACACTTAACAAATGTTTGGAAATTATACGGCTGGTACGCGTACGCCACTCACACTCCCACTATACGATAGATCTTATCGCATCGCACAAAATCCGTTACGTGCCTTCTAAAAAATTATTTAACGTTACGTGGGAAATAATTGTAATTACCATTATTATCATTCCACTACCGAACAATCAACGCGTTTCTCCGGAACCAGAGTAGTAGTTTCTCATCGAACGTGAATGTTCGAAGTAACATTAATTTCGAATTTCTCAACAACATACCTGTCGAGCAAATCGGAGCGATATGCAAAATGTTTGGAAATTTGGATTTTAATATTTTGAAATTTCAACAATTTCAACGAAGCTCGGTATATAATAGCCTTTGGGGTCGCTGAATATGAATTCGGCATTAGAATTGCTAAATTCAATATGGCGGATCCAAGATGGCAAAATGGCAAAATAACAATTCTTTGTTAAAGTTGAATTTGTTAGTGTGAAATGATGATAAACAATTGAATTTCTGAAACATGGAAACTATCGAGGATTGGGTGTTCGTCGTGAGTTTTCCCATAGAATCGATTGGTGCAACCAGTTTTTCAAAATACCAACATTTATCAGAATTTGTTTAAACAATTTTTTATAAACAATTGCAAATGAGAAAATAAAAAAACGAGTATCGTTTCTTCTCCTTTGTCTATAAACGGAATAGTTACTATAGTGCTATCAGACGTCACTTTTGTCACTCCTACTCTCCATTATGCGATTGTTTATAACTATTTTACACTAACAAATTGAATTTTGACAAAACACTATTATATACGTTTTCGACACGATTTTTCCCGTAGAATCGATTGACGCAACCAGTTTTTCAAAATAACAACATTTATCATAATTTGTTTAGACAATTTTTTATAAACAATTACAAATGACAAAATAAAAAATGGCGCACTTTTTACTTATTACAAAAAATCGGTCTTATTTTTTTGGTGCATCAATTGCATCCACATACAGTGTGAAATATTTTGATCTGCAAAAATTGTAAATCATGCTAAAAACGTGAATAAACATGTCGCAAAAAAATTTCGCCGCTGTAGCTTAACTTGGTTCGCAAGAAAGAAAATTCCTGTGTAAATAAAGAGGCTCCTCACACCGAATGACCCCCTTAAATATTCGTCTCAATGCACCAAATACTTTGGAAATTTTTATAGCTCGTTTGATCGATGGAATGCCATGATTCATTCATTCACTCGGTTAGCTCGACGGTCAGTCGTCTGCCGACGACCCCAAAGAGCTCGTTGGAAACGATCGTACGTTATTAATAAACAATAGAATACTCGCTGTGAATTGTTAACAATAAAATTTATTTCCAATTTCTTTGCACGCCACGTTTATCGGCGCGGTTTCAATTTTTCAGATATAATTTCACGGTCAGATAACTCTGGAAATTGTTCGTCAGAACGCGACGACACTTTGTGGAAGAACGCCAGTTCGCTTCGTTACTCGAAGATACTCGAGAAGTGAGAGTTATTGCTGAGTCCTTGGTTCAAACAATACAAATCAGAAACACGTCCCTCCAATAAATAACTTGTACGCAATAACACGAAATGTTAAATAATGTCACGGATAAATTGAAAGAGAGCGAAGTTTCCGTACCAACGTACATACACACCCGCATACAATACACGCGTCTGCTTTCGATTTTTTTATTTCATTTTTTCCTAATTTTTTTTTATACTTAAAAAAATAATAAAAAAAATAGATTTTGACTCCAAATATTTATGTTACTTTGTTTCCCAAAAAGCACGTTCAAAACCAGAATTTAAAAAAAACTTCCCCATATGTTAATTTTAGACGAAGCTGCGGCTGTGTTTTGGTTGGGTAGAAAAAATTTGCAAAAATTCCCGGAGAGGTTTTCAATGGAGTAGAAGATGATCAAACAGTTTCAGCCAAATCGAAAGGGGTCGGCGCGAAAAGTGGTCGATTCGACGTGGAAGGCCCCATATATATAATGACCCGCGCGTATGTGTGTATGGGAAACGGAGTACGGAGTCGACACGCATGAAAACACGACAGGAAGCGTGTTGAAACGAAAGCGAAGAAATTGATGAATTCAGAATTCTGAGGAAACTTTTCATAATATTTTTGAGTAGTCGGTTACCGCGAAAGAGGAAAGAAATTTCAACGTATGTAATTGCGTATAAACAGGAGAGTAGCTTTTTGAAATTTTGCGTCCAACATTTCAGGCTCGCTAATTGCAATAAAACAATTGAAAGTGGCGCCAATAATTATCTTCTTCAAGTTGTTTTTTGTACAATTTTCACTTATTTTATTAGCAAAAAAAATCTTTTCAGAAGCTTGTTATTATATGAAGACTGTTCAGATTGGGCTATTTGTATCATAATTTCCGGCCATAAACTAATTGCTAGTAAAAAAAAAAAACAACGCTGCCTCTACTCTCCATTTGCAAGCGAACGAATCGTGACGTATCACTTGACTCATACCCACCATTCAGGATCCGGGATCATATTCCGATCACGGCACAAAAATAGTGGATACCTAGGTACAGAATTGTTCTGGCAGGAGAAAACGGCCACAAACTGTACACAGATCTATGCCAAGCTACGCAAATGTTGCTCCACTAGAATTATCGGTTGTGAATAACGCCTTAAAGCATTCGAATGCAGTGGCATCTCCATCGACCATTAAATTAATTTTTTTATCAAGCCTCAAGCCTGCAGATTAGCAATTTCGCAGCCACGTGTTTCGTAATGTATTCGTCAAATGAACGCGAACCGCGAAATCATCTGTTTACCGTCAAATCCCTACACTTTTTGCATTGTATTCCTAACAACGCTACTGACGTCTTTACACGTGCCACAAATGATCTGTTTTTCTCTCTTGTTCATTGTCGTTTAAAAGCATACCCCGATGCACGTATGCTTCGCAATACAAAGGTGTTTTTTTCCTCTCCCTATTCATCGAAACGTTTCGTCAACATTTTACACTTCAGTCACGGTTGCTTTTCACAAATAATGTTTTTCTAACGCGAACGCGTTTTTCTCTCTCTCTCTCTGGATGATACGGACGAGCAATTCATATGGACATGGAATGATTTATTTATACAGCTGCTTGTACGCTTGCGTCATTGATCTCAGACCGTAACTGGATAACGAATACAAGGTATTCTTGCACGTAACTGTTGAGGCCGATTGAACGGAAGTTTTGCTGGTGGAGGTCAATGGCTCGAAGAAAGTCGAACGTTTATGGCATTAGATTCCAAAGGAGGTTGACCGGAAATAGAGAGTACGTTTTAGCACCGAATTGTCGAGTACAATTGGATATTAATAAATATTGTAAATTATTTATTTTTTCTCGCTTATTTCCAATGGACTGGTGAAAAATGGGAAATTTCGAGAGGGTATAGTTGCATAGGAGAAGGGTATAGTTGTAGATGGTCGCAGTTATTTCTAGTGATCTGGTATGTAGGGAAATAAGTTTGAAAAACAGGGATTTATTCATTGCTCCAAACGTTGCGTAACAGTAAACGGAAATCCGGTGAAAGAAATAACTTGCAAAATGGCCAAAAACCAGTCTTTTACAAACGTACGAAGCGTCGAGGTGATACTTAGGCGGTCCCGCTTTTTACGATGAGGAATCTATTAAACGCTGCTCTTCGGTCGTGTGCCCAAAAATCACGGATATATACATATTTCCTCGCGCGGTACTTATCATGCACCGTGGCATAATAACTTACAAATTACGACGTTGCAGCATAAATCATGGTTATACCTCCAAATGCCTAATACGGCGAGTTTCGAAATTGATGATGTCACGCGATGACTTGATTGCTTGCTCCCTCGTTTCCCGGACATAGTTTTTTTCCCCACAATATCTCATCCTATTATATCGTCTCCGCCGCACCTTTGCCACATTCGTAAATTAAATATCAGTATCAGTACCGTAAAATACAACAGCAGCAGCAACAACAACAACAAGCATAATAACAATAATAATAAATGTATAAAAAGTATTCGAAAACGCAGTAGCTATATGTCCGTGCGCTATAAGTAGGTTAAGTCGCTCGTCTTATTAGTCATCACGGCTCACATCAGCCTCATTATTCAGTGTAAAATGACGGCTGTTGTACGTGTATGTAACTAGGTATTATAAACGTAGTATAACGAAATGAATGGTTCGTGCGAGTAGACGTGATTACAGTCGGATACCGTAGAATAACTTTCCGTGAATCTGTTTGTAGATAGCATGAATCACAGCGAAGTTGCGGTAATCTGCTTACTTACACGAGACAGTGTCGCGTCGGGTGTCCTGGGGATTGACAGGTCGCGAGGCGAGAGGTGTCGGTCACACCAGAAAGCGGGTCGGCGCGAGCCAGATGCATCGAACTCTTAACAACGAAGGAGATACTCGTTTACGTGGAATTCTCTTTCGAGTTTGCCAATTGGATCGAATTGCCAACTGCAACGATCGATGACTCTGATTTTTTGTCTGATCAAAAAAAGGAGAAAAAAAAATCAAATGATTATTTGGCTTCTTTGGCATTTCTCGTCGAGTGTTTCCGAACAGCGTAGAAACTGAAACGCGTGAACAGTCTTTCGCGTACTTTTGAATACCACTCGACGAAAATACTACGTTTAAATGCATAGTAAGGTTAGGCGTATCTTCCCGATATTTTCTTAGCTTTCGATAGCTCAAGGCTGGCTGTTTGATAGGTGAGAAAGATTGTGTAAGCAATCGCCAACGAGCACGTCGTTCTAAAAATAAATGACGGCTCATATATTTATTTTTCCAACTATTTTTTCCGCGTTTCGAAAATTGTCCTTGGCGTAGGGTTGGCTTTTTTATGTGCAGATGATACCGGATCTGCCCTGATTCTCGCTCGTGAGATTTTTTTCGACCCAGCAGAATTTTTCTCTGTACCTTTTCCAACGAATCTTCTTTTAAGTACAAACACACGTGTAATATAGTTATATCCTCTTTGTTACAGACATACCAGACATTCCTGAGAACATCAAAAATTTACGAGCTCTACAAGTGGCTGATTTTAGTAGTAATCCTATACCAAGGTAACGCAAGTGTAGCTAACTCCAACATCTCTCGATTCCATTCCTCGACCATCACCGTAATACCGACACCCAACTTGTTGCTAGTTGCAATCGACGAGCCTCTTTCTCTTCGTTTCATCACGAATACTACTCATTTTTCCTTACAGATTACCTGCTGGATTCGTACAGCTGAGAAATCTAACGGTGCTTGGATTGAACGACATGTCGCTGACGAATCTACCACCAGATTTTGGAAGGTATCTCGACCGGACATGACTCCATATCACTGCATCACGCAAACACTTTCGCTTGGAAAGTCGAATGCTGTTTTTTCAAGTTACCGAGTAGATTTAATTGTACTGTAGATTTAGAAACAAGGTCTTCTCAAATGTCTTTTGGAATAGAAAATGAGAAAACAAAAATAGTAAAATGAACAAGGTTGTTTGTCCCTGGTGTAAATTATTCTGCGCTTTGTGGCTACTCAGTACTCGAAAACACCATTGGTGTACAGCTGTTTCGTGTAATAGTCCCATCGACATGCGTAACATTCTAACAAACATTGAAAGAATCTGTTCAAATATCATCTGCTGATTTTTCTGAATCGTTCTTGCGCCAGCACGACATTCCTAGCGAATGATCAAACTTTTCTGCGTAAAATTGATTTGATAATTATTTTTGTGCAGCCTGGAAGCCTTGGAATCACTGGAGTTGAGAGAAAATCTGCTCAAATCACTGCCAGAGTCGTTAGCCCGATTGTCGAAACTAGAACGACTGGATCTCGGTGATAATGAAATCGAAGAGCTAGTAAGTTTTTGTAGTAACGGATGATTATCTTTTCGATGTATGCACAGAACGTCCTGTTAATCGATCGTTACATAGGGCTGTTTCTTGCGAATACTAATTAAAATGAAGCTTGAACAAACGATTTCTCTTAGCCGGTACACATAGGAAAATTGCCAGCCCTGCAAGAATTATGGCTAGATCATAATCAACTGCAACACTTACCGGCGCAAATTGGAGAATTGAAAACTTTGGCTTGTCTGGATGTTTCGGAAAATCGGTTAGAAGATTTGCCGGATGAGATTCGTGGATTGGAATCGCTCACCGATCTTCACCTGTCCCAAAATGTAATCGAGAGATTACCCGATGGGCTCGGTGAATTGAAAAAATTAACGATTTTGAAGGTAGATCAAAATCGATTGTCGACACTCAACCCAAATATTGGAAGGTAGGCAGGAGTTTTTCTTACGCTTACATTCGCGTAGTCAAATCACCTCGAGTGGTTTAAATTGACATAAAAATTGAGGAATCGTTATCAACGCAGCGACGATATGGAAGTAATAATTGTAAAATTTCAGGTGCGAGAATCTTCAGGAACTAATTTTAACCGAGAATTTTCTACTGGAGTTACCGGTTTCGATTGGAAATCTGACAAACCTGAACAATCTAAACGTAGATCGAAACAGTCTTCAGTCTCTTCCAACAGAAATTGGTAAAAAAATGAACAATTTTTTCCCTCACCCCATATGCAATTTGAGATACGCTTACTGAATATGAAAACGAATATCGGTGTTGCGCTGTAGAAACTTTGTCAAATTTTGGTACAGCGAAGCGACACAAATGAAATTACACTATCTCACTGAAATATATTGCTTGGATGAATTTGGGGATTGTTTGATTTTTTTTCTTAAAAAAGATTTCGATCGGTAAAGAAGGGTTCTGTGATGTAAATTAAATTTATTTGGTTCTGTTTTAGGCAATTTGTTGAAATTAGGTGTGCTCTCGCTACGCGATAACAAGTTGCAATATCTTCCAACTGAAGTTGGCCAGTGTACGGCTCTCCACGTACTAGATGTATCTGGCAACAGGTAATAATCATTGCTTATCATTTGAAGCTGCCGCTGGTTTCACCGGTTTCGATCCATAATTAATAAACTTCCCTGTTGCTACTGTTTTAACTTTCAGGTTGCAATACTTACCATACTCGTTGATAAAATTAAACTTAAAAGCTGTTTGGCTGAGCGAAAACCAAGCGCAGCCTATGCTCACCTTCCAAACTGACCTCGACGAAGAAACTGGAGAAGAAGTACTGACATGTTTCCTCCTACCGCAACTTGAATATCATCCAGAAATTCAGCGTGGTAATTTTTTATTGAATCCTGTTACGAATGATTATTATAGACTATTAGCGTTCGTCGATCGACATTCCTATTTTCTGATCGTACAGTTTCACGTTCTATTTTTATTGTTTTTGGTCGTAGATGGAGCAAGATTGGGAATGATGGCTGGTATCAGAGATGGCGTCGAAGGTAGCGAGATGAGAGAGGTTGAAAGTAGCGATGACGAAGGTTGGCAAGAGCGAGAAGCTTCCAGAACGCATTCCGTCAAGTTTACAGACGAAGCTCCGGAAGCCGATAAGGAGGTGAGCAGACCACTTCTTGATGGGCCTGATTACGGTTTTTCGGTTATAATTCGGCTCATCAGATGCCTCTTCTGTTTAAAAAAGAGGAAATCCTACAGGTCTTTTAACAACTGGGAAAATTAACATTGCATGCATAATCCTGCTTGTTTGTCTAGTTTTACTTGTAAGATATGATCATTCAGATTTAGATGAAAAATATTCATCGGTCAGAACCCTCGTTTTTGATGGGCTGGCATGTTTTTTTCTTCTTCCTATTTTTCCATTACATCAAAGACTTTCAAAGAAATTGTGATCCTTGTAGCGTACTATCCTTAAATTTGTAATTTATAATCAACCCTATTTATTTTTATTTATCATCGATGTTCCATTTCTTTCATACGTTACAATTAGCATTACGCCAAGGTCTGTTTAAAAAAATTCATTCTTGTTGTTTTTTTCACCTCGAAACTTTTTACCCTCGGTACAAAGAGATTGGTCATCATCGGTAATGTTTACATGGGTAGTCTGGTAAATTAACTTAAACGTATCCACGTAAGATCCTTCGTAATTTCACATCGTACCATACTTTCGAGACCATATTTATCGTGCAATTAATGTTTACTTATCATCTGCTGACTATAACTAACTACTACCGCAAACTTACTTTTAAGGAAGTTGTTATCTCAGGTAAAAATAGAAATAGTTCTGTACGTAATACAAGATCTGATGCTGTTCAGATAATGTTGGTAAATGCTCAACGATTAACGATGAATTTTTAAAGCATCGCAAACTAAGTCCGAAAAAGTGAATAGTTATCGCAGAAAAGTTTAATGCACGTAGTAACAACCTCCTTAATAGTAACGTGTGGCGCTGGGAATGGGACAATTAGTTAATTTTATCGCCAGTGCGATACGTCTGCGATGCTGAAATAAACAATCCAGTTACCGAATACCAGACTTGTCGATATTTATAAAACATGCAGGTTATTTGAGCGGTGCTGAGCTCGTGTCGTGAAAAGAGATTCCATCGGCGCTGCAGCACATCACTTAAAGCTTCTTGTCCTCCGACGCGTAGTAGATTTGACTTGAGAAAAAAATTAGTAGAACTCATATTACCTGGAAAGTGTTTTTAAAATAGTTGGTCGAGGCAGTATTTGTTCGAACAGCCTGTATGAAGATTCAGGAAGTATTTTGGAAATATATTTGCACGAGTTGGAGATAAAGTATCGGGTGCGCGTGTGTGCGCACTGGTAGCGACGTAAGAATATACTTACAAGCTGTATCCTATTTTTGTACCTTGCATATTTCTAACGAAATTAATTCCGTACAATTTAGATAGAAGTTAACATTGTAAACTTGACCTGTACTAATTCTGTAACTTTTGACATGTTTGTATTATAAACTGTTAAATAATTATCAATTAATTATTTATTAATTATTGAGTCTGCGGATGTATATTTTTGTACATATAAGAAAATAACCGATGGCTTAATTCTATAACGACGTATGCTCTGTATCGGTTCCTGTTATGCGCTGCGAGTCGAGTCGTCATCGGTCATTTTGTTCTTTCGTTTCGAATTACTTCGTACGTTGAATTATTTTTCTCACAGTTCTCTATTTTCCTCTTCTTCAATTTCTCCAGTATTTGTCTGCCTCCATCCTTTGTATATGTGATGCATCTTCATATCCCTCGAGGTTTTCTTCATCCTCGAATTATAGTCAAGAATTTATCAAACGACTCGTATCTTCTCCCCTCTGACAAAATGTGTGGTAATTTATGTATCAAGGGACCAATTGTAGCTCTCCTGGCTGTTGGTGGTGGAATTAATTTTACTCGAATAATGATAATTTACAATGATTTTTCATTACATTGATATTTATTTTTACATTTGACCCGAATTTTATCATGAAAGTATTTACTCACACTTTCCTTGTCAAACTTATGATCAGGAGACTTTTGATTCGTTGCATTAATCTCGTCGCTTAATGCTTATACCTTTAAATTTTCTTCTACAAATTTTCGACACTCAAGAATTCAAATAATCACAATTGAAAAAAAAAAGAGTAAGATGTTGTTTTTTAATTTCTCTGAACATTTGCTTGTCCCAAGGCAGCTGCGTGATTTGTTTTATATGAATCACAGATTCATTCTGCATCGTCAACTGTAGGAGTCTCTTGTTACTCTGGAGATTACAGTAAAACAGAGTCGGAGCGATGAAATATATTTGTGATTAATTTTAAACATCATTAGTGTATTCATAACTGCATGATGTAGAAAATGTCTGAAAATTGTACAAAACAGGTGTTACAGCTATATTAAGATGAGTAAAGCGTTTAACAATATGCATTTTTTAGTATCGATTATACTTCTGAAAACTGTTTGGAAATGAAACTTCAGGGTTCGCTCAACCTGAGTGTCTCGATTAGCGTTGAGGAAAAATTCAGATGGACCATTTTTATTTCAGACTCAGTTCGTGCGACAGAACACGCCGCATCCCAAAGAACTGAAAGCGAAGGCTCACAAATTATTCAACAAAGGAAAAAACGACAGTCGTTCAGAATCGACCGATGATCAGGTCAGATAATTATGAAATGCAACAAAATCTGGATAAGTTGTCCAAAAATTGACGAGCTCGAAAATGACAACATTCCTTTTCTTCCAGGATGTTTCTCAAGCTTTTGGTTTGGACAAATTAGAAAGCGAAGACTCGACGAAGCGTATCGAACCTGAAGATTTTATATCGACCGAACAAGATCAACATATTTTACCCGAATCGATCGAGTCAGCGAAAGGTACGAGAAAAGTATCTGTCGCTGACACACCCAACGAAAACTTGGACAACTTTGCACCCAACGAACTATCTCAACTTCCATCGCAGTATTCTGTAGACACAAATGTTACTCAGGTACGAATCCAATATTTTATACAACCTGATATCCGTTAGTATCTGATAGTAAAGATCTGTTTTTCAAATTTCCTGCAGGATCCCGATTCGGGGAGGGCAGTCACCGCAACAGATGGGAAAGACGATGATTCTGAAAATGATGATATAAGGAGGCACGTTGAATTTTCCGTTACCGACGACTTGAATGACGATAGTGGTGGAGATGCTGGTAAACCAAACCGGTTGCATCGTCGAGACACGCCACATCATCTCAAGAATAAGCGAATACATGCTACGATAGATAAAGAAAAAGTGGCTTCGATAATTGCACAGGTAAGTCTCGAGCAATGTTTATGCAGAACTTGAAGTATAAATTATTTTTTATCTTCCAAATTTTAGGCATTAATGAAGAAAAGCGATGAACTTCCAGCATCTCCGGTACCTCCGACAGAATCACTGGATGACCAAAATTGCTCGGGTAATGAAATGAATTTGCTACTAAATATTTAGCCCCTTATTTGAAATCTCGTACTAAATGTGTACAACAATTTGAAAATTCCTCTGCAATTTGTCGATCGACTCACTCGTCGAGTCTCGGTTGTGCGAATTGAGTGACAATTTTCAATGGACAATGGAACATGTAGCTTCGTTTACTCTGGTGGGCGGGGACTAGTGATACAGATATGATATCATGCAACTAGTACACAACTTTATCAGTTCTGATTAATATCTCCCCGAAATACTTCGCTTCGGTGAGTTAAAAAGAGTCGTGTATTTGAGGGAATGTTAAGTGCTAGCTAACCATGGTTTAAGATTATAAACATGTGCATTAAAAATACCAAACAATAAACTAGACGTTATGCCTCGTAAATATAAATTGTTTGTCAAAAAGAAAAAGACCAAAGGTACAAACTCTTGTTACCTACAGAGATAGAAATAATCGACTTTGTTACTCGATCAGCGTCGGCGTAGTGAAATTATCAAGAAGAAATTTGTCGACTAGTATTCGATGAAATTTCTTTTTCGTTCCAGATTCGATTCCAGATGGTGAACCCACGATAGAAGTGAGAGAGGAACAGTATGAAATTCACATAGAACGAACTAGGGGTGGTTTAGGCCTATCTATAGCCGGGGGGATAGGCTCTACGCCGTTCAAGGGAGACGACGAAGGTATTTTCATCTCGAGAGTTACCGAAGGTAAGTGCCTATAATTATTATTTATCACCTCGCGTTTGTTCACCGACTAAGTTGTTCTATCGATACTCAGGAGGACCAGCTGATCTAGCCGGTCTGAAAGTGGGAGACAAAGTGATCGCGGTGAACGGAGTGTCAGTCGTCTCGGTCGATCACTACGACGCGGTAGAGGTCTTAAAAGCTTGCGGTCGCATCCTTGTCCTGGTCGTGCTGAGAGAAGTTACAAGAATAGTACCATCATCGGCGCAGGTATATACAAAGATTTGTAGCTACGTTTCGTAAAACTGCTATGATCGTTAGTCTATTACATATCGTCGTGAGAATGATGAAAAGACTGTGGGATTAATCATTCAAATTCCAACAGCTATCCGCTAGGAAAGATTCGGTGTGTTCGAGTCTAAGCACTAGCCGAGCTCCGAGTGCTACGTCCCACGTTTCATCCACTGCGCTTTCTCATAATCTTGAAAATGGAGAGACTCTCCCATCTCATGATACGCCAAAGGTAATTCATTTGGTTTGGAAAAATGTCAATTCCAACATCATCGCCACTCTGAAATTCCTTAATTGCTTTTTGCAGGTGAAAAAAATACCAGAACCGATATCAGTTGCTAGAACGAGTAACGAGCCTACGATTCCAGTATTAATACATACAACGCTAATTAGGGATCAAAATGGATTGGGCTTCAGCATAGCTGGTGGTAAAAGTTCACCACCGTTCAAAGACAATACCGATGTAAGTTTGCGTAATTGAAGAGACAGCATAGTCAAGATGTGTCCCGTGCTTTGGAATAACTTTTTCTCTCATCTTTGAACGTTGCAGGCAATATTTATCTCACGCATCAGTGACGGAGGCGTTGCCCAAAAAGATGGAAAGTTACTGTATGGCGACAAAGTGATATCGGTAAGTTGCATCTTAATTTTGGATTTTGCATAGAATTGGTATGGCAGCGACGAATGTTTTGCTGAGGAACACTCGTTTTGCAGATAAATGGAGTGGAAATGAGCGGTGCGAAACACGAACAAGCCGTTGGTATGCTAACAGGTCTGGAGAGGTTCGTTCGACTAGTTGTCGAACGCGAGATTCCAGTTTCTCAAGCGAACCCTGCCACGTTTACGCCATCGGAAAAATCTCCCCGGGTTATCGGAGCACCCAGACCTTACACTGGACTATTCAATGCTAATAGCTACATGGCGAATAGACCAGGCTACGCTGGTTATCGTCGTTCGGTGGACGGTGATAAAAGTTTGTCGCCTAGCCTACCCACGAAAACACTCCAAGATAAAAACGAGGCGAATAACGGAGCAGCTAAAATGAATGGATTCGGGGTCGAATCTTCTCTCAGAAATAATTCGTCAACGACGTCGTCTAGTACAAATAATGCGAGTCAACCGCAACCGGCTCCGAGACATAACATTCCCCAATGCACACCACCGTTGTTGACAAGACCAAATGCCACAACTGCCAATGACTCCGAGTCCAGACCAACGTCACCGCAGGAGGATATACAGGTACCGAAGCCAATCACCAACGAGGAATTTCAGGCCATGATCCCTGCTCATTTCCTACGACCCCCAACATCCTCGCCCTCGCCAGAGTCCCAGGGCCCTGTTGTCACAGTGACTATCAAGCAACCCGATACTATCCCCAAGGATATTAACTTCCCCCCGGCGCCAACATCGCTCGGCAAAGTTACCGAGGTCATCACAAAGAGCACGCTTACAGAAACAGTGGTCACTCGAATCACGGACAATCAACTATTGCAGCCGATCATCATAGAGGTACGTTGCTCGTAACTCGTCGCATGCAACGGTGGCAATTACCAAATTTATGCCTATAAACAGAGAACAATTTATGCCTCTAAACGACGTACAATTTGCCACTAGCATAGTCCCTTCTCTTCTTATCTATCTATATCCTTCGTTATTCGAAAGATTTCAAATATTCTTCTGCTCACATGAACGTTCGTTTCCGTGTTTCGATGTACTTCATCCCGACGCCATTTCACATGAAGGGAAAAAATTGGTTTCGAATCAACATTGCCGAACCACTTGTATCTCCACCAAAATTGCAATTAACCGGTATATTCAGCTGGAGCGAAACGAAAATTTATCTACATCTTTTCCAATGTTTCAAGATCTTCGTGTTTGGTCTTCTTCGCTTCTGTATCTATTGTAATAATTCAAGACTTCGCATTCACATTCGAATTCCTTTTGCAATCTCATAAATTAGTTTGTCTCGTGTCGATATAGTTAAAAATCGTAGAACTGGACATTCAGTCGACATATTCATCTGCAAATTTAAAACTATCGGACCGAAAATTAAGGGTTTGGTCTCACATTTAGACCAAAGCTGCGTCGAACCAAAATTTTGATCGGCTGCAGATCCTTGAAAACAAATAATTGTTCGCGCGACAGGTGATTCGACAGCTTGGAGTTACCTCTCAGCGGAGAAACCAATTTCTTTCTGTTTTTTCACAAACTTGAACTGTTAACAATCCCTTTGCAAGTGACTAATTCCATGCACTTTTGATAAAGTTATCTAGAAATAAACTAGAACTCGAAATTACAATAAAGACTCCCTGAATGATAACAATCTATATAATATTGTATGTTATATGTTGAACTATATCATCATATTTTAATATATATCGTATAATATTATATATTTTTTCGACTCCTAATTATAACTAAAAAAATGCTTGAACCCGTGCAGCGACGATTCGAATTTCAGACTCTTGACATTTTTCCCTCCTTAAATTTCGACCATGACGTAATCGCTAGATAATTGTTCTTGTTATTTCTGAAAAATTCCAATCTACATGTAACTAGTTTTAAGATTTTGACGAACAATTTTATAACAATCGTTCGGTACGTTATAGAATATAGAGTATAATTTGTCTCGGAGTACCTGAAGCCACGCACTCTCTTGCGGATAATATTTTAACATCGATCATACGATAGGCTCCAAGTAACGAGTGAACAATGCTTAGACAATGATCAACGAAAATACAAAAACATAACACAATAGTCTGAATATACATATTGTTAATATTATACGTGCGTAACATTATGCATATTATATATACATTATGTGTGTATTTATATATTTATATATATACCATATATAAATCGTTATCCTTGCCTTATTTCACTAAATTGATTCTGCTTCCGCATTTGGTTTTTCGTTCGAATCAGTTTTGATTATTGTCTAGCTTAGAACTCTTACTTACAGTCTGAAATTAACGGCGTATGTTCTCTCGTCGAAGTGGGTGAGTATCGAACTGATATCTGGCAGCTATACCATTATAATAAATCAAACGAGCTCTACGCCAATTGCTCAGAACTATCTTTTTCCATGCAACTCTAGTTCTCTCAGAATATATATACACATATATTGCTTTAAGACAAACGATTTGGAATATTATTATCTTCGCTGTGCTTACAACTGGGCATCGAAGGGTTTCGCTGTCAATTGTTGCGACTACGTGGTTTTTTTTTTTTTCATCTCGTTCCGAAACATCTCTGGCTAAATTATAGTCTGCTAAGTAATTCGGATGAGTAAATTTGGTGGTAAGTGATGATAGCATTCTCTGAGCTATTACGACTCGACGTCTCCTCATAATGATTCCTTGCCTAATCCTCAAATTGGCCATGATCTATTGAAATTGTTGTATCTGTCGTATGTTCGAAACCTTTGCATCTTCTCATATTTGTCTTTGATTAGCTACTAAATACTCGTATTGTTTCTCCAGCGTTTCATGAGATCCAACAAATTTGTTAAAAATATGTTTCCAAGTGCTTTACTAATTAACAATTGTTCAGGATGTGGTGCTCATCAAGGAAGGATCTCTTGGATTTAGCATCATCGGTGGCACCGATCATTCTTGTACGCCTTTCGGGGCCAAAGAACCAGGAATCTTTATATCCCACGTGAGTTATGCCTAAATAAATTCCATTCCATTCCCTTTTTTCTCGTCATTAGACTTTCATCGTGATTAGACAATTTATTTAAGATTTTCTTTCCATTTGTAATTTCTACTTTTCTATCGCAGTATCAAAGCCTCGAGCCGATGGTCCAAATTTTTCTTCCAATCTTTCCTAATCAGAAATATCTACAGGAATTTCAGTTTACTCCAAGCTTCTCTAAAAGACCAATTACAAACAAATATACAAAATTATGATTTACTGGATATTTGAGATTATTACATGAAACTAACACTCAAAACTTCAATATATACATATTTTTTCCTATTACAAATCAAGAGGGCAAAAAAACGAGGTTTTTCAATGTTGAACAAGTATTAAATGATGTTCATCATCGCTCCTTTTATAACTAAATTGCCCTGCAATGTGGGTAGGTAGCGTGTCGAAGAAATCTGTTTGTTTGTTACACGCAATTTAATCATCGTGCAAAGGTGGTTCCCGGAGGCATCGCAGCGAAGTCTGGTAAACTCAGAATGGGCGACAGAATATTAAAAGTAAATGGAACAGATGTCACGAAGGCAACGCATCAGGAAGCCGTCATGGAGCTTCTGCGACCCGGTGATTCTATAACGCTTACTATTCAGCACGATCCATTGCCAGATAGTTATCAGGTAAGCGAATCGTTGACTAGTCCATCATAGCGACGAATTAACATCATTTTTGCGAATATATTCGACTTAAGTTGCTAAGAAACAATTACTTCGCGTATTTCTGGTAGAAGCTGTAAGATTATCTATAACAATTTATTGCAGAGATCGGCATGTCTTGTCGATGCATTAGAAAGATGTAGTGAAGCACCTTGTCTCCTGAACTTATACTTTTTTTTCAGGCACTTTTGGTTTAGTTTCAATTTACTCGACGTTTGCTACTAAACATTTCTCGAACGAGCCAGACTAGACTGCGCGCGTACCCTACGTTTTGATCGTTGAGCACCGACGACAGCATGCAGTATCGCTGTCATAAATTCTATATGCTACAGCCTTTGCTTACATCTACCATGTCAGTTCGAGCATTTGACAACGACACGAGTAACGCAGGTCGCACATATATAGTCCATGTCACTCGATCAAAGTAATACGGTACGCGAGCACTGGAGTTTGGCTTTTCGAGAATGAATCTTGGTACGTAAGAGTACTTCGGCGGAGAGTAAAGTCGCTTTGTTCGGTTTCGTCGATAGATCGATGCTATACTTCTGAATCGTTCTGTCAAACGTTTCCACTATATTTTATTTCATATCGTTTATTTCGCAAGCTGGTCGAAATAGAGTACATTCCTGTGACAGTAAGTACAGTCACCTAAGACTCGTTGAATGTTTCACCGTTTCGACCTTGTACGTAGATCGAACAGCATGTTTAATGACCAACGACCACTCCACGTGTTCTCGTATTTTTCAAACTAATTCCTACGTAGATCCAACGATGATGCTTTCTTTGGGGTAAAAAAACAGAAAAGAGAAAAACACTGGGGGAAGTTTCTACTATTTTTTTACGTGTACGAAATGTTCGTTAGATAAATTAATTGTTGAATTTGTTTTAGGCGCATTGAATAATACTATTTTAGGAGCGCCCATAATTATTCGTCGTTGAAGAAGTCTCGATGGCAGCGGACGAGTTGATTCGTTTAACAAACGTGTATATGTTTTTTCAGGAATTAACTATTGTCAAAGAACCGGGCGAAAAACTTGGTATGCATATTAAGGGAGGACTGAGAGGACAGCGAGGCAATCCACTGGATCCTACCGACGAGGGAGTTTTTATTTCTAAAATAAACTCTGGCGGTGCAGCTAAAAGAAATGGCAAATTGAAGGTGAACTAGATTTGATTCGTAGATTTTTTTTTATGGCAGGAAAAAACTGAGGAATACAAAAATGCAGGAGCATTTGTAATATGTTTACCAAAAACAAATTCTAGTTTGCTTGTTTTCATTTTTTTTATTCACTTTATGAGAATATCGAGCAAAAATTGTGGGATACCGCGGTAAAGAAACATTTTTGAAGTAGAAGTTGAAAATTACCCGATTCGAGTACTGGATTAGCAAAGGAAATCTGTAACGATAGGAAAAAAAAACTTACAGCGATGATCCACGAAGAACTAAAACGTTATATCTCTTTGCAAAGGCTCAATGGCAGCGGAACATGAATATTTTACAGAGAATATTAGGCTTTGGGGGCAAAAGTTCTGTTTGCATGGATAAAAAAATGTTGACTGGATTAAGAAGTTTTGATTAGATTCTGAACATTGATTTGGTTTATTTCAGGTGGGCATGAGGCTTTTGGAAGTTAATGGAACATCGTTATTGGGTGCAACGCATCAGGAAGCTGTGAGTATTCTCCGATGTTCAGGGAATACGATAACTCTGGCTGCTTGCAAAGGATACGATAAGAACGATGTGGAGCATGCGTTGCATTTACTGGGTGATCGAGGCTCGAAAGAGTCAAGAACCTCGCCGGAGTACCGAGACTCGTCTATAGACGATCTCAAGTCGTTGTCGCAGAGCATATCTAGCTTAGACCGCGAGGACGAAGATACCGCAACGATGCAACAGGAGCAAGAAATGAAAGCGGAGCTCGTGGCGTGGGAGCAAGAAGAGCGAGAACGAGCGTTGTTGGAATACAGAGAGAAGTCTACGCCAGAAAAGGTTGGTCGGGGTCGGTTAGAAGCAGCTAAGATCGACCGAAGTCAGCTAATTTGATTTTTGTATTTGCAACGTGCGTCGCACAAGGTTTTAGACGTGGTTAGAGCAGCTGAATCCTTGGTGATCAAACCCAACAGTCCCATCGAACCACCCGTGCCTCCGAAGTCTCCGGGTGGTTCGAAAGATCTGAAAACGACAACGATCGTGATGAGTAAACACACTTTAGCACCACAAAATCCGGCAGTGAGTACAAAACATACATTGACCTCGATTTATCCGTAGAACCAGATTTCAGGTTTGTTTGCGAATGTGTTAGCATGAACCTAAAGCATGACGAAATCGCTACCTATATTACGAAGATGCATGACAAATACCTACGTCGCTCGGTTAACGAAATTAACTTGCTCTATCTCGTTCGACACTCTTATAGATGCTGGCATAAGGTTTAAGGAAACTAATTTGTTTGCTCCGTAGAAGCATAAACTTCTTCTCTTGGCAACTCTTCCTGCATATTTCTCGTAGAAACTCGTTGTTGCGATGTACAGTCACCGTTCGATGCGTTGGTATACGTTTCTCTGGACTAATTTCAGTGCTCTCGACGTCGTATGATAGAAGTTTAAATAAAACACCACCTTAGAATACAGGCTCAGCTTTGTTCGTGCACGTTTCGCTGGATGAAACCGAAGCATGATCGATGGTCCACAGACAAAGGAACGTTCTTACGTAGCTCGATACGAGTCAACGATACGAAAGACTCGTATCGCTGAAAACTTTAAGTCAGGCACGAAATCCCTCACGTTTGTTTCGTCAACTTATCGCAACGTAACTGCAAATACATTTTTCTTTAAAAATACGTCAATGAAAAAAAACATATATATGTATATATATATATTCGTGGCAGCATGATGAAATTGTTCATTTTTTCTTTTAATTATTTCTCTGTTCCCATTTATGGAGGCTGATCGGCGTTGCCATTGTCGTATATTTACTTTCTTACCATATTATAGTACTCGTACAAGATGAGCGTTGGCATATAATACTGACACGAAGTCAATGATTTTGTCAATCATCAATGTTACTTTATTTCGACTAATATCGTTGTTGTAAAAAGGTTCTTTACCATGGTATTACGAGCACCTAGTTACAATTTGAGCTATCTGTGCTATGGAAACTCACCTTGTATGATCGGTATTCGATGTCGATTGACTAATCTTTGTGGCGAAAAGAGAAGCGAAAGAAAAGAAAGGAGAAAAAAATAAAATTTAAACGCGCATGATCCGTATTTCTCGATGTCTGCTATTTGTACTTATATCGAGGAAAGAAAAGAAAGAATGAAACAAACATAACATTGACGTGTTTGCAGACAACGGAAGGCGATAGCACAACTTTGGCAGCACTCTAACAAGAGCAAGCTATCCATTCTCCTTCCTCATCCCCTGCGTCTGCCCTACGGACTTATGTGCCATAAAGAATTGATTATATAATGTTATATATACATATATGCGATTATTACATTTCTCATATGTCATATATTGTTGTTATACAGTAACTTGTTAATCTCTTTTTCGTAATCGCTCTATCTGTTGTCGAACGAAAAATCTTGCAGACGTGTGATGCATATGTCGCACCTTCCTAAATTTCATATTCTTACAAATTGAAAACTGATTCTTCATCCAGACATCGGTCGCCGTAACAACCGAATAGGCTGTTCCTATCTTCTATAGATCTTCGTATCCTGTTACGTGTAATAAGCCCGGTACAACTTGGAAGGGATTTCAAATTATAACGTAGAGTTGGATACATTTGCTGACTCGACTCAACTCGAGTCTAATAACGTCCAGACAATGCATTTCTACCAATCATAGAAATAAGTTTTACCACGAGAAAAACCAGACTCGACAACTCGAACATGATTTCAACATTTCCTTACGACTGATCGTGAGATTTGTAATGTTATAAGGCGATTAATGTTGGCCCTTCGAATAACTATTCCGGTGAACAATGATAATGACCAGACCAAAATGATATAACGATAGCGACATGAATGTTCGTAAAGATTGACCATTTACATTATATACAAATCTGTTACGTAACATCTATAGCCAATACATAACATCACTGTTTTTAGTTTCGCACTTTCTAAATCCAGTCGTACATCGACTACGCCACTGCTATAAATCTGAGAAATCCTCTCGTCGGAGTTGGAGAAACGCAATTTTGAGCCCTGGAATTTATCATGTTGTAGCCACACGAAGCTATATTTTTCTTATCGTACCACTTGACATTTTTGCCACTCCGCGGAGCATTCGTACCAAATTTTTGGAGGGTCGAGGCGTTTCGCAGAAAGACAGGAATGCGACACGCTGATTATTTGTGGGTCAAGTATTTCTTTTTGTAAAATGTGTCGAAAGCAATGATACGAGTCACACGTGAGCATAAATTACAGGAAATTTCCTCATTTGAGAACAAAATGGATGTACCATTGGAATACTTTGATGGATCTCGTAAGATCTTTTAGAATGATGAGAAAATCTGAGGAGAAATTTTGTTGAATATCAATTAAGCCATGACATATTTCTGCTGCCACTCGTATAGCGTAGAGTCCAAATGAAGTGAAATTTGGTCACAAAAATATTTTTAACAAGGAACGATGATCCGATGCTCGGTTGTGAATTTCCAAAATTTGCCTTCTGTTAGCAAATTTTCAGCTGTATTTGAAAATTGTGAATATGTAAATAAGGCGAAAATTGATTGTTGGTAATTATTTGGAGCCCGGGTAAAGATTTGGATGACCAGAGATGGAGGAATTCGGTGTAAATGAGAATAATGAAAAAAAAAAGATTAAATAGTATATTTCATTTGACCAGACATGCTTCGCGTGGGTAAACGCGAGATTGAGAAAAAAAAATATGACGGTTTATCTGTGTTTGCTGTTGATTAAATTCATATCACTACTGAAATACACGAATGATATACAGAATTGGAAAATCGGTATATCGTACCTATAAATTTTCTATAAATGTTGTGTGTTGACGTAAACTCGTAACAGATGTTTATATATATAAGATATTATTTATCTAGTTAATGAATAAATAACGTTGATGTTGAAGCTTCAATTAATGGATATACTGAAAATATCTTCATATGTACACTACAATTTGGACTTCCTTAAACAAAACTAACGAGAGTCTCTGGCAGCATACATCTCATAATCAAAACAAATTGTATTTTTCCATTAAAAAGAACAAAAAAAAACACAGCCAAAGACAATATTTCATAGCTGTTGCTATTATCCAAGTGGTTGTTTATTTATTTTTATTTTTAATAATTTTTTTTCAACAAAAAGCTCGAACATCGCGCTGGGTGGTTCGCCCCAGGACGTACGATTTGCATAAAATATCCCTGTGACCAGTTAACTGTAGTAAATATCTAAAAATGGGACACGATCCAAAGTTTTTGGATGGACCGCTCAGCCTTTCTCGTCAATTAATTATTTCCCAGTAGACTATCCCAAAGTTTAGAATTGAAGATCTTGTTGGGAGGAAACGTGTAACGTTTCCTCGGTTGGTTTAAGATAAACTAGGCTAGTCGAAAGAAATGTGAAGAAAAAAATAAATAAATAATTTTGAGACAGATTTTATTAAAATATAAGTTACCAATAAAATGGTTAAACATACGAGTGTGTTACAAGATTTGTGTCGTTTGCAGTAATAAAATGAAATATGATGTCCCTTAGCGTTTAACGTGAACGAACAAATTAAAATGATGGAACAAATCATTGGTAAATTTTATAATAAATTTATTATTAAACATCTATTCACTCATTGATTGTATCGCAGAGATATCCTAGATTCTCTCTCGTCATCGCGAACAACTTCATTTGTACCTCGATGAATAATTATCACAAATTTTCATTTACAATTTCTATCGATAGTTATGAATTTGTGTTCACTTTTGCTGCATTTCGTCCTGCTTAAGGTTGACACGCGAATTATTTGCACACCGATGGCAACGTAAGACTAGACGATCTTTCTCGTCGAACTTTAATTTCGTCGTCGAAACATTCTCCTTATTATTTCATGTTACATCTATTTATGCAAAATGTCGACGTGCCATATCATTTAATCTTAATTGAAACCTTACTAATACTAAGCATTTCATTTTATTTACTCAGTTCGTTACCAAAGGGGAATCTGGAACGTCCGTCGATCTCCCAACGCCACCAACTTCTATGACCTACTCTTCTTCTCCGCATCCTGCCATTAAATTCCGAAACAGCGAGACATCCGATCCACAAAATACCTTAACATCGTCCAAAAGATTATCCGCTGCCTCGCAAAAGAGCGTTAAGTTCTCGTCACTTCCACCTTCCTCGATGTCTAGGAGTAGCGCGATCGACTCTTCAAATTTCATCGAAACTCCTGCGATGTCCCATGCCAAAACCACACTCATCGAGTCCTCCGTTCCATACATCAAACCTCCCCAATTCCGTACGAAGCAGACACCGCTACCCACGCCAACTTCCACATCTTCCGATAAAGACAATTTCCAAAAACGATATTCCTTCAACGATCCAAGTAGTGCTCTACACCTATGCTCCGGACGATTACCTCCAACTCCGCTAACCACTGCCGGGCATACAGAGGAAGCGAATCCCTTTCCAGTCTTTAGCGAAACACGACAGATCGCACGCTCTGTCAACGACAAAACTATGGTTGAGGTGGGTTTTACATGCATGATTCTTATAGATTGATACTACGATGCTAAAATTGGCCATTTTCAATGGAACGCTTGACTTAACAATTGGTACGCAGTTAATCTTGGATAACTATCGAGCACTCAGCATTAAAGGAATGATAGTTCATCGTTACGGTACAAGAAAATGAAAAGCAGTATTCATTTTCCTTGGATAACCAGCTCGATAGAAAAAAGAAAAAAAACATGCACTTCGTTTTCAGAACTTCCATAGTGTGATTTGTTTAATCCTAATTCTCATTCGACGCCATTTCTTCTCGATTCTCGTTTATTAATGGTATTGAATATTGAATGTAGGCTGCTTCCACTCCGTCGCCACCTCCAGCCACTATAAAGATGTCTGTGAGCGATAGAAAAAAATTGTTCGAATCAGCAATGGAAGAACATTTAAAGCCTTCGCCGAAACCAGGTCAGTCCTATCGACGAGGCTTGCGAACTTCATGATCCTTCAGCTTCTACAACCAACGAAAATTTCTGTTTTCAGACAAGGTCTTCAGTTTTCTCAGCCAGGACGAAGTTGAGAAGATGAAGCAGGAAGAAGGTACCCGTATCGCTTCCACATAAATGTACTACCTGTGAAATTTCCACTCGAATCGACATTATTCATCGAACATCTCGCCACTGTTGTTCTTTCAGAGAGAAAAATTGCCACGTTGACTCCGGACGAATTAAAGTCCTGGGCTCAAATCGACGAGGCGGAAGGCTTGGAAGAGTCGGAGGTTACTATAAAAGATCAGGACAACCGAAGACCTAAGTAAGAGCCCATCGGCAGCCAAAATTCGCACGACAATCCAAGCACCAATCTGCTAGCCATTTCCTCTGCCATTCTTTGCATTGGTCTCATTATTTATTTTTCTCTCACATTTCAACTGTTCTCCTTTTTATTCATAGTGTCGAGAACTCATATTTCCTTATTATATTTCTGCGGTAGGTGGCAAAGTGTAGAGGTGTGGGGATTTTTTTCTACGTATGGAAATAAATCGTGGCAACGCGATGCCAGAGGTGAAATACGTTGATAGTCTCTCTGAAATGAAAGAACTAATCACTTTCGATTATTTTCTAATTGTCTAAAGTTTAACAATCTATATGCTGCGGCGTATTCACAACAAGCTTCTCTGTATCTCGGATGTTGCATAGTTCTCATCGCAAATCGCATAGTATTCTCATAAGTATTCATTCTATAGTATAACATAGCAATTTACACAACTGACGATTTCCATTTGATCATTTTCGTTCGTTTTTCGTCCCTGAAAAGCTTTCATATATCTCACATTTTGCTTACTGTTCTAGGATATTGCAACATTTGACACGACAGAGCTTTAGGCTCGTCGTATCGTTTCTGTAAATATAGAAAATCATGGATATGATACATTTTCACTTTATGAATTAAGAAAATATTCTTGAACTTCATGATCAAGAATGTGTTTTGTTTAAAAAGAAATATTCTAGTAACATGGCAGCTTTGACTATAAATAATGAAGTTACGATTGTAGCTATCGTATTCCAAAATTAGAGTACTTCGAACGTAGCTCGTCGTTACATTTGACTAATCTGCTTGGAAACGAATGCCGAAGAAATTTCATAAAAATTATGCCCATCCAAGTAGCTAATCATCCATTCATATTTTCCCCTCTAAACAGTCTCTACGTTTCGTTCCTTGCATCATTTGAGCTAACTTGTGCAACCTCGAGAAAAAAACATTCTACATAATTATATGTAAAAAATATATAACTTTACATAACTTATATATAAATTATACATAATTATATCAGGCCAATTTTGTTTGTATATAATTATATACAAGCTTTTTTTTCTCGGGACATGGTAAATAAATTAATCACATCGGGTGTGTTATTCGACGATCGTCGTGCTTTCTCAGTTGCTGACAAAATGTTGCTCCGTTAACATTGTCACGTTGATGTTTGACTAATTACCTCGGTGAAGTAACGTGGTCAGCGACGTGGAAGTATTCTCCAATACGATTCGAGCCGCAGCGAATAAAAATCTGGCCACGCAGTTATCGATAGATGATGCGAGAAACGAACCGATGACCATTGTGCCTACGCTGCAAAAGAATGATGATTTACTTTCCAAACATGGCTAAATTTTTATGATTATTCGCATATCAGTTGAACGCAGGTATCGATCCGCAGTTCGATTTGCTCGAGAAACAACACTGCTTTAATTGGTGGCAGAAATTTTCTGAAGAGAAAATTCTACTAGCAGCTTGAAATACGTGAAACGATCATGGTATAAGTTTAATTCCATAGCTAGTTAAGTTGGGAATATCGCATTCCACATATGTTACATAATTGAATTAATTTATTTCTCGTTACGATGTTGTTGCTTAATACATTTTCAATTGTATTTAAATAGACAAACTTACGATACAGCTGCGAAACAACAGTCAATGGTCTATGAACCGGCATACGGAATTGAATAGCTGAATGCAACAACTGCGTGTAGTGATTAATTGAAAAGTCCCTGAAACGTTGAGAGTAGTTTTTTACTTATATAACGAGCGTTCAAGGATCGCCATGTAATTGCTACGACCGATTCTGACTTTGAATTTTTTTCTGATTCCGATCGATAGAATCGACGAAGGGCAACGTAGTCATTCAGGATCTCGATACATATTCACATGGTTTTATAATTTTATCAAATTTTTATTCATTAGATAGTATGGAATATTTTATGAAAATACACGTTTCTTGCAAAAGGTATATGTTTTTTTTTTTTTTTTTTTTTTTTGGCGCACCTTCAAAGTATCTAACATGTTTTCTCCTGATCATAATATATTTCGTAAATAGGACACTCGTTGTTTTATAGTTTTTATCTGGTATCTGTATATTAGTATTTGTATTTTTGTTACAAATTATTTCTTTGCATTGTGTATTGTTTTTGCTTTTGTATTTTTTATAAATAAAAATTAACTTTAAGATAGCATTATCGGTGATGATTTGTCAGTACGCATGCTTCTTGTCACCTTCCAGTAGTCGACTGAATTCACAAAGCCTAGTTCGCAACGAGCCGAGCATCGTCAGGACAGCCAAGGCAGAACGTCGCTTGAAGGAAAGAATGATCCAAGAGGTAATACATGCTTCGAACGCCTCGTTTACAAACCTCTCGACGTACATTTTTACATCGCTTCATTTTCTTCTACTCACATACAGGGTCTGATTTCGGACGAAGACGACGAGAACCAGCTGACACCAGCCGAACAGCGAGCCCTGCGAGCAGAGATTCGTGCTGCTTGGCGACAAGCCAGATTAAAATCCTTGGAACAGGTGAATAGAATACTTCTATTGTTGCACTTTTTTCTCAGGATCATGCGAGTACACGTATGTCTTTCCGCACAATTAATACTCTGGACGGCGTTCCCCACGAATGTTTGGCTTTTTTTTCTAACGAACAATATTTCTCCGCACAGGATGCTCTGCAAGCACAAATGGTGATAAAGAAGATGAATGAGATGATGGATACCTCTGGGAAACGAGACAGCGGACCGGATACCCCGACATTGGAATCGCTCGAAGCAACTTCGGAGTCACCGAAGCCTACAGAAGTACGTGGAAGGAGTATTTTTAAAATTCATTAACGGGTTGATCATACTATGCACAATATAATACATAAATTGTTAACGTTCAAGTATGATATTAATTGATTAACCATAGCAGGCTGATTCGAATGACAATTCTATGTTTAACATTATGTTTAACATGATTCGTCGTCACTAATAGCTTGAAGTTCAAGGAAATTATTCCTCGTCGATCAATCGCATTGTTCCCCCACTCATCATTGTTACTACATTAGCTCTCGTTTCTCTGTTCCCAATCCGCCAGTTTACTACGTTACGGCCGTCTAGCGCGGATTTTCCTAAGCTTTCTGTACGCAGCAAGATTGGTCCTTCGAAGTCTGTACGCGAATGCGAGAAAGTAGTGGATGAAAAGGTCACACGTCGGACGGAGGAATATGTGGATGAGGCGACCGGTGAACGTCGCGTTCGAACTATTGAATACGTCGAGAAGCTGATCGAGCGCGAGGTATTGAAATGTCACATCGGGGAGTTTTTTGCCAATGTGTGCTTACGCATCGACATACAGTCATCGAGCAATTCGACGATAGGACGAGCCCCAGTTTAGAGCTATCGCGTTACTAAAATCGCGTTCAGTGTCAAATAAACGTAAAGTAACATGCCGTACGGTTTAGTTTGTGTTATTGACATTTTTCAAAATCTTCCCATGTCCAATCGAACAAGTAAAAAGTTGAAACTGATGACACGTCGGACCATGAGGATACAGATGTACAACTAATCCGTATCCCTCTACGCTAGAATCGGCATGTGTTTTTCGCACTTTTGCTTGCGACCAACTATTATTATGGAGTCGGTGTTTAACAAATCTCATTCACAAACCACTAATACTCTTACTAACAGAATAACTAGAATAACTAGTAACGTTTCTTGTTGTTTCAAAGATTCCAACACTATCATCTGGAATGCAACCAGCACTACCCTGAGAAACTCATATCTTTACTGATTACTGACAAATTGTTCTTCTGCTATTGGTATGCTCACATAATCGCTTTACTCTCCAAATACTACGTACACACACACATATATATATATATATATATATATATATATATATATATATATATATATATATATATGTCCTCTTACGATATCACGTTTCGTCCAGAGATTCTTTGTAATCCCGACAATTGTGGAGTCGATTAACATTTCAGACAAGTATTTAACTGATATACGGCTTTTAATAGCAGTTTTAATTGCTATAGTGATTTTATTTAGAATGTAAATATCCTTAATTACCAAACAATTTCTGACTACCAGTCATCGCAGCATTCATATCTGAAAAATGTCAACTTTCAAAAATAGGTCGAAACTCTACGAGAGAAAATCATTTCCCTCGAGTTGAGTAACGCCGAAGAAGAGGGTGAGAGCAACGACGAGAGCAGCGCCAGCGATGCAGAGAGCAAAAATGAAGATCCTACTTCCCAGAAGACGTTAAATACTCCGGACCTCGAGTGCGACAACGAAGCCAAGAACATCCCATCGACACACATTAATTTACCAGCAGCAAATATATCTTCTAAGAAAAAGAAGCGCAAACGTTCGCGAAAAGGTCGACACTGAGATAATCTGACCAGTCTGTTATTCGTCCTGAAAAATTATTAACAATTATCGATTTAAGAAATTTAACATCAAGATATGCATATGACTTAAGGTTCTTTGCGTGATATTTTTCATCGGCCCACCAAAAATAGCGGTAAAATTTATATAAGCAGTAACACACAACGTCAACAGTACAAATATCACAGAATACAGCAAATTGTGTTTTTTTTTTCTTTTCTATACGATGAAACACACACAGGAGATCGACTGCCAAAAATATCACTCTCATTCTAATCTGTCATGAAATTTTCAAGTGTACTTCGCTTTTCTATGCAATCATGAGTTTCCATATGCATATCCAAGGCAACATTCATGCTTAATTATACTATAGAAATAACAAATTATCGAGGAGTTTTCGCATTGACCAGCAATAATGAACATTCCTGATCAATTTTTTACAAAACGATCACATCGTATGCTACCTTAGCAGGACACGACAATGAGCCCTCCTTAAATGGGGTAAAAATGAAGTGAAATTTGTATTCGATCGGTACATCGCTTTGATAATAGTCAAAGTGCGAGAGAGCCATTTAAAAAATTGGTGCTAACATTCCGAAGTTATGCACGTCTAGACATTGTGAAAGATCGTCTTTAAAAATGTTGCATTGTCTTTTGAATTTCGTTTATCAGTTCGATACAGATCGAAGCACGATTATTCGCATCGCTGCAATCATCGCTTTCTATATCAGATGTTATTCAGTTGATTTTGCATCTTGCATTTTGAAAGTAGCTCGAGTATTTGTCTACCGCGGTATGAAATTGTTTTGTTCGATAGCCAACAATTACAGTTACGGTTATCGATTCGTACAGATAGCATCGATTGCACTGTTGCGACCTACTGTGCTCGACTTGATTATAACGACTGAAAATTATAATATGGATAATTTAAATGTGTCGAAACTATTATGATGGTTGTATCGACTACTCGTGTGGTAGTTGTACCATGTTCGCTAATATGCAAAATAGTTTCACTAGATGTATAGTGAAACGTACCTAAAGAATAATCTGGCAGCTAATTGTATTTTTTCACAAAAAGAAGAAACAAGAAAAATCTGGCATTTGGGTCTTCCTTGTTCTGATATTCAAACAAACTGAAAAATTGCATGTACATAATTGTCATTTGTACCCAACCGAGAACCAGTAAAATTATCCAATATTTTGTTATTCGAAGCATCATATTTTCGCAGATCATGGATAAAAGGAATGTTTAAATATGAAACAAGTTTAATTTTCTGAAGGCGATCAGCTATCGTTAATATTGGATAAACAACTTTATTAGGGTAACTGAAATATTCTTGATAAATTCAACTATGTCTATGTTAAAATTCATCATGGTTAGTAATGACAATATTCGAATGCGATTTTAGAAATATTCTACAATTATTATATAGAAAACAGTATTGTTTACTAGACAATTTGAATCGTAAGTTAAATATTCCATTTTGTATCTGGCATATCGCGATATTTGAGCGTGAAAATATGAAAAAATGCCACATTCATTCTGTTTTGTTATAAAAAAAGTAACAATTTTTTTCCCCTTTTAAAATTCGACTATCTTTGGTCCACAGAATATAAATTATTATGTAATCATTATGATTAATTTTTAATAATTATTATTGAGTTTAGGAAAATGTTTTATTTGTATTAGTTAAGAAAACTGGTGGATAGTTATTGAGAATATCATTAAGGAAGAAATACGCGTACTAAACGTTTATCTGTGACTACAGTTTGAATTATTCGACGCTGCATCGAGATTCCAACGTCTTTGGAGTCGTTTATTGCGAACTTGTTTTCCAAATCCGATTATTCAGAAACGAAATGACTTTTGGAACAGCCAATATGCATCGATGATCCGGCAAAGAGCGATGAATATAAAGTCGAAAGTCGATTAGGTAAATCATAAAAGTATTTAATTTTTAAAGCGACATTATATATTTATTATAACTTAAATTGTAATCATTAAATAAACCATATTTATATATTTGATACGACTCAAAATTAAGACTCGTCAAACAGTAAACTGTACACCCGAGTCTCAAAATTCGTCGACCCGAACGGTGCACAACCGTGAGTAAATTGATTTTGAGAAAATGATTTTGGAACTGCGAGCTCGTGGATCCGATTACTTTTTTGGAGCTATGATACCTTCCAGTTGCGTCTGTAATTAGACAAATTGATTTGTTAGACAGGATTCCACGCAAATTATCTGCTTCCGAGGAAATTTTCTTCTTCGTTCACCTTCAACTGCTGATTTGTTTTTTTTAAAAATTCAATCTCTTCCGAATGTTTCTTCTCCTCTGCTTCTCTCAGCTCTGTAGCTCTGCGTTCTGCTTGTTCAAATTGCTGCTGCAATTCCGAAACCTTTTTTTCCAATTCCATATTTTGGGAGCGAAGCTCTTCGACTGTAGCTATCAAAACTTCCTTGCCTTCTTCAGCCTATCATTTCGGTTGATTCGGTGAAAACGAGACATTTATTAAAACTGATCAACGAGTCGAATTACCTGAAGTGCTTTGCGCATACCGAATGCTATGCTACTCTGATACAATGTCTGATATGCTGCCATCGTTATGCGAATTTCATCTCTTACGCGCAACAACAGCAGACCCCGCTCCATGCAGTTTATCGTTACTTGACGTATGATTTCATCTGTGCAATGAAAATCAAACTGAACATCAAATTCAATTAATTCGTTGTAGTCGTTCGAAGAGCCAAATAATACCAAAGCATTGAGTGTAGAGTTCTCGACGTACGGGGCATATGCCTGTTTCTCGAGCTTGGCGTTGCTGCAACCGCATATCGAGTTGTTCTTGGAGATTGATCACGTCTAGTCTGGTAGTTGGTATACTGGAAACCTATCATTACATCATCTTAAAACACAGCTGTTATTATATATGTCAACGCAACAACAGTTATGACATACACGTTGGGTCCAAATTTGACCATCCTCGATCCATTCCTTCGGAGGTAGAATTCCATTTAAAATCTCTTCGGTTTCGCGTCTGATGTCAGCTGACATCGGTGCGGTTTGTGGCTTGCACGTAGCACCCAGAATCTTGGAAGGATCTGGCGGTACCTACGAACGGAAACTTATATATCACTGTATCTCGACGAGATACTCGATGGAAAAGTTACAAACCTTCTGTTTGTAAGTTGTGACGAGGACAGGATTATCGTATTTCACCAGGCTATCCGTTGGAGGAATAATCCTCTCTTGGATTAACGTTGCCATTCTTCAAGTTTTCAACTGAAAACGCTTATTCTCAAATTTGTCCTTCCTTTGTAATTTAGCGATACAAGAAATTGGGCTCTATGGACAGCGGAGCTCTTTCTCATGTTTGTTTGCATGGTTACGAAGCTTGGTAGTTGCCTTGGTAGTTATCCCAGTCACCAAAGTGATATTGACGTTTAAGTTTCGAGCGTTTCAAATGAATTTTCATGTTTGATTTCAGAATGAAGTTATGAAAATGATGAAAACATGAATTCTTGCGTCAGTTTCAGTCAACAATTAACTGTATCGCATGATCGCTACGATCTTTACAATTTTTTCCTATAAGGAATTGATCCAAGCATCTTGAAAAACTGAATGGCATGGATATCTTGAAAGGTATTGAAAAAAATCAATTTATAGAAGTAACTAGACGGAACATAATTTAAATATAATTTATAATAATTTAAAAAGTTAGCACCACATTTTTTTCATAATCCAAATTCCAGAATTTGGGGAATATTTTCATTCTTAAGTATGTCCTGAATTAGAAATCATTTTTTAATACAAGGTGCACCAGAGAAACTTACTTATTTGAAAGGTCAATAAAAACAAAAGTACTTCAGTTATTGTTTTAATTCTTTTTTTATTTGAGAATACAATATCCCAATGGGAGATCGCCTCTGAGAGAGATGAGGCGGTCGGGGAAACGTTGTCGCGACAACTCCAGTGAGCCTCGTGCTGTCTGTGTTGTGGCTCTGTCTTGCTGAATCCACAAACTTGGGGGCTTCCCCCTCCAGATGCGCCCCCTTTCACCCCTCGCCACTGGGTGGTTTTTTCAAATAAGTAAGTTGCTTTGGCGCACCCTGTACATGTTTGAACTGTACAATAAAACATAGAAGATAACGAGCCAAGTCAAAATGGTTATTTGATTTGGGATGTAATACTTCGTACATGTTATAACAAGTAGTGATAGAATAAACTATGAAATGTATACAGTTCAACTATATATATTATTATTATTATTATTTGTTAGTGTGGACGTAGCATCCATAAATGGATTGTCAGGTCCATTAGATGATTTTCTTGTTGAGTATTTAACAGATCTTTATAGTTCGACGTGTTTCAGCATTATTTTTGCTTCCAAGTCGATGTGCAATTTTTCTACGGTTCTCGCCTGTTGCTTTATACTTTTTTCTATCGTCGAATTATCAATATCATTGGAGTTCGGGTGACGAGCAGTACCCAAAGCTGCCGTCACGTGGAGGTGTTTCAGCTTCAATAATCGTCTTTCGTAATGTAACAGTTCTTCCTAAAATAGAATGAATTTTATTTGAGCAAATGGAGAATTAATTTGAAATTGTTATTCGTAATTATTATTTCGCGTGCTTACCTTAAGGGAAGCAAGTTCTTCGGGAGTGAAAGTGGACTGTTGCGCGATTCGCCAAAGAGATTGAACTTTTGGCTCCACAAATTCGTTCGCATTTGGTCCTTTGGCAGTCAGGCGATCCAAATGATCAAACCCATTTCTAATTTCTGCATGTTTCTCCCTTGGTAAGTAAATCAAAAAATTAAATAAACAGAATAAGATCTAAAATAAAACGAAAATATTCAGCGATATTTGTCAGCGTACTTCATTAACTTCGTTTTGGTTTGGTAATCAACATTTTTCCCCCCGGGAATTTTATTCTCGTCTTCCTCGCCTCCATGAATCATGTTGGAGCTTTCCTCTTTGTCGTTCAAACTGTCTGAAATGTAATGAACATTCGAATAAATTTCCAACCAATATTCGGGCTACTGCGACGAACCGACAAACTTACTCGAGTATTGATCCGTATCCCCAGGTTTAACATTGTCTAAAAGGTTCGTATATTCATCGAGCTTTTCCTGATGGTGTGTAAATTCTTCTTTCAGAGTGCCAAGCTCCTCGGCTGGAATTTAAACGTTATTAACTGCGATCCAAAGGATGTTTGCAAAATTTGATGGCGCGAACTTTGTAACTCGAAATCGGTAGTCCGATAAATTAACCTGCTGTAACAACCTAGCGACTCGACGTGGTTTGTTCTACGTGAACACTGCTTGAATGTGTATTTTTACCCGTAAATCCAGCAACCTCGGCTTTTGCCCACAGTTGGTTTAGTTTTTTGTTTTTGAAAACTTCCTTTGCCACACGATTGCTTTTGTCGTTCGTCGGTTTGTGCGGTTTTAATAGCTTTGGATCAACGGACTCGCCGTATTGTTCTAGTAAGTCGTACGTGCTCATTATGCCTGAAAATATCAGTGGTAATTACAAATGTGTGGAACGAATCAATAACGATAGATGTTTACCCGTGAGTTTTTTTCGCATCACAGCTTCTTTCAATCCTTCAGGATCCTTGCCATCGGATTTCAAGTGTTTCATAGCAATTTCTTCCTTGTCGTGAATCTTCAAGTCGCTAAATAAGGACTGCAACTTGGGGTCGGTGAGGCGCTGGTAAATGACAAAAGATTATTTGTGTCTCGAATAATTCAACTAAACGCAGTACGTACAACGATTATCAAATTCAGGTATGTATTTCTTGGGTTAGATCGATATTCTACTCACATGCTTCGCTTTGGACCACAATAAATTCAATTTTGCCATGCGAAAAGGCTTTTCAAGTTCTCGAAGGGACGTTGGATTTGTGTCAACTGCATCTGCATTGGGTTTATTTGCTTCAGCTGAATACTTATTTAAGCAATTGCAAGTATTTACGAGGGAAAATAAACATATGATTACGATGCAAATGAAATTTGGAATATTACTGTGACGACGCATTGTATTTGGAAATGTAGAATTTTCAGGCGATACTTTTAGCGCGTACGAGCGACTTAATGGTAATGTAAACAATAAAAATACGACTGATGTCACTGCACGTAGTCAATTGGCCATTTAACCTCACTTTGCCCCGACTTATTTTCATAGCTTATTTTACTATTTCGTGGTTAATGATTAACAAGCAGGAGCAGCAACAGTAGTTTAGAAAATTACTAGATGTTACTAGGGTCCTCTAGTAACATCTAGTTAGTTCCTAGTGACCTCTAGCAACATCTAGTAACTAGCAGCGGTATTTTATAAACTTACTAGATGTTACTAGTGACATCTAGTAACACCGAGTAACTAGCAGCGGCATTTTATAAATTTACTAGATGTTACTAGTGACATTTAGTAACTTACTAGTAATTCACTAGTCACGTCTAGACAGTTTTTAAACCCCTGCTGCCACTCATTGCCAAGAAATAGTACTCTTGGACTGCTGTTCCACGCCGAGCGTGTAGTTTCCGATTTAGTTCACATTGTCGTCACTACGTGTCGCTGTAATCGGTTTGCGCTGTTGGTACATCGTTATCGCGAGAAGTTGCCACTCCATACTATTTTTCACGTTCTCGTTTCTGATCATTCGATTACAATTACAAACAATTATCAACAAATAGTTTCTCGTGTTGATTGACGCTTCGGAGATCTGTTCGTGTCCGAAACTTACGAGTGATACTCAGAATTGAAACAACTGTGGTTCAACAATCATATGATAAAATGAACATACAATCGTTATAAAATAGCTCAAATTATTTTCGAAATGTCGAATAGAAGTACACGAGAAGCTTTGTTGTCATTAATAGACGACATCGAGCTGATATCCAAGTAAGTAAATTCGCTCGTTTATTTCGAACATAAATTACAGATCAACTCTGCATGCTGTATCTTTGTACATCCTCACATTGAGCTACCTAACAAAACTAATGACGAATGTTTACTTTTTCCTGATAGAGAACTCATTGAAAATACCATAGTACAAAAGCATTTGAAGCTATCGAGTATCGAGCACGCTCAACTGACTGAACTTCTAGTATCGAAAGATCACGAGTTGAAATCTACTCTGAAACGAGCCGCCGAACAGGCCAGAATTCATGAAAAGATGGAAACGTTGAAAGCTGAAGTGGAACGGCAGGATCAAGACATTCAACAATTGCAACGACAATTAAAGGAGGCGGAACAAATTTTAGCCACTGGTATTTATCAGGCTAAACAAAAGCTACAGTCCATATCTCGAGCCAACAAGCGTCCTGTGCCATCCGAAGAGTTAATCAAGTTTGCACATCGTATTAGTGCGTCGAATGCTGTTTGCGCGCCGCTTACCTGGCAGCAAGGCGATCCTCGACGGCCGTATCCAACAGGTGATCGAACCAAACCAAATTATTAAACCATCTCTCCGATTTTGTCACAGTATTTATAATTTTTTTTTGTCCACGTTTTGCAAGTGGACGTTTTCGATGTTGACTGTACACATCTTCGTGCAAATCAGGCAATAATTTTATCGGCATGAAATTTATTGAAGCTAATTATGTTCCTTAATAACTCATTCCGACTCTTGGTGATAGTCAAAACATTGTACGAAAGTTAGTAGCCGTGCGACTGGTGTAGCCGCGGATATACCACCTCTGTTACGCAACTGAAAATTTCCCTAGTCTATCTTGACTAAGCAACATTCCTCCCCTTGAGTTTCTGATCAAGATTGAATTTTATTAGTTCAATGTTTAAAAGAAATGTAAATACCTATAGTTAGAATGCACTGCGTTACGAAAAATAAATTTGAATTTATCACATTGTTCGAGACCTAATTTTTTTATCATTTTACCTATTACGCGAACCATATTATTCTGAATTATTGAAATCAGTGGTTCGAATTTAGTTATTAGGTAAAAGTGACGTCGATCTGGTGCCACGTAGCGTAACAATAAAAACAGACAATCATATGTACGTAATCATTTTTTCCAGCATTCTATTGCTTTGCTGAACATATTTCTGCTTCTTCCAAATTCATGAAACTTTATTAACTTGCAGATATTGAAATGAGGCTCGGCATTCTCGGACGACTGAGCGATCTTCCCTCTAATGGACAAATGCTCGGCTCCCATCCTGGAATCTCATTGGAACTACACAGAACTGGCCATCCTGCTGGCGGTAAATTCTCAATAAGTAATGAACATTCATTTGGTTTTTTGTGTGCGATAAATAGATTATTTCAGAACCACCGGTGTCGCAAGCCAATCAATTTGCCTGGCATCCATCTGGTGAAATCCACATGTCTGTCGGTGGTCAGGGCAGCGTATCGATGAACACTCACAAACAGGAAACGGAGGACGTGGAAGTGATGTCGACGGACTCGTCGAGCAGTTCTTCGAGCGATTCCCAGTGAAAATAATGTATTTCCTGTGTAATAAAGAACTCTGCTCCCATCAACGATCTGTTGCTTCGACGTTCGTTGACGTAGAACATGGAATCTGTATATTCACACGAACACTTTCGATGCGATCGCTTCGATATCATCGATTCAACTGAATTGAAATATAAAGTATATGTACGTCTCTAGTATACTTTACAGTATATACTAAACTATACCTTAGGGAGATTTAAAAAAAAATCATCGATCACTGTTTTTAATTCACGACGAACAATAGCCAATTGTTTACCGATTACCTCTTAATGTGACAAACTTTTTCTGCTCTTGATAATAAAGCATCGAAGCAATTCTGTGAAAAACTAATACGTTAATCCGTAACAACAGATTATTTAATTAATTGATAATCAATAATGCACCCACGTCCTCGTTAAACCGTGGATTTCCAATAGAGAAGACGCTAAAAATATAAGCAGATTAAACCCCTTCGCCTGAATCCGTTCGATAAGACGATTGAAAGAAAAACCATTGGCAAATAAAATTTTTGTCGAACAGCATCGACGTCAAATTCTTGTTAGTATTCGATTTCCTCAATCATCGTTACCGTAGAAATTTATATTTGTAGTCCATCGATGTTATTTGTTGATAGCGTAGCTATACATTTTATATGGAAAACATCGATGCAAAATTAGGAGACTTTATATTGGGTCTAATGGAATATTACCCGTATTAGGTTGACTCCGTCGCTATAATCGTGTAAAGGGAAGCACAAAAACTGTCCCTGATCCGCAAGCCCTATAAGCGCCGCATTCTACATCGGGGCACGATCATTTTTATTTCACAGTCAGTTGCTAGTCCACGATTCAAACGAAAGTATGTGAAAATAACGAAATGGTAATTTTTACTCTTATAAATTCTTAATAATCGGTACAGCTCTGATTGATCGTAATAAACTTGTTATTCGTATAAAACGTAGACAGCCTAATTGGAGGTAAATATTTTCATAGAATTTGGGATCAGTCGTTAAACTCGGTTACATCATGCTGATCGTCACCCTCATCCTCATGTTTTGGACCGCGACGGTACGGATGCACGAGATCCAAGTGCATTATCCACCTTGCTTCTTCAACCCGCTCTGCAGCTGTTCCAAGGCAATTCCCGATCTAGGAATCGTACATTGCCACAACGTACCGATGCCACGAATACCAAAACCGATCAATTCGTCGAAAGTGTTTATACTAAAATTGGAGAACAATGGGCTTCGTTCAATACAGTCACAGTTTCTCTTGAACACAGGTAAATCATACTCCTTAGAAACTGCTTTCCCAGCATCTATTTCAATACAAACTCTAGAGTCCTGGCAAGGGTGCAGTAGGCTCCGAAGAAAATTATCTCCCTCGTTTCAGGTCTCTACAAACTCCATGTAAAAAATAATCTCATGAACGATATACCGGATGAAGCCTTTCTAGGGCTTGAGAGATCGTTGTGGGAGTTGGAGTTGCCTTACAACCGTTTGATCAGCGTTCCCAGCCGATCGTTCAGACATCTGCAAAAGTTGCGGCTCCTCGATTTGACCGGTACCCTGTTTTACTTACTCGGTGTAATATTTATGGTTCATCGATAAGATTATCGATGCAAGAATAATACATTAGTTTGTTAACGATCATACTTGTTTTTTTTTTAATTAAATGAAACTATTATTTCATAATTTTATTTGTATTAATTTAAACTTCAATGGACATTTTTTTTATTGAACAAATAAATTGAATGTTGATGAAAATTCATCCCATCGAACATTTTTTAATAACAATGGAAATATCTCCCATTAAACAATTATTGTGATGGGTAATGGGAAGGTCATTGTATAAACACATTTCATGCATTATTTACAACTCTGTAAACTTTTTTTCCTATTACAAATTTTCTATCAATTCCATGTACATTGTTCCCTTTGTTTTTCCAGGGAACCAAATAACTGAGATCGCATCGGAAAATTGGCGGGGTCTCAACACGTCTCTTCAGATATTAAGGCTTGGAAACAACTTCATCGACAAACTGCCAGCAAACGCGTTCTCTGGACTATCGTCGCTGGAAATTCTAGATCTTCGTGGAAATAGTTTGATGGAAATCGACTCGACGGTATTCCGGGATGGAATTGGTCGACTCACGCATCTGTACCTGAAGGACAATCAGTTGAACCACATCCCTTACGCTCAGCTGTCGTCGTTGAAATATCTGCGTTACTTGGATTTATCCTACAATCGAATCTCAAAAATGTTGAATCCTCAGGTGGAGAACGAGATTCGAGGAATACAAATGTCGTTGGACGTCTTGCGTCTCGATCACAATCAGATTGCTATTCTTGCACCGGCAGCTTTCTATCACTTTCGGAAAGTTAATAAAACTTATCTTGATGGTAATCCACTGACGGATATCCAGGTTGGTATCAGGTTTAGCGAGAACCGTGACTACGCATCCTAATAATATTTCTCCTACGATCCTAATAATATTTTTTTCACCAATTTCCACAGGAAGGCGCGTTTACCGAGTCGAAGATTCGCGAGCTTCACGTAAGTGACTGCGATCTGATGGAAGTGTCGTCGCAAACGTTTGCGGGACTCGATACATCGTTGGAGTTTCTTGATGTATCGGGAAACAACTTGACCGAACTTCCACCGCAACTATTCAAGAACTTTGATTTCTTGAGAACATTGCTCATCCACGAAAACAAAATCCGCAATTTCGATCCAGGTATAAACTTACTACGACACATCGGGGTATCGACCAAGTGCAATGTTTGTATTGTCGATGGCGTACCCATTAATTTTGGGCAAACCGAGAATCGAATCAGTAACTTCGTTATTCGCGAATCTCTGAAAGTATTGGAATACATCGATGACTGTGACAAGTAATAGCACCAAAAAACTCGACACGAATGGTATAAGAAGCGAAAACGAGCTGTTCGCCACTTGAAGCAGCCAAACATTTTTCCCTCGAACATAAAAGCAGCAAACTCAATTCTACCACGAATACTAACACCAACAAACTTTGTATTATAATTTACCTAAGAAATATTTGAGGATTCTAGAACAGTTTTCAATGCGTTTCTACTTTCAATAACTTTTCCATTTTTTAAACACAACATAAATTGCATACGCCATAGATTAATTAATATTGGGCACAATAATTTTTTTTATTACATACTTAAGAAAAAATTGTATACAAACGTATGGTATGAATTTTTTAAACCTAGTGGTATTACTAGGTTTAATATTATTAAGCCGGTGACCATGAGGTATTTATAAGATACGTCCCATTGGTCGTACCTAGATGTTTCTAAGGATCGATGAAATAACGAAGAGCCGATCCAACGAACAGAGATTTTCATTCGTAGGCGAGGTGTTCAACGATTTTCGATTCTCCCTTTACAACTTGGATCTGAGCGGGCAACAGAACAGCGTGATATCGCTGCAGAGTCTGAAACACCTGCGGAATCTTCGATCCCTCTCGATATCTAAAATGCAACAGTCAGCTTTGTCGCCCGACGACTTCGCAGAGTTTGGAATGGACTTGAAAGAGTTGAGGATAACACGAAGCAATCTGGATACTATCAAGAGTCACGCCTTCACTCACGTTCGTGGCATCAAATACATGGATTTTTCTGAAAATTCCTTATCGACAATCGACGTCGAAGCATTTGCCGAGGTGAGTACAAGTAGCATACAGAAACAATAGGGAGAGCAACAACAATAATGGGCATAGTAGAATAATGATAACAACAATATAACGTAACAATAACAATAATAATAATAATAATAATAATAATAATGATAATAATATCATTATAATGATATAATGATAATCATGGGTATTTTCACAAAGATCCATCGGTAACACGCCTCGTCGACTTTTCTCTCGCAGGTTGGACATTCGCTGTTGACCCTGAGAATTTCAAACGGTTTGTCGTCGTCGGTTACCAATCTCCCTTCGGGCCCTTTGAAATCTCTAACGAATCTGCAGCATTTGGATTTCAGCAACAATAAAATTCAGAACATGCCCGAAAACGCCATTCACTTTCTCAAACGAGTAAAACGCGTCGACTTGCAGGATAACAAGATTCAAAATGTTGTCAAGGGTACATTTCAGGTAAGCGAATAGTGGTTCGATGACATCGGTGTACTTTTCATCGGTATTTACTAACGACGACGAACGTGGGAATGTTTTTCTGACAGGGAGACATTCATTCGACGCTGGAGGAAATTAATTTGGCATTCAACAATTTGAAGCAAATCGAGACCAATACGTTCGTGGATTTGGCATCGTTGACCAGTATCAATTTGCAGGACAATTCTATAGACAAGATAGAACGTCGAGCGTTCATGAATATGAATCGGCTGAAGTATATCAATTTACGTGGCAACGACATCAAAGACATTACCGACGAAGCTTTCCAGGTAAAAGAACCGAAGGCTCGAGGAATTGAGTAGATTTTTTTATATTAGCCATCTTTATTGCTTTTTCTTGTGGCTCTTTTCAGAATTTACCTGAACTGGAACTCATCGATTTGGCTTACAACAAAATGATCGAGCTAGATTTCATGTCGCTCGATCAAGTTGGAACTCTTTCGACGTTCAAAGTGAATGCGAGTCACAATAAAATTCAGAAGCTGTGGATCAACAGTACCACTTTTACACCACCGACGAACAGTACGTTTCGCTACAAATAATATACACGCCATCCAAAGGAAGTTGAGGAGTAACGGTGAATTTTTTATTTTTCAGTTGGCGGAAACGTGCAGTCGAATATAAAGATTTTGGATCTGAGTCACAATAACATCTCGGATATCATGAGGTATTACTTCAGACCAATAGAATTCTCTTTGACGCACCTTTACATGCACTGGAATAAGTTGACCAACGTGACTCAGAACGTGTTTGGAAATATGCCTTATCTTCAGTGGTTGGACCTGAGCTGGAATCAAATAACAGAAATTGATTTCGATTGTTTTAAAAATACCAGAAATTTGCAGGTAGGTGAATTCATCCTAGTTGAAGTAGAACTCGAAAATGAGAGCTCGACGAGCGTTAATACTCTATGTTTCTTGTTCGACTTGTTTCGATCATTCGAGGCCCCAGGCTGAGTTTTTCCTCTCGATGAGGTCTCATCAATTTGCTTGTACAGGTACTTCGCTTTGCCTGGAATCAGATGTCGGAAATTCCTGCCGAGTCGTTCAGACCGCTGAGAAAACTACGTATCGTCGACTTATCGCATAACAAGCTTCGTTCCCTACCGGACAATCTCTTTTCTGACAGCAGTCTCGAGAGCTTAGATTTGTCGCATAACCAATTCATGCGACTCCCAACGAAGAGCTTTTCCATCGCAACTTCCACCTCGCTCTCCGAACTCGACGTATCCTGGAATATTCTGGCCGGCTTGCACAATACCGATGCCCTGTTCCGTATAAAGGTAAATGGGTTTCATCGACCTTGAGTAGCAAGCATAAGACAGAAATTAGATTCTTTCGCGGATGCATAAAATAGAAATTAGATTCCTTCGGCAGTCTCGTTAAGTAATCCAGTAGAAAACTGAACATTTGTTCCATCCCGATCGGTTCTTATTCTACCATATCACGTACCCAGGAACTCATCTGGCTCGACCTGTCCTATAATCGCTTGGTGAGACTCGACGACGGTGTATTCTCTGAACTACCACAACTGTCCCATCTGGATTTGAGTCATAACAAGGAAATAATTCTGGAATCTCATGGACGCTCGTTCCATGGCTTGGAAGATTCTCTGCTATCGCTGGGACTGGCTAACATGTCTCTCTACATGGTTTGTGAAATTCTGATAACATGGAAAACTATGATAAAATCGCACTGATTCTAAATTTGAAGTATTAGCTGTCGCATCCTTGGCACTTGGAGTTCATCGAGACCTTTTCTTGTCAGATTCCAGAATTGCCGCTCCGTCGACTACGGATGTTGTATCTGGCCCACAACAAATTATCGTCAACGCCTGCCGATATGTCTGCTAACATGACATCTCTACGTCTTCTGGATCTCAGCTACAACGAATTGACCACGGTTCCATTGATCACTCATACTCTTCCGCAGCTTCGATCTTTGAATCTTGCTGGTAATCCGATCAGCATCATCACGAATACCAGTTTTCTGGGACTAGCTGACAGTCTGGAAGAGCTCGACATACGGAGATTATCCCTCGAAACGTTCGAAGTAGGTCCTATTGCCCGATCATAAGTGTCTCGCTCCGTACCTGACAAACAAAGCACGTGTTCTAAATATTTTGCTATCCTCAAGAGGAAAGCTTGAAATCCAGTAGAACTTAGGTTCAACGGCATTCGATTCTACGCTCTAAAATACGTCAGAAAACGAAGCGGCGACGAAATCTGAGACCCGTCGAAAACCCAAAATTTCTGAAGGCTATACACTTACCATTTTTGAGATTCTGAAAAGTCAGTTTTTCTGTCATAACTTTTTCCCTAATTGAGATATCGATCTGGATCCAACGGCATTCGATTCTACGTCTCAAAATACGTCAGAAAACGAAGCGGCGACGAAATCTGAGACCCGTCGAAAATCCAAAATTTCTGAAGGCTATACACTTACCATTTTTGAGATTCTGAAAAGTCAGTTTTTCTGTCATAACTTTTTCCCTAATCGAGATATCGATCTGGATCCAACGGCATTCGATTCTACGTCTTAAAATACGTCAGGAAACGATTCGGCGATCAATTCTGACACCCGTCGAAAATCCAAAATTTCTGAAGGCTATACACTTACCATTTTTGAGATTCTGAAAAGTCAGTTTTTCTGTCATAACTTTTTCCCTAATTGAGATATCGATCTGGATCCAACGGCATCTGATTCTACGCCCCAAAATACGTCACAAAACAAAGCGGCGACGAAATCACCCCCAAAATGAATTAATTTGTCTGAACTTTGCATCTCCCACAGGCCGGTGCACTCTGTAAAGCTTCGAAATTGCGCAGCCTGCACGTCTCAGCTTACAAAATCGTGAAGAACTTTCATTTGTGGACTATACTCGATTACAATCACGGATTACGGAGCTTGCACGTTGAAGTGAGTTGTTACTTGAGATATCCCCGTCAAGCTCAATGATATGTAGATTCATAGTAATATCAACTGAACTGGCTACAGAAAAAAACTAAATCCTGTTCCCAAAAAGCATCGATGGTCCATGCAGCCTTCAAAAATATACGAGATATATTTATACTCTTCGGAATCTCCGTTCAGAAATCAACGACAGAGCAGTCATTAGGATCACCGGATTGGGAACATTTTCATAAAATCATCCATACTAATATTTTTTCAATATAACAATATCTTTATTCCAGTCATAATTCATAATTTAGTACATTGTGAAACAACCCACAGAGATAAATAATAATGCTTTGAGATACGTCAAGAGAAAGCCAAGAGAAAAATGAATCAATCCAGACCACACATTATCTCTCACCCAGTTTTTGAGTCATTTCAGGTCGTCGTATGTTTTTGTTTCTGGTAGAGCTTTCTGATTGCAAGTGCATGGTTTTGAGGTTCTTCTAATGATACATTAATGACTCTAATGCAAATAATTGCTAAAGAACACGGGTATTCTCTCCCATTTGCCTGTGAATAGCATCGTCAGTTTGATGCTATGCAGCCCAGTTTTTGCCTCAATGACTCGAGGTGGTAAATTTGTTCAATCCATCGATTTCGTGTCGTTTCAGGTGGATCACGACACGGACTTGCGGAAGGAAATGAATGGCAAATTCCCAGCAAAATTATACAACGTGACTCTGTCTGGCCGTTCGTTGACTACGATACATCCGGACATATTCCAAGTGAGTCGTATGGTCGACGTTGATCTGTATTCGTATTTTCCCCATGATTGTGAATTGTTGTTCGATAATAACAATCTTGCGTTCGACAGGGCATTCGAAACTCGCATCTACACCTGACACTCTACAATACAAGCGTCGCGAGCGTTCCACGTGATCTGTTCATGCGAGCGGTAAACGTCAGGAACATAACAGTTGTGGTAAAAGACGCCGATGTCCGCTCCATCAAGAATCCATCCTCCGGCTACAAACCAGGCGTCCCGGGAGAAAAGTTCCTCACGAAGCTCAGACTGGGCGGTAGCCACGTGACGTGCGACTGCGATATCGGGTAAAAGAATGTTGCTGGAAGAGAAAACGAATGGAGAATTAAGAGACACTCCAAAATTAAAGAGGCACTTCTAGTCTGATTGCCAAAATAAAAAAAATAGAAATGCAATTTTTGGAAATTTAGTGAAAACTAAAACCTTGCATCGAGTATTTTGAAATGTCGAGGACATACATGCATAAAGTATCTATATACAGTCATTTTTTTGTATGAAAATATTCAATTTTCAGTAACTTATGCGCTGCTCTCGATTTTTTCAATCTGGGAAGCCGACGGTTTTTTAAAATGAACCTTTGTGTATAAGCGTTTTTGAGATTGCTCATAACAGGTTCCCTGTCAAAATTGCAAAATCAGTGACCTAAAAAATTGCTGTGTACCAAATCTCAAAAAATGACCATGTTTCAAATTTTCATCTGCCATATTGAATCCGCCATTTTGTATTTTCAAAATTCGACGGCAGATTCGTAATCAGCGATCTAACAAGCCCTTATATACACCAAATCTCACAGAAAAACTACCATATTTCAAAAATTTTGGGCGGCCATGTTGGATCCGCCATCTTGTATTTTCAAAATTCGATAACGGATTCGTAATCAGCGAACTAAGAAGTCCTTGCGTACCAAATCTCAAAGAAAAACTATCATATTTCAAAAATGTTGGTCGGCCATATTGGATCCGCCATTTTGTATTTTGAAAATTCGACTAGTTACGCAACGTAATTATTTTCTTACCACTCATTTTTCAGGTGGATCGAGACGTGGAGGCGCAAGCAGCGACAGTATTACGAAGACGAATGCCGCTCGTATTCCGGGGATTCTGGGATCACCGAGCACGAAGACGACGACGAGGATGAAGCGAACTGTTGGGACAACGGAGAGAACGACGATCTCCGCACGACGTTCTGCCTCAATAAGAACAACGAATCGCTTCTCGAAATTTTGAAAAATGAACTGGAATGTGGCTGGGGTTCGTCCGTGGCTCCAAATTTGTCGAGTCTGTTAATTTTCGCTTCGATTTTGCTCGCGAGTTTCGTCTAACCGACCGATGTGATTTGATGCTGCGCTTGTTCGACGATGCAAAAAATAAACGGCGGTTCGAAGAATATGTCGATCCTCGTACATTCGACTTCCGATACGACGAATATTATATATAATTATATACGTGTAAAGAATTGGCCCGATATAATTATATATAATTTGTACGTAATTTGTATGTAATTTATATACAGCTGTACAAAATTATATATAGTTACAAATAATTATATACAATTTTTTGCAATTTTATATAGAATTCTATATAATCATATATACAATAATTCACGAATGCTACGTAAATTATACATCACTATATCGAGCCAATTTTTTTTTTTTAATAATCATTTGTAACATTTTGTTCTCGGATGGAACAGATGAAAAAAAATCTTCTGGTACAAGTTTGCCGCAGAGCCATCGGATTTAATTTTATTTTCGTACCAACTGATTCTCCTCACCAAAAAATAAGACCGTATTCGCCGTAATTCGCAGTCAAGTAGATTCATCAGAGCTCGAAACAATGTAAAAAAAATGTCAAAATTCAACGGTGCAATTAGGAAAATTGCATTCGTTTATGGAGCAAAGATCCTTATTTTTTAATTCCAGCCTCATTTCTTTCGATTAATCAAGAGACATACCATTAAAACTCTGCTTCTTTTCTTTTTCACACCAAAATTTTTCAAAATTCACCGAAAATTATTTGACTTGAACTGAAGTTGATTGCTCGTCGTTTATTATCATAGGAATTGTTGTATGTAAAAAAAAAATAATTTTATACGCGAGTCACCAACATAGAACGACGGTTTTCCGGTACACTAGAATTGCGTAAGTGTAAGTGACTGTACACTTCTTTACGGCAGCGTTGGAACTGTAACGAGCTGAGAATACGAGTGTTTATGTTAGATCGATGATAGATAGACCGCCGGACACACATTTTATAATACTGCGCTTCGCGCGCGTACACATAGATAAGAAATTTAATGGAATCTTACTTATTATTATTATAATACAGGCACGACAATTGGACAAATCTGTACACATGGCTTCTTCGTAGTATACAATATTTGCAAGGTGATTCTAAAAAAAACCAGGCCAGAAAATAGCTGCGAAATTGCGACGATCTGTGGTCAACTCAGAGTCAAGATTTTCGTGATAATTTCTATGACCATGGTGATGATCGGCGTTATTATGAAGCCGAAGACGAATACCAAGCAGATATAGATCGTGAGGAGCTGAGTACCGAGAACAAAGTGTTTCACCAAAATCTGCCTCCGGTCCTTCGTGTCAATGATGTCTATGATCTTGTCGAGCAAAAATCTCGCGACGTACAACAGCACCTGAAAAATACACCGACCCGACAAGAATAGATCATGCATCATACAAAAAATTGGCCCGATATCGTTACGTATAGCGGACCCCTCAGAAAAAAGGTTAAAAAAAAACATTTTTTTTCATCTATAATTTCAGAAGAAAATAAAGTATTTGGTAAACAGCATAACATGGAAAACTGCCAATGTTTTAGAAAATATAAGTAACTTTTTTTAATCAACTTCAAAGAGACAATAAACTCACTTACGTTTATAGTTCTCGATTTTGTTATTGTTATGAAAGTGGAGAATTTACCTATAATTATAGTTACTTTAATTATTGTAATAAGTGGTCTATCTGGAACAAATTCATCATTAGTTTGCGATAATTAAAAAAAAAACTGGAGCACGAGTAACCCCCTTCAAATGAATAAATATATATTTAAATAACCTTGCACTCTCCACTTTTATGAGAATAAAAAATTGAGAACTTGTTGTTGTTTTAAAGTGAAATTGAAAAAAGTATTTATATGTTGCAAACATTGGAAGTTATAATTATTAATCAATTATAAATAATTATATCGAGCCCATTTTTTTCTAGTACAATTATACAGGGCGTGTCACCTGGCACGTCCAGAATGGGCGGGACTTGGTCGACGCAGGTGATACACCCTGTATATAATTTTTTTTCGTGAAATGTCGAGAAGCGAGGAGATTGAACGAGGAGTAGTAAAAAGCGTCCCATCACTCACTTCCGCCACTGGAATCACGTTGGCGATTATGTAAAATAGAGCGAGCAAAGCTCTTCCGGTTGCTTGACCCATCACGCCGACCAGAGCAGCGAAGGTATAATCGTCGCGAGGTGTGCCGTGGGTTTCCTGATAAACGGCCAATTGTTCTCGCAAATAAAGAAGGAAGCTCCGCTTACCTTTCTCCTTCGCCGCCTCCTCTCGCAAGCTTCCTGTTTCGACGAGAAGAAGGGTTGATAGGCTAGGGAATTACCGCGTACAGGGTGACTCGCCTCGAGCGTCGGGAATGGGAGGGGCGAAATTGCCACGAGGCTCCGCCCCCTCCCGACGCTCGAGGCGACTCACCCTGTACAATATACACGAGATGTGGAATAAAGAGCTTACCTGGCCGGTCTACGCAGCCGGAATTCCACGCTCTGCAACGACTCGAATTCGCAATGCTGTGCAAGTTCCTGCATTTCCATTCCGTCGCGTGCTTTTGGCACGAGCTGCCCTTAAACGCGGGGCGCGCAGCGCTCTGCTCGTTATCGGTCCAATCACCGGATCTCTCTGGATCTTGGCAAAGAGTGTTCAGGACTTTCGCAGAAATCAGATCGTTGGCCGGATTCCTCGCGGGGCCTGGTCCCCCAGCTGCCCACGACTCGCATGGCGCGTCATGCATCTGGCAAAGTCCCGAGGAACGTGAGATTCAAGGTCACTCCCTAAATAAGCCTGCAATCGCAGTTTAGCGCTGCGAATCGACGTGGAATGCCCCGTATACATGGAAAAAATATCCCCACATTCGTATTTAGCTGATCGTGACAAAAAAAAAACCGGTGCTTGCTTTTTTCACGATCGACAGATCGTTCCGAATCCGCTGACTGGAAATGCAATTAGCGTTAACCTGGTCTCTGCAATTCTCTCCCCCGGAGCTGAGCAGGAATTCCAAAGTTCGGCGATGCTTCTCGCAATCCGTCAGTCTCGCGGCGTATTCGTTGAGAGGCCTGATTTCCGTGACGTTCTCCTCGGCGTCGGTGCTTTGCTGCATGATGAACAACGACGCGATTGGAGGGAAAAGTCAGTTTTCAGATCGAAGAAGAGACGAGGTTAATTAACAGGAATATTTGACCGGGCCGAGCGTGACATATCGGTCGACCGAAAATAGTTGAACTTCGCCGTGCCGCGACAACGATCGAGCAGCGGCAAAACTGGATCCGCCTTTTTGAATTTTTTAATTTGGAGCGCAGATTCGCTACCAGCAACCCCGAAAACTCCCGAATACGAACTCTCAATCTCGTCAAACGATTTTTGGCATTTTTGTCCGCCATATTGGATCCGCCATTTTGAATTTTTTAATTTTGAGCGCAGATGCGCTACCAGCAACGCCGAAAACCCCCGAATACGAACTCTCGATCTCGTCAAACGACTTTTGGCACTTTTGTCCGCCATATTGGACCCGCCATTTTGAATTTTTCAATTTTGAGCGCAGATTCGCTATCTGCGACCCCGAAAACCTCCGGATACGAACTCTCACTCTCGTCAAACTACTTTTTGCATTTTTGGTCCGCCATATTGGACCCGCCATTTTGAATTTTCTACGACGTTAGAGCAGTGACGATAGCCAAGGAGGAATAAGAGGAGGCGGGAAAAAGGGGCAAGCAAACGATTAAAGTCGATAAAATACACAAATTCAATATTCGTTTAATGAAATATGTCTGGTATATATATACACATCGGGTGGGTACACCGTTGTGGTGGTACAGAAATCCGAACGTTGGCTCACGAGGCCGGATTGGTAATACTTTCGATATCGTTCACAAAAATACATGTAGAAATAAATAAATCGATTATCAGTAATATTTTATCTTAATCTGTAATCATTAATCACATACAACATCCACTTACAACCCTCCTATACTTGACATGGATTCGTTCAAGGGATCCTCTACCGCAGACGCCCCCAAAAAAGGTTATTGCACGGATTTTTCGTTGCTTCAATTTTTCACATTGGATCATTTTGACCCCGTCAAAATATAGCAACGTGTGGGCGTTTGAAAAAAAGCAGTGCTACAGCATACAGCAGTATTCTAGGTATACAATTTTTCCCAGCTTCATTTTGTTCAAAACAAAGAAAAAAAAGTTCGAGAATTTTTGAAGTACGGTATACACTTCCAAGACAGTTATAATACTCTTAGAAGTACTCTAACGTTATTCAAACTATACCTATACATCTTTTTAAGTGGAAAGTTTCAGTGGTTTAAGAGTTGTAGACGGTCAACGAGTGGACAGGGTCAAATTGACCCCGAGTGTGGGAGATGGGAGATAGAGATAGGTGTTTACTCGAAGGGTTATCAACTATCGTGTTAAGGTCAACAGAAATTCGTGAGAATAGTACTTTTTTCGCACATCCAAAGTAGACTGATCCCTTGAATACATAAATACATTAACTCCAAACAATAAGCATCGCATCACGTGTTGTTCCCGCTGCACGGAGCGATGCCTTTTTTCATGACGATACGAGAAACAAACAGTGGACACTTTTTGGTCGCGTCGATTCGACGAACAAATTACAATCGAAGACGTATCTTCACTCACAAGTAAACGTACGGGATGCGGATTGGCCGATTTCGATAAACCAATGTTTTCCCTTCAGAACATGGAAGAATACGAGCCTCACATTTTCCTGGCATCCAGTCAACATTTTCTTGCGATCCACTATGAATTGGGCTGTATGTAGCCGAATGACCTTGAATGTCGAGACTCACTCTTCAAGGGGTGTTCGGGCTGTATGTAGCTGAATGACCTTGAATGTCGAGACTCACTCTTCAAGGGCTGTTCTCTACCCTCAAACTTGAGCCTTGGCACAAAAAAAAAAATACGTGTGTGATATTTTTTCATATTCTAAAAAACAACCTCGGGTTATCGAAATCGACGAGTCCGGGTTCCGTACGTTTGGTTGTTAGTCAAGGTCGCGGATGCGCGTACAGCGGGGGGTATATTCTGAAGCTGGAGGCAAAAATGTGTAGAGAAATGAACCGGATGTTTTACATTACACTTATTTTACACTTTCAACAATGATATTTCGTCGTTGGTCAGATAATTATATACACGTACATCGATCAGGGGCGGGGGAGATGCGATTTGGCCATTGGGATGTTTGGTAGGAAGATAACAGCGAGAACCGTGTTTTTGCATACGATTAGAACGATCATTTTCGGGGTAACGCGAGGAGGTTGAGATTTGCATACTGAAAGTATTCGATGTGACGGAAATACCCGCGTAACGATGTCGTTCAATTATTGAACTGTGACAAAAATAACGGAGGAGCAAAGAATTTACTGAAAATTTAATCCAACAGTTGCGGATCCGCGGCATTCAAGGAATTCACGCATCTTCGAGCGAGTTACATTCGCCAGAGCCACGCAGGCACATTCATTAGGGTGCTTTTCGATTCAGGACTTTTTTTTTTTAATTTTCGGTCCCAGCCGAAAATTTCGTTGGAAACGTGCAAAAAGAAGCTCCCTGAAACTTTGAGCTCTCAACATTAGCATTGAGTACTTTCCCAGAGCGCGTGCAGATTCCCTATTCAAGATACGCGTAAACTTTGATTTTTTTTCTTCAAACGACTATAACTCAGCGGCATTTCGTGCTATCTTATTGTACTAAAATGCGATTTACTCAAGATTGAATGCTCTACAAAAGTCCTCACGGTGGCGTGGCTGTAATCCGCACCCGTAAGATTGTACGGATCGCTAAATCCGATTTTTGTATAAAATTTTTGGTTTTTTGAGGTTATTTCGTAAATGAGTGTACTCACATAAAAAATGTGAATAGCAAAGTTGTGGGAAATTCAATTTCCTACAAAAAAGGTCCTCTCCACTGAATCGCCAGGATCGATATTTCTCGAGATATAGAGCGTTGACTTTTTCGTCACATGAAATGTTTGAGAATGTCGAGTCGAGCTCTGCATAAAGAAATTCATGCTACGAAAAAGTCAACGCTCTATATCTCGAGAAATATCAATTCCAGCGGTTCAGTGTACTGGACCTTTTTGGTAGCAAATTAGACTATCTACAAGTTTGTCCTTCACATTTTTCACGTAAGTCCAGTCGTTTATGAAATAACGTCAAAAAAACAAGAATTTCATACGAAAATCAGATTTAGTGATTCGTACAATCTTACGAGTGCGGATTACAGCGTCACCGCCGTGAGCACTTTTGTAGAGCATTTAATCCCGAGTAAGGATAGCACGAAATGCCGTGGAGTTATAGTCGTTTGAAGACAAAAACCCAAAGTTTACGAGGATTTTAGATGGAGAAGTCGTAAAAATAAAAGCACCCTAATATTCACAAATAGGTGCGCGAAAGAAGCCCTTGCACCACACTTGTCGCGAAGAGGAGAAGAAGAAGAGGAAGAAGACGACAAATCAAGGCTATTTCCTCGTATCGTGGTAACCGACATCGTTGATCCATGGGTTTGGGATGTGAAATTGGGAGGTTGGGCTGCGGAGGAATCGAGGATCACGGTGAGGCGACGAAGACAAAACGGAGGTCTACATTGACGCCTTCGTGAATAACAGCTCTCTGTGCTTCGTCCTTATATGGGAGCGCAGCGTGTCGATCCTGCTATAAGTCGCAGGGCAGTACGGGCATAGAGATCGCAGAGCCGTATGAATATGGAAATGATGCCATCGGTTGGTAACTTGTTTCCCGCAGGCTCGGCACCGCCACAACGCGGGACTGCTCAGGGAGACGGCGAACATCTCGTGGTACGAAAGTCCGACTGGAACGCTTGGGACCGAACCTGCAACCCCGAACTTCGTTATACCTTCGAGAGGAATCGGGTTTGTTGGGTCGTTCATGTGATTCTCGTTTCACCTTTTATTTCGAAAATTCGAGGCTCCTCCATATTTATATCAGGCTTGGGCAACAAAAAAAAAAAAACACCCAACCATTTTTTTCTACTCTCCTCTGAAAACCAGCTAGTTCATCGCATAGCCCTCTCTCTGAAAAGCCAGCTCGTTTAGACATTTTCCAAGGATCGCTAACGAATTTTGAAAATTCAATTTCCCTTCATTTTGTTTTTTAATCAAAATTGTTGTACAGGGATTTTTTTTTTATATATATTTTTATGCTATCTGAACATTCTGAGCCGAGACTTTGAGAAGCTTTACTTTTGTCTGTATACAAATTTATCGCGACGAGCAGGAAAATTCAAAAAATTATCAAACTCGAATTTTGACTAATTTTGGAATTTTCAAAATCTTTAAAAAATGTATGATCGACTGGATTTCTGGAAAGAGCTCTTGAAACGTGATAGACTAACATATTTCCACAGTAGACTCGACAAAAAATAGTCGGTCCCAATATTTATGTAGCTCCAGACATAGGATCCGGTTGCTGAGTTCGTCGCATGCACACAAGAGACGAAAAAATGGGGTAACAGGAAAACCTCTGCAACATTCCAGGCTCAAACGGTCAAGAACACTCGCATCGATGTAAACCCATTCACTCGGAGGTATACAAAAAAGAAAAAAAAAAGATCGACTTGCCAGTTATTGTTGTTACTCACGTTCGTCGAAGACAGATTTAGCAGGTCGTAGTTTTGACAATGGACGAAAAATGTTTGGCGGTAGAGTGGATAAATCTATATATAGAATTTATTAATATATTAAATTCGTATCGTTTTACAGTAGTTTTTTCAGCTTACAGTTGACCGGTGTAAACACATCCCCGAGTACTCGCACGTTTACTCTCGAGTACTTTGAACAGCTTTTTTGTTTAAACATTTTTTTTAAGGTACAATCGCAGAAGGTAATTCGGAGGTGTAGCAATCTGAAATCGGAGCGCAAGTAAAAAAATGGATATGTCAGGCAAAACGGAATCGATTGGAATGCAAATGTAAAAATCGTGAAAGCTGAACGATATCAACAAATTAATGAAAATAAGCGATACCAGGAGGATTTTTTCTTCTCAGAACACGATATTTCTCAATTTACAATCCACTCGCAAAAAGCTCTTGGCAATCAGCTACGAGATCGCTAAGAGTTTTTGCGTTTCTTTTTTCTCCCTCTTTTTTTTACATTTCGGTGTCTTACATGCGACTCGCGTACGTGACAATCGTAACGTTGTCCCTATTTTAACATTTTCATTCGACCTGCGCGTGTTTGATACGCGTATGCGAAAGCAGAGTGTCGCTTCGTGTGTAGACCGCCGAACACAACCGGCAGGTATATTTTCCAGGATAATGAACGTAATAGTGATTCCTGACGTTACTGACGACCTTACCGCACAACGAGCATCGTCTCCTCTCGTCGGAGTTACTCACTCGCTCGAATATTTGCGATATCCTCCAATTTTTCAGCCCTGTAACAATAGGAAACGAAGATTAAGTAATTTCGTCGGAAAATTGATCGTTCGTCTGAGTTAATATAAATATATATATTTATATACGTATACAGTGTGTTGGAAAAGTCTGGAAACGGTCAAATATCTCGGAAAGGAAACGATTTTCAGAAAAATGTTTCGGACCAATGTTGTAGGGTTTCAAGAATTCTATTTAGTGATCATATCCGTTTGGCCTTGAATAGACGCGTCAAGGAGCGATCGAAACCAACATTATTTTTTTATTCAGAATACCCCATTTTTTATAGCACAGCTTTAAAGATGACAGCGAGAGGTTTCCAAAACACTACTTGAACACCTATTTCCGTTGAGAATTGCCCGAGATACGAGCTTTAGAACTTACGGTGTCGTCAGCACTAGTGTTATCATGATGCGCCGCGTGGAGGTTACATGTTCCGCACTAATGCTCGCGACATGTCGCGGCACCGCAAGTTCTAAAGCTCGTAACTCAGGCAATTCTCAACAGAAATAGGTTATCAAGCAGTGTTTTGGAATCGTCTCGCTGTCATCTTTAATGCAGTGCCATAAAAAATAGGGTATTCCATGTAAAAAAATCATATCGGTTTCGATCTCTCCTTGACGCTTCTATTCGAGGTCGAACGGATATGATCACTAAATAGAACTCTTGAAACCCTACAACATTGGTCCGAAACATTTTTCTGAGAAACGTTTCGTTTTCGAGATATTAGCCCGTTTCCAGCCGTTTCTAACATTCTGTATATAAAAATATATTTATATATACGGGGCATTCCACGTCAAATCGTCGCTTTGAACTCTCGATTTCCTTCCTTTGTCCACATTTTTAAATACCCATCCAAAAACCCTTTCCGGTGAAGAGGAAACCAGTGCGTGCTTGAAAATGTGACAAAACGAAGGGAATCCAAACTTCGAATTATTCAAACCGTCCGATGTGGCGTGAAACGCTCCATACATATATACGTATATAAATATATTTATTTATTTATTTTTATAGACATTGCATCGTTACCCACGTTATTTGTGCATTCGTACTTGCATGAATTCCTCTTACATAGACTAAAACCCCGCGTCTCTTTCTGTGTCTCTCTGTACGAAGCATACACACTGCACTCTACGAGGAAAATAAGTAGTAGGTGTCCGTAGTAGGCGAAGACTTCCGACGGGGAATCCCAAACGAGAGAATTGGGAAAAGCAACGATAACGCAGATACGAGATCGCATGTCGTGCGTCGATGTTCGCAACGAGCATGGAAAATGATGAAAAAAACCAGATGATGCGTTGCACCGGTAGCACGTGTAGCATAATAATAACAACGCCAAAGTACTAACGAATAATAGTACCCATACTCGACTATACACGACTAAAAGCAGCGGACCAAAATTTCCACGAACATGATTCCATTAAAAAAAAATTAAAAGTAAAAAAAAAATGCCACGAATAAAATTAATAATTGTACACATATGTTACGCACAAACAACTTTTGTGCTGAATTTTTAGGGAGTAGTGTACTTTGGACGTAGTAAAAAAAAGGCTATTATTACGAACGTTTGTTAACGTTGTTACGATAAGTATTGATATACACTCTTAAGTTACATTGAAACAGCAATTATTTATAGTATCATAATTTATGTACTCTGCAATAAAGAAAAAAAATGTAAGTAAGTGTTGAAATAAATTATTCGTTTGTAATATTTATTAGGTGAAACAAAATAGATTTGTTGGTGTTATTATTCGTGGCAAAATCGAGTTTGGTATTTTTTTTTTATTCGGGGGAAAAATGTTTCGTGGCTTTTATCCGCGAAAAACTTGTACTCTTTGGTCCCGTTTTTTGAGAAAAAAATCTCCTTTTTTGCGGTGCTATTATTCGTTAGAGCCGTTGAGATATCGCTGCGCAGATTTTCGGGAGGATCGAAGAGTGGTGTTTGGTTTTATCAGAGAAAAGGCTGACTGGAAGAAAAAACAAACAGGGGGAGAAATTATTCAAGGGGAAATTCTTCACTTTTCATTTTATCGTGACGTGATACGAAAAAAAAATTAGAATTTGTTTTCTTAAAAATAAAAATAAAATCAGAATTTTTTTCTTAAAAAAAAAAAACAGTCGAAACGATTGTATTTATATCGGTTTGTTGGTAGTCAAAATGCTGGTTTTTGTCGTGTAAAATAAACGATAACAAACTAGTTGTGCACATATTTCTGCAATTTTCGAATAATATCGATTGAACACGAGCAAATCTCTACGAGTTCCACCAAAACTGTGGCTCTCATTATTACATAAAAAATAAAATTTCATACGTTTTTCCACAATTTTTCGCGCAATATGCCATCGATGACGAATTCTCGTTCGATTTCCTACCTGTCGAGCTGAATTTGCAGCAGAAGACTACCAAAGTACTGATTTTTGTAACAAAAAAGTAGTATCCGCACTAAACAGACTGTACATCGTGTGATTAAAAAAACATATAAATAAATAAATAAAGAAATGGAAAAAAAATAAAAAATTTAAAAAATAATTCGAAAAATGGTAAGATCATTGTCACTGCTGTTTGTCGGCTAAAAAAAATTCGTGTCGGAAATACTAAAATTTGGAAACCACGTTGGGAGCACGTCGAATAAAAATAGAATAAAATTCTACCAATAATGATAAGAACAACGAGAGTCGCTCGGAAATAAGAAAACGTTCGATCAACACACAATTATGTTTAATCAAAAAATTAGTAGAAATACATTAAATGCACATGTGGTTAAATTTTTCATCCATATTATCTACATTATAATTAAAATGTATAACGTAACGTAGTATATAATAACGTAGGAGTTATGTTAGAGCAGTAATAATAATAATCATTATTATTACTATTTCGTTATTTTTAATTTTATGTATTATTCATTTATTTTTATTCATTTTATGTCCATTTTTTTTGCTTCCTCTTTTCTTTCGGGGGCGTGATTTTTTATTTTTTTACTTTTTATTCCTCATATATATATATTTTTATTTCTTTTCGTAATAAAATCGGTTATTCTTAATTATTATTAGTTATCTGCATGGTCAGAAATGTGTATTTGTGTGTACGTGTAGGTTGTGTTTCCGTGACTATTGTACGCTTCGAGCCAGGGTTATGAAAAACCACTTGCCATCGTGATTCGTGGCGGATGATCCCTTTCCATCGCGTCGTTGGGGCAACGAGAGATTTTCCAAGGAAATTTCACCCGGTTCGACGTGGAATTGGTTCCTACATGGGGGGGGGGGGGGGGGGGCGATACGCGCGCATTCGAGCATCTTTTCTTTGCCTTTTTACTTTTTCCTCGGTCCTACCTACGCGGCCTACGAGAAGCGGAATGAGATTCGCAGCCGATGGAAAGCGACGAAAAATGAGGGGAGGGAAAAGTGCGGCGTGAAATATCGAAATCTCTCCGCACTTCAAATTTGACTAACAATTTTTTTTTTTTTTTTTTAAACAATAGATATAAAAAACACGAGTAAAAAATATACAGCAAAAAAGGATTAAAAAAATAGGTAGATAAATAAGCTACAACGAACGTTTGATTGTAACACAGAGATCGAAGCAATGCAACGGGAAACAGACGGCTTTCGCCTTTTTGTTGCATTTCTGATAGTTTTTGTATACGCTACGAAAAATCACGAAAAATAGACCACGTGGCTCGGATGAGATTTCGGTCCAGATTTTTTTCTGCAGATCACACTTTGCGCCCACCGAGACATTGTCGTCGCATTTTCATCGGATAATTCCTAGCCGCGTGAAGCGTGAGAAGTGACCAAAGTGCGAATCAAACTGAGAGAACGAAATGGCAAATTAAAGAAAAGGAAAGAAAAAAGTTTCCTTTCGGGAACAACGCAGGCGAGGCAAATTCGGGGAAAAAATAGAAAGACAAACACAATCCAAGGTTGGCCGCGCGCGTGTACGCACACAGGCGTACCTATTTATGCAATTATTATACATATACACATACATACTTATATACACGTATATATAAATGCAGGGTGAGTCTGAATTCGTTACGAACTCGGAGGGGTCGTACGGGGTGGTCATTCAATCATGTTGTACAAAGCACTTGGGTCGCCAGGCTCACCCAACGGCGCGAGGCCTCGTCGTAGATGCTTCCTTCTTCCACAGCCCTCCGGGATGAAACAAAGAAATTTTCATTTCTATTTTCACGCACGCCGTCTCAGAGGAAATTCGATTCTCTGCAAAACAGGTCTGAGATAGTTTTACCGTAATCCTGGTGGGTAACGAGTTATCAGGCTTTGAGTTTACTCGCCTCTGAGTCAATTCCAAGGAGGACAGCTACGAAGCACTGAGGTGGCGAGCATTCGAAGCCTCGTAACTTTTTACCCACTAGAAATACGAGAAAACTGTTTCGGACTTTTTTGTAGAGAATTGAATTTTCTACAAGGAGGTATGCATTAGAATGAGAAAAAAAAATTATTCCGTCTTCGTATTAATCGGAGAAGACTTCCGAAGGGGGAAGGACCCATGAGGCGGCCTAGCGCCGTTAGGTGACTCCAGCAACCCCAAGTTCCTAGGTTCAAAATGCGGTAATAACCACCCCTTACAGCCCCTCCGAGTTTGTAGAGGAATTCAGAATCACCCTGTGTATATATACATTTATATACAGGTACTCGTGTGTGCATACGCCTGCGAAGTGATGAGAATCGCATGAAGCCGTACCGGTGTAACACAATTTCCTCGGAACAAAAAATGAAGGGTAAGGTAAAAGACGTAAATATATGTTTAGGTAATATAACGAGAATATATATATATATATATATATATATATATATATATATATATACATACATATATACATATATAAGTATATGTATACGTACCTACATATATACATACATATTTTTGTGAATGTACATACGTATGCAGGCGGGGTCTATGGTCCACGTGCACGCGTACGTAGGTGTGAAAGTATTGCAATTTCCAAGACAATATATTACGATTAATTGTAATTCATACATGCATATGCATACATACATAAATACATACATACGTACATACACGTCCACGTGCATGTATATATATATATAAATATGTAAATATATATACGTATATGTATACAAAGAGTTAATTATTATCATTATTATAGTTTATTTAATATAATAATGTACAAGGAGCTAGGTGTTATCACTCAACAAAGACTCGTTTTCGTATTTGTTTCGTTTCCTTTCGCCTTCATCTTCGTCCTTTATTATTATTCTTCTCCGTACGCGCAAAACGAAACGTCGAAACATCGTTTAACGTACCCTTATTAACTCCTATCAGCTATCTAAGCCTATTTCCCCAGGAAAATAGGGAGCCTATCTATTCTATGCTAGTTTTTTTTCTTTTTTTTCCCTTAACTACGCTCAATAATGTTCTCTTGCACAGCCATAGTTTCATTTTACTCTTCGCTCCGATCGCGCGCGCCACAATAATTTATACTACTTCCCTCTCCCTCCTTTTTGCTACATAATATATCACGTTGATCCGGTTTTTTTTTTTTTTACTTCCAATCTTTCCGACCCCCTGGCCCCGTTCTCCCCGGCATCGTCTCTCGATTCCTTCTTCTCCCCCCGCCCCCCGCCCCGTCAATTACATCCTAGTTAATAATTTGCAGTTCCTTCCCTCGTATCACATTTCTTCTTTCCTATGTACACAAGCCGATAACTAATTTATCCTCGTTACCTTCCCACCTCGCGTGACAATTTTTTAATAAAAATGTACAATCCGTTTTCACCCACGTTTTTCCAACGAACGACTCTTTTTCGCCTTTTTCTCTTCAAAATTCTCTTGTCGACGAAATTCGAAGTGAAAAAAAACAAAAAGGGGGAAGTTTCGACAGGCATTTGTTATTGAGAAATAACCCCTCGCTCCATACTATCGCAATATTGCACGACTTTTTTTGTTTTTTTGTTGTTTTTTTTTTTAAATTCTTCTCAATTTCAATAAGGTGTTAGCACCAATCTATTATATCACAATGTTCCACTCCACACCACGCAGTTGTAAATATATAAATACTTATACTTAGTAGTAGTAGTAGTAGTAATAGTAGTAGTGGTGGTAGTAGTAGTAGAAGAAATAATAGTAATAGTGGTAGTAGAAGTAGTATTAGTAGTAGTAGTAGTAGTAGTAGTAGTAATAATAGTAATAATAGTAATAATAGTGGTAGTTTTTGTAATTTTTCGCAATGAAAATTTAATAACAGCCAGAAGCCTGCGACGCGATGCAAGCTCTATTTTTTGTTGTTGTTTTTTTTTCAAATGGGTTTTTTATCGATATTTTTGTGTGTTTTTTTGTTGAAATTTGCGTGTGCCGAGTATTTTTTGGTCGCGTCTCTCACTCTCTCTACGAATCTCTACCTCTGTATCCGTCGATCCGTCCATCTATCTATCTATCATCTTCCTATCTATCTATTTGTCCGTCTAACTATTTGCCTATCTATCTATCTATCTATCTACCTATCTATTTGCGGTACCTATCTATCCATCTCTGTACATATGTGTCGGAATTTCCGACGTCTCGTCGTTTTTCTTGAACGAACTTTTTTCACGCACCGCGACGTGAAACGAGACTGAGACTTTCTTCAGATGGCGGTACGCGACGAGAGGGACGAGAGAGGAGTTGTGATCGACGTTCGAGGCTAAAGAAGCGAGTCTGACGGAAGCGAGATGACAGGGCTACCAAAAAAGGGTTGTTCCGGACGAGAAATGAAAAAGAGAGAGAGAGAGAGAGAGAGAGAATACGAGGGAAGCATCGAGTGTGAGCTGATAAGAGGTCTGCTGTTCAGATCGGTATGTTCATCTCGCTCGCGTCACGCGAAGATTCGGAGGCGACGAGGAGGAAAAAGCGAATCGAATTTCCAAAACGCTACAAGCCTTCGTTTCGCAACGAAGATTGAAAAAATGTCCAAATGTGACCGGTGGACAACGCACGGCGTGGAGACAGGGACGAGAAGAGTCTTGAGCGGTAATTTCGATAAGGGGGAGAAAAAAAAGAAAGAAAAACTGAAGATCGTCCAATTTGTCGCGGTAACTTAGTTTGCGTCCTCCCTTTTCCTTCCTCGTGTTCCACCATCCGTTGTATATAATAAACCCAGCAAATATTTGGTAAATTGGAGTTACGAGTTACTCCCAAAACTATCGCCAACGGCGTATAACAACAAAGCTCGACTGTACGAGTTATCTAGCTCGATTTTCCAATTAATGCTAAATAAAAATTGTGAATTGATAATATTAACGGTATAATAATTCGATGTATATATACACATACACGTACGTGCATAAATACATACATATACACACACGCGCGCGCATCTATATACGTGTATATCAGGGTGTTCAAAAAAGAAAACGTGTTATTACTTGATGGTGTCCAAAATCTACGACCATTTTTCTACTACGAACCCTTCCAAGGTCACAAAAATTTTAGCCCCCCCCCCCCCCCCCCAAATATCCCTCTTTATGTGACCGAATAATGGAGGCAAGTCTCAATATTAACGTTAAGTGCTCGAATTGAGACAAAAATTTGCATTTTCAGGTATACTTTCAATTTTTGGACGCGTAAAAAAAATTCGTTTTTTTTTTCAAACACCCTAGTAATATTATATATATGTATGCGTACGTATGTGTGTATTTATATATATATATATATGGACACGCAGGCTATTGCGAGAATTCCGCCAACGGAGCACGACCTTCGACAAATGGTAAGAATCGGCTTCCCCTTTCGAAAAAAGAATAAAGAAATAAACGGATCCGTTTCCGAGACTCGCCATCTGCGGAGGGGTATGCCCAGCGTGGGGGAATCTCCGCAAAAACACTCTGTGTACATAGCGCAAAAAACGCACGCGTTTCCCGCGATAGCTGTATGTATTTTTTCTTTGCTAGAGGCAGGCATCAGGGTTGCTTATTATACATATAATAAAGACGTAGTGCACCTCGACAACATTTCATCGTTGTTAATAAATAAATTGTTCTTCAGCGTACGAATAAAAACATATCGTGTACACGCGAGTGTTGCGTACGCGTCCGACGCAGAAGTGATCAACACGCGTGCGTGTGTGTGTGTGTATGCGTGTGTGCATGTGAAAACATATAAACGTATATGTATATATATATATATAAATATATATATGTTTTTAAAAAATCATAAAACTTAAAAACAAAATCAAATAAATTATCAATATATTATTTTATATTTAATAATCTGCATAATATATTAATATTCTGATTATATATTAATTAAAATATCGCATTGTGTGCGTGCGTGTCTCCCTTTCTCTATCCGTCTCTACAGGTATAACTACTATCGTTTCGCACGAGTAACATTGCTCCTGTCCGCCCGAACATGTCGTCACCGCGCACGCTTCCTCGCCGAGTGCACACGCGCGCACACGAGCGCACACGAGTGCACACGAGCGCACACGAGCGCACACTATGGCACACGAGCGCACACGATGGCACACGCGCGCACACGAGTGCGTGGTATCGTGTTCGCGCGTGTGCACGTGTGTTCTCGCATGCGTCTGTTGTGATTCGTCGCGACGAGGAACGACAACCCCGATCATAGGGAATCTAAAACAGGGAGATATATCCACCCGAATGGTGTTGCTTAGCGATGAGCTTCCTCATCGACCATTCTCACTATTGTTAATAATAATAATAACAATAATAATAATAGATAATACATAATAATAATAATGACGATAACATTAACATTAATAATAATAGTAATAATAATCAAAATGATGACGATAACAAAGTTGGCTAGGTGTGCGGAATAAATCTTCGAAACGTTTCGACGGTTTTGAACGAGAAAAAAAGTATGAAAAAGTGTTTGTAAAAAAATAATAATAAAAATGGCCCCTTCGCGTCGTGTTGCTGTTTGGTTTCGCTCGGCGTCGAAACTTCCTGTATGATAACCCGACATCTAGCATTGCTGTTGCGAAACGGTTCGCAGGGTTATTCGGATATTTAATTCGGTAGGTGTGTATCGTGGGCTTTCGTTGATTAAGCAGCGACGTTCGCTTCCGCTCGTTCGATACTATCGCCAAAGGAGGGAAGAGACGGGCACGATATTGCAAAAACGCAACGGAGAAGATACGCGGTGAAAAAAATGAGGAAAAAAAAATGAGGGAAAAAAAATTGGTGAAATAAAAAAAAAATAGAAATAAGGATAAAAATACAAAAAAGTAGGAGGAGAAAGTAGAGGATATAAAGAGGCGATGGAATATTTTTTTCACCCTGCTTCTGATGCAAAGAATCGGAAGTTCGCGTGGTCGAGAGAAAAATGAATTTTTGATTATTAACAACGTGGATCGACGAGTGATGTTTGGCATGATGATCGAGAAAGCACCCCTTCGGTCAGTTTTCCGTCGTAATTTAACACGTAATCGCGTTTCCTTCAATTCCCTAAATATGTCCGTAAACGTAACTATTTCCAACCAATGTAGAATATAAACCGTAGATTATATAAAGTATAAAATATATATATGTATATATATATATATATATATATATATATATATATATATATATATATATATAGTAGCATAAATCATTGAAATATAATATTAATTAGTTAATTTTCATCTTGGCTACAAATTTAAGTCCCGATCGTGGAATGTCTTCATAATTCATTTTCCACTTATTATTTATTTGTTTTATTTTCGTTTTATCATTTTTTTTTTATTCTTTAAATATATTTTTATTAGTCGCTTTTTTGCGCCTCTTTTAAATTGGTTTGCATATTTACGCTTCCCTGTTTCGATTCTCCTTCGTCAAGCTTCGCGTCTCAGATCTCGTTTTTTTTTTGGTTTTTTTTTTAAATTTATTTGTTTCTCTCTTCACATTTTTTCGGTCCCGACGCAGATCAGCTGCTACAAGCGTATTTAGATTCCGTCGATCCCGGGAAAAACGTTGAAAAATCGGAAGCAGTTGGCTCGGAGGTCGCGAGAGTAAGAGGGGCAAGGCAGCCAATGGAAGAGCGAAGAAAGCAGACGGAGGAAAAACAAAGATTGATTCGAAGAAGAGAAAAAAAAGGATGAAAATGAGAAAATTTGGCATTGTACGACAGGATAGTATTTTCGTTGTTAGTCGCTGAATCATTATTCTTATCGTTACGAATTAATTAATGCTATTATTACAATTCAATCGCGAACGCTCGTTTCCTTTGCTCATCTTTACCATCCACAAATTTGGCCCTCGGACATTTCTCCATCGTCGATGTGAAACAAACAAACAAACAAACAAACAAACAAACAAACAAACAAACAAACAAATATTGCTATCGGTATCTCGCGAACGATTCGATGATATTTCCTTTCTCATTGTTGCTCCAAAATTCCACTAACAAATCGCGTCAACGACTATTGCAAAATGGACTCACCCTGCAAGTCGAACGAATCGAGTAATAGTTATTTATTTATATTTTTGCATTCTTGTCTTTTCCCTATTTTTTACTCCCTTGCTCCGTTTTTTCCTTCTATTTTCCTCCTCACTCCCCTTTCATTTTCTTCTCTATCGTGTTAATTTTTTTTTCTTCTTCTTTAATTGCTACTTTCATTTCTTGTCCTCGTCGTCGCCTAATTTCGAGGCAACCACGGGAATTAATTGGCACCAAGTTTGCTCCCAATTGCGTAACCTCCCTCGTTTATCGTCGTACTCGATTGGACCAAGAATTTAAGGCTGCCACTGTTCTTCGATACGAGTCTGGATAAACAGACAGAGAGAGAGAGAGAGAGAGGAGAGAGAGAGAGAGAGAGAGAGAGAGAGAGAGAGAGAGAGAGAGAGAGAGAGAGATGAGAGAGAGAGAGAGAGAGAGAGATGAGAGAGAGAGAGAGAGAGAGAGAGAGAGAGAGAGAGAGAGAGAGAGAGAGAGAGAGAGAGAGAGAGAGAGAGAGAGAGAGAGAGAGGAGAGAGAGAGAGAGAGAGAGAGAGAGAGAGAGACAGAGACAGAGAGACAGAGGAGAGAAAAATGGAAAAAAAGAGAGAGAAAGATACGGAGAAAGAAAAGAAAGAGGGGGGGGGAGAGAGAGATGGAGAGAAAATTTATCCACAATCGTTGCCTTCCTCTCTCTCTCCTCTCTCTCTCTCTCCAAATTCCATCGGTTGGATAATTTTTGACCTATTTACAAGCTTAGGATCTAGTCGACTCGGTGTTCTCCGATCCGATCGAAAGCCCCGTTCTCCACGTACGAAGTTGTACCACACTATTACCATTATTGTTCAATCGTGTGTTTGTTTCGTCGTCGTCGTCGTTTAAAAACGTTGAAATTTCGTCCATTTTCATTTATTTATGGAATTACTTGTATATTTATTTATTCGTTTGTTTATCCATGCAAACGAGTCCAACTCGCGGTAGACTCGTTACCGTTCCTTTATCGTTAGACGAAACTTTTCGTGCTCTTCGCGTGTTGTGTTGTTGTTGTTGTTGTTGTTGTCGATGTTGTTGTTGTTTTCTCGTTTCTTTCATTTTTTTTTTCGTTTGTTTTCTACAGCCTAGGAGAGAGTATTCATGGCGTCGTTCGATGCCGCCAACGCCAACGAACCGGCCATGAAATCGTTAAGGTCGATCTTTCTCGCCTCGGGATGTTTGAATTTAAAATGCGTACGAAGATTGTCGCTACGTGTGTACGTGGCGCGACAAAGGGGACACTCAAACCTGCCGGGGAAGTGGACGTGGTAGTGGTTCCTGATGTGCGTCACGACCTTGCCGCACAGCTTGCACCTGTGAAGGTTGCAGCCGCCTGGCACCCGGTCAAACGTCAGCCGCATGTGCCAGGCTTTTGAACCTGCAACATCAACACAAGACAAGTCACTCAAAATTACATTTTTCCCAATCTCGAGGGCTCGTCCTAGCCTAGCAACTTTCCGATCAATAAACCGACCCTCCTCGTCATCCCCCATGAGAAGAAAAAAATCCTCGCTATCCAAGAAGAAGAAGAAGAAGAGGAAGAAGAAGTAGAAGAAGAAGAAGAGGAAGAGGAAGAAGAGGAAGAAGAGGAAGAAGAAGAAGAAGAAGAGGAGGAGGACGAAGAAGAAGAAGAGGAGGAGGACGAAGAAGAAGAAGAAGAAGTAGGAGGAGGAGGAGGAGGAGGAGGAGGAGGAGGAGGAGAAGAAGAAGAAGAAGAAGAAGAAGAAGAAGTAGGAGGAGGAGGAGGAGGAGGAGGAGAGCTCAAAATACCCGTCGTTTCTCGTGTTCCACACCTCTACCCCTCCCACCCCGTTCGTTACGTTTACACGCGGCCATCAAGAGTCGATGGGCACCCCGAAGAGCACCAGAAATTATTTCCAAAGAAAGACGACGGTCGATATACGCTGATCTCTCGAACTTTCTCGAACCACAGTCGACTCTTTTCAAACGCGACACGCGCGAGCCCCTATACAACGCAAACGTTGACTTGTCGCGTGTTTTGAAAATCACGTTCCCGTTGCATAATCAAAAACGGACACATTTACGCTCGGTCAACAATTTCAAGGTCGAACGGCTTGCACTTAAATGAATAGACAAGTAAACCAACGAATAAATAAATAAGTAAGTAAGTAAACAAGCAAACGAGTAAATAGATGGATAGATAAATGCATAATTTGAAAAAAAAAAAAAAAAAAAACAGTTAGAACGCAAAGGGTCTTGTGAGGCAGGTGTACGCAGACACTTTGCGAAAGCGCCGGATCCCCAACATCGCCGATGCGTGAAGAGGGTATGCGACCTCGAAGCGAGCAGATTTGACCGGAAAAGTGTCAAGAAGCCAACGAGATCGAGGGGCATGTTCGGTTGGGTTGGCGATCGTTTCGAAGGATAAAGCTGACGGCAATCGGATAAACGTCGCTATATACACACACATGTATAGATATATTCATATAAATTGTTTATACCTATATATATATATATATATATATATATATATATGTTCATACGTATATATAAATATATATATATATATTGGAGGATATTCGGAAGCAGATAATTACGCGACGTGGAGGAATTCTAAACTCTTCGCATCTCTCATCCCAACGCGAGACACAGATAGACGTATCGGCACAATTCACAGTATATACAAAAATGTGGAACGATCAGAGTACCTTTTTGTTTAAACAGGGTCCGTTTGTGTTAGGATAACGTTAGTAGGTATTCGTTTAGAGCGTCAGTAGCATGCGTTTGCTTGCGACAGATATAGGTAGATGTACATCGCGATGGTGTTTTAGCAATCGTGGCAGCAGGTTTCTCATAAAACGGATCGAGAAGAGAAAAAAACAGAGCAATAATAATAATAATATGATGATGATAATAATAATGACAATAGTGAGACGGAGATACAGAAGGCGAAAGTGAGAAAATCCCGAGGAAAATGAAGGCAGGGAGAAAAGTGAGGTGGTAAAAGGCGAAGAAATAGAATGGAAAAGAGTAAATAATAAGCTTTGTAAAAATGAAAGACAAACGACGTGGAAATAAATAAATGAGGAATTTTGTTTCTTTTTTCTTTTTTTTTTTTGTTGCAACATAGCGCCCCGGTAGCCCCAACAACAAATTACATATACCTGTTAAAGTGAATTCATTATCGTTTATTTCACAAATACGTAGTACAAAAATATTACAATTTACATTATAGTATTCTAACGTCTATGATTATAATTAGGTACAAATTAGGCTTTGTAAGCAAAATAAATACTTATTCGACTATATGTCCGTTGCGTCGTATTATGGCAGATCGTTGGTACAATTATTCTTAATCGATGCGTCACCAACTACATTCCTAATCTCGTGTGTGATTTGTTCGCACGATTAAGTTCAGCAGTTTCACACAACCGACGCCGGAGACGTGAGATTTGTTTTTTCTTCCGGAATCGGAGAAGTAATATATTTGCAAGAGGCAGAAAGAAGTGGGGGGGGGGAGGTACAATAATGGTAATAATAATGATCGCACATACTTTCAATTCCCTAACGATGTCAACGTTGTCATTTACTCCGCCACATCTGACTGTCTACACACATATGTATCGCATGCTAAGGCTTCCTCGCGGAGTTTTCTCCTCACCGTTTCCAAAAAAAAAAAATAATAAAAAAAAATTAAAAAAAAAAACAGGTCGGTGAAAATGGCTCTGTTGTAGCAAGTGGACGAGGAACGTTACGAATGTTGGAGGTGGTGAGAAAAAAAAGGGGGGGAAAAAAGGAAACTAGAAGTAAAATTGGCGAAGCGAATGGTAGAGGGTCGAACGGAGACGAGGAAAACTCGTTGCTTACGAATGTTTACTTTTGATGTGGACCTTCAGATTGTCGCTGCGGGTAAACACCGAGTGGCAAAATGGACACTGACAATTTTGCGACTGATGTGATCGTAAGTGATGCCATCGGTTGCTCACCGACTTACCGCACTGCCTACAAGTGTATAATTGCGGGCCGCAGACACCGGGTACAGGTATAAACATTTCGTAACGATTGGTGGTCTCTGGTGTTCTCGTCAACCATGTATCGGTGGATCGGAAGGGCGGATGTCCCCAGCAGGAAAGCCTGAGCTCCGCTGGATGGGTTACAAGGGAAACCCCCTCTCTCTTCGTCAGTGAGACATCACTGGCCAACACTGGAACAGAGAGAGAGAGAGAGAGAGAGAGAGAGAGAAAGAGAGAGAGAGAGAGGGAGAAGAGAGAGGAGGGGGTAGATAAGAGAGAGATATAGAGAGAGATAGGGAGAGGGAGAAGAGAGATAGAGAGAGAGAGAGGGAGAGAAAAATGGATGGGATAGAAGGGAGGAGTTGACTGTTCTTAACCCGTTGCTGTATGATTTTTAGATTTTTGATATTTTTTGTGGTTGGATTTTTAAATTTTGGATTTTTTTTTTAATAAAGTACTTATCGAGGCATGCGCATAATCGGCAACTCTGATGTCTGCTCATCTCGCCACGCAACATTCGCTACAGTCAGTCATACGTTCGCCCGCACAGATGAGACGACGCGAGAAAACAGCGGTATAGAAAAAGCCTGAGAAAGCGATGGGAGCGGGAGGAAGGGTGGTAGAGGAGAAACACTCTCGTATATGCGTGTATAAAAATTATTTTCCCGTCGTTTTTCGCGAATTGTTCTAGTTCGAATTGGCATGCGCATCTTAATTCGTCTTAAGATTGTAACTAGTAGTAATATAAAAATAATACGCTATCGCCGTTTTTTTTTTTTGGCTGATTTTGGAAAAAGTAATTATTTTTTTCGGCCGCGGCGAAATCGATTAGAAAAATGTTTTTTTTTACTGAAACGAACGCGTTAGCAAAACGATAAATGGAAAACCGAGAAATGCGAAGGCTACTACTCGTGTTCGTACGTTACAGACGAGGTAACCTTTTATAATACATGGAAATATATTTTTTTTTTGTTTTCTCGCGCGATCAGGTTTCGTGTCTTTTTTTAAAGTTTTTTCATCGTTTTTATATAGTCTAGAATTTATCGTAGGTACATGCTGCTGCCTAACCGAAGAACGTACTGCTACTGACGATTTGTATGTTCGGGTGTTTTCGTTTGATATGATCCTTCAGATTATCTAGCCTGGTCCTATGGCAGCCGCACATTGGGCAGACATAATTTCCTGGATTGTGGGTGAGGTAATGATTTTTCAAATTCGAAACGACCCTACCGCATATTTTGCATTTACTTGTATACGTATGCGGGAGTTTTTCATAAAAATCAGACATATTTACTTTCTCTATGTCCGATATCGGCACACTTTCAATGCTTGGAGGAGTAAATAATGTCGAATCTGTAAATAGAGAAAAATGACGGTAAAATGTACCCTCCTCGTCGCAGCTATGTTATTTGTTTCATCGTTTCATCTATCTTTTCTCTCGATTATTTTATTCATTTAAAAAAAATAATACAAAAAAGCAATTTTCAATTTTTTTAATTTTATTTTAGTTATATTTATCGTTCTCGTTCGTCTGTCATCTCTATCGTTGTTCTATCAGCTCGCCACGTCAGCGGAACAATTTTCTGCTATACCTCGCTCTCTCGCACGCAGAGATTGTTTCAGAGGTACAAAGAGTTACAGATTCCGCGTTCGGTCGGTAAAGTAGCGCGCGGCGATGCACGGACGACACATATACTACATGCGTGACGACACAAAGTCCACCGTCATAAGTGCCGTTTTTGTACGCTATACATTAAGGTTACAATAAATACGACGGAAAATTAGGTATAGAAGGTTAAAACTCATATTATCTATGTAATTTGGAACGACCAAAAAATTTTTTTTTGGAAAAAATAAATAAATTACAAAAATGGAGAAAAAAAATGTTTTTTTAATCGCGAAAATAAGAAATCTGGGTCGGGTCGTTCGTCGATCCAGACTGTGAGAAGAAAAGAAAAAAACCCAGGATTTTCTGACTAGTATCAACGACTCTGCCGCTGGCGAGTCATCTCCGCATCCGTTTATCAACTGTTTATCATAAAATCCTTATTGTTCAGTCTTCGACGTATTTCACAACCTTGCTTATAATACTGTTTTCAAATATTCAACTATTATCATCCAATATGTATACATTACTTCGCGTCTCGCCCTTTTTTACATTTTGTTTTGCAAAAAAAAAACAAACAAAAAAACTTATTTTCTGTCCTCCATGTGAATGCAACCGAGCGCCGAGGTTTTTGGTAGTACAACGGTAAAAAATGGACAAAAATGTACGCGAGTGGGAGGGATAGAAAGATAAAAACGGCGCGAAGTAAAGTGGCATGGCAGTACAAAGTAAAAAACAAAAGGCCCGAAAACGTCACGTTAAATATGATGGAGAAAAAATAAAAATTAAAAAAAAAAGCAAAAAAAAACGCAATAATATTAATAATAAGCGTTACTGCCTGGTATCGCGTGTATATTGGAATTTTTCGAAAAGACGTTCTGGTCTTCGTCTGGTCTCTAATCATTAATCGTTAATATAATCGTTATCTCTATCGTAATAATAATCATTATCGTTAATATTATTATTATTATCATCACGATCATTGTTGTTGTTGTGGTTGTCGTTGTTGTTGTTGTAGCCTCGTTATTATCAACGTTATTATATCGTGTGTCGGCTGAACTGAGCGAATTTCCGTGAGAACGGAAAAAAATTCAATCGCTCGATGTTGTCGTCGAAGTGTATTTTTTAAACGTATTTACTTATGTCTTTACTTTTGTTCATATATTTTTTTGTTGTTTTTTTTTTTGTTTGTTTTCGAACTCTCAGATGGTCAGATAATCCGAGCTCTTGTCTTTTAGTAAAAAACTTTTCGTCTCCAAGGGCATAAATAACTGCGAGGCTATATTCCCATCTCGTATCCCATGTTTCAGCTTAATGTGTCGTTTCAGATTGTCCGATCGCGTCAACGATATTAGACATATGTGACATTGATATTTGTCGGGGAAATGGGATTTCATGTGTTTTTTTATGTTGGCCACAGTTTTACCGCAAATCTTACAAGATTCGGTACCGAGATGCGTCTCTATTTTATGAATGTCATATTTCATGTCCTTTTCTTTTTTGCAAGGTCTGTCCGTTGATCCTGGAATACAAGGATTCCTCTTTCAATATGCTTCTGCCATTCCGTTCATTAATTTTATTTACTTCAATATCAATATCACACTTCTCGCCATATACAAAAAAAACTCAAATAGTAACATCTCTACGGAAAACTTCAGGCGCTACGACAATATAATAATAATAATAATAATGATAATAATAATAAGAATAATAATAATATATACAATATATATATATATATATATATATATATATATATATATATATATATACGAATATATACATATATAATATATATACGAATATATACATATATAATATATATACGAATATATACATATATAATATATATACGAATATATATATATATATATATATATATATATATATATATATATATATATATATATATGAAAATAAACAGTATGGTTTATCTCGTATGAAAGAGGATAGAACTTCAACGACAGTAGAAAACTGGAATGGAGAGAAAAAAAAAAAAATAAACGTGAAAAATGCAATCAATATAAATGTAAAAGAAACGTTCAAGTTGTATCGCAAATCGATCAAAGTTACCTACGGAAATTCACTGTTACGCAGATTGTTGGGGTATTGCTCGGATTTTGGGAGGCTGCGGAAAGTTCGCGTTCGCGGATTCGACGTCGATTACAAGAGGCATCCACGTGTAAATGTCGCCCACGGGCACAGCATCGCAAATACAAGGGAATGGGAAAATCTTCACGAGATGAGAATTTCGATGGTTGGGAACAGACGTAGAGTTCCGTTTCATGAGACTTGACGAGTGCAAGTTTGGTTGGCCAATTCAGTTGGTTTGATTACTACGCGTGTTAATAATTAATTAAGGAGTAATTAATTATGTGATAATTAATTATTCATAGTACGATGATCGTTGATAATTATTGATTGGTAGTTCATTAATTAATGAGTAATAAGTTAGCGGCAACGGAGATCGTTACATGCGTTGATAATGAATTAATTAGCAATTAACCAATTATTTTAATCACTTATTTATTTATTTGATAGTAATTATCAATTAATAGGTAATTTATTAGAGAGCAATGATTATAGCGCTGTTGATAATTAATGAATTAGTTGATGTTTCATTAATTACAGATGACGAAAAACTCCACCTATTTTCAAAAAATTACTCGATAACTTTTACAGAGCTCTACTATACCGACCGAGTCGTTTTGCGAAGAGTGTAGCAACGTGCGAATTCGGACGAATCGTGTGCCCAAGTAAAAACGAATAATAACCGGCAACTGGCTTGGATTGTATAGAATAACGTGATGTAGTGAAAACAGAACGGGTAGTTGTTATTGGCCAACCTAATACGACAGCGCGTATGGAAAAATCAACCCGAAGTTTCATGAAACAGATCTTCGATGTGGGCAAAAAATTTTTGTACTGGAGGTGATTTTTTTGTGTGAAAATTGTTAGCATTTTTGTTCACTGTACGGTGATTGGATGAGATAAGTTGCCGTAGTTTTGATAAGAATCGAACACTTTTTTTTCAATATAAATAATAATTATAGTTAAATTATAATTATAATTTCAATTATAGTAATTATAAAGAATTATTATACTTAGAATTATATTCTCTGTAATAATATAATTATCGTTTCGTGTGCTAGAAAACTCGACGAAAATATCTCGAAACTACTACTATCGCAGAAAATTCGGAGAACCTTCGACAACAGCGCGAATTATTTTTCGGTCAACAGTCGGTCGAGGTGAAATATTCAGCACCGAAAATTAGGTCAGTTATCAAAACTTCGGCAACTTCTATCAGCGAGCGAAAAAAACGAACACGACGTGCTCGTTGAAAGTCAAACGAAGGAAAACGTTACTTTTTACCATTTTTTTTTTTTTTTTTAAATTTGCATACGTAAAAAAACACCAGAAAGCTTGTCAATTAATTATTGATTGTTATTAAATTCGAAGTTATCAATTAATTATTAATAATTATCGTTTATTAATTAAACGTTAAGTAATAATTTTTAATTATAATTAAACCGAATAAGGTTCCTAATATTTTATCTGACTCTCCTACTCGACCGAAACGTTTCCGGGCACGCGACGATTTTGAATATTCGTACGCATTTCGAATTATCGGGAAAACTCGTCTACGTATACTTCGAAGAAATCGAGATGCTCCTTTCGTTCGATCGCTATATCTATTTGTACGCTGCTCGAGCTCGTAAACAAAATCTAGAAACGACACTTTTGTGCTTAAGGAGGTTGAGGCGTTGAACGTAAAATACGAAAAACTCTTTTGTATAAATTTAAACTACTGGTACATTTTTAGTTATAACAGAGGAATAAAAAATATCATCGATATGAAGTTGTAATTAATGACATTTTTTCTAAACTATAAACGTTAATTTTTTTTCATTCCTTCATTTTTGTTTACATTATTTGCATTGATAATTTTCGAAAAGTGATCAAATATAAATGGTCTTTATATTTCATTTTTCTTTTTCTTCAAGTTTGGTTAAAACTTCCAAAACAGAGTTCCAAATTTTTGGCTGGGACTATCGACCTCAACCTCCTCAATTTTCGTTGTCCCTACTCTATTCGTCATTAGTTTTTTAATCTCTTTCGTCGAACGCAGAGGGGAACGCGGAAATAACGATGTTTCAAACTTATCGTATTATCATCATTGGTGTTCAAATTTCCCGCTATTCGTTTGTTTTACTTCGGGTATTCGTGTTGTACAACAACGGAGTCGCGCGACTCGTTTCGTAATGATAAATGTGGTTCGAATTATTCGGCGGCAATTCGACGCGGCTAGTGTTTCGCGATCATACAACAACACCATGCAGCTAATGTCGAACAATAGTGAAAAATTACTATGATGACAATTTCAACGTTGCCATACAGTCTGTCTCGTAAATCGCGAACCAACTTGCGTGATCAGATAAGAAATGAAATTCTGAATCGAAAAGTCCTCTACCATTTTTCGATCCGACGCATGGATAATTTACTATTAATCAAATTAAGTCACCAGTCAGGTGCGCGCTGCAGCGGCAAGACAGTGAGAGTGAGAGAAGTAGGCTGCCGCGCGAGCGAGAGGCACACACTAGAGCCGCGTGTCCGCGCGCTGTCTATGGTCCGTAGCGCACGAATAAGCACAATAAAGCTTCTAAAATGATAGTAAAAACTGCTTTGACTGAGTACGGGCAGGTCCTCGAGTTTCTCAACACTATTTTCCAACTTTTTCATCATTATTAAGTGCAATTATAAGCCGAAATCGTAATTACACAGCGCGGTGTAGGCATCGGTTGTTTGCCTCTCGCTCTCGTGGTAACCTACTTCTCTCACTCTTATCGTTGTGCTACTACAGCGCGGGACTGGTTACTTGATTTAATTAATAGTAAATTATCTATGCGTCAGATCGAAAAATGGTAGAAGACTTTTCGATTCAGAATTTAATTTCCTATGTGATCATGCAAGCTGGTCTGCGACTTACGAGACAGCCTGCACATACGTCACAAGTGTAGAGAAGGTCACGCCAAGTACGTAGTAGCAGGAGAATAGATTGACAGACATGCACAACGAGGGTTAAACCTCATCTCATCAGATTTCATTATCTATTCGTTAATTCGTCTCTCTCTCACACGTTCCGAAAGAAACTCACATGCTCGTCACACTCGCGTGGATCGGTGACATCGTACTGAGTACCGTCACTCTCTTCGATACGTATTATATCAAGCATGACGCGGAGCTGCATCGGATGCGATCGGGATTCCTCGTGAAATTCCGTGTCTCGGACAAATATCCGAGCGATCGTCAATTGTTCGAGTTTACGGACAAGCTTCAGCGTTGTTCCGTGAAATCGGTCATCATACAATGAACCCGCCAATTATCACCCCTCTCCCCCATCGCAACGCAATCGTTCGAAATTCAAATTTTCTGAATATGAATCCGGTATTAGAATTGCAAAATTCAATATGGCGGACCCAAAATGGCTGACAACTTGGAAATATTATCAACGTTTTTAAAATAGAGTATCTGGGGGTTTTTTGGGTTACTGAATCTGAATCTGGCAAAGGAATGGTGAAATTCAGTACAGGAGACTCGAAATATTGAAGAAAAAAAATTATTGCAGAAAAAAAGTTTGTAGAGAATTGAAAAACCTAAAAAATTCACCCCCATTTTCTATTTTCTAGGAGCTGGCGGTTCACGGATCAAAAAATTAATCTCGGGAATCGACTCACTTAAATTTTTGATGTTACCATTTTTGGTGCTTCAAGTGGAAAAAAAAAATACAGAAATAAAATAAAGAACCGTTGATAGAACGTTTAGCTTCCTTACTCACGAGACTCTATTCGACAATTTGAAAAGTATCGCCTACCGCGAATATGTTCAGAATATTCTCAAATTCTACGCTCGATTCGATGGAAGTCGGCACTAGTTTGGCACATTTTCTTGGCCAGGTGCAAAATATCAAGTGTGGGTGGAAATCGAACACTCCCTTGTCGCTACTCGTGAACAGCGGTTTGCGTAATAAGAATACTCGCAAAACTGATACGTCATCTGTTTTACGAGGCATACATTCGTTATACTCCAAAACCAGTTGTAATGGTCACGCACGCCAAACAGATTCGTTCTATACGCATAATATATAATATATATGTACAAAACTATCTCGAGCATTTCTTGTCTCACCGAGCGAAAGCTTCGTTGGTAGATAACTATGTTCGATAACGCATGGTTCAAACTGTATCCCAAGTTATCGAGGAGATTCACGTGAAATTTGCTAACGGTAGACTTTGATAACGATATTTCACGACTTCTCTGCGAGTAGACCGAGAACAAATTCCGGGCGACAATACTGAAAGCTTTTCCATATTCTCTGGCTCAGAATTTCGCGAGGAATTCAAGCGTGCTACCGAGATTGAAGTAAACACTCTCTGGACACCCGGTATGCACGCTCTGGAATCGGCTAAAATTCTGAGCGAACGCTTTTCTTTCGTTCCCTTGTAAAAAGGGTTCTCGAGGACTCACGTCAAGTTTCAAGCGCTATCCAGTTTTAGATATCTGTTCGGAGCAACGTACGTCCAGAATCCGATTCGAGAGCACGCGAATCATACGATTCAATATTGAAGATGTCACATTCACTCGTACACGAATCATTCATCGCCAGGCATTCGACACACACGAGGATCGTTCCTTTTGCTCGGGCTCACCAATGTTCATCAAACATCGCAATGACGATTCGCTTGCTTGTATACAAAGTATCGTAACCAAACCAAAAAAAGAAAAAAGAAAAATGATTAGGCGTTACGCTGACAAATAAAACGACAGAGAGAGAGAGATGGAGAGAGTGAGTGAGTGACTGAGATGAGTATAAAAATAAAATGGAATCGCTCAAAATGTGATCGAAGGAAAAACAGAGAGTGAAAAATGAATAGAAAATAGGGAAAAAACACAGGAAAACACTTGCATAATCGTAACACACCGAATCAGCAAATGCACAATACCATCACCATAAGGATAAAAAATATACAGAATAATAACCTGGATCCTATTGTCTATACTTCACTACTTGCCTTCATTCGGAAATCGAGGGAAATTCTTCCGCTCTGTATTACTTGGTGTCAAGATTTTTTCTTTCTTTACCATGCACAAACCCCTCCATTTCCGTACCTCGAACATATTTCCCATCACCACGCGTCAATTATGATTCGATCAGCGATCCTTAAACGTGGAATCGCTCGTCGTGCGACAATCGATAGTACGAATACTAGAGCTGGCACAAATATTAATGGATAAGATTCAAACGTATTGAAGACAAACAATTTGGGACAAACATGATAAGTTGACGCTTTGGAGAATGGGAAATATGTTAGATTATGAATAATTTGCATGTTAACAAATTTGAATCTTACCATCGAGTCCGTCGAGCATTTCATGTGGATTGTGGTGCTCAGATGATTCCGTTCCTGGAACGTTGTCACCAAGGATGCCGGTCGTAGGTCCTCCATCATCTCCTAAGAGGTTTACAGGATGTCCCTGCGTGGAAAAGTATCACTGAGTTACAGTCAAGCAAATGAAAATTCGATAGGTTGTTCCATTTATAATTTTGTTTAACCATTGCTCGTCGTCGCATCGAATTTACAGGGATAATAAGTAGTCACATTACCATGCCCCAGAGTTTTTCAATCACCTATCGCGTCGAGTTGAAACGACCAACTTGATTTTTCACCAGGCATTATGGAATTCAATGACACCGATAATTAGAAAAAATATCTGATCCTATATTAATGGGAGCAAAGTCACGGTGACATCAACATTTGTTGCGTTAGCTAAATACTTCCAAGTCGAAAACTGTTCGACGCTCGATCCTTAGTACTCAGAGAAAACATAGTTACATGCGCGAAGCGCACAATCATTAGGGTTCAATCAATCGACAACTCTGACAATTTCAGTAAAGTTTTTTGGTAACTCCAAGGTGATACTAGATCGGTCAACGATTAGGACGATAAGCAAACACAAAACTCTGTACCAACGGTTCAAAACATCGAAGTGCACTACGAATGTGACGATTGATAATTGTAGTACTATACGATTGTACTTTGCTCACTGATTACCAATTCCATATTATTGAATGCCTGAATCGAGCACTCTATTCGCGAGTTGTCCCATTAGCGGACCTCGAATCTTTAAGATAGTCCTTCCGCGAGGGACAAAAATGAGAGTAACGTTCAGTTATTCCATGTATTACTAGGAAAAAAATATCAATTATCGTTATCGATCATACATGTCTACGAACTACAGGTCTGCTTTCGATCTGGAATCGTTGACTTTTTCGCGAGAAGAATTAATGAAAATCGTTCCAGTGGTCGATCGCTTCCTTTCGATGCGCTTGAGCATTAATTTTGCTATATGGACTACTCCTACGTATTTGAATTTAAAATATTTGCTCGTTTGCCGGAGGCTTACGTCACAAAACTAGTTCCACACCAACTAGACTCGAATCAGACTCGATTCCTTAACGGACACAACGGTTGTATGAAGTCCACAAATTAATATCAAAATAAATCAATCTTTGTTGGTCCATGAAAGCATATTTTACAGTCTCTAGAGAGGAGCAAAGTAGAAGTTTGTAAGAAAATTGAATTCTGAGACAAAACTGTGTGGCGTGGTGCGCTTACATTATTTTGCCTCTAATTCTACAATTTAGGCCAGTGTTGAAAAACCGAAAATCTTATCTGCATTTGGTATCACGGTTGCCTTAGCTATGATAATCAAAAACCTCAGTCGGTTATCCTGGCACGTACGTGCCTTGGCATATCTCATTTATCTAGAACACTTTGGTTCACCTATCTGTAAGAATTATTTACTTCATTCCGACTGAAACTATGTTTAAGTACGATACGCTATCTTTAAATTCCTACAAATTTGCGAATTTATTTCTAAGTTCATCGCTTTGTCCAGCTACCTTCGAGTTGCCTGAATGGTAAGTATCGCTCGTCGAAAATCGTACGATCCGATGCTTTTTTGAAAAAGCATACCGATTACTTACAGGAAGGGAGATGTTGTCATGGAAGTCAGGCATGTGATGGTCTATTTCTTGTTTAATTGGGGCTTGAGGTTGAGATGCAGGAGATGCGGCTCGTCCACCATCTTCTAAGTCACTGCCCAGCGTATTATTTAATTTGGGAACTATCGGCGGACTCGACTTGTAACTACACTGAGAAGACGCCTGAAATCAAGAGAAACTTACCACGTCGTTCGCATCTCACGATACACGAATAATAATTCCAGAAGTTTTCTTATCCCGTACGAATGGTCGAAAGGATTTGGGAAACTTTGAGGAAATGGAGAATATTCGATACAAACGTTCGAGCATTGCCAATACCATTGATATTCCGGCATTCGATCGACTAGGATTCGAACAAATACATTCATTCCAAATTAACCGCAATATTATAATTATTTTTTTTGCATCCTGAAACAGAGCATTGTTTTGCATAATAAATCCATCGCAAGAACACAAATGAATAAGTAAGTCGCGATAAAGCAATTCCAAATGATAATCAACTTTTGCTAGCGGGTCTACTGGCAAATTTTGCAAATCACCTTGCATAGAATAATCTTATCTGAACGTGGTAATAAAGATGGAAATAATCGAGATAGTTTGAATTTACGCAAGACTGCTTGGAATTTTCTAATTCGTATCATCGCAGGAAAATTGCAAATTTTCTTGATACTTTTTTCACGTACGAAATTTAGCGCGAACGAAGTCTGCATAGATCGGTAAAGGATGGTCGGTAAACGGGCTGCGATTTAGTTGGACGATCGTGGCGAAGGGAACGGGTGTAAATCAGACGTTGAAAAATGAAAAATATTAATACCGTCTGCGACAGATGTACCTGAGAATCGGAGAGAAAGCGCTCGCTCGGCGGGCCAGTCAGGGACACGTCGTAGCTGTTTGAAAATTTTCTTTTCCTCTTTTCCGGATGTGACTGTGGGTTGGGCGATTCGGTGTGCCTGACGGCGGTCTGCACTTCAGGTTCGGGCGACGGACTTTTGGCTTCGGTTTTGTTATTTACACTATTATCGGTGAGGCCTCGAATTTGCAGTGCCTCGGCGGTCTTGAGAAACATAGGTAACAAGTGTTGACTAACATTAACCTCTCCCTTGTACATGAAGTGCAGAAGCGCTTTCATCTCCGTATCATTGACATCCTTGAGGAATATTATAGGGTGCGGATGGGTGTTCTGAAGAAATATGTTCTCGAAGTACGGACTACACGCCGATAGTATCGTCTGATGTGCCTTAAAAGTTTCTCCGACGCAGGCCAACGTCACGTCGCATAACGCCTCGCGAGCGAGCAGCGAACTGAGAACGTCTGTCAGGTTGGCAGGATGGTTATTCCACCGGAGGCAATACTGTTGATCCATGTTGTCTATCTCCAGTCCCGACCCTACAACCAAACTAACTTTGCTGAAACTAGACAGCCTTGCCGAACGTATCGTACGATAACCGTTGCCAATAATTGAGCGAGTGAGAGACGAAAAAAAAATAGAGAAAAAAAAAAGAATTCCTCAAAAGTTGGTTGTAAAAATTCGTCCGAATGCCAAGTAGTATCCAAGGGTAATAATCGTAAACACGAATTATTTGGTCAAAGTTGCAGCAACCCTTGCACACTGTCCGCGTGACTCACATTCACTCACTCTCCACACACAAGAGATCTCCTCGTTCACTCTGTGCAAATGTGCCACATTGCAATATAACTGTAAAACCCTTCAGGGTTCACGAAATTACTACACGTGTCAAAAACATTTTTGCACTCGACGTCCTCGAGATACTCGAGATGTATTAGATGTATAACGAAGCAGCAGCGGCGGCGGCGGCGGCGACGACGATCCTCGCGAACACGCGGTATTCAAGCGATTGTCAATTGTTTTCTTTGGTATATGCGAACGGTCGGACGCCCGCGAGGCACCAGTCAGCCGATAACCACGACACGACGAATCCAGGCGTCCAACGTAGTAGAGCGAGCGAGCGAGCGAGCGAGCGCGAGAGAGAGAGAGAGAGAGAGAGAGAGAGTCACAGTGACCACACCGCCAGTCAGCCCAACGACGAGGTTAGATTGCGAATTGCGTCGCAGTGTAACGGAGACGGCACGCGACCCGCACACACGACACCCACAAAATATGTAAATTCGCAAATTTCGGAGTAAATGTTTTCGACAATGTCGCTATTCGCGAATCGCTGACTCCTCGTCTCGTCCCGTCACCGTCGTCGCCATTGTCGCCTTTACGTGCATTTCTCTACCGCTTAAGCATCACGTACCAACGCGTATGTATTTCCCGTGAAAATTCCCAAACCTTACGCGACCTTGCATCTCTAACCTCCCATATATTACATACGTCCTTAACAATAAAATACACCCCGAGACGATGCCGCGGCACGTGGCGAATTAATACAAACGAACGGTTTGTTTATATACGATAAATTACTCACCTTTCGCAAACTTTTTGCCATTACAACGCCACCCGACCCTTAACATCCACTGCCATATCAATCTGCGAATGCCTGCTACAGCCTTATTTTTAAAATACTTTTGACCTTCGTGCATCTGCCATGGCGAGGTGGTGGAAAGGGCGCGAAAATTCAAACGTCGCTTCGCTCGATTCACGTTTCTCACTCTCTCTTTCTCGCTCTTTCGCGCTTTCTCGCACTCTTTCGATCCATCTATCGTCGTTCATTCCACGTTTTATTGCCATGCTCGGTATCGTGCGACTTCTCCTTCGCCTTGTTCGCTCACCTCTATTCCTAATCGTCCGTTCCACCTCCGGTAGCGAGTATCGGGAAAAATAAACAAAATCACCAACAACAAAGTGTAGCCTACGTCTCGCTCTTTTTTAGACGGTGACAACTGCATCTTCGCTCTTCGTTTGGAGATAAAATTATTGATGCCGAGTAACGTGATTACGATTGTATATTATATATATATTATACATATAAATATAAAATATATAATATATATATAATGTTTTATATACCGAGTACCATCTTTTTCGGACAAACGCAGCGACAAAAAATATTCGTTTTGATTTTCAATCGACGCTATTTTCGAGTATCGATTCTCGTTTGTCGTTGAAATTCGAACGTGCTTCCGCCTTCGCTCGTTATCTTCATTGACGAAATCTTCGACAAGTAGGGAACTTTGCGTGCATCTTATCTTGCGTGTTGCGCGATTGATGCTGGTTCGAATATTAGTTATTACAAATATAACTTGCAATTTCTGAGACGAAGGTTGTTCCCGTCGGGGGAAAAAATTGAATAGCGATAATAACGTATCGTACGTATAGGAGATATTTCGAATGATTTCTCCCCTCGAGTAAAGCGATGCGCGATGCGTGATTTTTCGCACGACGCAGTGGTATCGGAAGGTAAGTAAAACGCGGAAGGAAAAATACCGTGCGTACTTAATTCTAGGTATTCGATAGACAAATGTGTGTAGACGTAAACGCTGCGGATGTAGGTCAAGTCGGAAACCAAATGCAGCGCGCGTGTTTGCGCGTGCAACGACGAATCTCCGTTGTTTTTTTTTTTCTTTTTCTTTTGACGCGTCGTGTAAACGCATCTGCGTGCGCGCGTGTGTGTGTGAAGCGATTGGGACGAGGGATGTACGCATCCCTGTTCTTAAAAAACGCATCGTTACCTGGTTTACAAAGATTCATGAGTGATAAATTTTTTGGCGCTCGTAGCACGCCACTGATCGAGGACAAACGGCGATCTTCGGTGGTGAAACTGGCGGCAACCGCAGCGTATGCTTGAAACGATCTTCCCGACGAATCTTCACAGTAGCGTTCTCGTACTCGTGCGTAGAATTTTCTCCCCCAACGGTTGTTTATTTTCGAAAACTTACGAACTCTCTTTAACGAACAACCGCTTCGGCACGGTGATGCGAATTTTTCAAAATTAATCTCATCTATTTCGCACCAATATGTTTTTTTTTCGTGTTTTTTATATTTTTTTTCACGTTATTTCAATTCGCCGGGGAATTTTTAAGCGCGCGGCGAGTTTTGCTATTTTCTGTTGTTATCGTTGCTATTATTATTAGCGCTATTATTATTTTTATTGTTTTGTTAATTTTTCACGAATCGGAGAGTATCGTTAGCCGCGAATTAGGAGATCGGGACGAACGTTAACAGCGGCCGATCGCACGGTAATAATATTTGCAGAAGGATAAATAAACGTGAGATTCACTTTTTAAAAGCCATTTCATTATTCGTGGCGAACGCTCCGATATATTTATTATATTTACGCCCGGGATCTATACTCGTCGCGTGGCGAACGTCGATCGTGCACCCGACAGCAGCGTTTGCCGACGCGAGGGTCGCGACGGAGTCCGAGGTTGCGCGCGAAGTGCACGCCAGCAAAGGATGCAGAGATGTGTTCGCTGCACTCGCACATCCCCCTCTAATGAATGCACCAGGCATGTGCGAAAGATTTTATGTGCACCACCTCCACTACCGGTCCGACCAACGCCAACGCAACGGCAACCCGCGAGAGAACCTCGCGCGGGTACCCCGAGCAACTCGAGCACCCCGAGGCACCTCGACCCCCCGCGCCTCCCTCGCGGCTCCGTCGCACGTCCACCCACTGTCAGCCCTATCAACGCCGCCCCCGCGTGATCTCGGACTCGACGCCATGTATATATCCATCAGCGCGGGACTCGGAGACGCTAGGCTACAACACACCTGTGTATATGGGGTTGGAGGGAGAGAGAGAGAGAGAGAGAGAGAGAGTGAGAGAGTGAGAGAGATGGTTGGATAGACAGAGAGAGAGAGAGAGAGAGAGAGAGAGAGAGAGAGAGAGCTTGATACGTCCGCGTGGCACTAGTTAGCCAAAGCCGGAGGTGCAACCTCGCCTGGTACTTCCTTCCCGGCAACACGCAACCCCGGCTCGTCGTTGACCCACGACTTCATCCCTCCGCGTTGTACCCGTTCTCCTCGACCTGAGGAATTCCACTGGCCAATCCAACCACAATACGAACGTTATAATAACCACCTCGAACGGTGTACGTATAACTACGAAGCAGCAACACCAGCCTCTCGCAGAAACGGGAGTCCCGCCTGTCGAATAATAGTACCTACGCGTTGCCGCGCGAGAGACGTACACTCGACGCAGATTTCAACACTTGACAACGAACGTTCGCTCGACAATGCCCACACGACGAGAGGTGCATTGTGCGTCCGCGTATACTTACCACGGGAATACATGTGTACCTAGGTACCGACCGCTAGCGTCATCAACCACGACGGGAAAGTCGCAGGTATCGACGAATGCATGCTCGAGCCACCCGAGTTACATAATAAATCGTCGAAATTATTTTAGTACGAGCGGATTTACCCGAGTAATTTGCGTCGCGTCAGGGTTAGGTCGGTACGTAGGTACGTAAGTAGTTTCTTACCTTTTCGTACAGCATTTCATCATTATTTTGGCGAATCGGTGAAACGCTGAAATTACTTATCGCGTCGAATACAAACAAAGGAGAACGACATTCGCGAAGGTCATAGGTGTAGGTAGGTCGGTAGGTAGGTAGGTAGGTAGATAGTTTGTAGCGGCGCCTATCTGCTCGATGCGGAAGGCGACTACTGATCGTGATAGTTCCCCAACTCGTGAACTCGATTGGATTGGAAATAGTCCTAGTGAAATTCAATATCTAGTTCGATCGCGGAAAATCTCGCGTAATTCACAACGAGAGAGGAAAGGCGAGGAGAGGAGAGTTGCACGCGACACTTCACCCCACGTCATACCGGATCGCTTCCCCGTTCCATTAAACCTATTGATTGATGGCAGCAGCAGCCCGTCGGTTGAGCGTGCACACACTCGCACACACGCGCGCATATGGGTGAAATGTAAAAACTGCGTCTGGTTGCCGAGTTACGAATTGAACGCATCCCGTTTTCTTCGGGACACCGTTGACGACCGATTTATCGCACGAGTATCGTACAGCCACGCGTAAGTATTCGGATATGATAACGGCAATCATGGTTATTTAGCTTCGTTATGTTGTCTAAGGGCGAATATGAGATACGAGACGTCGAGTGTAACCTTGGCTCCGCAGCCCGTACGACGAATGTACAATTCTCGCACGATTCCCGAAGTATACCTATACATACTATGCGATGTTGGACCAATTAGGTCACGTTCGGTGGCGCTTGTATCTTACATGCCATACGACGTAGTATACGTACGTGGGTATGTACATACATCGAGTGTGTGCGCCACTGGGAGACGCGATTTTCAATAGGGCTTGGAGCAACCGATGTCGATATCAAAGATTAATTCAAAGACGAACAGAAAAACAATGATAATTATTTTCCATAGTTGCCCAAAACATGCTTTTTGTTGAATTTTTTGTTTTTTCTTATAGTTAAAAAAAAAAATAATTTACACCGCGATAAAGCGCGAATTCCGAGTACTCGAAAAGACTTGTTTCCTTCTTTCTTCGCAGGGGCGGTAGGTTCTCGGTGACAGTTGACGTGCGGTGAGCTGGGCCTTTGTCAAGATGTTGTTCCGATGTATTCGATTTGAAAATGTGATGATCGCGCGTCGCGCGCATTGCCTTGTCCCCGTCTATTGTTTCTCAAACAAGCGACAGGTAGCTCGGGTTGCCTCGGTACGTATAACCAGGACTCGGTGGCTCGACGGCACGAATGGGGCGCGAGCGGCGCGAGGTAGGTGGATGGGGAAGGAGGAGGATGAGGAGTAGGATTCTCGATAAGGGGCTACAGGGGCGGTCACACGTGTCGGGAGAGAAAGAGAGCTTGATGGTAGGTATATCGCGTGCGAAGAGAATATGTCATTCCTCGAGGCCACCGCGATTCACGGTTGCGGATAATTCCGCGTTGGATAGCCGCGTTCGCGTTTCTATCTCTAATGCATGTAAGTACCTACATTCCGCGCGGTAGGCACCTATTGATTGAACGAAATGCAAAGAAGCAATGATTTTTCATTCGTGATCGTAGCTAATTACTTTTTCGCACGTTTTTTCTCGCAAACTCTAAATAATATACCAACAAAAAAGGAAGAACGCGATTTCCATTTTTCCAACTTTGTATACAATATTTTTTACATTTACGTTTTTTATTATAAAAAAAAAATGATGTACAATTATATGCAAATTACATATCAATTATACGTACTTTTTTTTCGAGGGGCTGCGAAAATAAGAAAACGGAGATACGGCACGGGAAATGAATTACGCACCCTGCCGTGTCCTTTCCGGATTACACCAATCGCCTTGATACGAATATTATTCGAAGCCATCGCACACTGTGCGACGTGATAAGAAAGATCCAAGTTTTTTATACTTCATAAAACATCCGAAGCACAATAATATTTTTATAACCAAACATTTATTCTTATGTAAATAAATATTAATATTTTTATAAATAAACATTTATGATCATATTTTTGTGCCACGATGTACGGAAGTCCAAATTCGGATTATGGGTACGAAGGTTGAGAAAATGACACGATTAATGAAAATAATTCTACAGATGACGGTAAAGATTGACCGAGAAGGAAATCTGGCAGCTAATTGCAGCTAAAGCAATCGATAGCATTTCATCAGGTATTAATTGCTCTCGCCGACACTGAATAAATCGATAAATAAATAAAACTCTGCGTATTTTTTGCCCTATTCCTGAAAATCAATTTTTCAAAAACTAATTGCCGTTCAAGAAAAGTATATTTTTTTTAATATAACTAGTTAGACAAACTGGACGTTCGGTATAGCAGTTGTAAACATTCACTTCAAGTGTTAGCGAGTATCGTGTCTAACTAAGCTACATATACCTAATAAAGTTGTTACTCGAAGTGACGCACCGAACCAAGAGATAGGTATTTTGCATATCAATTTAAGCCGCAGGTACATGAATTATACGTATTTTCATTTGTCGCGAAGTGTTAATATGATAACACGATCAATATGATTATGAATGACTAATAACAATTGATAATTGAGTAATTAATATTAAATTTATTTATTCAATTTTGATAATCAACTTTAATGTAAATATTGGTTTAATTTTATAGTTATTAGTAATTAGTATAAATAATAATATTATTCAAATTATCGTTGTAATAAAATTTCGCATACCCACTTATCGTTACTTCAGCACAGGTCCATCTCCCTGAGATGAGAATATTTCAATTTCGCTCCGTCTCGAGTCTATTGTAAATAACAAGTCTATTGTAAATTGCGCAGGGACACGATTTATCGAGCGAGAAAATATCGCCGACTAAAAATATCATCGACAGTATCGAAGTATGTACGCGACGAATTACTGGCAACATCTTGCGACTAGCTGCTTCGATGGACACCACTCGTCAGGTGTCGTTGAAACGGTACCAATAATTATCGAAAGGGGGATAGATAGATAGATAAATAGATAGATAGATGGATAGATAGATAGATACATATAATAGTTAGCTAAATAGATAGGTAGATAGATAGATAAACAGATAGATAGATAGATGATTAGATAGATAGATGGATAGATAGATAGATAGATAGATAGATAGATAGATACATAGATGGATTTATCTCTGCCACCCGAAATAACTCGGTAATTATCGACGTCACAAGAAAATGTTTGAAACAAAAGTTGTACAGTGTGAAGAGGGCCATCAAATGCAAACAATTTTCTTCATTAAATTATGGTCGTCACGTTTTTCGGCGAATTTTTATTAAACGCATTTTTGTCGTATATTTTTATGCTCTCTTATAATCCGTTCGACTTTAGCTCTATTTTTTCGTTTTCACTTCTTTTATTCTTCAAATGTTCATTTGTTTATCGCAATTTATTCGCAGTTTTGATCAGTTTAACTATACAGCTTGCAGTATTCTTTTTTGTGTTCAAAACACTTTTTCGAAACAAATGATAGTAGTTTTCTGAGACCAGCGGTACAAAAGTCGTACCTAAGTTTCACTTCTTGCCTAGACTACAACACAAGTAACGGGATCTAGGCCACGGCAACGAAATATACTTAAGAAGTTTCGCAGCCTGCTAATTCACGAAACGCGAATGCGAAAATGAAAAGAAAAAAAAGACAAGCAGACAAAAAATGCTCAGCCGAAAAGCTTGGTGTTCAAAGCGGTTGACATTTCAGGTGAATAGCATTCCAGACTCCCAAATGGCAAACCAGTAGAATCTCTCGTACATTTCGAGCTCTGCAGGATTGTAAAAGTCAAACGAACCGCAACCTTGCTGTGAAATAATTTATTAACTTCGATTTTACCGTCGCCTGCTGCGACTTGGACATCGAACGCTTTTTTTTTATTACGATCGGATCTGATTTTTGCCAAGCGACGTATTCCCAACGATTTTTCGAGATAGCTCATTTTCCAATCACGAAGCGAGCACTTTTTCCTCGCGCAAGGGAACCCTGGAAAAAATTGAGGGCTCATGATAAAAAATCTTTTCAATTAACAGGGATTTCGAAGTATCGAGCCTGCTGTGCTTTTGGTGTCCAACGCGAAGAAATCCGTCAGCTTTTGATCATCTACGATTGCATGTAGTTTATTAATTTGACAGTTTTTGTCAGGATAAAGGAAAGTTAGTTGCTACCCACCAAGGACAAGTGGAAGATATAAATGACATCCGTTCTTCGTCCCAATCAGCTCTTCGTATTAATTCATTTCTCAATAAATTTTTTTTTTTTATCGTCAAGGTTTCAAAATGTCGAGTTCAACTTTTACTAGAATTCACCCGGAAGTGAGAGGCGAGATCGTGGTCATCTGTGATGTTAGCTTCTGTTACGATCAATCTAAATTAGTGGCTACTTGTCAAGGTCAAGTAGATGCGGTAACCACTGTACCATCTTATTCTTGAACAGTCGTCTAGGTAAACAAGGGATCATTTTCCAATTAAAATCCAACCTTACCTTTGTGTACCTAAATGAAATTTGCATTTGGCCGCTGGAGCGGGATGACCTTGAACGACCAATGCCCAGGGCATGTACGTTCCTATTCCTCCGATGTAACCATGTTCAAACCCAAAGCCCTTGTACACATATACATTACAGTGTTTCATTTTTAGGCGATATTCTTTGTGACCAACCTGAAAATATCGACTAAAAATGAAACACCCTGATACATGTGAAATTCGAGTTTGGCCCTCGGAACGGCATAACCTTCAACGATGGTATACTCCTATCACCCTAAATCCGATGGCCCACGATATAAATCTTGTCGAGAGTATTGGCACCATGCTTTTCTGCAAATTTTCATTACTCTGAAAATAGTGGATTTTAATTATTTAGCGACAGTTCGTGAGCCAACGAAAATCCGTATTTGGTGACAGACCTGTGATTTACGAATACCAGTATCTGACATGGCTGAACCGTATTTTACGGACTTTTCAACTGTTATTGAGTGCGTCCGCGAGTTCGATAACGAGAACTCTCACGCGAACTATATTTCCGGACTCCGTTTCTTATTCAATAACGATCGCTTCGATTTATTATCCCTACGTGGTTATCATCGGCGTTCCATTAACGACCCTACGACGTAAGAATCATCGTTCACCACGAGCATTGTATCTGATTCCATATCAGGTTAAACATTCGATGAAAAGCAAATTCAATTCTGCTGCCTTGAACTACGCATTTGCATATTTGGTCGAGTATTTTCAAAAGTTGATTCGGATGGCATTGACTCCGTGCTTCATAGGATTGCAGAGTGGTGGCAGCACTGGCGGCCGACCGTAGAACATACAATTGTATCGCGCGCGCGTGTGTCGTGTTGCGTCGTTAGTTACTGTTTCGGCGGTTTACGCGTCGATGCTCATGTCGAATGTTTGACAATTTTGAATGATCGTCGACATGAATTTCTTGAAAAGTAAAACTCCTCTTCATAATGTATCAACGATTTCCAGTTCGTATATCAAGCACGTTAACTGTCCGAACTGCAAGCAACTGTTCAATGTCAGAGGCAAGTGGTTATGCTTTTGTTTTCTTTGTCGCATGATCCCATCCGACCGGCGTTCTAACATTGGTCTTGTCATGGATGTCACCTGCGTAATTCGTGTCATTTTCAACGTGATATCGATATAAACGGATCGAATCATAGGCTAACAATAAGCCTACCGAGCGTGTCGATTTGATATTGTAGTTAATTTCTGAAAACAAAAGAATCGCGAATTTTCGTGGCTTCTGGTTGGCTCACGAAATCCCACGTGGGAATGATAATAACGGGGCATGTTGTATTCATAGATGTTGTCACGCTACGGATGAAAATTAGCAGAATGTTAGGAGATTACTGAATCAACGGTGGCACAATTGTTCCTTATATGTTGAAAAAAAAAATCTTTTTTCTATTCTTACACGAAACATTTATTCCAGGAGGGAGAAACAATCGCAGGACATCTCGACTTCTCAAGTGCGGACATTGCATTTGCGAAAGTTGCATTGCTTTGCCTAGCGTTAAAACTTGCCCCACGTGCCAAACCACTATCGACAAACACGATAAGGGGACAAATTTTTCCGTCAACATTTGGGTCACAGGGCTTATCGAGACCAGTCAAGTATTCGTGGCTCAAAATATAGAACCTAACTTAGGGTTCCAACAACCAGCAGCCCTTCAGCTTCAAGAGTCGGCCACGGATAATCCAGGTTTGTTGGCCACTGGCGCGTACATTTTTCTTTCATTTTCATAAATCACTCTCACCGACAATTTGTTTCCTGCTGATCACGAAGAACAATGCTCGGAATGCGGCGTCAGGGCAGAATCTCGTTGTCGTCAGTGCGAGGTGTTTTTCTGTTCTACTTGCTACCGGAAGGTTTGTACCAACTAATTCTTACTTTATTCTATACGGTTTTCGCTTATTTTTATCACTGATCACAATTCGTTGCAGTGACAATAATTAGACATGAGAACATAAAACATACCGCTCGGTTGTAGTGAGTTATAGTTTACGACGAACTAGAATTAGGGTTGCCAGACGAACAATCAGACGTCAAACGTGGCTTTCCATTCGCTGTACCATGCTTAAAGTCAGATTTTTGTTTTCGTGGCTGCTCGTCCCAGTTTTGTTACGGTTGTCCAAACCTTGTCGCTTGTCTATGTTGCTCACGTTATCTTTATGTTCGAAAAAATAATTTACTTTCATTATTACACAACGTACGTGTTAGGGAGAACAAGAAGCTGAACCAAACTCTAGTGATATCTTAAAAAGCCAAAAATGTTCTGCTAAAATCGAAAGTCTGCTACAATTTTCTCCTGATTGGAATTATGATGTTGTAAAAATTATATTCCCACGCCTCGAGAAGTATAATTAATTATTGCACACATTTTTATTAGACATTACAATGTTTCGATACTTTTTTAATATTACAACTAGTATCCATTTGCCCATGCTTGTTACACATTTGTCATACATTATACATCCAATTGAAAGAGCCGAAATCTGCAAACCTTAACGATTCTCCCAAATTTGAACTGGAATGTCGCGTGATAATGGAGCTCGCGAAGCAGGCGTCATTTTTTTCGGAGACATCCAGTAATGAAAATAACAATACATTTGTTTGAATATATTATCGGCGTGATTTTGTCAACGATACAGACATTGAGCAGTGGAACTCCTTTTTTATGGTATAAAGCTAAATTTCGTATGTTAATTTCATTGTTTTTTTTCTTCACAATCATTGCGCAGATACACGGACGAGCTCTGCAGAATCATCAGAACATCTCGTTGGAGATATACGACAGCAATTTTGCGAAGATATCGTCCGGTAAATGCGAGATTCATCCTCACGAAATTGCCGGACATTATTGCAAGCAATGCGATATATTTGCATGTCCGATGTGCATGCTTCACTCACATCATGGACATTTGCTGACGACTCGAGCAGAAAAGGTTTGTGAACTCGTTCGTTTTTGGCACGTGCGTGGTGAAAATTGATTTGATTCTCGATGTGAACGAAAACTATTCTATTTTTGTTTGTTTGTTCAGAACGAGGAACTGAAACCACGATTGGAATATGGCATGGTAAAATTATCTGAAACGCTGGAACGGATGAAAATCGTTGAAAAGGTAGGATTTCATTATTATTGTAGCCTTAGTCATCATTGTCGTCTATGATTCAACGTCGCCACAAATTTATAGTTGCGAACCGATCGTGGAAGCTCCGATCACAGACAATATATAAAGATATAGTTTAAGAATTAAGTTTGTAAAGCAATTCGACAGTTTTGCAGAGTAATAACAATAATTAGTATACTAAGAACGTCGTGGTGTATTTATACTACAGCGAATCGATTAACAAATTTACTTAGGACTCAACAGAATTTGGAATTCTTTTTTCAAAGTTTTTTTCTCAGGTACGATATAGATTCCCGTTACGAATACGGTGTACGGTGAGGAAAGCTGAATTATTGCAGGTACTCGAAAATTAAATAAGAATGCGACGACATAAATATTGAGAGTCGAAGAAATACAACTGTCGCTTACCTTCGATATCGTACCTAAACTCTCGCGGTCACCAGCATTTCCATCTCCGATCGTTGCGCTTCGGATGGTGGTTAGACAAGGATAAGTTGACGGTTACGATTCGAGATAAATAATGTTATGACAATTATGACTAGAAGGGAGGGAAAATCATTATAAAGGTACAGATCCAGCGAAGATGAAACTATTGTTCTCCTGTGAATTCCAGCCAAACGATGCTCGATAGTTATCGAACAAAATAACAATCTGCCCAGCTCGGGGAAGAATTATAGTATCGTCCGTAATAGAATCAGGTAGAAGACGGAAATGTTTGAAAAAATTCCATGTCTAATTCATTTCGAATCATTTGAATTCTTGGCATTCGTTTGCAGAGTGCTCTTTTCTTCATTTTGCTTCTCTTGTTGCTTCTTCAGGTGTTTCTCTTTCAATTTTGCTTCCATCTCTTTGAACTTCAGCTCCAAGTAGCGATCCACCTCGGGTCCTGTAAAATCTTCTGGAAATTTCGGTTTCACTGGAATAATGTACTTGTACAGTCGTTCGTTGAGCACGTAAAGTTGTGTTGTAGATTCGCACTTCACGTTGAACCACCAGTCGCAGGTCAATGCAACCTGACTGAAGATCGTGCCGTTCGGACAGAGAAACGACGAGATTCCTCCGTTCAAGTCGCAGTAGTGCCAGACCTACGAAATTATTGAAACTTATTCACTCGAGTCCAATGATACCCCGAAGATCTGCCGGTAAACTACGTGATTCTCATAGATGCCGAGAGGAAAACTCGCTGACCGATCGCTAATCAGTTACGACCAGCACAATCCCACCTACGATACTTGTCTCGTACACTTTATCCATATCCCATTCGGTTAGACGCCTTAACACCTCGAAGTTCAATATATTCAATCCGATGAGAGTCGTCGATACTTCCCTCGACCAAACCAGTACAGCTTGACAAAAATTCTGAACTACATAACTAAACTTTGCTCTGCAGCGATACAATTTTCTTCTGTTCGCTTTCTCCTCGGTCATCTTCTCGAGTAGTCGATATGAAAGTTATGCATGTGCAAACCACCATAAAAAAATCCAGTAATGCCGCTTAATAAAGTTATTTCTACGTCTTCACATATGTAGCTTTTTTTCCAACAAACTGTTTCAAATTTCCAATAAAAAAAAAAAGTACATGGTCACATCCAAAAAGTAGCCATTTTCCAAGGGTATCAGAAAGCGAGAAAAAAAGTGGAGAAAATGAAAAGTGAACTTACCTGACAACCGGTTTCCGGATCGCCGAAAAATCCCTTGTACCTCTGCGTCTCGCATTCGAAGGTCGTTTTTGGTATAGAACTGTACGCTGGGTAGTCCACGTTGGGTTTGCCCCGCGTTGCCCCGTACTTGACGGAGGCCGGTGGAAAGTCTTGCAGCCGAGTCTCCGCATCTTTCGGTAGCGAGTAGCCCCGAGTCGTCGGCATTTCCGTAGTGGTGGTGGTTCTCATCGGGGTGACGTCGTGGGACAGATCTTCGGTGATCTCGTATCCATGAGGCGTCGTGTTCGCTGGTTTGCCGCGTAGCTTTGACCTCGAGGCATCATAGTCCTCCGCATCGACTGGCGCCAAGTTGTCGGCGGGACCGCGTACTCCGGATGGCAAGAGGTTGCTACCAGCGTTGAAGACCGGGAAGACCCCCGGAACTCGAGCCCCTTCGTACTCCTGTGGGTAGCTCTGTGGCAAACTTGCCTGCTGCTCGTAGTCGTCGGCCCCGTAGTTCTTGCCTGCCTGCAGCAGGCTCAGGATCTCTACCAGAGTCCTGATGCTGCTGTCCACGTTAGCAGCGTTCAGTTCCTCCGGTAGCTGGTTGCTGAGCTGCAAGCTCTTGACGATGTGATTCAGATCGAAGTTCTGGTTCCTCTGTCGCGGCAGATACGTCTCCGGGAGTCGGAACGGCCTTGGTGGTTGTGGTCTCGGTCTGACGTAGTAGCGCTCAGACCGCGCGTCCTCGTCCTCGGTGTAACCAGCGTTCGCGTTGAAGTAGGCGTTCTGTTGGGTCGCGACTGGTCTTGGTGTGGTCTTCCTGACCAGAACATCGCCGTAAGCTGGCTTGGGCGTCGTGACGTAGTAGATTCGTTGCCCATCGCGGTCGTAGCCAGGAGTGGTCGGCAGGTATTGTTGGTAGCTGGTAGCTGGTCTGTAGTCTTCGTAGTTCGCTGGTACGCGCTCGTCGTGATGCCGAACGGGGATGAAGTAGTCCGCGTTGTCCGGATCTCTGGGGTCGTACTGCACGGAGGGTACGAATTTTTCAGGCTGCTGTGACTGCGCGTTGCCGTAGTAGTAGTAGTAGTTGTTCGCCGCTGACTTGTTCCGGTTCACCACCGGTTTGGCGATCTTCCCCCTCATGCCCCGAGCCGTCGGCGAGCTCTTGGCCTGCTGACGCGTTGGCACCGGCGACTGGGGATTCACGTAGTTGTTCGAGACGTAGTACGTCATGTAGGGTATCAATCTTCGATACCGTTCCTTGAACGTGGACTCCTCGTTCCCGGACAAGGCCGAGTCGCCCACCGTCGGCGAAGGCCTACTTCCGGCGGATATCCCCGCCTCATCGGCGAACGCCCATGCAACTGCGAAAAGAACAAAGCAAAATGTACAAAACTATTGGGTTGTTCGGAAAGTCATTTCGTTTTTTTTTTTTTTTGTGGAAATGAAAGACAGTTTTCGTATAATAAACAAATACTTTATTAACTTATATATTGATCGTTCTAGTCCACCACCTTTTGCCATCTTTCTGGTAGCAGCATAATTCCACGCTCATAAAATTTTTGGTCTTTGCTGGCAAAAAACTGATCGAGCAGGTTTTTGACCTCCTCATTTGAGGTGAAGGTTTTACCGTGTAAAAAATTTTGGGGTGACCGGAACAAATAATAATCCGATGGTGCCAGGTCTGAAGAATATGGTGGGTGCAGCATTGCATCCCATTCAAGCTGTAAAAGCTTTTGGCGAGTGACCAAACTTGTGCGAGGTCTCGCCTTGTCTTGGTGAAACGCTACACCTTTCCTGTTGATTAGTTCTGGCCTTTTCTGTTGAAGTGCATCATTCAGTTTGTCCAGCCGATGACAGTAGACTTCCGAATTAATCGTTGCGTTATCCGGTAAAAGCTCAACAAAAAAAAACGATTCCTTTAAAATCCCACCAAACAGACAGCATCACCTTTTTTTGGTGAATATCGGCTTTGGAAATGGTTTGAGCCGGTTCATCTTTTAGGCTCCATGACCTCTTGCGTTTGACGAATATGTATTTCCATATTTGTTTATCTACTCCTTCACACGAAAATGTATCCCTCAATTCCGCTGGACCCAACGCGAAAACGCGCAATTTCGCGTCGAACGAAATATTATTACATTCTCTTTCCATGCATTTTTATAAACCAATTATTTACCGCAGTGCCGTGTAACCAAGAGCTTATTATACGCCGTTGATATTTTCGCGGCATGCGACGCGTTCACGGCACATCAAAGCAAACGCAAATTCAATCAGGATTCTAAAGCTTCGGCGTCTATCGTCGCATCGCGTAAAACCATGCACCGTGTAAACAAAAAAAAAAAACGAAACGGAACAAAAAAAAAGCCTCGTATCGGTATTTTCAGCCTTCCATTTTCACCTCGGCGTCGCGACGACAACGGCTCAATGTCGAGAGATACATCGTTGTCGCCTGGCAACAAATCGAATTTCGCCAAACTCAAAATCGCGTCCCGATTTTCTACCAAATCTCGAAGCCCCAAGTCCATACGAGAAACGAGTCCAACTTAAAGCACTCGAGACGAACTTCATCGTTAAAAAAAAAACTCTGTTCTTAAACAATTTCTTTTTCTAAACAATTTTTTTTTTCACCAATTTTTATGCATCTCCGCCAATGACTTGGGTCACTCCGACAAATATGCTTATTTTGACCCAATAATTTGTACATAAAATGTCATTCGACCTTCTTGCTGATAAAAAATTATTTGAACACATTTTCCGCAAAACCTCGACGATTTTCGTCGCGGTATCAGTTTTTCGTCGACACTCGCCCATCTCTCGCAAAGTTACCAAACGAGAAAACTGATGCCTAAAAACTACTTTTGTTTCATTAAGTTACAATTTTTATCCGTTTATATTAGGTATTCATTTTTATAATATTTTTATAATATATTATTATTACTATTATTATCATCTTTGTTGTGTCGTTGTTCTCGTTGTTAGTATTTAGTATCATCTTTGTTGTTGTTGTTGTTACCATTGTTACTATTATTACCGTTGTTTTTGCTGTCGTTAAAACAGAATTTTTTCATCCAATTAATAACATTTGAATGATGAAAAATAAAATTTTCATACTGCGCATGATACGTTTTTTGGTTTCCTTGCAACGTTACGATGCGAAACATTCTGTAAAAAAAAAAAACGATTCGCGAGTTTCATGACTGCGGGATTTTTGTTCCCGGTAAAAAATGGAGCAGTAGAAATTTTCGACTTCGCGTCTCTGAAACGTGCGCGTCTCCTTGGTTGTGCTTTTTTTTCGTTTTTTCCTCTGTTCTCTCTCTTTTCTTCGTATCATCCGAGATGTAATCCTGTACCCCGTGATTTTTCAACCGATACCGTTGTTTTCGCGATCTTGAGAAACGCCTCGTTGTCTGAAATCCGATGCCTCGTCTTGCTCTTCAGCCTCGGGCGTAAGATAATTAACCGAAGTTTGCAACAAGTCGTCGGGGGAAAGGTCTGCTGTTATTTCTGCATAAACGCCGGGGCAACTGCGCCGCGCGACGAATCGATCGACTTTTCTGTATTTTATCGATGCTTATCGCTTTTTGGCAGGCTGACCAAGCGAAAAGTTTGAGCACACCGTGAGTATAGAAAAAATCCTGTTTTCGTGGGAAATAAATGATGATCAAAAAATAATGCAACGAAAATCATTACTATTCGTTCGATTTCGCGATGATTTTTGGAAACTAAGAGAAAACGGCGATTTTTCGAAATTTGGGGGAAAAGGGGAGGAAGTTCCGGAAGAGGGTCTTCAAGCTACTCGAACCAGCTGGAATTGTCTCGGGGCTTCCCGAGACCTCGATGGAAATAGGTGGCAGCGAATGCGTCGCACCTATACGCGCGCGCGCACGCGTCCGTGTGGGAAAAGTAACCGAAGTGAAATATAAAAGACAATCAAATTTGTCGGAATATTGTACGTAATTCTACGAAATTACGTGCTCCTCGACCAACGAGAAGTGTAGATATACACGTCCTAATTAAATCCCTCGTCCCTGCCGCCGCTCGTTCTCCATTCCTGACCGTAACCACCCGACGCTCTCCGCTCCTCTCCTCTCTTCTCTCTCTGTCTCTCTCCTCTCTCTCTCTCTCTCTCTCTCTCTCTCTCCTCTCCTCTCTCCCTCGAATTGGTACCTGGCAAATCCGCTCTTCGCGTTCGCACGAGGACGTCACGCAGCTTTCGTCTCCGTGTGCGAGAACGTGAGAGATGCATCTGTTTCTGTATCGTCGAATGTATCGTCCGTGTATAAGTTGAAACGTCGCGCATGGCTGAATTACTCTGTTCTCCGCGCTCCGCGGTGAACAATAATTGCGGAGCAGACGGGGCGCCATCGCCGTCCTTACGGGGCTGCTGCTGCTGCTGGTGCTGCTGCTGCTGCTGCCTCCGTTCCCTCAACACTCACGGAGTAAATTATACCTCTTCCGTCAACCACGATTAACTCGGAAAGTGACCCGCGACTCGAGCTCGAAAAGAGAACGGGAGGTCCGGAAAACGCGCGAGTTTTCAGAGCTTTAAAAAAATGTGTATCTTGGATTTTTCATTTCGCGAAACCATGACCGTTTCGTTGTCAAATATCCACGATTTTCTATGCTCCGACGCGCGAAAAAGCACCAAAAAGCTCCGAAAAGGCGCAAAAAGCTCGCGAAAGCCCGAAAATGCACGGAAAAGCTCGAAACGACTCAAAACCCCGTCAAGGCACAAAAGTCGCCAAAAGCTCGGGAGAAATCGCGGAAAAGCAGCAAAAAGCTCGCGAAAGCGCGCAAAAGGGACCTGAAAGGGCGCAAAAAAGCTCGAAAAGGCACCGAAAAGCTCTCGAAAGGGCACAGAAAAGCTCGGAGCGGCACAACATTCTGTAAAGACACAAAAGTTGCGAGAAGCTAGGGGAAGAAGCACGGAAAAGCTCTGAAAAGGCGCAAAAAGCTGGTGAAAGTCCGAAACTGTACAGAAAAGCTCGGAACGGCACGCAACCCTCTCAAGGCACAAAAGTCACTTAAAAGCTCGAAAGAAATCACAGAAAAGCAGCAAAAAGCTCGCGAAAGCGCGCTAAAGGGACCTGAAAGGGCGCAGAAAAGCTAGAAAAGGGACAGAAAAGCCCTCGAAAGAGCACAGAAAAGCTCGGAGCGGCACAACATTCTGTAAAGACACAAAAGTTGCGAGAAGCTAGAAAAAAGCACAAAAAAGCTCCGAAAAGCACAAAAAGCTCGAATAGACACAAAATTCCTAGAGACGCGAAAGTCACCAAAGGCTGGAGAAAAGGACAGAAGAGCTGGAAAAAGCTCGATTCGCGGATCGTGAAAATCGAGAAAACGCGACTTTTTTCGAGGACTGGATATAATATAATACAATTTGTAGGCCGAGGAAGAGGGTAATTGTACATGGAAGTAGCAGACTTTTCTTTTTCTCGAGGGCTCAAGCCACTCTCCGGAGTCTGGAAAAATAGCATGTTTGAGAACTTTTTTTCTCTCCACCGAAACCGCGAAATGAATGCAAATTCTGTAAACACGTCTTCGAAAATATTTTTTCCAAGCTTGAGCAATCAAATTAGCAGAGGTGAACGCGCGAAGTACATTTTTCTATGCGTATGACAACAGCTATCGCGCTACGTAGGATTTTCCCAAACTCAGTTGAGATCACGAAGAATCTTTGCGTTCTGTTTTTTCCTAACAAATAGCGCGAGACGTTATTAATGCAATAGGACAAACGTTACGAGGGGACTAGAGAGGCGCGACATCCGCAACGTTGTGGCGGTGGTGAAAAATCGCGCGTGAAAGTAGCTGCACGCGTTAACGGTTGCGGAACAATTTCAATTTCCTACTCGCGAATCGAGGGCAGGAGAGTGTCTCGTTGCGAGGAAAGGACGCGTTTCAATGCGTGCGAGTATCGCAGGTGAGACATGTGAGACGGTGCCTGGCTTGGCACCAGCGACAATGAGATTCGTTTAGAAGCAACAAACAAGTAAGTAAACAAAGATGAAATGAGAAACGGAAGAAAATCTGTCGAATTCGCTTTTGGATCAGCCCAAGTTCCATAAATCCGCATCCGCTCGCGTTGCGCAATAACAAAGCGGCGGAGAGGCCGTATCAAAGTGTGGCCTTTGGCTTGGCTCTCACGCCTTCTCCTTGGCATCGCACAGTTTTGTCCTCCGGAGTCGAAACGAAGGTGGAAATTCTCGTTTGTTGCAAGAGCTTGCAAGAGCTTGCAACAGTTTATACTTCCACGGCTCGACTTCCAGCTACCATCCCCGTGCGTAACGCGTCGTCCTCGCCGCTTCCAAATTGTTCACAGATTGGCGCACGCCACCCACTGTAAAATTCAATCCTACCAGTAATTGTTCAATTCTCTCGTAATACCAACGCGAAGTAAATATCGACCTCTCTCTCTCTCTCTCTCCGCCGTTGATTTCCTGCAACGCGATAACGATTATCACCGACTTTGCCAACAGCCAACCGGCAACCCCGCTTACGAACCCATCGCTTTCGCGTCCACGACCAACTAATTATCCGCCTGAAAAGATTATCCAACCACGTGCAATCATCGCATTCTGTAATTCGCGATTTCGCACGCGAGCCCGAGCTTCCGTCAGCCCACCCTCAACTCCCAAGGTAAACATCCCTAGACTCGCCACGTGGCGCAGCGCCTGAAAAAAATTCCAGTATGTTTACCCGAATACCACGTGAATTAGTCATTTTTTCGAACCGTCTATTCAGTGAAGCCATCGTTACAGCTCGTTTTAATATTCAGCTAGTAGAACAATTCGATAATGGTACCTACTGTGAAAAAAAGCTCTAGGAACCACTCTTTCTAGTTAGTGCGCCTAGATTTCTGGCAGTTCACAGTAACCTCTGAACGCAGCTACTGTACCCGAATTGAGCTTGACTAGGTAACACAGCTTCAGGTGTCCTCGACCTTGTAACTTCGTTGCTATGGCAAGAATCATGGTTGAAGCAGCTTCGACATCGTAGCTGCTCCAACCTGGGGCTGGAATATCGCGCGTTCGTGTAAACAAGATCGCGGTGTCGCGTAAACAACATCGAGTCGAGATTTCAGCTCGACTGTCACATCCCAGAGCAAGAAACGCCTCGCCGACTCAAGATTTTCAGCCAAATGACACATCGAAGGGAGTCTGGGCTCCCGACTCGAAGGGCTGCCTCGCCCGGTCAAACACTATTAGAGACGCGAGAGCACGATCTTTGCTCGCGATACGAACTCTAAGAATGTCGAAGCTGCTGCAAGTATCGTTTACTACAGTTGGAGAGGATTTTTTCATGCGGTTACCGCAACGTGGGAGATCTGGCAGCAGCAACTAGATTCCAAGGTCACGCTGCAGCGTTATTATTGGGATTAAGCTGCGCTGCATCGCGTCGTTTCTAAATAGCTAAAATAACTAGTCTTGATATTTGCTTGCTCAAAAATTGGTTTCCCCGAAAATTGATGTTTCGAATTCGCAACGATTTTGAGAGGTGTGAGCTGAAACGTGAAAATCACCGCCGACTCGCGCTTGTCAATTCGTGTATTTTTTCCCGATCCCGATGCAAACTACCGTACAAATCGCGATATCGGGCCGGATATTGAGGCGAGCGTTTTGAAAGATCAATAGAGTGGCCATTTACCGGATATATTTGTAAACACAGCAGCGGGGCGCGTACGCCCGCGGGGCATGCCGCGCGCTGCATCCTGGACTTTTTATCGATAACCAGCGTAATTCGCACTGCTGTCGTTTATCCCTACGTCACACGATAGCTGTTACGCAGCTCTTATTTATTCTCCAAGCTTGATTGGGGTCGTCGAATTACTCCGTGCTGGATCGTGCCCACCGTTTTATTTCGCTTCGGCCACGAATATCCGAGTATGCAAAAAAAAAAAATGTGATTTTTCTGGCATAAACGTGCAAAAATGTAAAAAGTGGGCTAGTTGATTTGGGGAGGAACAAAGTTCTCTTCGAGACTATCTAGTCCATTTTTTTTCCCCCCGAGAAAATATTTTCAGACAAGCTGGATGATATTTTCGAAAATTGATTCTCGTCGAATCGCCTCACATCGCGTGGAGCAGGAGGAAGCCGTCTATTTTCTGTTCTTCTTGTTCCTGTCTTCGCGCCGAGGAGTCTTGCCCGTTTGATGAAAGTGATAAAAGTGAAGCCATTCTCCTTTACGATACTCGTAAAATTCGCTAGAATCCAGAACGTTGCAGCTGGATTTCGGAACAGAAACTCCCTCCCTGCTCATTTTTTACCCCTCCAAGCATTTCTAATCGGACCCTCGTCGCGTTATAATTGGATCGGAATGAATACCCATTATCGACGTCCGAACGCTTATAGTTCGGCACATGGCGCCTCTTCACGTCTGTGCCGAAATTCGAAATACTGTCAATCGCAGCGAGCGAATATTCATCCGCTTTTAAAAGTCCCTCGGACGTCATGGTTTCCACGAAACGTTAGTCGCAAAACGATAAACTCGTCATTCCCACCCTCGGTACGATGCTCACAATAAATTCTGTCCGCCCTGCAACACTATTCACATTTTTCTTACACTTTTTTACATTTTATCACACTTCAGATTTTTTTCTTACATTTTTCCACGTATTTTACATCTTTTCTACATTTCTCTTTACGTTTTTTACATTCATAAACATTTTATACGTGTCGCACTAGGCGAAGTATCTTAAGACTGTGCAAACTGTAATAAGTAGAGTATTTACCATTTGGGAGTAATATTCGATCAAAAATTAGAGCTTGATTCACGTACGGTAAGAAGTATAACAGCTACAGCTAATAAAACGTGGGCATTTACAAGGAGAAACACTAGAGCTTTTAGACAAGTTAGATCAATCAAATCTCTTTATATATCTTTGGTACATATGTGGCTGTTCGACCAAGTGCAACGTAGGGTTTTCAGACGATTCAGGAAAATGCAGAATACATAGCCGACTGTATTTGACTATGATCACAAAGGTGTGGGGACGGAATTTAAACTCCCTATCAATTGTCCTGAACTGTATAAAATGCTAGCACAGAATAGAGTAATAATAATAATAGTATGGAGTTTTATTTGCATAACTTTAGAAAGTTTTTTACAAAGCTTGTACGTATATACATTTAATCTTATCTCCTTCTACTATCTTTCTTTTTTCATCCACCTTCTTAAAACTAATGCCGTACGCCTCGATCAGTGCTTTCCTCCATTTTCACTTATATCTCCACTCACTCCCTCTCCATCCCCATACTCTTTTTTTCTCCACACTTCCTCCAATTCCCTGATATAATCACAAATTCCTTTTTGTATCTTTCCCCCATGCATGTTTATCACCTCTCCTGTTATTGCCACCTCATCGACACCTTCCAGCCACTCTTCCACACTTTTTTTGGCGCTTTCCCTCACCATCTCTCTACTTCTCTTACACATCAGCACATGCTCCAATGTTTCGTCTTGTCCCTTACAAATTCTGCACTTCCAGTCACTCTCTCCTTTCTTGCCCGCTCTTCCTATGCTACCACACCTTATTCTAGCCCATACCTCTTTTTCTCTTCCCTTTACCTCTTCCACGCCCTTTCATCCCCGTCCACAATAAACTTGTACCTAAAATTGTATGTCCATACCTCTCTCCTCTCCTCCTCCTTTTTCAATGCTTCCTTCTTCAATTTTTCTAACCCAACCTTTATTCTTTCTTCAATTCGCACAGAATAGAGCATTAAACAGGGACACACGAGGGTTGGGCTAGCCTTTTTTTTATGCTCCTTCAATCAAAGTAGAGTACCGTAAAAGGTCTCTGGACTACGGACTTGCCAAGGAAGGCAATGACACGATTGCAAAATGTCCAGGGTTGGAAAATGTTAATATTACACTTGACCCATTGAAAAAGCTTCGTTATGTTACGAATAACAATCACGGTCAGGGAGTTTTCAAGTAGAGACTGAGCATACCGTAGGGTATACTGAATCAGTTTGGATAGGATGGTAGCATTTTTCTTTTTTTTTGTATGACGAGTATGTTTGTCGTTGTAGTGGTGAACTGATGAGGAGGAGATGATAGAACTGGCATTAATAATTTAAGTAGAAGGTAAATTTTTGGTAGTTTGGGGGTCTAACTTCCGTTGTTGGGATTGCTGTCTGCTACAGCATGTCGCCAAATGACGAGGTCACGTTTAATTTGATTGTAATGCTGTTGTAACAAGGACCCTAAGTTTGGGAATAAATAAATAGGGTCGGTTCATTTGCGAAAACTGGGCTCGTATGGGCTGCTGCGAGTTGGGGAAATGGGTAAACGTAAGATTGTGGCAAGTTGGTCGGAGGCGCGTGGAGTTTGCTTGTTCGCCGAGAGTCCATCGGGATCGCAAGCTCGTCTGGTAGCGCGCAGCTGTATTTCCTTGTTATCGACAATTATCCGTCTACCTCGATCGTTTGCCACTGTTCTCTGGGTAGCATCGACAGAAATTAATCCGGAAGCACGGGAATCAAGATGGCCAGATTCCGGACGCGATGAGGGTAAAATTGAAGGAAAATATGGAAACGAAACGCGAGCAGAGTCTCGTTCAATCTGATCCCACCGTGACAGTAATTTCCTACGTGGCTCCGATCCCTCAGCTAATTAGCAATACCGACAGCTAGTTTGCGGTTGGTGCTATTTATATTTAAGCCGTGTTCTGAACCGGAAGTATTCGTAGCTTTGCCACGTCGAACGGCAGGGCGAAAGCTCCGAGCGCGCTTCCATTGTCATTAGTTAACCCGCGCGTTGCTTTTACCCAACTTTATTTCCAATCCCTCCTATCGCGGCGCCGACAGCGATTCCAACGATTGTGCGAAATTTCCTCGCAAATCCGCGCTCCCGTCTGCGAAAGTAATACGCGGGGATCGGAAAATTATCCGATTTTCATCCGCATCTCCGATTTCCGCGGCGCGAGAAGCTGCGGCACCCAACTGAAGAGAGTCTTCAGCGGAACGGTTTCAACAAAAAATTACCGGATTACTTTTGCTGGGTGCGTGAAATTTAAATACGATATTTCGAAAACACGACTCTCGCCATTTTTGTTTACTTGTCGTTTGCCTCGTTAACGACGCCGGGAAAAGCTTCGAGACGAGCACGCCGGTGAGGAGCGATTGCTGTGCTATAAGAATCCTACGAGTCGAATCTATAATTTCAAAGAACCCGAGCTTCTATCGTTAAAACTTGGACGGAAGTTCTCAAGCGATCCGTTATACCTACGGCGGATCGGTCAACAACAGCTGCTCGACACTCCCAGTCGCAAGCTCTACCGTATTCCACGCCGCTCAACTTCTCGAGATACACCGCGTTTTCTGTATCTAGTTATAAACTAACTAACAGTCAACTGATTTCCAAACAGAACGAAGCTTTTCGCCCCGTTCTACGCCCTATCGATAACCATCACCTCCACCCCCCGCACGATGTTCGCATGACCGTAGTTCAGGGACACGTGATCGTCATTTGTTACCTACCTTCGTGGCCGTCTCGACATACATCGCCTCTTACCTCGTGAACTATCAATTTTAGAGAAAAATGCTTCGGATAAAGTATATAGCTAAAATCGAACTGAAACTTTTCGATGGGAATGATCTTCACCGTACGAGCAACCGTTTACGAGTTAATCGCCAAAAACTGCCTGGAAAATTCTATCAGACGCCGTAACTCGTGAACTGTCAATTTTAGAAAAAAATGTTTCCCATAAAGTATATAGCCAAAATTGAACTGAAACTTTTCGATGCTGATGATTTTCAGTGTACGAGCAACCGCTTACGAGTTATTCCCCCAAAACGACTTCAGAAATTCTATCAGACGCTGTATCTCAGGAAATACGAGTCTAAGAGAAAAATGTTTCCAACAAAATATGTAGATAAAATTAACGTGAAACTTTCCGATGTTGATGATTTTCATCGTACGAGCAACCATTTACGAGTTATTCCCCAAAAACGACTTAAACAATTCTATCAGACGTTGTATCCCGGGAAATACGAGTCGTAGAGAAAAAATGTTCCGGAACAAAATATTAGCGCGGTTTTTCTCTATAGAAAATGATCACTTCATTTTTTTCGTAGGCCGCCTCGTTCTCGAGATATTTCAGGTAACGCGCATTTCAAGCTCTGGCTGTGGCGCGCTACCACGGGCCACAACCGCCACAAGTGCCAAGGCTCTTCCTCCTAATCACGCTACGCGGACCGTTGTGACCAGGCTCGAAGGACAAAACCTGGCGTATTTTTCAAGCTCTTCGCAATTTTTCTAACCGTCGTGACTTTAATTATTCGTATCAAACTCGCGTCGCTCTTTTTCCTCCGGCCTCATTCTAGTCTCTTTCCCCGCGCGAGCATGCTGTCGCCACTTACCGCACCTTATTCCTACAAAATCCGTCTCCTTCTCGTTTCGCTATAACAGTTTCTTCCCTTCTGTTTTTCTCACCCGCGCATCTCCGTTCTTCCACCTTCCTCTGGACAGTGCCGCGTCTTTTACTTGCGTTCACCCGGTTTTTTCTTCGCGCCACGTGTTTCGACCTCGACTTCCCAGAAAGCTCCACAGACTCCCCGCGTGGAAATGCGAAATGACTTGTTCCATTATTTTTACCGAGTCGCGGGAATCTCGGACTCCGACGCTTCTACACAACGGCTTTTGCTCTCGCAGCGTATAGATATCATTACCGCTCGCAGCTTCGACTCACGCTTGCTTACGTCGCCCAGCTTTTCCGCCTCTAATTAAATTAATTAACTCGTTACGTTTCGAAGAACATCTTTCGACAATTATTTCACACCAGCGATCAACCCGTCACCGGTGAAAGATACCGAAAAACGATCATTGCCAAAAAAAAAATATAATAAGAACAAGTCTCCTAGAGCTTGAGGCGTTAACATCGACATCCCAATTTTTTTTAAATGCGCTGAGCCTGCGAAACGTTCCTAATTCTTAAAAAGTATCTCAACACTATGAAAACTACCTACGTATAATTTTTTCGAGTGCAAAATTTCGGTAGTTGCGAAGTTGTAGAGGGTCAAAGAGTGGGCAGGGTCCGAGTGACCCACAGCGGCGGGAGGCTCGTTCTCCAAGCTTCTATGCAGACAGCATGATTAATTCTTGGCAGTCCGAAACTGATGTCTGTTGTCGCTATATAGAGGGGATTTCGCAGCAACAAGATTGTCGCGACTGTTGCTTTTCAGTATTACAGTTCAGATCGGCACTCGATCCTCCGTGGATCTCCGGTCGAAACAAAGCTCCTCGAAAAGGTGAATCACTCCACCGAGCAACAGGTTAACATATTATCCGGATTACTCCTCGGCTCTGGGGCGCGTTCTTCGGAAGCTTAGAGTTCGTCCTTAGCAACCGAACACGCGCTTGTGTGCGGGCGCGTCAACGGAGGAATCCGACCCCCCCATCTCTATCGTCGTAGGTTTCGATGCGATTGCTTGGATTAAATCATGGATGAAATCAGGAGACACGGAGGAGTCTGTTCTTACGACAGGTTTTGTGTCAGAAGTCGAGCTCCATGGTAAATATACAGTGGTGGACGAAAAAGAGCGAATCGGTGAGGCGAAATGAGTGATGCGAGTGAGCGTAGTCGTAGCGGGTTTCGTAGCCACCCAGCATCCCATCCTGTACCTACACCTCTAGTTTTGCAATCGATAAGGTAACGAGCTGACATCGCCGCGTTAAACCGGCGGTTGCAACGAGCACGAGTGACACGAAGAATTATAATTAAGGAGGTCGAGTCGTTAAATGGGGAATATGAAAATTATTTTGTACAGATTGATTGGTTGAGAAGATTTGTATGTAGGAAAAATTGAAGGTATTCGGGAAACTTATTTATATATAAATAGAAATTTACCATCCGCGCGGTCTTGTGGAGAACGAGTCGATTTCATACGAAAATTAGACATTTTTTGTTATAAAAAAAAATTGAAGGGGGGGCCGTCGTGCCCCGACCCCCCCTGAGTATTTCTGGCATTTAACTTGCAAGCAACAAACTCAATTATGTTTACAGTTTCCAATCTGTTCATTTTTATAAAAGTGGAGAGTGCAGTCATTTATAAAAAAAATTATTTTTGAAGGGGGTCCATCGTGCCCCCCAATTTTTGTTGTTGAATTATCGCAAACTAGCTACGAGTTTGTTCGACGCAGGCCAGAATAAATTGTATCCCGTGGTCAAAAGCCACAAAAAATAATGTACAGGCTCGGGGGGGCGTCGTGCCCCGACCCCCCTGAGCATTTCTGTGATTTAACTTGAAAGCAACAAACTCAATTATGTTTACAGTTTCCAATCTGTTCATTTTTATGAAAGTGGAGAGTGCAGTCATTTATTTTAAAAAAAAACAGTTTTTGCAGGGGGTCCGCCGTGCCCCCCAATTTTTTTTTGTTGAACTATCGCAAACCAGCCATGAGTTTGTTTGACGTAGGACAGAATAAATTGTATCGCGTGGTCAAAAGCCACAAAAAATAATGTAGAGGCTCAGGGGGGCACCGTGCCCCGGTCTCTTCCACCTAGCAAAGTATTATTCTACGTACATATTAGAACGTCGCGATTGTCTTGTTAAAATCGTCGAGTTTATAGCAACGCCTGACGCTACCGTACGGATCCAAAGCTTGTCGTAAAACTTAATTGCCTCTGCCGTACGGAAGCTGGGATTGCAAGAATCTACATTGCGCCCCTATCGTCGTTGTACTACTACTTGACAGACTCGACCTATCCGGTTCGCCGGCGTCGATTTAACAGCAGCACGTTCGAGAAAGACGCGGCAACGATAAAAATTCGGTAGGTTGCTAGAAAGCTACGTGTAGACAGACAGACTTTGAACGACCATTCGAACTCCGAGAGGAACGTGCGCGAAGCAGGGGAGATGACGAGTACCTATGAGAAAGAGGATTCGGATCTCGTTTCTCTTCTCGGGCCCTTCGCCATCGGGGGGCGACGCCATTGGATCCCCGATTTTTTTCCCCGGAGTTCGAAAATAGCGCGGTAAATCGGGAAGTTTGTTTCGGGTTAATTAGAAGGTTGATTGACCCTGGTTAGTGGGGCTGGCAGGTGTTTTCGATTCGGAAAGTAAGTAGGGACGATTGGATCGTTCTGCGAGCGACGGCAGAACACCGGAGTTTCAATCTGTTCTCGTCGTGTCTCCCGTCCTTCCCGTCCCTCCCGAGCATTCGAAGCGTTGGGCCACCCCGCAGTTCGTCTGACGTACCACCCTTCGCCCTTCCCGGCGTTCTCTGCAAAACGTGTCGTCGACCAGTCAACGGAGAGCTTAGCAGTGCATTATCTTAAGAAGTCGATTTTTTTTCTCTATCTGCTGTAATATCGCTTACCGAGTATGAAACCACAAAAATCGGACCAATTGTGCCCCGGCATCACGCGCCATCTTGAAAAAACGTTATCGGCCGATATCTCGGTAACTATGCACTTGAGGCGAAAAATCATCGAAACCATTATTGTAGAGAACAAAATTCCCCATCTTTTATTTCCAATAATTTTTTTCGTAAAACTTACCCTTTGCGATTTATGGCTCGTTCAGCGAACAGTTTTTTCTCTTTCGGTCGATAACTCTTCTAATAATCGATGAAACAATGAAATGCTTGAGACAACTTTGAAAGATCAATCAATTTACTGTAACTTTTACTCGAAACTTTTTCTTCTAATATTCATACCTTCGGAGCTTTTTTCGTTTGCAAATCGTTGAATTTAGTTTCTACAGGGTGAGTCGCCAGGTTCGTCTCTTCTACAGGTCGACCTCGCGCGAACGTGGGGCTCCATGTTACCAAAAAGTCACGACCAATGGGAGTACTTCGTAGTCCCTGGTAGAAGGTACGAGACGCGCGCAGCTGGGACGTAAAATGATTCGTCGTTGCGTTGTGAAATATGCTGCGATGGACGGGAGGTGAGAAACGAAGCTGGGAGCAAATACTCGGGTCGATCCGTCATTTCCAGTCGGGTCAATATACACGTGTACGCGTTTACAAGGAACGTAATAAAATTCGCCGGAGCTACAAAGTTGAGATATTTTTGCAGTTAAACGACGATGCTGGTGGAGGATCCTGCACGCGAGGCGGCGCGATGGTAGTTGGTAGCGACGTAGCTGAGGCCATTTGCGCCTTGTTAAAGATATTCTCGAGCATAAAGTACACACACGTGTCAGACGAGTGAAGTGAGAAATGGAAAACTCGCGCTACGTCCGTCGTCGCGTTGCGAGTTTCATAGCTGGTAACGTTTCCGCCTCCGATATCCCGGAGTTTTAAATAAAATCTGTAGATAAGCGATTCAACTTTCTCGTCGCCTTTGTCTCTCTTCTGGAAACTGTCGAAAGTTCATTTTTCCACATTTCACCTCTTCCTTCATTTTTTCCCCGCGACTTGGAATAACCGGACGAAATCGAAATTCACCTTGTTAGATCGTGAGTTATCCGTACATAACGAAGAAAAATATATTTTTAAGCGGATCCTATCTTACATTTGCGTTGTTTCCTCTGATGACTCCAACAAACTTGATTTTGCATGTATATATTTCATACGAATCTAGAAAAACATGACCTCTGGAAAAAAAACTCCTCTGGCAAAAATGTCCCCTGGATAAAATGGCTCTTGGAAAAAATGGCCCTTGGGAAAAATGGCCACTAAAACAATATCCCTTGGGAAAAATTGGCCCCTGGAAAAAATGGCCCTTAAAAATGGCCCCTGAAAAAATGGCCCCTGGAAAAAATGTCTCTTGGAAAAAATGGTCCCTGGAAAACTATCTCAGTAAAATGGCGCGTGATAAAAGGGCCCTTGACAAAATGTCTCTTAGAAAAAATGTCCCTTGGAAAAATTGACCCCTGAAACAATGTCCCCTGGAAAAATGGTCCTTGAAAAAAATAACTCTTAGAAAAAATGGTCTTTGAAAAACTATCTCAGAAAAATGGACCGTGATAAAATGGCCCCTGCAAAAATGTCTCTGAGAAAAAATGGCCCCTGAACCAATGTCCCGTGGAAAAAATGGCCTTAGAAAAAATGCTCCTCGAAAAACTATCTCATAAAAATGACCCGTGATAAAATGGCCCCTGAAAAAATGTCCCTTGGAAAAATTGGCCCTCAGAAAAATGGCCCCGGAAACAATGTCCCGTGGAAAAAATGGCCTTAGAAAAAATGCTCCTTGAAAAACTGTCTCATAAAAATGGCCCGTGATAAAATGGCCTTTGAAAAAATGTCTCAGAAATAATGTCCCTTGGAAAAATTGGCCTCTGAAAAAATGGTCCCTGAAAAAATGTCTCTTAGAAAAAATGGCCCCTGAAAAACTATTTCAGAAAAATGGCCCGTGATAAAATGTCCCCCTGAAAAAATGTCTCTTAGTCCAAAATGTCCCTTAGAAAAATGTCCTGTGACAAAAACAACAAAAAATGTGTATGCGACAGTATTTTTTGTTAAAAAAAAACCCTTCATTTGTCGATCAAAGAATAAACGTTGATCGGCTTTTTTTTTGTCGCCTCGACATTTTTTTCGCGGCAATACTTCGCGCGCATTCTAATAAGATCGAAGCGAGTCGCCGATATTTCGATTTTCCATGCGCGCAAATTTCCCATTTCCCGTTGATTCCAGCATTGTTTCCCCGTCGCTCGTCCCGTACAAGTAACGATACGCGGGGACGCGGCGCAAAAACGTCACGTCACGTCGCAAATGAATTGGGTTCAGTTTTTAAATACAATTCAAGTTTCAATGTTCGTCGGGAATTCGATCTGTTCCGATAGTCTCGCGTTCCATACGCGAATAAAAGCGTTTCATTGTTTCCATTCGCGCTCGCGACTCCCGCGCGAACGAGCGTAACGAGACATTGTCCACGTGTCCGAATTCGAATTCTCATTCGTCAACAGCCGCGTGAACGCGGTGCGCACTGTTGTGTAAATTCTAATGAAATTCCCACAGTTTTTTTCGAAGATGATTCCTACGACTCGCAATTTTCCACATTTCGTTCAATTTTTGTATTCCTCATTTACTACTTTCGCCCTCGTGTTTTCTCAGTAGTGTTTCATTTGTTAAAAAAAATTGGATGTCCGTTGATTTAATTTTTTTTTTTAATTTAAACAAATTCTATATTTTGTATAATCACCAAAAAAAACAACAACATATAAATATCGTTTATTTAAAACGCGGCTTTTCGACCGCAATGGGCAAAAATGTAGCAAACGTGCAAAATGCTGGTCGAATTTGTGCTAATTTTGCTCGCGCCAATTTAGCAAAGGGGCGATCCGTTTTCGCGTCCCTTCTTCGATCCTGTCCGCCTAAGCGTAGTGCTCGACTACTGTAGCACGCCGTCGCGTTGTTGTTGCCATCGAGAAACAACGTCGGTTCGGTGACTCGGAAAATGGGCTGCAATTCCACCAAAGAAAAAAAAAACGGGCGAAAAGATGAGCTCGCTTGGATATTTAGTACGACAGGGATGACGGGTTGGAGTTTCGAAATTCGATTCCGAACGGTCCATTGACTGCCGACGAAAGGAAATCAACCGAATCGGATAAAATCTTGAAATTTACTCAAATTCCGCAAGCCGGGGAATTTCTGAAGCCGGGGAAGTCCTGACGACGAGCGATTTTTTTAAATAAATACAGGCAAGCCAATTATAATAATAATAATTGTTGTTTTTGTTGTGGTTATCATTATTGTTATTATTGTTATCGTTGCTGTTGTTGTAGCTGTTGGTGTTATTGTTGCTCTTGGTTTCTTGTTGTTGTAGTTATCATTATTATTGTTGTTGTTGTTGTTATTTTTGTTGTTGCTGCTGCTGCTATTGTTGCTTTTGCTGTTGTTGTTCTTGGTGGTGTTTTGTTGTAATCATCATTATTATTATTGGTATCGTTATCATTATTGTTGTTGTTGTTGTTGTTGTTGTGGTTGTCGTTGTCGTTGTCGTTGCTGCTGTTGTTGCTGCTGTTGTTGCTGCTGTTGTTGTTGTTGTTGTGGTTGTCGTTGTCGTTGTCGTTGTCGTTGTCGTTGCTGCTGTTGTTGCTGCTGTTGTTGTTGTTGCTCTTGTTGTTGCTGCTGTTGTTGTTGCTGCTGTTGATGCTGCTGTTGTTGTTGCTACTGTTAATGCTGATCTTGTTGTTATTGCTGTTGATACTGATCTTGTTGTTGCTGATGTTGTTGTTGCTGCTGTTGTTGCTGCTGTTGTTGCTGCTGTTGTTGTTGCTGCTGTTGATGCTGCTGTTGTTGTTGCTACTGTTAATGCTGATCTTGTTGTTACTGCTGTTGATACTGATCTTGTTGTTGCTGCTGTTAATGCTGATCTTGTTGTTACTGCTGTTGATACTGATCTTGTTGTTGCTGCTGCTGTTAATGCTGATCTTGTTGTTACTGCTGTTGATACTGATCTTGTTGTCGCTGATGTTGTTGCTGATGTTATTGTTGCTGATGTTGCTGTTGCTGTTGTTGTTGTTGCTGCTGTTGTTTCTGCTGTTGTTATTGCTGTTGCTCTTGTTGTTGCTGCTCTTGTTGTTGCTGCTGCTGCTGTTGTTGCTGATGTTGTTTTTGCAATCATTATTATTGTTATCGTTATCATTCTTGTTGTCATTGTCGTCGTTGATGTTGTTGTTATCATTATTGTTCTTGTTGTTGTTGTTGGTATTATTACTATCATTGCTATTATCACTACTATTATTATTATTATTTTTGGTGTTATTACTACTACAACTACTATTATTGTTGATAAATTCATGATTGTCTGCGAATGTGCACCTATCAAGCACGCCGATCTGCGACGTCGCGACGTCGCAACGTTCGAAATTGTTTCAACGACACGTAGCGACGCTCGCGATGGAGAAAAAAGAAGAACCGCACCTCGTCTCACGGTTATTAAAATTTTTCTCGCGGGAGAATTTTTATTTTCCAATTTTTTTTTCGCACTTCTTTTTTTGTCACCCGAGTCGTTTCGTCGTGCGCGTTTCTCTCGCTCTCTCGTAGAGTTGGAAAAGGGAGATTTTCCGACCGCATCGTTTTCGCTACTTTGAAATTTGTCGCGCGCTATATTTTCTAATTAAGTTTAATCCTCTGCCGCGGCGCCTGCTGCCAATTAAAAATCACACGTGTCATCGTTTCACGAATCAGACGAACGAACGCACTTACGAGTCGCGCGCGGCTGCTGCTGCTGTTTGCCGAAACGAAAAACCTCCGCGAATTTTCACCTCGACGCGAAACACCGAACACGCAAATGGGAAAACGTATTCGCGCTGCGCGCGTTCCCTCTATAGACTCTCGCCGGATCGCCTCGCCTAGCTCAAGATGCCGTTAACGGTTCGTTAACGAAAATTGTATTTAATTAAAGACAGATATTCTTGTTATCCGTTCAAAGCGCGTCGACGCAGCTCGCTCAAATTTTCATCCCCGTAAATTTCTCGCCTTCAGAAATCCGCATCTACGGACAGCCATGCCTGCTCCATCATTTTCCCCGATGCATGCCTAAAAAACCAAAATTCGGTGGTTTTTGAAGGCGCGACCAAAAAAAAAAAAAAAAAAAAAACAGTCAAAATTTAGCTGGAAGATTTTTTCGAAGGGGAAAAAAAATTGTGGCCAAATTGATTCCGCTGCAACTGATCTGTGCGATGTCTCGACGTCCGAGAAAGAAATCTCGCGGCAGCTGTCCCAAGCTGCTACTGCCGCGATCGACTCGTTTTATTAACCATACAGCAACGTTCTTGCAGACACTCGACTTTTATTTTATAACAATTTCCCGCGAAGCAATATCCCCGAGTCTCGGCAAACGTATTTTCTAGGCTCTCCGCATGCTACTTGTCGTATTCCGCATATTATTGTGCGTCGAATTGTCGGAAATGCGCAGGTTTTATCCGAATACGGCCAGTGAGAACGGAAAGATACGCCGGAAACGGTACCTTGTTCGTCGAAACGAATTTCACTGCTCTCGGAGGCCGCTTGTCCTCGATATACTCATCGTCCCTCACCTATCCGCGTCTTCGACTGGCTACAAGAAAAAAAACAAAAAAAAACACCACGTTCGAAAATCAGGGCGAAGTTCAGCAAAACGAGGCTACCAGGTCTCACCTCGCCGAGACACCGATACCGGAACTTCTACAATTCGTTCACGTTTCCTCCAATTATTTCTTTCCTCCTTCAGTTTGATTTTCCAAAAAAAACAATTTTTTTCCTATTTTTTTCCTTCCCCCAAATTTCTCGTATTTTCAATTTTTTTTTCTCCACTCTTATTTTTTCCAAATTCCAACTCCAATTCTCTATCTTTCCGCCATTTTTAAAGCTGTATTGTCATTTTTTTTTAATTTTTTCAATCGATTTTACTTTTTTTCTATTTTTTACTGGTCTCGGTTTTTAAAAAAAAAAATTTAGTTCGCATGGCTAAGCCAATGGAGTTTCACTGTCGACATATTTACGTAAAAGAAGCGGATCTGATCGAAAACACGTCACGATTTGTGAGAAATACGGCGCGCATCAGCTGCTTCTTAGCATGACAACTAGTCTGACGAAAGGTGTGAAATCAGGATCTTACAAATTGCGCGAACGGCGATAGAGTTTCGTTTTTTTTCCGTACAGATAAAAACCTTGCGAAATATGATACGTTATTTGTAATGTGACCTGAAATGCGCGAAAAATATGATCACAAAATAGGAAAAAATAAAAACGGAAACAGCACAATAACGTTGTTTTTCTACACAGAAGTGCGAACATTCCGAGACCGTTGTAATCCCAAGGTCAAAACTGAACTCGTCGTAAAAAAATTGTGTGAACTGTGTAATTTTTTTAATTGTTGTATTTACATATTTCCACACGTTTGTTCATGTTTAAGTAAAAATTTTGCACGCGGTAGGTTGAAATAACTCGGGGTTATGGCCAACCGCGTTGTAGTTACCTCTCGAGCTTCCGGATGTTGCATAAACGAACGATATCCGTATTGATGAAAAAAAAAAAATTATATATATATCGAAAGATCGTGCCAGCTGCACGCCTCGACTGATGTAAAGTAGAATAATCGCGTTCGGAGCCTTTCATACCGGATATATTTAGGTTACGCCGGTTGGATATCGGTATAACGATATGCAATGGACCGGTTGAATTTTGTGAGAAATCTGGCCTCGGATTCATCATAACCGACAGACGCACTCGGGTTTCAGGACCGAATTTTGGATTCACGTGCACGCAAAAACGATAAAATTGTGGCGAAATTAAAAAAAAAAATGTTTTTTTTTACACTGTTTTTCTTCTTCCCCATTTTGTTATTCTCGCATGTACGTTAATACTTCTAGCTCGTGCGTTATCTAGTATCACGTTGGGCCAAAAACTTTTAAAAAAAATCCTGTCGGGTGGCCTATTTTAACCCTTAATGGTCACACCTCCGGATTCTGACGTGATGGTCACGTGGGGTGTCATCAACCCCACTCACTTTGGAAAGTGATAAATAACTAAAAAATTGAAAAAAAAATTATATCAAAATACTACAACGTAATGTCAACCTTTATGCGTAAGGCCATGTCAGTTATTTTCAAGTCGTGTAATTTTTAATACCAAAAAGGAAAAGTCGAAAAAAAATTCGTAAATTATGACTTTTTTCATGAACAGCCATGCAGAGACTTCAATTTTCGAGCAAAAAAAATAAAAAAAATCGTTTCATAAATCTGAAATAGCATACTTTCAGGTGGGTGAGAATAAATTAGTGGCCGTTCCAAAAACTATATTTATTTGAACATCCGAAGTGCGGAAAAATGATACGCCAGATTTGTTACGACGAACGATATTTAATGATGAAAAATGGTTCAAACTACCCACAGATGACGACACGTGTCCCATTTTCACAAATACTCTAGGAGGTAGCGCAGTTCGAAAAACCGCTGGGGTTGAATCAACCCCGAGTGACCAGTAAGGGTTAAAAATGGTAGCACCTGCTCGTCGAGGCTAGCATTTGTGCATAAAAAGTGCACGAAACTAGTGAACATTTTCTTTTCTCGAGTGTATTTAAAATAGTGTATTTAGTGTGCCTAACGAGCTCTACATCAATGCCTGTATGATTATTTTACTGACAAAAAATGTAAACCAAACTAGATTTTTTTTTCCGAGCTCCGGAAGCAGAATTCTGCCTCGAGGGATTAGTCTACTTTGGACGCGACAAAAAAAGCTATTCTTTTTGCGTTGCCACGCTCAGCAAATACACTCTAAAAATACTTGTAAACAACTTTTTTTTTAATCCATTTTACTTGATATTTATTCACAAAAAGGTCCGAAACAGGAATATTGAATGCTATCAGACAGAGTATCACTGTGACCTTGACCGAACTACGATTATTAATTGGTATGCATACTTAACAAAATGACGGATCTTTTTTGAAAAATGGGATTTTTGTAGCTACGTGAACATTGGGTAAAACGAGTGGTTTATCGTTTTCGCAAGTATATTTTGGGAGTTGCAACATTTTAGGCAGGCATCATCTAACATAGCAGCGCCAACAAAACTTTTTTTTTTTTTTCGAGCGTCCAAAGTAGGCTAATCGAAGGTAACGTCGGAGCACGTAACCGAAACTTCAGGTGAGCGGTCATCCGATCGCGTTCACTTCGTTATCTCGTTAATACCAATCGTGGCAAATGAACTTTCTATGAGCAACGTCCTCTTAGCAGACCTCGTCTGCGCGTATTGATTCTAGCAAATCTCGCACACGCTCGCTTTTTGTGATCGTAATCAGCTTTTTTTTTATTACCTTTATTGGCACATTTTTGAATTTTTTAAATTTTATTTGCCGGTACATTTTTGTGCCCGCGTGTTTTTTGCGTGCGGTATAGTTCTGTGCGTTGGTATTTTTCGGTGCCACTCGTCCTTATTACCGGAACGAATTGGTTTATTAACCAATAAATGAAGTTTTTCAACGGGGAAAAATGTTCATCGACCATTGAATTTAGTTTTTTAATAGGATACATTTTCGTAAACCATTGAATTAATTTTTTTTCAAAAAGCAAATTCTCATTCCCCATTACATTATATTTTTTATTAGAAAACATATTCGTTGTCCAATGACGTCATTTTTTCAATAGGAAAAATGTTTATAAATCAATAAACTAATCTTTCAATGTGCAAAATGTTTATTACCCATTCGATTAGATTTTTTCAATGGGATAAAATGTTCATTGCCCATTTAATTAATTTTTTTCAATGGGATAAAATGTTCGTAAACCATTGAATTAATTTTTTCAATGAGATAAAATGTTCATTGCCCATTGAATTAATTTTTTTTCAATGGGATAAAATGTTCATTGCCCATTGAATTAATTTTTTTCAATGGGATAAAATGTTCGTAAACCATTGAATTAATTTTTTCAATGAGATAAAATGTTCGTTGCCCATTGAATTAATTTTTTTCAACGGGGAAAAATGTTCATCGACCATTGAATTTAGTTTTTTAATGGGATACATTTTCGTAAACCATTGAATTAGGTTTTTTAATGGAATTAATTTGCATTAGCCAATAATTTTACTATTTTTATGACAAACGGACAAAATTAAATTTAACGAATCGACGTATGATTCTCACATCGAAACGCTCACGACCCTGATTATTCTGATAAGGAGATCGCTCGGGCGGCAGCTCGGGGTGCGCGAAGATCGGAGGAGAAATCGAAACCTCGTCGTCATTTTTGGCGCGAGAGACGAAGGTATCTTAATTCGAAATGTTATTCGTGTATCCGATTTCTCGCGGTTCGTCGAGCATCATCGAGACTCGCGACGACGGCACGCCGGTGATGAGGCCTCGTGACCTGTTTGACAGTCGTCGGACTGAACCAGGTAGATCACCAAGGGAAATCAAGCATCCGCGGGAGATTTTATTTGCATAAAATGATGGGACCACGCCGTATTATCAAGCGCCCCGCCGACGAATTACGATTTGCAAAATCCATCGGGATCTGGGGCCTCGATATTCCTGGGATGCGAAAGCATTTGGAGAAAAAAATGAAATTAAAAAGAATAAAAAATAATAACGAGTGGACGTTAAAAAATTGTCTGTAAGTGTAAAGTTGTTGCGTAGAATACTCAACATTTTACTGCGTTGATTAGTGTTGTTCTCGCAGTCAGTTTCTCAACGCGAAAAAAATGTTATTCGATACTAAAATAACACTTTTCGAGTGCTATTCCGACATCGGTCGTCGCTGCTTTATCACCGCGCACGGATCGCGTCGAGGCGACACTAATTTTGTGTAAAAAAAAAAAAAAAAAAAAAAAAAAAAAAAAAAAAAAAAAAAAAAAAAAAAAAAAAAAACGTTGGCACACATTTTTGTGTGACGCGGCAAAGTTGACGGACATTTTAATTACCGTGTCTGCTAAATATTCCGTCGGGGTTTTTTTTATCGACGGTGCTTCGCGATTTCTCGACACTTACCACTCGTCACCAGTATGCCAAAGACGATCTGGACGCGCCTTCCCATCGTTCCCGTCCTCGCGATTCTCTCCTCGATCGATTCACTGCCACTCGACGGCGATAGGAAAATGTCTGTGCTCTCACCAACCGCCGCGATCGATCGCTCGATCGCTCGATATTAAAACGGGTAACGCGCCTATTTCGCGGGTCTATCACTTCCTGGCATGCGACTACCTTCGCATTCGTTTCTTCATTCACTGAGACGACCAACTACCATCTCCCTCTCGACTTGCCTGTTTCACTGTTTTCTTCTGCCACATTCCCAACGTGTGTTTCTCCACGTGGAGGGGAGAGCAACAGGTCATACCTGCCGGTTCGCTCCCACGAGACTGTGACCCTACGTCTTCGAAAGACGAGTTTTCGCGACCTTGCCGATCGTCCTGGGCTCGTCGCACCGGGATTCCCCTGCCGACCCATATGCGAATTCCTCCGTGACAAATCCGCCGATTTTCATCGTACAGCTGAAATTTTTTCATTTTTTTTTCACCTCGAAACTTCGAGCTAGAGACATGGAAACTAAAAAAAGTGTCAACAATTTTTTTGCACCAGATAGGTGACTGAAAAAATCACAATAACTCTGTTATTGCAGTCTTTGGCGAATCCCACGACTTTGCACTGTAAAAATGATCAAAAATTGGAGAGAAAAAAGTTTAGAAAATCTATTACAAAAAAAAAATGGTATGGCTACACGGTGAAAAATGTGTACATCGTTGTGTCAAGTGTTGAAATTTGTCCGCAGAATATTTAATATTCCAGTGTGTTGATTCGGTACAGTCCTTAACGTTGTTCTATTAGTCCATTTTCCAACGCACTACAATTGTAATTTACACTCAAGTAACACCGAGTATATTACACGAAGGGTTTTATTATAATCTCTGTAATATACAGTATAATACTGCAGTATTTTACGTAATATACAGTATAATACTGCTGTACTTTACGTAATATACAGTATAATACTGTATTTTTTGCAAAAAATTTGGCGCGTAATTCTACAAAAGATGTTGGCGTGTATGTGATCTAGATTGAAGTTTGTAAATTGAAAGTCTGAAATCGAGCTACGGATAATCAGCGAATGAATTAAAAAAATGTGCAATAACACCGGCAACTAGAGTAAACGGAGGCAAGAACTAAGGAAACAGCAACGGTCCAGTGGTGATGGACATTCTCGGAAATGGGACCGTTTCGCTGGAAAAAGAGGAAGTTGGGATTTGCTAAACGGAACAATAAGTTCGCGTTATGATAAATGTTTACATAATTCGCATTACATTTTATCTTCGAATTGAGAGACAATGGCATTGGCAATAATTGAATAAAACGGACGGATAATATTATCAATTCGTAACATTTGACGCGATAAAATCGCTTTTTCCCCAGAGATTTTAATTTGGCCTCGGATTTTCCTAATATTCGAAGACTTGCACTTGAAATTATTTGTAAATAATTAAGTCAAAGTGAAGAATTAATTTCAGGCTTCTAGTTTTTCGTTTGTTCAATTTTTCGCGCATTTTGCAATAGCGATTTATGGGCTGGCCTTCGCGACGTCCGGGATTCGCGACGATCTATTTCATTTCGAATGAAAATAACGGGCGAGCAGCCATCAAGGCCCCGAGATTTTCGCACTGCAGTGACTTGGTTTTGCTACTTTCCAAATTATTCGGACACGCGTTTCGACATGTTTCATCCGTAACCTTGATTCGTGGCTAGGCGGGTCTGCAAATAACTAGTTTTTTGAATGCTCTCAAAATTGTTCGATGTTCCAATTTTTTACGAAGTACAGTTTCACATACCACGTCACATTTTTTTCGCTCAATTTCGCTCCACCTCTAAGCGTAAAGCTTAGCAACAGTCTCGCATGTATGAAATTACATTCGTTTGGCGGCAGACGTGACAACAAACCCCTGAAAATTCCCTTTTTGCCATTTTCTGGGTGTTCCGGCCATCGGAGGCCATCGGGACTATGCGCACTCGATCGAAGTCGACCCTTGCGTATCCCAAACAGTACCTGACAATGTATCTACGCTCACTAGAAGTCGAGAGATCCGGAAAACACTGAAAAGACACCTGACGGACCGCTGAAAATTCCATTTTCGCCATTTTCTGGGTGTTCCGGCCATCGGAGGCCATCGGGACTATGCGCACTCGATCGAAGTCGACCCTTGCGTATCCCAAACAGTACCTGACAATGTATCTACGGTCACTAGAAGTCGAGAGATCCGGAAAACACTGAAAAGACGCCTGACGGACTGCTGAAAATTCCATTTTCGCCATTTTCTGGGTGTTCCGGCCATCGGAGGCCATCGGGGCTATGCGCAATCGATCGAAGTCGACCCTTGCGGATTCCAAACAGTACCTGACAATGTATCTACGGTCACTAGAAGTCGAGAGATCCGGAAAACACTGAAAAGACGCCTGACGGACCGCTGAAAATTCCATTTTCGCCATTTTCTGGATGTTCTGGCCATCGGAGGCCATCGGGGCTATGCGCAATCGATCGAAGTCGACCCTTGCGGATTCCAAACAGTACCTGACAATGTATCTACGGTCACTAGAAGTCGAGAGATCCGGAAAACACTGAAAAGACGCCTGACGGACCGCTGAAAATTCCATTTTCGCCATTTTCAGGATGTTCTGGCCATCGGAGGCCATCGGGGCTATGCGCAATCGATCGAAGTCGACCCTTGCGGATTCCAAACAGTACCTGACAATGCATCTACACCCACTGGAAGTCTAAAAAATGACGAAGAAGAAGACAAACAACAACAGCAAGAAGACAAAACCAAGCAAAAATGACAAAAAAAACGACAACAATAAAAACAAAAAATAAGAAAAAAGGTCAAACAAAACAACAAGAAAAAAAACAATGAAAGAACAAACGAAACGATAGGACGAGAAAATATGAAAATGCTCGCACCGCTCGACGAGCGGTCGGTCAATTTAGATGCGAACATTCCGCGACGTACGATCGTCGGCAAGGATCTATGGCTGGCTCGTGTGGGTGAACGCGGGGAACGTAGAATTATAGATGCATGCAAATTGGAGACGATTTCGTAAACTGTTCCGTGGCCTCGTAATTCCCCGCGCGATAAACGAGAAGCGAGGTGACATATCTCGGACTTTGTGGAGCGTCGCGATCGAGCTAGATCCATATCCGTTGGCGCGAAGGCCGTCCAACCGAGTCGCACGGATATCGATGCACCGATCGTTCGCCTCCCCCCGAGATCGCAGACGTCGTCGTATTTTATCGCGATCGAGCCGTGAAATTCAACGCGGCGATGATGAGATCGCGAAATAAAATTATTCCCCTCGATTGTCCCGGTCGGAGCGAATTCGCGTCCCCGCTGCTCCCACGCGAAATTCGTTATTGTTTCGCCACCGTCGACTTATCGATGCATCGCGGCGATCCGATTGCCTCATCGATTTTCTTTCACTTTCGCCAAATGCAGCGCGCGATGTCTTTCAAAATAACAACTCTCGGCGCAATTTGTTTAAACAATTTTTTTATAAACAATTACCAACGACAAGATAAAAAAAGCGGGTAGTTTTTTTCCTCGATGGAATACGAATGGCACGGTTAGTTGGACGTTGTCCAGCCCAGTTTTTGATTGGGCCTCGATGGGTCAAGCGAGATCGCGACCCGTGTCCGAATGCAAATCGCTGTCGACGCTCTTTGAACCGAGTGCTCGCACGCGGAAGCCCTGCTGGGGTCGAAAAAGAAATTCGAGATATTTGGGTTGGCCATTGAAAGTAGTTCGCCGTGAACGGAAACCGAATTCTCGTCGCTCTGGCCGATCCACACCGAAGGCATCGAGCAGCTCTCGACGATCGGTATCCAGCAGCGTCGCGATCGGGCAGCTTCGCACGTTTCTACTTACCTCGTTATCGGTATCCCCGGCAGTTTGCGCGAATTCATATTTCGTTAGGTACATCTCGTCTCAATCGCCCGGCACGGAACTTATTACGAACACAGACGCGTGCAAAACAAGTTCTCCCGTTCTACTTGCGCGTCGTGACGCGAAACGCGAGTTGTTTTCGCAATTGCCGAAAGTATAGCGAAATGGACGCGGAAATTCCATGCGGCAATAACAACGCCAGACGTATCCTCCCGCGAATACGTTGGGCTCGTCGTCGATCCTTGGACCGGCACTCTGCTGATCTCATCCTCCTTAGTCGAGGTTGCAGCGCGTGATTTTCATTGATTTTCCTCGTCTTTGTTCGTCTCCTCTTCTCTGGTCTTTCCTCCTCGTACGAGCGTGACCATTGCAAAATTAGAACAATTACAGCAATTCTTTTACTCCGATCGAATTTCGCGATTTAATTACTCTATCGTATCGACGACGTCGGAGCTCGAGTAGCTTTTCGCAGACCCGAAACGTCGATGAAATTCCACTTTTTCCCAAAAATTGAACGACGACAATATTGTGGACGCTCGTGTTGAAATTTTCAAGGTCAACATGTTTCTTCGCTATTTTTAAACTAATTTTCCAACATGTCGTTTTCCACACACTGGCAATCGCCTATTCCAATATGTAATATTCCACATTGTCAGGTAAACACTTGACAGGTAATTTTTCGAGCGTGAAAAACGAAATTTTTTACTCATGTATTATTCGTTTACTCATTTACTCATTCATTAATTTATTCATTTACTCATTTGCTCACTTACTCATTTTCTCATTTAATCATTCGCTCATTTATTCATTCATTCATTCCTTCGGTTATTCATTTATTCATTCATTCATATGCTCATTTACTCATTCATTCATCTACTCAACTACTCATTTACTCATCTATTCATTTATTCATTCGCCCATTTACTCATGCACTCATTTGCACATCTACTCATTTACTCTTTCATTCGTTTACTCGTGCACTCATTTACTCCTTTACGCATGCACTAATCTACTCATGCACTGATTTACTCGTGCACGCATTTACTCGTGCACTCATTTACTCGTGCACTCATTTACTCTTGCACTCATTTACTCTTGCACTCATTTAATTATTCACTCATCTACTCATTTACTCCTTTACTCATGCACTAACCTACTCATGCAGTAATCTACTCATGCACTGATTTACTCGTGCACTCATTTACTCGTGAACTAATTTACTCGTTCACTCATTTACTCGTCCAGTCATTTACTCGTGCACTCATTTACTCGTGCACTCATTTACTCTTGCGCTCATTTACTTATTCACTCATCTACTCATTTACTCCTTTACTCATGCACTAACCTACTCATGCAGTAATCTACTCATGCACTAATTTACTCGTGCACTCATTTACTCGTGCACTCATTTACTCATGCACTATTTTACTCGTGCACTCATTTACTCGTGCACTCATCTACTCATTTACTCCTTTACTCATGCACTAACCTACTCATGCAGTAATCTACTCATGCACTCATTTACTCGTGCACGCATTTACTCGTGCACTCATTTACTCGTGCACTCATTTACTCTTGCACTCATTTACTTATTCACTCATCTACTCATTTACTCCTTTACTCATGCACTAACCTACTCATGCAGTAATCTACTCATGCACTAATTTACTCGTGCACTCATTTACTCGTGCACTCATTTACTCGTGCACTCATTTACTCATGCACTATTTTACTCGTGCACTCATTTACACGTGCACTCATTTACTCGTGCACTCATCTACTCATTTACTCCTTTACTCATGCACTAACCTACTCATGCAGTAATCTACTCATGCACTCATTTACTCGTGCACTCATTTACTCGTGCACTCATTTACTCGTGCACTCGTTTACTCTTACACTCATTTACTCGTGCACTCATTTACTCATGCACTGAGTTACTCATTTACTCATGCACTTACCCGTTTACTCGTTTATTCATTTGATTATTCAGTTGTATGTTTGTTTTTTTGGTCCGTGCCAGGACAGCGTTCGCCTACCAGGCTCGCTAGTATCGTAATACGAAGTTCCATTTACGTACAACGTAAAGTTCCCCTTCGGGCTCGGCTCCTCGTTTTTCCCTCCATTTTTCAAAATACGCGCAAAAACCGCACCCGGTCTCGTCTCTGGCGAGTGGAGTACCTTTGGCGAGTATCTTTGCGAAAATCTCCCCATTCATACGACGCTCGAGGCGCGTTTTTGCCTCGGTATTCGTTGGAAACATTCGCGAGAATCGCAACAACCACCGACATTTTTGGCGGGTGCGGCGATGGCGGCGGCGGCGACGACGGGGGCAGAGGGACGCGGAGGGGACGTCGCGGTGGTGGACCGTCGGTTATCGTTCGAAGTGTGGTGTTTTTGTGTTTATGGATGAAACTGCACGCAAGAGTGGATTTCAGTTGGTTCCGCGGGTCGTTCGACGCCGGCTAGGTATTAAATTTGAAAATTGTATCGTCAGTCGGCGGTACGAGGATGTCACGGCCCGCGAGCGATACCCAGCCGACGATTCCGTCCGCGGCCATCCACCACGCTATACCGACGCGAAGCACCGAGCGCGGGCGGCGCAACGTTTTATAAACGTATCAAAGTTAATAGCGAACGTTAAAACGCGTGTCGCACCCCGTGTAATCTCGCGCAGAGGGAGAAAGAGCGAGAGCATTGTTCGCAACGTTTGATGAAAACGTGGTTTTACCATCGCGGAACATACCTACGATTCGAAAACCCCATGCGACGCGACCGCATCGAACATACGTCGTTCGAGTCTTCGGAATTCACGCGAGTCGGCCATCTCTAATTTCGCAACTCTCCGATACCGCCATTTTGCAATTCTACCATTTTACAATTTTGCAATTCTACCGTTTTCCAATTTTGCAATTTTACAATTCTACCATTTTGCAATTTTATAATTTTGCCAATTTGCAATTTTGCAATGTAGCCATTTTGTAATTCTACCATTTTGTAATTCAGCCATTTTGCAATTTTATATTTTTGGCATTCTGTAATTTTGCCATTTTGCAATTTTGTAATTTTGCAGTATCGTAATTTTACCATTTTGCAATTTTATATTTTTGGCATTCTGTAATTCTGCCATTGTGCAATTGTATAATATTGCAATTTTATAATTTTGCAATATTGTAATTTTGCCATTTTGCAATTTTGCCATTTTGTAATCCTGCCATTTTGCAATTTTATATTTTGGTCATTCTATAATTTTGCCATTTTGCGATTTGCAATTTGTCCATTTGCCACTTCGCGTTTCTGCCATTGTGCAATTTATAATTCTACAATTTTGCCATTTTGTAATTCTGCCATTTTGCAAATTTATATTTTGGCCATTTTGTAATTTTGCCATCTCTCAATTTTATAATTTCTAATTTTTCCATTTTGTGATATTATAATTTAGCCATTTTGCAATTTGCAATTTCGCAATTTTGTAATTCTGCCATTTTGCAGATTTATATTTTTGTCATTTTGCAATTTTATAATTTCTAATTTTCCTATTTTGCAATATTATAATTTAGCCATTTTGCAATTTTCAATTTTGTCATTTTGTAATTCTGCCATTTTTCACTGTTATAATTTCGCCATTTTGCAATTTCGTGATTTTGCCATTTTGCAATTTATAATTTTTGCAGTCTTGCCATTTTGTAATTTTATTATTGCGCAATATAAAAACTCTCACGCGTGAACGTGTAGATTTTCTCGTGTTCCTTCCAAAAATAAACTCTACTCGACGTACACGTCGCAATTTTTTCCTCCCACTTTCGCGTTTCTAAAATATCGAACACGAAAATCTGAAAATTTATTTCGTTCCCCAAATTACGAAATATTTTCTCGCGTACGATATTTTTGGTAAGCACCGCGTTTTGCCCCAAAAAACGACAAAAATACAAGACTATTCGCTCGCGAGCGGAGACACAAAAAAAGAGAGAAAAAAAAGAGAGAAAAAAGAGAGAAAAAAAGAAGGATATCGAAGTAGGGCCAAAAATTGGTTCGCGACGTATCATCTCGTCGAACGAGGATTTTATCGGTGCCCGTGAATGCGAAATGCGAATCTTTTGTTCGATTTTTGCTCTTGATGCTCCACTCGTCCGACTCTAACGCAATTTCCATTCTTCTCTTCCATACACCGCTGGGAAAATTGTTTCCTGCGTATTATACGTATATACCTACTTCTGATCCTATTTGTTGACTCGGTTTCTGTCTCCAAGCGCACTCCCTCCGCGCCCCCGTCGCCGTTGCCTACCCCTGCAATCGGACACACGTGCGATGAAATGTTTGTCGAGCACGCGAATGGATGGATAAACGGACGCGAGATCATTACGTTGTATTCTCGATTTTTCCTCTCGACAGAGCCGCGCGTATTTGTTTATCCCGTTATATCTCCACCGCAAACAAACCTTAAAGCGCGTGCTTTTCGAACAATTGCTTCCAAAATAATAGACTTCGCGAAGAAAACGTGCGAGCGCGATTTTTCGCCCAGAAATAAGTTCACCAACAATTCGTGCTCGTTTTTTTCTCCAAATCGCCAATTTCTACTTTCCATTCTGCGCAACAAAAAAAACAACAAATAATAATTTCGCCCCTCACTTTGATCACTCGACAACGAAGCCCACAAATCTAAATTCTGTGTCCTAGCCCTACGACTTATTTTTCTTCGTTGCTCTTTTACAAAAAAAAAAAAAAAAAAAAAAGGCCAACTCGAAGACTCAAACCCACGAAATTCTGAGAACCAAATTGCTTTATGTTTTCACAATTTTCCACAAAAAAGGCGAACGCGATTTTACCGCGGAAAATTGGCAACGATTGAAAAAACGCGTAGTTTATTGGTGCAGTGAAATAAAAGTGGTACTACCCCAATTTTAATTTTTTCTTGGCATAAAGGGACTCCGTTCTCCTGGAAAACGTTCGTCGTGGATGTGGCGAGCCGCGACAAGTAGCTCCCGTTGCGTCTCGTGGTTCGCGCCGAAACGTAACGTCCAAGTACCGTTAGGTGCGAATGTAATAAAAGAAATTCCTCGTACGACGGTATTATGCTCGTATGACTCTCGCGAAATAGTCGACGGTGTGTAGTCGGTATACATGGCTGATCACGGCTTTCACTTTGCGTTAGATAAACGTATACCACGCGAGTGCTCGTCAAACGTTCGAATACATTCTCGTGCTGTCTTGCGTCAGTTTTCCAAACTCACTTTTTTCGACGTAGATACTTTCGATCTACTCAAGGCCATGTGCCTTTAGTAGTGTAGCTATCAAAAAGAACACCATCGCCAAACTTCGTCCCCTTCCGTTTCTTCTTATCTTACCTATAGTTTTTGTAGGTAAGTACATTCCCAGATGTTGAGTAAGCTACCTCGACTGGCTAGTGCAAAAAAAAAAAAAATGGTGAAGACACGTGTATTTTTCCATCTCCCTGTGAGTAGGATGCCTGGTTGTTGAAGCTCGCCACGAATGGCAAATCCCTAATATACAGGGTGAATCCTTTAACTCTGTCAATGTTGGGGCTGCTTAGACAAGCATTTTCAGGTAAGACACTTAAGGTCGGAAACTCCGGCTAAGGAGGAATCTGTGGAGGAACATTTTTGTGTAGCGAGCATTTTTGAGTCAAAGTCTAGCACAATTACGTGAGGATGTTGCTCTTGGACTTCCCCACGGAACGTGGTTACAACATGACGGGGAACCATGCCACTACAGTCTCGTTGTGCGGGAGTACCTCGACGAGAAGTACCCAGGTAGATGGATTGGAAGAGGTGGGCCCGTTGCACGGCCTGCTAGATCCCCGGATCTGAATCCCTTGGATTTTTATTTTTGGGGCAGAATGAAAGATCTGGTGTACCCCGAAAACGGTAGACCCGTAGCCACGGAGATGGATTTGGTGGCAAGGATTATGGCTGCAAGTGACGTCGTTCGAGACGAGCTCGCTAGAATACCCGAGGAAATGACCAGACGTTCCACGGAGTGTCTTCTTCGAGGTGGCGGACACTTCGAACATCGACTGTGAAAGATCAGTTTAATAACGTGAAATTTCCGTACCACGAGAATTGTTTTTGTTAGTTTTTTCATTGTTATAAAAGTTCTTCGCAGTTTATCATTTTGTTGATATCGCGTAACAAATTTGTAAATCGATCGCGCCTGAATGAAACGTTGGGTCGCGAGTAATCACCTCTGATTCATTTCCCTACGAGCAACCCCTGGGTACCAGGGAAAAAAATCTTCAAAGCCCTCCACAGCCGTTAGGAGGAGTTTCCGACCATGAGTGTGTTACCTGAAAATGCTTGTCCGAGCAGCGCCAACATACCCGTGACGTGTTGACAGAGTTAAAGGATTCACCTTGTATATTAGGGATATTAGGCATCTGGGAGTAGGTACATAGATGGCTGGCTAGTAACATACCTAGTTTGTGTCCCTGGTACCCAAAAAATGTGTACTCTTTTGTCACAGCGACGTTTATAGAACTCGCATAAAAGTGGACGACTTTTGGGATTATTTTGTAAAAAAAACAAAGTGTCGTGTCCAATGGCCGACGCTCTACGCGTCGATTTACACGCAATAATTCCCTTTTCCACGCATTTTTTTATTTCTACAAAAAAAAGGACGATGCGACGGTCGGGAACAAATTCGTCGGCTACTACCCACATCTCGATATTGTCGATGAAGAGATTTGATTTTTTTCATCCCCAGGTTGTCGCCGACAGGTAGACACGCGTAATGCAATTGATTTTATTCCGCGTTTGGCCAAATAAAACGTCGACGCGTGATCCGACGCTCGTGCGCTTTGTTCCCGTCGCGAATGATCGTTATAAATGTAATTTACAACTGATTTGGGAAACGCACGGCTTCGTTAAAAGAGAAGCCCCCGATTGAAATTGTCCAAACAAATCCAAACCGTCGTTCCCATTCGACGGTCGACGCGGCGCGTTGTTGTTCGATGCTATTTGCACCGGACTCTGCCCGCGTGCAATTAGGTCTACGAAAATCGAATCGATGAATCGAAAACCCGCGAATCTTCGTGGACGCAGAACATTTATGTTCTACTCTTCGCAATCATCCCTCCTCCGCCGGAAGCTACCAATCACATTGACCAAAATGTGTGTCCACTGCGAAAAAATCGCAAAACGAATAACTATTTCGTCGCTCCTGGAGCATAATATTCCAGCAATTTTCCGCGAGTTTTATTAAACAAAAAATTGTAGGCAGGACGGCCGAGTTGTGGAGAACGTGGACCAAACGTTTGGGCGAAGTAGGGGAGAGCGGGGCTAAGAGTTCCGTTTTTCGCTTAACATCAACATTTGTTAACGAGCCTTGGCTTTAGCACTAGTATTGCTGTATAAGAATTGAATGACGGGTATAACTTCGATATTAAGACTGTTTTTCGAGTTGCTATTCGCAAGATTGTTCTATAATTAATAATACAATACTCGGAGTCGGAAAGTAGCAACGTGCCCCGAGTTGGGGCAGGTTGTTGCGAGATCTGCGAGAGGTCTGATTTGTGAAAAAACACTCGTATGCGATAGAATCAAATACGCGTTCGAGGACTAGTCAACAGTGTCGTACGGATAATTAGTTGTTTCCGTTGAAATTATAATAAAACGAACACTTTTATGTTTTAACGCTCGACTAGACTTTGTACTCCTCGCATCGATTCCGAGACACGGAACCTCGCGATGTTGTCCGTTCGTAATTACGCGTGCCGGAAAAGAGAAGAAAATTACGATATCGTTGATTAAATAAATTGGCGCGGGTTGTTGCGAGGTAACGACGTGACCTTGAGAAAAGGAACATTCAGCCCCAACAATACATCTCCGCAAGAAAGTAGCTTAGCGGTAGGGTAGTAAAACGTACGCGGGTTTCGCGTCCTGTATCCGGGTATTCCATATATCGTTGCGTAAAAAGACCAAAAAAACTAAACGCTAGTTATTCAAATTCGCGAGCTGTACTAAAAATACCGAACATGAAAATGTTCCCTTACACGAGTCAGCGACGCGTGCGCTCGGTTTCCCATGTAATTGAGGCGACTGCCTTAACAATGATAGTTGCTCTCGGTGGGCTGCAACCGTTCGTTTCGCACGTATTCGCTACGTATATCGATGACTTTTCTCGGCGCCATATTTTGATGGGAACAACTTACCCCGGGAATCTCAGCCCCGCTCTCCCCTAAAGATGCTAGAGACAGGAACATCGCGGTGCACCTGACAAACGTGTTTTGTCCCTCGCATTTGGGTTGCCTAACGAATTTCAAGTTGCACTCTGGAGGTGATATTTTGTGTGGACGACGGCCGTCAAATCTTCGGAGAACCCCGGTTCGGACACGATCGATGGATCAAGATCTTTGGGGCTCGCCGCCGGAGGAAACTTGACGCCGGAGCTTCGTACGTGATTCGCGTTGGGTCGTTCAGATTTGCGCGAGACTCGACTCGAGTCGAAGGGGTTCCCGAGAACTTCGATCAGGTTGTGTATCGTCGGATCAAGGCCGAGTGCCGCGAGTACTCGGGGCAATTTTCGTAAAACTGCACGATACCCTCAAATCGAGCGGCGTTGACTACTCCGTCGGGGGCGATTCCTTCCGCGCTAAAGTTTTTTTTTACGGTTCGTTTTCTCGCGAAGTCCACAAAAATACCTCCGCGAAAAAAGTACCTCCAGTATTTTTCTCTTCCTTACTTGTTAATCGTTTACAAAAAATTGTCTACATCGTTTACAAAAAATTGTCTACATCGTTTACAAAAAATTGTCTTCATCGTTTACAACCGTTTTGCACTGACAAATTCAACTTCGACACCAAAGTCCGCGCCGAGTTCCGTCACAGTTTTTCTGGCAGTCGCTGCGATCAGTTTGGCAATATTGGAACTTTTATCGCAATTTGTTTAAATAATTTCTCGTAAATGGTAGGAGAAAAAAATCCACTTTTTGAAGCAGTCGACCTCGTTTTTGCTCCGCGTATTTCAACGTTATATCGTGGGATCGATCGGTGCAGTTAACAGCCTCGCGTCTCGCGATCGTGGCAACTAAAGCGACTATTGAAAATCGTTGCTTAACAACAAGTTCGCAAGTTCGTGGGAACCTCGCGGTATCACGTGCCACGTTTTGTCACGTTTTCGCACGCTCGTATTATACTATACGACACGCAACCTCTTTTTATCCGAGCTCCCGTTTTTCCCCCCCCCCCCGACAATCGTTGGGAATTAAGTTACATTAAGGTATTTGTTTAACCCTTAATGGTCACACCTCCGGATTCTGACGCGATGGTCACATGGGGTGTCATCAACCCCACTCACTTTGGAAAGTGATAAATAACTAAAAAATTGAAGAAAAAAAATTATATCAAAATACTACAACGTAACGTCAACCTTTACGCGTAAGGCCATATCAGTTATTTTCAAGTCGTGTAATTTTTAATACCAAAAAGGAAAAGTCGAAAAAAACCCGTAAAATATGACTTTTTTCATGAACAGCCATGCAGAGACTTCAATTTTCGAGCAAAAAAAAAATAAAAAAAATCGTTTCATAAATCTGAAATAGCATACTTTCAGGTGGGTGAGAATAAATTAGTGGCCGTTCCAAAAACTATATTTATTTGAACATCCGAAGTGCGGAAAAATGATACGCCAGATTTGTTACAACGAACGATATTTAATGATGAAAAATGGTTCAAACTACCCACAGATGACGACACGTGTCCCATTTTCACAAATACTCTAGGAGGTAGCGCAGTTCGAAAAACCGCTGGGGTTGAATCAACCCCGAGTGAGCAGTAAGGGTTAAACATTCGAATTAGTCTAATATTGAAAGAATTATTTTTAACGATCTGTTTAGCAGCCAACCGAATCGACAGAATTTTCCAGAAAATGACTCCAAGTAAAACGAGTTCAAGACAGGCGAATGCCACGGAGGCACGGTCACGGAGAAATGGAAAGTTGAGATGGATTATTTCAGCGGCGTGCAATTACGCTTGTAATAAGTAGCCGCTGACTGGGTGTAGAAAGTCTTGGACGATGAATTGTCAATAATTGTCGCTGTTGAACGAGCGGTCGCGGGCCACGTCGCGCGATAACACGGATTAGTTTTCCAATAAAAATGCCCCACGAATTGTCGTGGCGTGGTCCCGAGCGTATTTTTCACACCTTATCAGAAAGCTTACCGGCTACTAGAGTTACTTACGAATCATTTGCCTTCCACGATCTTCGATGACCTACAATTTTTAACAATAAAAATAATATTTTTTTGTGGGCAAAGACGCGAAAGAGATTTCAAGGTCATCGTCATTTTTCAACTGGAACGATATCTGTGACCGTATGCGGCCTCGTATACCCTGAACATTATAGGTCGTTGGACGCGTCTTCGAACGCTCTATTGGAAAATAAGTGGTAATACGGGTCATTCCATTTAAAAAAATGGCGACCGCCTTGAAATCTCCCTCCTGCCGCCAGCTACGAAAAAACTGTGAACGTCACTTTATACGTTGTCTGATACCAAACAACTTTCGTTCGAAACATTTTTCTGTAGCTAGGAAGGGTGACTCGTTATTCGGTGGTCTGTTCTGGCGGCCCACCCTGTATAATGGCAGGGAGCGCTCGACAAGCAAGCATTTAGTCATCGGCACGGCATGCGAAAACCGCGCGAATCCTGGAAAAGCGATGTTTATGTGTATGCATGTACAGAGAGAGCGGGGGGAGAGCCCACAGTTTACCGAAGGGACCGCGGTTATCCGTTAGCTGATTGGGGTCGACTACAAAGTGTGGAGATCTCATTCGGAAATGTTCATCTCACTGCACCCGAACATCCCGCCTCTCCACTCCTCTCCTCTCCTCTCCGCCTGTTTCCTTCGATTCGCCCGTTCGGGCTCACCGCCTATTCTTGCATGTACATACACACGCGGAAATGATCGACAACGCACGGTACGTACAGAGTTCTCCGGCGATCTGCTGCTCTGCCGCGAGCACTCGTCTCGTTCACGAGGCAATCGCGCGAGCTTCTCGCGATACACGAACGAGGTCAGATATGCGAACAGCAGTGTGCAAATATCCACAGAGAATGACGCTAAAATTTCTATTTCTCGAGATACAACAACGAAAGTGGAAGAAAAAACGAAATAACAGGGGTTCGCATCAAATCCACATTAAATGACCGAGCTAATAATCTTTTCCCCCTTTTTCAAGAAGCTTCCTGGACAAGAGTTCCTGAGACTGCTGATTACGAACCCGCTGTCCAAATTTCAAAATCAGCGACCTCAAAAACCCCTGTATAGCAAATTTCCGAAAAATAACCATGTTTCAAAAATTAAAAAAAAAAGAGTTTCTTCAGATATATTTTAAGAGTGTATTCATCGTGTCTAACATACCTATGTCTAACATATCTATAGAGTCTCTTCATAAGCTCCGTTCTTTCCAAATAACATTTTTTCTCAAATTAATACGTTTCGAGATATTAAAAAAAAAATGTGTCCAAGTTGAATGAAAGTGCAGGCAGCACTCTGCTCTCAATTTCCAAAAGTCTGCGAGTTTTTTTTACTAATAAAAACTGAATCCATAGAGAAATAAGTTGACTATGAATAAATATTTTAATAAATAATAAATTAAGAAATAAATTTACTGTAAATTATTATTGTTAAAAATTACAAATAATTAACGTTTTAATATTAATAGTATTAAATAATAAATTTACTACACATTTTTATTGTTAAAAATGTATTAATAAAAGAGATCTCCGTGTAGAGAAGCTTTCGCTGCAGTTTGCGCGGCATTGAGAGCTTGCAAGTTCGAAACAGTCGGGAAGCTTACATCGGGTAGCCCGTACTCGTCGTTGTTCGAATACCCGATCTGCACGCGCGGCGCGTCTTTCGCGCGTTTAATTCTATCGCCGTTGGTTCGCGATCCGCGGTGAAAGATTTATCAAGCGAAGCGACAACAGACGACAAAGCGATCCTTTGCTGGGCTTTGCCCGTTCACAAACGTACGTACCGTCGGTGGACCACCGTTGTTCAATGTAATGGAATAATATGCGTACCCACCGCTACGTCACCCTGTGACCAATCCACTCGGTCGCTGCTGCTTCCGTTCACACTGTTTCCCCGCGAGTACCGAAACTCAGGTACTCCGCTTTTATACGCGTACAGGGCGACGCGTCGCACCCGACCGCGAAACGACGCGAACCGCTTTCATCCCCCGTGGAACTCCGCCCCCCCACGTTTCGTCATCCTCGACGAGGCGATCTCGACGCGTATGGCTGAAACTCTCCGCATCGGATAACACTTTGTCGCGAAAAATAGCCGACGGGTCGCCGCGATCACCCTGTAGATTCGCGTCTCCTCGCATATCTGTCGCCTCGATGTTTCCATCCGATACTATCGATACCTGTCGTCGCGGTAGTGATTCCGAGCTTCGTTGCAAAACACATCGAATTACCGATGCCAACTTGCATTTGGACAAGACGACGGAGCTGTCGATGAATGAACTAGACTACGGGCAACGAGAAAATACAAAAACGCCCGTGCAAAAAAATCAAACGGATTCAAATCCTTAGCAAAAATTGGGCTAGATAGCATCAAAATGATTACGCCGGTCGTGGGCGAATGGAAGAAAAAAATACCGTTTTTTTTCTTGTGATTTGCAATTGTTTGTCAAAAATTGTATAAACAAATTATGTAAGAGTTGTTATTTTGAAGGCCTGATGGCGCAAATCGATTCTAGAGGGAAAATTATGACGGAAAAGTGTATAACACTTTGGTGTCAACGTGCGATTGTTTTAAACTTATTGCTGAAGGATGCCAAATGGACCGTGAAGCTAACCGCGAACTGTCCAATCTTACTACTAGTATAAACGCGAAAGTTTGTATGGGTGTATATCGGTTTTTAGATGTTTTCAAGAGAAACAATCTCACCTTACATTTTTTTGTGCAAGTCTAACGGTTTTTGCACCGCGCGCCGAACTAGCTCTCATATAGCACGACATTTTCCCACTTAATTGACACCGGCATAATTTGGTCAATTAACTCAATATCGTTATAAACCCGACTCGACAGACTTTGGGATCACACTATTATTTATACCATAAACACTTAACGACTGCCCTTGCGATTTATGTATTAATCTATCTGTCTCTCTGTCTGTCTGTCTGTCCGTCTGTCTATCTGTCTATCTCTCTGGCGGTCGGTTGGTCGGTCTACCGGTCTGTCTGTCCGTCAGTCCGTCTGTCTGTCGGTCTGGCCGTCTGTCTGTCGGTCTGCCGGCCTGTCTGTCTGTCTGTCTGTCTGTCTGCCGGCCTGTCTGTCTGTCTCTCTATATGTCTATCTGTCTGTCTATCTGTCTGTCTGTCTGTCTGTCTATCTGTCTGTCTGTCTGTCTGTCTATCTGTCTGTCTATCTGTCTCTCTGTCTGTCTCTCTGTCTATCTATCTATCTATCTATCTATCTATCTATCTATCTGTCTGTCTGTCTGTCTGTCTGTCTGTCTGTCTGTCTGTCTGTCTGTCTGTCTGTCTGTCTGTCTGTCTGTCTGTCTGTCTGTCTGTCTGTTTGTCTGTCGGTCTATCTGTCTGTCTGTCTGTCTATCTGTCTGTCTGTCTATCTGTCTGTCTGTCTGTCTGTCTGTAGGTCTGTCTGTCTGTAGGTCTGTCTGTCTGTAGGTCTGTCTGTCTGTAGGTCTGTCTGTCTGTAGGTCTGTCTGTCTGTAGGTCTTCCTGTCTATAGGTCTGTCTGTCTGTCACTTGACACTTGCCGTTATAATTTGGTCAATTAACTCAATATTTTTATAAATTATAGTCTATATTCTGATGTAGAAACAATGATACTGTAAAGTTTCATCAAAATCCGTTCAGTAGTTTTTTCGTGAAAGAGTAACAAACATCCATACATATATACATTCATACATACATTGAAACTTTAGCGTTTGCAATAGTAGTAGGATCACTAAATATCACGGTTGCACAATGCGTGCACCAACAAAAAATGGAATCGAAACAGTGCAAAATGGAATCGAACGTAAATGTAGATGGAAGTTGGTAAAAATAATCACTCTGTTCGGTACTCCGGTCGGCTTTGCCTACGCGCTCGTTCGATTACACACAGCTTCGGTCCTTTTCGTATGATTCACGTTAGCGCAAGCGTAATATGTTGAAAGAAAATCGACGAATCGGTGCGGATTTTTTTTCGCTCTTTTTGTTCGAGAAGCCGCGTTCGATCAGTGTTCCGGCAGCCGAGAATTCAAAGGGAGAAAATAGTTGAGGCGTGATCGAACCGATGAAACCCGGAGTGGGCGATAACTATGAGATCAACAATAGTGAGAACTGCAGAGAATCATTCGAAATCCATCTTGACTCGATCGAGAGGAATTTAGCGGGGTTATTACATGCAGCGCATCCGACGCAGACCTCTTCGCCAACGCTGTTGAGCGACCTCGACAATTCGCCGTACATCCAATGGTTGCGCAATTCGTAGCTACCACGCGTTTCTGCCCCGCAGAATTTCTAACAAATATTCGTTCCACGCGAAAGACGCCAACAGTCGGGATTCAACGATCGCGTTTCCTCCCTCTTCGTCAGAAATTTGCAATCGCAAAAAGAAATTCCCTTAAAAAAAAAAGCTTAAAAAAAGCTTTAAAAGCGTAAAAAAAATACCTTCGCCTCTGTCTCGTCATTTGCAATGTGCTTTTTTCACGACATGTGCCCGCAAATGGCGTAGCTCTTTTGCTACCATCTCGCCCACTTTTTGCCCCAAAAATATGCAGACGCGTGCAATTTGCGAGACGTGCTGCAATTAAAAATTGACATCTCGTAGGCGAAACGACCTAGAAAATTCTTTCGCCTCGGTTTTCGCGTTACCAGTTTTTCCCTCCCCGCTGCTTCTTCGCATTTGCATGGCGACGACTCGGTTCTTCGTATTGCTGGATTTGGAAATACGCGCTCTGTTCCCGGAAAAATGTTCGAGGGAATAAAAATAACTCGACGCGCAGTTTTTGTTCGCCTCCAGGAAACGGCTTACCGAGCAAAAAAACATCCGGGTCGCCGTTGCAAGACCTCGGCGTAAAGGGTGAGCCGGAAAGACGTAAGCTGTCTGGTTCGTCCCGCGGCATCGATCGTCAAATACTCTTGTGATTCTCTACGTCTAATCGAGTATGAAATCTCCTTTCCCAAAGGCTTTGACGATTCTTTGTCCTCTCGATCAAAAACGCTTATCTGGTCTGGATCAATCGAATGATCCGGCGTTTCTTCATTTTTGCTACCCGGATTCCATTCTCCGCTCTCCAGGTGTATAAAAACCGGTAAGCAGCCAGGAAATACAGGATCTCGGTGCCAGATCTTGGAGAAGAATTGAAAAATAAAAGCGAAACAGATATAAGTAGGATCTAGGAGAAAATTGAAATGCCTCAAAAACATTCGAGCATCGATGTTTCGACTCGTTGGACTAAATACAAAATATTAACGAAATTGACCACTTTTTATTTGTCACGCTTTGGCAGATAAACATTGATCCAAGCTTGGGTCCAAAGCTGGCCAGTCGATCGAGCTTGCTATAATTATAAGCTTGAAAAACTGAGCATTGGTCAATTCTCTATGCAAGCTTCAGTTTTAATTTGACTTTCATGTTTCACTACTAACAATAAAATGCTGACACTCTTTCCCTACATATTATATGTCGTTCTCCTGGATTAACTATGAATATTGAATTCAAATTGGTATCTATAGATCTCTCCATCCATCGATCTTCCTATCTATCTATCTATTTATCTATCTATCTATCTATCTATTTATCTATTTATTCATCTATCGATCTTCGTCACTATCGATCTATCTATTCAACCATTTATCCCTTCATCTATAAGTCTATCTATCTATACATCTATCTTTCTATACATTTGTCCATCTATCTATCTATCAATCTATCAATCTATTCGTCCATCTATCCCTTCATCTATCTATTTATCTATCTATCTATCCATCCATCAATCTGTCTTTCCATCTATATATCTCACTATCCATCTATCTCACTATCCATCTATCTATTCAACCATCTATCCCTTCATCTATATGTCTGTCTGTCTATCTATCTCTCTATTTCTCTGTCCATCTATCTATTCATCTATTCGTCCATCTATCCCTTCATCTATGTGTCTAACTATCTATCTATTCATCCATCAATCTGCCTTTCTATCTATCTATCTATCTATCTATCTATCCATCCATCCATCAATCTGTCTTTCTATATATTTATCTATCTATCTATACATCTATCTTTCTATCCATTTGTCTATCTGTCTATCTATCTATCTATATATCTATTCATCCATCTATCCCTTCATCTGTATGTTTCTCTATTCATACAACTATCTTTTTATCCAGTTGTCTATCTATCTATCTATCTATAGAAATGAATCGATTTTTTATAAGCGTGCCAACTGTAAACCAACTGACAGTTACGTCGAACGCCATAGAGTTACATTTGAAAAGTGAACATGGTCGTTAAGTTTTTTTAAATTTTCCAATTTTTGTAGAGCGTTCAATTCTCTATAAAAACGTGTCTCGACATGTCATTATCGAGCTATAAAATGTCAAGTATAAAAAACGTTTTTTTTACCGTGTTATTCAGCAGACTTTTGATTAACTATTAAATGAAAATTAAAATTTCAACAGACTTCACCGTTGAATCGACGATCGGCAAGTGTGTTGAGCGCAGGTCGGTAAAAGCAGGAATCGGTTCGCAGACTAATCATTGTCGAATCGAAATCGATCGCAGGTTCGATCGCGATCGATCTGACCAACTTTCCGCGCGAGAAATAATCGTATAACAGCTCGAGTTTTTGAGGGAGAAAACGAAACGGTTTTTAGTTGTAAAACGATAATTGAATTGATTGCAAAACTGATCATTTCCAAAACCTGATAGCTTCGATAGATTCTACGGAGAACGATACGAAGAAAATGTAGAGAACGTTTTTTTTTGACGCGTTCAATTACTTTTTCACAAAATTTGATCTTAACAAATTATAGTTTATTTATATCTCTTTCGACGCTAAGCTGAGAACTCGTGCTCGAGAGTAAAAATGTGTTCTTCAACAGTTTTTTTTTTCGTCAAAAAATAATTTGTTTAAACAACGTACAGCAAAAATTTGTAGCTTTCGCATCAAAAGTTGTCTCCCTCGAATGCGAATACCCTAAATATTTTCAATTATAAATTGAAACTATCTGCTCCGCGCTAGAATTTGTTTACGCAAATTTTATGAATAAATAACTGGGAAAAAAATAATAACTCGTCGTTCGCTGAATTGATTTTCCGTCGCTTGTGATTTACAGAGCCGGATGGTTGGAAGATAAAAATCAGCGGTTCGGTGCGTTGTTTGGAAAATGAATAGAGATGACAATTTTGTTGTAACGGAAAAACAGAAGAAAAATTAGCAAAAATAAGAAATATGTTTTTTAGTTCAAAAAGAAAGGGGAAAAATAGAAGAAAGATGACAATGACGGGTAGGAATAAAACGAGGATAAGGAAATAATAAATGAAAGGCCGCAGGCCTGGCGGCGGACCTGTCGACAAAGATGATTTTACTGTTGCAGAGGAACGGGCGGTCGGATTTCAAACGCGGATGCATTCATTAAACTCTTGTCTGTTGCAAAACTTGGCTGAGGGCACAATATCAATAGCGGCCGTGCAAAAAAATATATCTATCGCTCGGCTCATCCGGTTTCTGCTGTCGTGGCGGTGGAGAGATTAATTGAAAAAATTGTTGCTCGATAATCTGTCCTGAAATCGTACAGTAATATCCAGGGTCGCTCGTCTAGACCCCATTCGTAGATAAATAAAAATATAAATAAAAATATAAATAAAAATGTAAATAAAAATGGAAATAAAAATATAAATAAAAATATAAATAAAAATATAAATAAAAATGTAAATAAAAATGTAAATAAAAATGTAAATAAAAATATAAATAAAAATATAAATAAAAATATAAATAAAAATATAAATAAAAATATAAATAAAAATATAAATAAAGATATAAATAAAAATATAAATAAAAATATAAATAAAAATATAAATAAAAATATAAATAAAAATATAAACAAAAATATAAATAAAAATATAAATAAAAATGTAAATAAAAATATAAATAAAAATATAAATAAAAATATAAATGATTGGATAAATAAGTAAATAAATAAATGGATCTTTTATGGTTTTGTTTTTAGGAAATTTGTAGAGTTCTGTAATGTTAATGTTATTCGATGTTTCTTTTACTATATTCGTGTGGTTAAATTACTTGTAGAGGTATGTTGATTATCTGCGAATGACAAATATTGCAAAAAAACTCTGCGATTTCTTCGCCGTTCGTCGGTATAACAAACATTTCCAACCCTTCGGATTTCCCATGCGTGGAGAAAATTTCTCGACAGCCAAATGACCATTTCGTTTGAAACTCTCGCCTTCGCCGCAGCTTATCCGAATAGTCGTAAATATACTCTGGGGAATCGCGAGGGAGGTACTCTCGGCTTTAACCCATTAGGCACAGGCAAAAACTCGGGCTAACCGACTACGTCATGAATAGGCAAGTGAAAAAAAAATACCCGTTTTCTATTTTTCCATTTGCAATTGTTTATAAAAAAATTATTTAAACAAATTACGATGAAATTTGTTATTCTGAAAAACTGATCGCACCGATCGATTCTACGGCAAAAATGACGCGGAAAACACTCGTATAACACTTTTTTGTCAAAGTTCAATTTGTTAGTGCAAAACGGTTATAAACAATTGAATTTCTGAAACATGAAATCATCGATGAATCAGGTTTCCATCATCGTTGCTCCCGTACAATCGATTTGTGCAACCAGTTCTTCAAATTAACAACAATTTGTTTAAACAATTTTTTTTATAAACAATTGCAAATGACAAGGGAAAAAACACGCGTCTTTTATTTTTCAACCAATTCGCTCGTGAATCGCATGGCTAGTAGTCTACTACCGTGCAGGTCAGTCTTCGCCTGGGCCTGACGCGTTAAGCGCGAACGATCCTCCGATATCGCGGAGCAAAACGCGAGGAAGGAAAACGATCGTTTGAAAATTGTCCGGGAGCTCGATCGATGCTTCGTACCTGGTGTATTCTATTTTCCAGAGATTACACGTTCGATCACCCGTCTGCCTCTGCGCCTGCGTACAGTCGGATGATATAGAGCAACGCCAACGAAATTGGATATCAGGAGAATAAGTTGTTTGCGACTCATGCGCGTCACCTGATTACCCGATTCCCTGATGGATTCCGTTACTAGCTCGAGTCGAGCCAACTCCTCCACACCCCTCGTCGATCATCAAATTCACCATCCGGCACTCTCATCGCTACGTACCTCTACAGCATTGTCGCATGCGCTCGACGCAACTCAACTCGACTCTACTCGACTCGACTCGGTTCGTTGCATTTTCCCGGGAATTTCATGCTATCGATCGATCTATACCCACATCTACATATATTAGACCTGTCCTCAACAAGTTCAAATATGTTGGAAATAATTTTGAAAAAATTCTCAATTCAAAGGAAAAACAAATATCCTAATAATGATCAACGTTTTTGCCAAGACACTCGTCATTTTTTTTCTCGAAAAGCGTGAACTTTTCGAGAAAGTGTAAAGGAATAGAAAGTTCCGAGGATCACTCGTAGAATACATCAGAATTTTGTCGACAAGTTTCAGGTAATTTTTTGGATTTCGCAAATTTTGAAAAATTCAAAAACTACTGGAATTATTTTGGAAAAATTCGAGCACAGTCTTTGCTCGATTCTGGGAACTTTTCACTCCTAGTAATTTTTCGCATAAGTTGATCGCGGAAGGCGCTCGAATTTTTCCAAAATATTTTGAAAAAAATTGGGAAAAAATTGGAAAAAATGTTGAAAAAAATTTCACCAACGTCGTAAAAGTGCATAAATATGGGGAAAAATGGAACGACGTGGAACGTGTGTTTTCTTGCATTGTTAATCGGTATTTCGTATGTACAGCTCGAACTTAATTACGCCGAGGTGTTGACAGACGGTCATCTTCGCTTGGCGAAGATATTTTCGACGAGTTCTTTGGTGATCAGACGGTGCGGTCTCGTTGGCTTTTCCGTCGTTTGCCGGTAAAGTCGACTGTTGATGGCGTACAATTTCGGGCTCAACTCGCACCGAACGTTGAACCACCAATCGCAGACGAATACTGCTTGGCTGAACTGCGTGCCGTTCGGACAAAGGAAACTTGCTTGTCTTCCATCGATATCACAGTAATGCCAACTCTGACATCGGGTCTCGACGTCCGCGAAAAATCCAGGATACTCCTGTTCGTCGCAGTAGAAATTCGTGTACGGTACTCTGGCCAGTATCGGGTAATCGGTTCCCGGTCTGCCTGCAAAAAGAACAAACCAAAAATATCAACATTTATCGTTCGCCAAAAATTTTCGCCAACGTTCGACTAAATTCAGGCCAAAATATTCAGTAGAAAGATTTATGAAACTTGACGTCCGCCATTTCGAATTTTGAAAATCGAATGCTGGATTCGTAATCAGCGACCCCAAAAACCCCTGGGTACAAAGTTTTAGAATTCTTAATAAGTATTTAGAATTTCACGTCCGCCATATTGGGTCCGCCATTTTGAATTTTGAAAATCGAATGCCGGATTCGTAATCAGCGACCCCAAAAACTCCTGGGTACAAAGTTTTAGAATTCTTAATAAGTATTTAGAATTTCACGTCCGCCATATTGGGTCCGCCATTTCGAATTTTGAAAATCTAATGCCAGATTCGTAATCAGCGACCCCAAAAACCCCTGGGTACAAAGTTTTAGAATTCTTAATAAGTATTTAGAATTTCACGTCCGCCATATTGGGTCCGCCATTTTGAATTTTGAAAATCTAATGCCAGATTCAAAATCAGCAACCCCAAAAACCCCTGGGTACAAAGTTTGAGAAGAATTAACAAGTATTTAGAATTTCACGGCCGCCATATTGGATCCGCCATTTCGAATTTTGAGAATCGAATGCCAGATTCGTAATCAGCGACCCCAAAAACCCCTGGGTACAAAGTTTGAGAAGAATTAACAATTATTTAGAATTTCACGGCCGCCATATTGGGTCCGCCATTTCGAATTTTGAGAATCGAATGCCAGATTCGTAATCAGCGACCCCGAAAACCCCCGAGTACAAAGTTTTAGAAGAATTAACAATTATTTAGAATTTCACGGCCGCCATATTGGGTCCGCCATTTCGAATTTTGATGATCGAATGCCAGATTCGTAATCAGCGACCCCAAAAACCCCCGAGTACAAAGTTTTAGAAGAATTAACAAGTATTTAGAATTTCGCGGCGGCCATATTGGATCCGCCATTACGAATTTTGAAAATCGAATGCCGGATTCGTAATCAGCAACCCCAAAAACCCCTGCGTACAAAGTTTTAGGAAAATTAACAAGTATTTAGAATTTCACGTCCGCCATATTGGATCCGCCATTTCGAATTTTGAGAATCGAATGCCAGATTCGTAATCAGCGACCCCGAAAACCCCTAAGTACAAAGTTTTAGAAGAATTAACAAGTATTTAGAATTTCGCGTCCGCCATATTGGATCCGCCATTTCGAATTTTGAGAATCGAATGCCAGATTCGTAATCAGCGACCCCGAAAACCTCCGAGTACAAAGTTTTAGAAGAATTAACAAGTATTTAGAATTTCACGTCCGCCATATTGGATCCGCCATTACGAATTTTGAAAATCGAATGCCGGATTCGTAATCAGCAACCCCAAAAACCCCTGCGTACAAAGTTTTAGGAAAATTAACAAGTATTTAGAATTTCACGTCCGCCATATTGGATCCGCCATTTCGAATTTTGAGAATCGAATGCCAGATTCGTAATCAGCGACCCCGAAAACCCCTAAGTACAAAGTTTTAGAAGAATTAACAAGTATTTAGAATTTCGCGTCCGCCATATTGGATCCGCCATTTTGAATTTTGAAAATCGAATGCCAGATTCGTAATCAGCAGAAGGGTTTAACCTCTTTGAAATTATCTAATATTTTCCAACTCCTTCGTAACCCAGTCTTGGAATGATTGGAAATCCTATAGTGAATAATAATTGAATAACCAAATAATTAGTAACATTATAATTGTTAATTCCCGAATATTCAAACAACCAAAAACAATGATTCTACTAAAAAAATCAATCTTCGAAAAAATGCATCCTCCAATTCATTGTGTTTGGTATTTTTGAAAGAAAAAAACCCAACGAAAAATAAGTACTGAAATTTGTTGGTTCGGCCGATCTCCGGCGAGAGCTCGATTCCTTCGTACCTCGAGTGCCACGCAGCTTGAGAAATGCATCTACCTCGGGTGCTGGGTCAAGATCGTCAGATGTATGCGCGGAATTGGTAGACTTTGAATTACTAATTAACGTTTCTTCGTGCCATCGCGAGCTACCTAAGTTGTCAACTAATTTTGTCTCAAGCCACGAAGGGTTTAATTTGCACAGACCGGGGATTAGCATAGCATCGCGGACGAAGTGATGAGCGTCCCCGATGAAGTTTACGTTTTATAAACCTGTCAACAAGTTTGCTCTCTCTCCTACTCCCTCTCCCTCTCCCTCTCTGCTCCTCGCTCTTCGTCTGTCTGTTTGTCTGTTGTACCTGCACATGGGCGTTTTTCCCTCTCCACTTTTCTCCCTTCCCTCATTTTTCATCCTCGCCCTCGTTCTCTCTACAATTCATAATTTATTCGATCTACAATTATTTTTTTCATCGAGATTTATCCGCCATTTTGGGTCCGCCATATTGAATTTAGCAATTCCGATGCCGGATTCACATAAAAACTAGTTTATACCAATTTTTAAACATCTTATTTTATAAAACAAGCGGTACAAAATTATTATATCACGTCTTAACTTTATTTCACCAAGATTGAATTTTTTTTTTAATGTTACCAATTTTAAAAAATCAGTAGTTTGATAGTTAATCTAGCGGCTGATCGAAGGATTTTTTATTTCATTAAATTTATACAACTTCCTTGAAATCAGCAAGTGAACAATCGAATGTAGTTTCGTTTATTGAAAGAAAAAAAAAATTTGTTCGACACTGAATTTTTTTAATTTAATTTCTTTTGGTAAAATTTCGATGGAATGAAGTTGGAACGTGACGACGCGACTTTACATCGTTTGTTTTATAGATGAAATAAATTTGGCTGCTCGTCGATTTTTTTCCAGGAAAACGGAAAATCAGCGAAGCTTTGTTATACCGTTTCGGCGAACCTCGACCACTCGGCGTGTCATGGGAAATTGGTCGAAATATTCTCGCACAGAACTCGAAGTACTCGTAAAATAACAAAAATTCCTCGTCAATTTACCACTTTAATTGCCAGCTAATTCTCTGGCGTTGCGGTTGCCATAGCGAGGGGAGATAATTCCACGCGTCGAAAAAATTCCCGAATACGAATTTGCCGATTCGAATATCGCGATTTATACGCGAA